>JAPVLO010000018.1:7300212-8516914 GCA_027257055.1 Cephalopachus bancanus | reverse complement strand
CTACAGGCGTGCGCTACCACCCCACTAAATTTTTGATTTGTTGTAGAGATGAGGTCTTGCCAAGTTGCCCAGGCGAGTCTCGAACCCGCAGACTCAGACAATTCACTCACCTCAGCCTCCCAAGGTGCGGGATGACAGGCTGAGCCACCGAGCCTGGCTGCCTCCTTTCACTCATAAGGACCCTTGTGATGATTTGGGGTCCCCCCCCAGTAATCTGAGATAATCTCCTCCAATAAGGTTTATTTTGCTGTGTTTTACATGTTTACTTGTTCTGGGGATTAGGATATCTCTTGGGGGAGCATTATTTTGCCTACCAGACCTAGTTGTTACAGATAATATGATACATTGGAATTATGTGCAATCTGATATAATGCATTGAGAAAAACACATTTTACTTAGAAGAGTTTTCCTGCCAAAAGAAATATTTAAAATATCTAAATTGGGGCACTTTCTTAAACTACTGTCCTCCACTATTCAAAAAGATCAATGTTGTAAAAGAGAAAAAAGAAGGCTGAGAGAACTGTTTTAGATTTAGAAAGGATGCTACAAACACCTATTAGGACAACTAGAAAATTTGATTATTGGCTCCATAATAAATAACAATATGGAATTAAACTTAAATTTCCTGAGTATGATAATTATATTGCTTGCTCTTAGTTGAAGTGAAGCCTCATGTTGCCCGCAACTAACCACAAATGGCCCAGATAAAAAGTAAATTGAAAGAGCAAATAGGAAAAAGATCAACAATTTGGTAAACCTAGATAAGTACTGTAAGAAATAATTATATATATATATATAGTTTTAAATATCTAGTAGCTACATTAAAAAAGAACTTGAATTTATGTTAATATTTTAACCCAATATGTCCAATTATTATCACTTTAAAATGTAAAATGTATTAATGAAATATTTTACATTTCTTTTTTTCATATTAAGGTTTAAACATCCAGTGTATATTGGACACTTACCGAACATCTAAATCTGCACAAGCCACATTTCAATGCACAATAGCCACACATTGCTGGAGCTACCCCATTAAAGGACAGTACGGGTCTAGATGAAGAATATATGTGTGTGTTCATCGTCCGACAGTTGCGATGTTCTGTTGGTTTGATATGTTTCAAAATAAAAAGTTTGGGGGAAAGAACTAGCTATTCATTGTACATGCATAGACAATTTCTGGGAGGATACAGAAGAAACAGGTAACACTGGTTATCTCTGGGAAGAAGAAATGAGTAGTGAGTAGAAATAGGAGTGGGAGGGTGGTTTCCACCGTACCTTTTGCACTTGTGTAATATTTTGTGACTAAGTCCATTAAATCTTAAAGTAAACGTATTCTTAAGACAATACGGGTTTTATCTTTTTATTCAAAACAAGACACTCCAATGCTACGGCTTGGCAACTTCTCAACTGAGAGGTAAGAGCTCCACCTATGAACTGAGATCTCCCAAGAGTCCTCGTTATAGGAAAGGGTGTATGTCCCACCTAAAATACAATCAACTCTAGAAATGTGTTCTGGTGGTTTTGTCGTCTTTACTTCTTAGTCTTAATAACTCCATTTAATAGTTCTGTGTTCATATCGGATCACATGAGTTTAGATCAATTCCATCCGTGCTCTGAACTTCATCTCCGAGTTGCCGAACGCAAGAAACAATATTCAAGCCCAGCTCACCTCACCTGGTGGTAAGGGATGCTGGCTGGAACTCCCGGTGGCGCCGGATGTTGTGAGCAAGTTCAGGACCAATCTATATCTCACAGAAGGCCCCTTCCGTCTTGCAGCAGAGCGGAGTCCCTCGGGCTTTATTTCTTCAGCTGTAACGGGCGGCACTTTTGAAGCTGAGCTATGTCCTGCTGCCTCCCGCACCTACTGCGTGAGGGTTTCGGTGCGCTCTCCCGACTCCCGGTCAGTGCATCCTCTCCTGGCCGTGCCACGCGAACGCCGTTGGGAGGGCACGAGGGCAACAAACACCGGGGGGCTGCGGGCTTTACCCGGATCGCTGGGCAGAGGCTCTGATTCCTCGCCAGGTGTGAGCGCCCCACCCCAGCCCCCGCGGCTCGGCTGGCCGGCGCAGACCCCGGGAGCAACAGGGGGTCGCGTCCTCCCCGGCGCCGGCCCTGGGTCCCCGGCCTTCCACGTGCTCCGCGCCCGGGCGCCCAGTGGGAGTCGCTCCGCGCGGGCGGGGATCGCCGGCCTCGTCCGCGCGGCCGAGGGAGAAGCGAGGCGTCGACGGAAGGAGACCGAGGTGAGGGCCGGACACGGCGGCCGCAGTCGTCTCGACGCCGGGAGGGCGGGTCGCGAGGCTGCGGGTCGCGAGGCCGCGGGAGCGCGCGTCTGGGTCGCGAGGCGGACTCCCTGCCGCGCGCGATGGGCGTGGGCCTTCCGGGACGTCTTCTCCAGCAGGCCGGTCCAGGAGGGTTCGACCCGGAGGGTGCGGGGCGCTGCCCCTGGGGCCATCGCGGAGCGGGCCGGGGAGCACCGAGCGCGCCTCCACTGAGGGGCTGGGTTTGGGGACCGGAGCCCGGAGCGGCGCGTGGTGGGCGTGGCTTCGAGGCGAGGAGCCGAGCGCTACGTGCAGCTTTTCAAGTGACAAAGGAAGCGGGAGAGCTTTTCCACCAGGTTCCCTGGTGGTCTAGTGGCTAGGATTCGGCGCTCTCACCGCCGCGGCCCGGGTTCGATTCCCGGCCAGGGAAGATGGGTTTTTTTTTTTTTTTGGGCGCCTCCTTGCACCTCGCAACCTAAAAGTCGTGGATTTTACCTACTTTTGATTTGGTAGCTGCTATTTAATTTTTTAATAATAGAAGTTGACTTGTTAAATAAACTAAGATCTAGAATACCTATTTGCAGATAATGTCATTTACGATTAATTGAACAACTTAAAGCTCGCTAATTCTAAAATACACCTCTAAAATAGCTTTTTTCAGCTTTTGGAAATAACTTGGATGGGTTAACAAGCGGTGATTTTTAAAAAGCTCTTGTCTAATCTTGAGTATGTTTGACTAATAAAAGAGGAAAATAGTTTTATGGGGAAGTATCCCCCATTTTGTATCATGCTTCGGTGTCAATTTTTACTTTTTCTATGTATTTAGATTATGTACTTTGTACATCTCTATTGGAGCTATTCTTACTGTGTCTCTCCTTTATGGAAACAAGATCTGTTTTGAGATCTTTGGCTGGCTAATTATTAAGTAGCTGGTTTCTTATATTTTAATACCCATTTATTTTATCTGCTAAATTTTAAATTTTCTCTAAGAGATTCACACAAATACAGTAAATTTCTTATATTCAGTTTGTCAGTTTCCAGTATGTAAACATCTAGGCCCCTCAAAAATGCACCTAGGTGTCATTGGGAATTCTCATGTTCAGGGTAAAGTGGATTTCTGGGAGTTCCTCCAAAGAAAATACGGAAATGTTGGACTCAAAGAGAAAAAAAACTGGTGTTATAGAAACATTAACTTTTTAAAAAATAACAACTTACTAAATCATTCTAACCTTTGCCACCTTTTGAGCTGTTGGGTTTTTTGGCCATTTCATTTTTAAAACAGAAACTTTGCTTTAGCATAGGAATGAACGGAAAGCTTGATCACAACTAACACAGGTTTGTTTTTGCTTTCTTTTTGTCTATGCTGAAATTAATTGCGAGGAGGAGAATGCTGAGTGTTTATTAATGTTCCAAAAGTACATGGTGATAAGTGCCACGGGGTTGAGAAAAGATGTCATCTTGGTGCTTTAAGAAGCTTTCACATCAAGAAGAATTAAAACACAAACATATGCTTGCTATTGTTATTGCATTAATAACATATTGTAATTAACAAAAATAACGGACACCCTTCACTGATTGTTTGCTGTGTGTCAGGTTCTTCAAATAATCACAACATGTGGAAAGGAAAGGGAAAAGGAAGTGAGCACGAGAATGAAAATAGAACTTGAAAACTGGTTTTCAAGCTGGACATAAAAGATACTAGTATCTGGAAGGCATGAGAAGAGGAGAATGGAAATCTCATCCAAGAGGACCCAGAATGACCAAGGCCTGTGCCTGGACCCAAGGTGACTGACTGTGTCATGCTGGCTATAGCAGGAGAAGAGCAGAAGAGGCCTGGTAGGTGACTGCGGTCAGATTATGGAGGACCTTAAGACAAGCTAAGGAATTGCAAAGGAAACCCAAGAGGACTTGATGCCTGATATAAAAGGTTAAGGATGGGAGGAATCAGTAATGAATCCATGATTTGTACTCTGTGTAGCTAGTCAAGTTGGAGTGGCATTAAAGGTAATGCAGAGGTGGAGATGAGGAAACCCCATGATGGAGGGACGGAAAATTCAGTTTGATCCCCACAGAGGCAGCACAGCTAAGTGGTGGTTGGAAATGCAGGATAGTGAACAAGTGGATTTTGGAGCCATTAGCTCAGAAGTTTGAAATTTGGGCTTTCCCCCAAAAAAGGATCTACAAAAAAGACAGACGGCCGAAGACAAATCTTAGGAGAGAGTATGATGTTGGAGAATGGGAAGAAATAGAATAACGAGCAAAGAAAATAACCAAAGAGTAGTCAGAGAGGTAATAAAGGGACAAGAGGGATTCAAAGGAAGCAGCAGTGAAGAAAATAGTACAGTGAGTCCTCTACCTATGAACCTTCAAGTTGTGAACTTTCAAAGATGCGAATATGTGTTCCCATATCCAATCACTTAAAGTTGACCCCACATCTGACATACATTGTCATGTGCATGCATCCTCTGCAAGTGGTTGTGCTTTTGTATACTTGACTGTACAGTACTCTGTATAGTAGTACAGTATCATTACTTCAAGCCCAGGATGTCCAGAAGCAAGCATAAAAGCAGCAGTGATGTAGCTGGTACTGTATAGCCCATTGTGTTAATTGGGTACCTAGGCTAACTTGGTTGGACTTACAAACAGATTGGACTTAATGAACATGCTCTCAGAATGGAACTTATTTGTATGTAGGGGACATACTGTATATTGTAAAGAGATCGAGGGAATGATGAAAGCAGTAAGCAAAGACAGGTGGCGAGACAATGCCTGGTAGGTGCAGAATAGACTGGTGGAGGCCAGGCCACAGAAGTCTGTCCAGAAGGTCATGGCCAGAAGCATGGTTCAAGGTGCTGAGAGACTGGACTAATGTGAGAAAGAGACACAAACTTGATCTGTGAACTAGATGCTGCAGGAGAGCAAATATGGAGAAGAAAAATAAGTCTTGTGAAAGCAAAGAAAACATTCTGGGTCTGGAGCCAGAGACTGTGAATTAATCCTGACTGTGCCACGGTCAGCTGGGTTATCTGGGATAAGTGACACAACTTCTCTGAGCCTCTGGATCCTATTGTGTCCAAGAGAGACGCTAACAGCTTTCATGCATACTTCCCGGAGTTGTCATCATTCATTCATTCATTCATTCATTCACCAATTTAGCAAACACTATGGATTTCTTACTCCATGCCAGTCATGGTGTAAATGTAGGCATAGAATAGTGAAGAAGATTGTCTCTATTACAGCTGATAAGAATCAGAGGAGAAAACAGTGAAGGTTTTGATCATGGCCTTTCATTTGGAAAGGGTGCTGTTAGGAAGGGAGGCGAGGCAGAAAGCCATGTTAAAAGCATTTGGCTCTGGCCTGAAGAGAGGCCATCCAAATGAGGCCGAAATTTTTGACGATGATGGATTCAAAGGAGATTCAGCTCTGAAGTGAGAACCGAAACCTCAAGAGTGGAAATGCTTGTCAAGAGGTCGCAGCAAGAAGAAGAGTCGAGGCTTATGGGTTTGACCTTGGCTCAGGAGAGCACAAAGGAGGAACGTCCGAAGGAGGCGAGTCAGGAAAATCAAGCCCAAAAAGGCCAAAAGAAGATACAGTCTGGAGACCGCTGTGCAGTTGTAAATAGCATGCAGCCTATCTCTCCAGCATCATATCTCATGATTTTTTTTCTTTTTTTCAAGTTAGAGTCACTCTGTCGCCCAGGCCGGGGTGCAGCGGTACACTCACCGCCACCCTAGCGTCAACGGGCTGGGCTCCGGCGGTCCTTCCACTTCAGCCTTCCAAGGAGCCAGAACTACAGGCGCGCTACCACTCCCGGCTAATTTTTGATTTACTGTAGAGATGAGGTCTTGCCAAGTTGCCCGGACTGGTCTTGAACCCGTGGGCTCAGGCAATCCACTCGCCTCGACCTCTCAAAGTGCTGGGATGACAGGCTGAGCCACCGAACCCGGCCCGGTTGATTTTTAGTGGAGCCTTTTTTGGGTTTTGTTTTAGATTTTTGTTAGTATCTCCCTTCTTGTGTTTTATCTATTCTATTGTTATTTTTAGTCAAAGAATCACATTCTTTCTAAGTGGTATTGTTATTTAGACAGAGCACTGTTCAAATCACCGACACATAGCTCAGAGTTACTGTCTTGTAGAGCCAGAACTTGCACTCAATTCTGTGCTTATGCAGAAAGGCTGAAGTAGAGAAATGTTGAAGAACTGTTTGCAGAAAAACTAAGAAGGTGGAGAGGTGCTTTAAAGGTAAAGGAAGAGGAACTATTTAAAGAAACCAAAGGCTATTTACTATATCCCCAAAATATTTTCCTGTACTTATCCCATTGCTTTATTTTAAACACACAATAGTCATTCCTCTGGGGTGGAACGACTACAATGGGCGGTAATTTGGGCTGAGACGTCCTGAGAACAATAAGGATGGCCAAGAGTCACCAGGGGTGGGGAAAGGGGAAGGGAAGGACTTTCACCAGAACAGTGCTTGACTCATGGTTGGTGTTGAAGGAATAAAATAATCAGTTAAACCAAGAAGTAGACTGCTAGGACTTCACTTGAAAGCATGCAAGCTCAAGCCAGGCTCGGTGGCTCAGCCTGTAATCCCCTGCCTTTGGGAGGCTAAAATGAGTGGATGGCCTGAGCCCGTAGGTTCGAGACCCGCCTGGGCAACTTGGTGAGACCTCATCTCTACAATAAATCAAAAAATCAGCCGGGCGTGGTAGTGCATGCCTGTAATTCCGGCTGCTTGGAAGGCTGAGGCGGAAGGATCGCCGGAGCCCAGCAGGTCGAGGCTGCGGTGGCCGGGAGCGGCCACTGCACTCCAGTCTGGGCGACAGAGTGAGACTCCAACTTGAAAAAAGAAAGAAAAGAAAACATGCAGGCTCAGCCTATCAGAATGCTATTTTATGAGAATGACAGCTCTACATTTCTGCTGAGAAAAAAGCAAGTGGAGTAGAGTTAAACCAAGTTTGGCTGACTACTAGCCGACTCGAGCTCTTTTGGATGGTGAACACTGAATGAGGCGCTTTATCCACAACAATCAAATCAGTCCTTACAAGGATTATCCTCGTGTTGTGGTTTAGGAAACACAGATTCAGAATGTTTATGGAACTTGTTTAAAGTCACACAAGTATACGGAGGACTGGGATTCCCATCTGAATGTGCCAAGCATAAATTTTGTATCCTTTAGCATGCCTGGCACTGCGATAAATTGTCTGTTGGCACTGGAGAGTCTTTTTCTTTTTCTTCTCCTCCTCCTCCTCCTCCTTCTTCTGTTTTCGAGTTGGAGTCTCACTCTGTTGCCCAGATTGGAATGTAGTGGCATGATCATGGCTCACCACAGCCTTGTACTCCTGGGCTCAAGCAATTCTGCCCTCCTCAGCTTTCCGAGGATCTGGAACTACAGGTGCATCACCACGCCCAGCTAATGTTTTGGATTTTTGTAGCGATGAGGTCTCACTTGCTATGGAGCCTAGCAAGCCTATCCTAGGCTGGTCTTGAACTCAAGGGCTCAAGCATTTCTCCCATCTCAGCCTCCCAAAATGCTGAAATCCCAAGCATGAACCACCGCCCCCAGCCAGGAGTCCTCTTTCGTTTTTACAAATAGGATGGTTCATGGGAACTGTTGCATAGACGCAAAGAGGGATTATGTGAATTTTTTACATTGTTTTTCAAGTGTATAATTGAATTCTACATATTACAAGTTTGGTGACAGTTAATCCTAGTAGCTTAATTTTTTTTTTTTTTTGAGTTGGAGTCTCACTCTGTCGCCCAGACTGGAGTGCAGTGGCTGCTCCCGGCCACCGCAGCCTCCACCTGCTGGGCTCCAGCGATCCTTCTGCTCAGCCTTCCAAGTAGCCGGAATTACAGGTGCGCGCTACCACGCCCGGCTGATTTTTTGATTTATTGTAGAGACAAGGTCTTCCTGCCCAGGCGGGTCTCGAACCCGCGGGCTCAGGCAATCCACTTACCTCAGCCCTCCAAAGGCGCGGGATTACAGGCTGAGCCACTGAGCCTGGCTGTAGCTGCTTATTAAAAGTTACCGGATTCTGACTGGGCTCAGTGGCTCAGCCTGTAATCCCAGCACTTTGGGAGGCCAAGGCGAGTGGATTGCCTGAGTCTGTGGGTTCGAGACCCACCTGGGCAATTTGGCAAGACCTCGTCTCTACAATAAATCAAAATTAGCTGGGCATGGTAGCGCACACCTGTAGTTCCGGCTACTCAGAAGGCTGAGGCGGAAGGATCGCTGGAGCCCAGCAGGTCGAGGCTGCGGTGGCCGGGAGCGGCCACTGCACTCCAGTCTGGGCGACACAGTGGAACTCCAACTCAAAAAAGAAAAAAAAAAAGTTACCAGATTCCATAGAAAGGTGGAGAAATTTTTTATTAATAAATTTAACGACAAACACAAGAGAACTTGCATTTATGAACCGGTATGTTGATATGCAAATATAAAAAGTTTTTTGCAGTACAATTTTCATTCATTTTAATATAATCTTTGCTATATCATGTTATCATTTTATCAACTTAAAATGCCTATTTTTTAATATTCTTATTTGAATGATAGTCTATAGAAAAAATATTTTCAGATTAGTTACATACAAGAAAACCAATTTAAACTATGGACTTACTTGCTCAATTAGTTTTTTTCATGGTTATGATATGATCTGAATTTCTAGAATATGTAGTACTTTGTGTAATTTGCTATTGTTTTGTGTAAGTTGTGCTTTTGCAAATTTTCTGAGGCCAGAGTTCAGGATCCCATCGTATATGAAGTTTTAAAATGCTAAATTAAAATAGTATGTATTGATGTACACAGAGATGGTAAACTATAAATAATAGCAAGGTAGTGGTTCCTGAGGGCGGAGAAAAGGTTTGGGAAGAAGCACACAAGGGTCTTGTCAAGTACTTACGCTTTCTCTGTGTTGCGAGGCGGTGATCACATAACTTGTGGTCAAACATTTTTCCTGTTTTAGAGTCTCTGTAATGAGTTTATCATTGAAAACAATAAAATGATAGCTACCCCAGGAGCAGCCCAGCAAAGCCAGGGCCTGTGTTGCCCTCATCTTTGCATCCTCCTGGCTATGCTGGTCCTTGGCATACAGCAGCAATTCAAATGACTCTTGAGTGAATATATGCGAGAATGAGGCAGAAGAATGGAATTGGCACTTCTCAGAAGAAACATGGGTGACTGATCTTTGAAAATAGGGTCGACCTCTTTCATGATTTGGGAAATGCAAACTAAAACAAAAGAGAAGCTGTTTACAGTCCGTCAAAGTGGCAAAGATGGAAAAATCTGGCAATATCAAGTGTTGCCAAAGAGGAAGAACAATGGAAAAATCTTTCACTCTAATGGTGGGAGTGTAAATTGGTGTGATAAAATAAACTGGAAAAGTTTGGTGTTATCTAGTAAAGTTGGAGGTTCCCATGCCCAGCAACTCAACCCCTGGGAAAACCTCGCATGTGTGCACCAGATGTGTACAAGAACGTTCATAGCAGCACCATGCGTAATATTCCCACGCTGGAAGCAACCTCGATGTCTATCGTGAGTAGAGTGGCTAAATATATTGTGGTATAGTCATATAACTAAACGCCACAGAGTAGTATTAAAACAAAAATCGATGCAGATCCTTATTAACATGTGAAATCCCAGGACAAATAACATGTAATAAGAAAGACAAAAAAGTATGATCCCATAGTGTATGAAGTTTCAAGGTACTAAATTAAAATCCTGTTTATTGATATACACATAAATGTAAACTATAAGTAATAGCAAAGTAGTGGTTACCCCTGGGGATGGAGAAAAGGTTTGGAAGAAAGCGTACAAGGGACTTGTCAAGTACTGGCAGTGGTGAGCTGGGTGGCGGTTGTACATGTATTAATTCTTGCTTGATTATCTATACTTCATAGGTATATTATACTATTCTTCTGGATCAATTCAACGTTTAATTTTAAAAAGACTTATCGTGTTTGAGCTAACTCCTTATTTGAACGAAATTCCACCCTGCTCTTTTGTCATTGTCCATAGTGATGCTTTTCTGAAGGAGGAAAGTTCCCAGCTGGTTGAAAATGGTAAATGTGAGAATAAACCACAAGGTGGCATCGTGGTCTCATGTGTCTCATCCAAGTAACGGTATTTACTTTTGGAATGTTGAGAATTTTTTTTTCTTTTAGTTTCTTCTCGTTTCATCAGTTGTGTTTGATTTTACTTGTATATGCACTGTGCTATCAGATTAAAGTCTGAGAAAAGCCATGCAAATCAATTCAACACATACACTTGTCCAACGCATGATGTTCATTCATTCCTCGTTCAGTGAGTCACGCCTTCAGGAATTTATTCATTTAACCACTGTCCAAAACTTTGTGGAGCTCCTCTTCTGTATCAGACAAACACAGGGCAAAGAGGCCCTGGAGGCTTAATGGTGAGCAGAAACACAGTCACTATTATCTTCTCTCAGCGTAGTGGTGGAGACAGACGGTAATCACACAATCACACATTTAAACTGCCACTGACCAAGCCTGTGGAGAAGAAATATGCAATTTTGCCATGAGGATCTGAACCAGTTGGGGATGAGAGAGAAGCGATCCATTTGTTGATATCCAAAAAAAATGAAGATGGGTTATCTGGGTAAAAAGGAACACTTATGAGGAAGGAATATAAAATGTTCAAGGCCTTGTAGCCAGAAGGAGCAAAGACAACACTGGGAGCAGGAAGACAGCCAGGAAGCCTGGATGGTTAGAGGGAGCAGAGCGAGGTGGACAGGCCTGAGAACTGGGCCGGGGACACATTGGGGACACATCTTCCGTGGCCTTGTAGTGAGGTTGAAAATTTTGTCTTTACCCTGCGCATTAGGGAGCCACAGCAAGGAGGGTGCAATAGCAGTTCGCTGCTGATACCCAGGCACTCGTGAGTCAGTGATTTCACCACGGCTGTATACAGGAAAGATTCTGCTCTGAGTGCCACATAGTCGCACAACTTCACCTATGTGCAATTAGCTTTTTGATTGTGAGGAGCATTATTTACAGACAGTAATACACTTTCCATCCTGACCATATTCATTAGATGTCAGATTTTTATTTTAAAGAAACATGACCCTATTGCATTTATTTTGAATCAAACTAAAAACCAGTGCTTTTGAAGACAGGAAATATCAAGTATGCTATCTTAGCAGACAAATAGCACTATTGAGCTCATCCACAACAAAATAAAAACCTTTGCACCTAAAATACAAAAGGTATGGAAGAAACGTTTACTTGAAGGTGACGTCATCTCAGAGAGAACCAAGTACTGGAGACCAGGAGACCTTGTTGATGTGATGGCGGGAAAGGTGGTCTTGCTCGGCCGCGCCTGTTTTGCGCTTCTGCAAAATGCGACGGTGGTCGAGGTTACGTTCTCCTAACTCTGAAATTCTGTGAACCTGCGAGTATATTTATAAAAAGCAAGGTGTACATGTTGCTAATTTAATGTAAAGAGAATGGATATTGGGGGACGACATTGGTATGTATTTGAATAAAAGCATGTGTATGGGAAAGTAGAAGTTTGTAAAATCTGAAGACTTTTTTATAAAGTTGAATAAGCTACCCTATCATTTATTGATGGTATACTGTGTCAGGTTTTATGAATATTATCTCATTTAATCCTCAAGACATCCTTGTGAAGTAAGGTTTTTTTTTTAAGATTCTATTTTACTAATGAGAAAAACAAGGCTTAAACAGCTTCAGTAATTTGTCCAAAGTCACATAGCTAATATATCTCAAGTTGTACCCAGATCTGTCATATTTCAGGACCTGTCCTAAAATTTATACTAACTAATGCAACTTTTGAAGAGTTGACATTTTCAAAAATGACTTATAAATATTGAAGAGATAAATTCACTCGAATTAAAATTACAGATTTCAAGTTATTACAAGTGGTCTGCTGAATAAGTACCAAGATTTTTAATAAGCTCCCACATATTAAACAAAAATGCTTGATAGACTTGATTTAAGTAATTAAACATGTATTATCCTAGATATGGCTGTGAAATTGCACTATCATTATGCAAACAACCTCCTTGCTAATTTGTCTTTTGAGGATTTTTTTTTTTTTGGTTTGTTCTTCTTGTTTCATCAATTATGGTTGGTTTTACTCGTATACGCACTGTGCTATCAGATTAAAGTCTAGGAAAAGCCATTCAAGCCGGGCTCGGTGGCTCAGCCTGTAATCCCGCGCCTTTGGGAGGCTGAGGTGAGCGGATTGCCTGAGCCCGCGGGTTCGAGACCCGCCTGGGCAGCGAGACCTCATCTCTACAATAAATCAAAAAAAATCAGCCGGGCGTGGTGGCGCATGCCTGTAATTCCGGCTACTCGGAAGGCTGAGGCGGAAGGATCGCCGGAACCCCAGCAGGTCGAGGCTGCGGTGCCCGGGAGTGGCTGCTTCACTCCAGTCTGGGTGACAGAGTGACTCCAACTCAAAAAAAAAAAAAAGAAAAAAGCCATTCAAATAAATTCAATTCAACACATACGCCTGTCCAGCATATGACATTCATTCATTCCTCATTCAGTGAGTCATGCATTCAGGTATTTATTCATTTAACCACTGTCCAAAAATATTTGCGGAGCTACTCTTCTGTGCCAGACAGACACAGGACAAAGAAGCCCTGGAGGCCCAATGGTGAACAAAAACATAGTCGCTATCACTGGCTGAGACAAGGAAAGAAGCATCACTGCTGGCTCAGGAGAAAGCCTACCAAGCTACCATTCAAAAATAACAATTAGACAAAAAACTTTCACCACTTCTCTCACCGTGCCGTGTCTTGAAGATGAGCAACTTGTGAGCATCGTTTCTTTGACTGTCTCAAGTTCCTGATACCATAGAGCAAAGAGGCTTTCTGCTTGCTGGGTCTTGGCGTTTAGGGAAATGGCTAACAGCGTTTATGTCGAATTATTGTTCCTGTGTTGTTTTGTCTGTGGTTCCTGCTCTCGGGAATCTTTGGGGTTTGAGGATCACATCAAAGGAGTCGCTCTGGTGTGAGAGCTGGTCGATGTGGCCAGATAATTTGTGGGTTGAGTGCTGAGACCCATTCCCATGATAGTCAGGGTCAGGAGGCACTCGGTGTTTTAAGTCTGTTCTCTTGGTGCCACATATATGCCCTAAGTCTGCTTATTGTTTCATCAGTGATGGACTCCAGTGACTCTTCAAGCTTCTTCACCGTAGCAGTAGAGGATGTGTGTCACCACAGGCGATGCTTGCCCACGGAGCTCGGCCATACTCTCATCTAACGATCGTCAGGCTATACATGGAGCACGTGGGTTTTTGTGTTGTTGCTGCTGTTTTAGAGGCAGGGTATTACAATGTTGCTCAGGCTGGAGGGCAGAGGCTATTCACAGAGATGCTGTCATGAACCACTGCAGCCTCAAACTCCTGATCTCAAGCAGTCGTCTTGCCTCAGCCTCCCAAGTAGCTGCCACTACAGGGGTTTGTGTGCCCAGCTTGCAAACAGGTTTCCACGTTACCGCATCCGACCATTTGTGCTTACATTTCTGCTATTACAGATGTCAAAATAATAAAATAAATCTAGTAGCGCTAGCTTGTGAGACAAAATTTTTTTAAGTGTCTGGCTTAGTTCTCATTTAATATTCATAAAACCTGACACAGTACACTATCAATACATGGTAGGGTAGCTTATTCAAATTTAGAAGTTGGCTTGTGCCTGTGACAGAGAAATGTATGATGACGAGTAAAAGAGGGTCTGTGTGCCTCCGTGTTTTGCCCTCCTGACTGCAGACGTATTTCCATCATTTTGCCAGATCCCCAAAGGAGCCGATGCAATGCAGCAATGCCAGGACAGACTGGTTGGGATAAGAAAGAAGCCAGCCACTGCTGGCTCAGGAGAAAGTCTACACAGAGCTGCGCAAAGCTCCGGTTGTATTGTTTTGGTGAAAAAAAGTCTTTAGGCTCTCTGTAATCAAGGAAAAAGGTTAAAAAAGGAGGGCTGACAGATCTAGGAAACAGAGTTTTATAGTATGGCAAATAATATTCAGCTTGATAGCTTATAATCAGGAAAGGAGGGGTTAACTCCATTAGGACACTCAGTTGTGTTCGGTGGTTATAAGTTATCACTGCACTTATACAAGTGCAACATTATGAGTAATAGCCATTCTTTGCAAAATACTTTTTCTTTCACATGAGAAAACACGGAACTATTACAATGCAAATTGGATGCAAGAAACTTTAGCATTAGGTGTCAAAGTTATTCAACCTCTTTCCAGCCTTCAGAAAAAGCTTATAACGCATTCTATTACATGCTTATAACACTTCATATGCATGAATCTCTTCATTTCCACAGACTAACAGAATGACAACAGAAACCAAATATTTCGTTTACAGAAGTCTAAGACTTAGAAGCATATCTCTTAGAAAAATATCTCTGAGCATAAGATTTTTGAAAAATTATATACATATTAACTGTTAACTGTTATCAAAACATTACTAACTATAGGTCTAGAGATTAGGTTAGTTAAAAAATGTCTTTCTGATCATGAGAATTAGTAAGGTGAATGAGTTATTGGGCAGGTACTCATAGACCAAGTGAAGAATGTTGTTTTATGGCACGACGAATCCGGATATATAAACATTCAGAATAACCTGATATTCTCCCTCAGAAAAACCCTCTTTATCTTTTATACCCGATGGAAGAATGAGGTTTTGTTTTTGTTTTTTTTTTTTTTTGGACTCAATTTGCTTAGGAACTTGTCTTAATACTTTACTATTTTGCCTTACCTTTGTCAACCACCTTGAGTGAGATGATAGAATACTCAATGGTAGGTAAGTTCACTAATGACCTGATTAAAACTTGAATTAAAACTAGAGAACTGCCAACATAATTTCCATTTTATGTTGTATCATAGGATAGAGAGGAGTTATTCCTTTTTTCATCCTTTCATTTATTAAAAAGGTGAGATGGAGGTGGTTTTAAACTAATACCATAGACAGACTGATTGATTCTAGTCATTAGCCCAGTGATTCCAGGCAGACTGAAGTCCTGTTGGAGTCTAACAGAGTCTGAGACCAAAAAAGCAGTGTCAAAAGCCAAAGCCTAGAGGTCAAAAGTACTAATTTTAAGAATCAGACAGGCCTATGCTGAGTCACAGTTCAACTTGCTAGGCATGGCCTTGGACAGTCAACCTCTTATTCTCTAATTTCTAATATGCAAGTAAGTAAAATAGTATTATCTATGCTATAGGACATTTTTGAGCCTTAAATGAGGAAACAGATTTCAAACACTTAGCATGGGGCTTCGGACGGGAACAACCGAATTGTATTAGCAGTGAGTGTCACATTTGATTTTCTTCTTTAGACCCGTATCTTACAGTGGGTGCTGGTTCTGATCTAGCGAGGACAACAGACCCAGTCCCACTTTTTTTCTTCCCTCTGAAGTTAGAAGTGAGGGAGCCGTGGGAAAAAGCACCACCTGAGGCCTAAAGAACCACTTCCCAGGTGCCTCTGGCCCCTCACACAGATTGTTTCTGTAAGTTTAGGAACTTTTCTTCTTCTAAAGATTACCCCTCCAAGTTCAAAGACTTACCCTTCTAAAGAATATGAGATATAGTCACAGTTTATGATGTCATGTTTGCTGCGATGCTTTGTTGCAGTTGCTGAAAGATTCACAACCTCAGTCATTGTTTAGATCTTAAAAGAATTATAAGGGGAAGTTAAATTCCATTTTTCAGTAAAATGCAGCAGTACAACCAAGAGTAGTCCCACTGGGCAATAAAACATGAAAAGCTTAAAATATACATGTATCTTTAGATCATGAAACTTACAAAGTCAATCTAGATTATTTGATTTGATTAGGACTCTATCCTGATAAGATGATTTAAAAGTAAGCTAAGTTAGCCACATTTAAGTGCATGTGCAAATATGACCACGAATTTCTAAAATTGCATTCACGATGAGTACAATATTGTGTTACTATATTGCCTCAAATCCAAGACGCATTTTAAAATTTTTTCATGCTGGTAATCGGGCAGTTTTGCAATCAGTGTGTGACGTTAGAGTGTAGTGGTTCTTTCTCCTTAAAAACTGATCTTCAATCAACAGATATCTTGAAACTAATGGAGTCCTAGACTCATGGGAACATGTTCCTCTAAACTCATATTCCTTTGTGATGGCATTACCTAAAGCAATTACTCTTTGTGATAACTTAATAACTGGCAAAAGGAAAAATTTGAATATGCGAGAAAGAGCATTCAAATACTTCATTAAGTTTGCTCATGCCTAGGCACAGGTGTATATGAGAGCCAGTGCTCTAGTATTTGGACTTTTTTATGTTTTGGCACTACATTAAATGTCCCTCAGATTTCTTCAAATATGATTGGAATAGTAAAATATCCAAAGAAGAGCAAAAAGCCTCTCCCCCAACCCAGCTCCCAAAACCCTTTCTTTACTCTCAGCGCCCCTCCTTCTGAGGGTTCCTGTGACTAGCTAGGAAGGCAGCCACACCTATTACTGCCTGGCTATAGGACAGTACTTTCATGTGCTGCTATACACCATGCACATAGACAGCACAATGCTGGGCACACAGCAGTTATTCAAGAAATATCTTCTGGCTCATTGATGTAAAATACAAAACAGTGTTCTAAGTAGGCATACCCACAACTTTTAATAGTTGAAAAAAACCTAAATTTCTTTTTTCTTTTTTTTTTTGAGTTGGAGTCTCCCTCTGTCACCCAGACTGGAGTGCAGTGGCCACTCCCGGCCACGGCAGCCTCGACCTGCTGGGCTCCGGCGATCCTTCCGCCTCAGTCTTCTGAGTAGCTGGAATTACAGGCATGCGCTACCAGCCCGGCTGATTTTTTGATTTATTGTAGAGATGAGGTCTCGCCAAGTTGCCCAGTCAGGTCTCGAACCCGCGGGCTCAGGCAATCCACTCACCTCAGTCTCCCAAGGCGCGGGATTACAGGCTGACCTACCGAGCCCGGCTAAAACCTAAATTTCTAAAGATGTTCTCTTTTTCCTTTTATCCCACTAAAAAATCTTTTAGTTAATTTGGGGACTAACTTTTACACAAATAAAAACAATAAATCAGATTCTAAAAGTTATTTCTCTCTAAACAATTATAAAGGGCATAACCCCTTTTCTATTTTGGTAACAAACATGAAAACTACCACACCTAATGATGGAACACCACCTTCGCAAAACACTTGGATCAGAGATGGCAAACTCAATGGTCAAGTTAATATGAACAGTGGAATGTCGTGATGTGAAAAATGGATGAACCAATTAACTTGAAATGATTGACGTTACTGACAATAATTACCTTTAGAAACACTTTATCAACTATGTGGCAAGTTGTGCAACTGTTTTAGTCAGTGAAACTGAAAATAATCCATATATAACTGGGAATTTAAAAAAGGAAGAAAAAAAAAGAGAAAGGCGGGGAAGGAGGAAGAAAAGGGACTTTTTGGGGCACGGTTTCACTCTGTTGCCTAGGCTGGAGAGTAATGGTACAATCATGGCTCACCACAGCCTCCAACTTCTGGGCTTAAGCAAGTCTCCTGCATCAGCTTCCCAAGCAGCCGGGACTAAAGGCATGTGTCACCATGTTCAGCTAATTTTTTTATTTTGTGTGGAGTCGGGGGTCTTGCTACTTCGCCTGGGCAAGCCTAGAACTCCTGCGCTCAAGCAATCCTCCCACCTTGGCTTCCCAAAGTGCTGGGATTATAGGAGCCACCAAGCCTAGCCACAAAGGAGATATATTTTAAAATACTGAATCCAAGTTTGAAAAAAATTACTGATCTTTAAAACAGTTTACATTTCAAAAAAGGAAAAGATGTTCTCTGAATGCTGACATTACAATCAGCTTTTAGATTCTAAAATAAAAATTAGTTATATGCCTGTTGTCCATAAATTATGACTAAAAAGCAACTCCAAATACTACTAAACCCATTTTCGCACTTGCTACCTAATTCCATTATAGCTCTCTGAAGATACAATAACCACAGGACCGATAGACATGAGGTGATTTGCTTTTGCCCCCTCCCCACTTTTTTTACCCACTTACAGACGGAAGAAAATAGATAAACTATATGCTTAATTTTTCAAAACCAAAATAATGTAAAAGCCTTCCTGCTTTTTTCTTTGACCAAATTGATAGGCATGATAAAAACATATTTGGTCCAATAGCTTCAGGAACCCTGTAATAGCTTATCTTAGGCTTTGTTGAGGAGGTGGTGAGAGCCACACCATTTTCACAGTAACAAAAGAAACTGTCATCGAGGCACAGAGGATTTACCACTGGGATGCATGTATATGCCTGTCATGTATGCATGTGATGTTTTAAAACACTCCACACGTTTTTGAGTCATAGAATGTATGACACATTCTAGCTTATTATCCTGTATTTGGAATTCTCTCACTTGAAAGTCTTGCATTTGGAAGTCTTGTATTTTCCAAGGACCCTGGTTAAGAATAAAAGGCAGAAGAAACTGAATACCTCTTGCCTCCAAATTAAGCCTATGCTTAATTGACCTGCAGGCTCAGACAGATGTTAATTTCAAGCAAATTGTGAATTACATCAGTCAAATGATTTTGAAAGAGAAAAAGAAAAGCTATGGCTTAAATTATTAGTAAAGGAAGGCCTCGCATGAAATTCATGTCAACTTTCCACATAAGTAGTGGAAAGTAACTTTTCTGCAAAGCAATTCATCCACATAAGAAATAGTCAAAAAGGACTTCATTTAATTAGTGATATGTAAAGACTCTTGCATAGAAAAAGGTTACAAAGTAATGCAAAAAACAAAAATCAAAAAAACAAAAAACTAGGTACAGTAATTTAAAAACAAATATTTAAAAGTATAATTTTGCATAATGTTTAACATTCTTATAATGTTTATTGCTTTCTCCACACAGCAGAGAAATTAAGTGCATAATAATACATGCTGTGTCTCTTATCTTTCAAACATAAAATTTCACGTGCTCGATTTCAATGTATTAAGAGATTATCCTGTCATTAAACAAACAAAAAAGAAAAAACAAAACAAACAAACAAAAAAACCACAACACAATTACGTAGCACTAGCCTAGGCATGGACAAAAATCATTTATGTACATCCCACTGCATACATTCATTTTGCTTTGGGATCAAATGCAATCACTCACTTGACAAAGAGCATTTAAAAACCGTGGCCTTTCTCTTCCCAAAGCTCTCTCCTTGTCTTATCACCTCCAGAAATGCAACTCCTCCCCAAAGGAGACAAGAATAGATGCTGCATGTTATTAAGGAGAAAATGAAGAGGATAAATATATAAAAATAATCCAAATGAAACTGAATAAATTAATCCAAACTCTTACGAACTAGAGCGTTTTCAAGTTGGCATGAGTCACATCGCCTCTGGTGGACACATGGGAAGTGACTGCTCTTAGGTGCACTATAGGAGGGCAGGGTTTACATAGAGAAGCACCATATTTTGAGCCGTCCGAAGAAAAGGTGCCTGGGGGCTTGCCGGCAGAGCAGAAAGGCTTGTTCATCTGAGCACTGATGGAACAACTGCTTATACCACCGCATCGCTAAATGTCACCACTTGGCAAGTCTGAACAAAGAAAGCAAACTACGAGAAAACTAGGTCTTTCGACTTGAAAACTGTTTTCAGCCATCCTCTGACCACCAGAGCCCGGTGGTCTGAAGACGACTCGTCTCTGGCCCGGTATTCCGTGCCGGCCGCCCACCGCCCGACTTCCGCCCTCTCCAGTCGTAACCTCACCGCCACGCGCCTCTGCACTTGTGCCATGGTCCACGTCCAGAGAAAACTTGCCCAGCTCAGGCACTTATGAGACACGAATACATATATACATATGCGCATTTTCCCCCCCTACTTTCAAGAGATTTCGGTCAGAGCGTGTTTCTTCCCCAGGCGGACACGCTGGCGCGCGGCCGGGCGGCACGTCCACGTGCTCTCCGGGAACTCCCGAGGGGCGGGCACCCGAGCGCCGAGTCCTGCGAAGCTGCCGCCGCCAGGCCCGCGCCGCCGCGTCCACGCGCGGGGCAAGGGCGACGCCGGCGGCCACTCGCGAGGCGGCGTCCCGGCCGCGCCGGCTCCCCCGCGGGCAGGCCCCGCGGCCCTCGAGCGCGCAGCCGGGGCGCGCCCTCGCCGCGCGGCCCGGCGCTCAGAAGGCGCCCACCTCCGTGCCCCAGGGCCGGTAGGGCTTGCCGCCCGGCCCGCCGCCGGCCTGCGGGGGGCTGGCCGCGGCGGCCACCGACAGCGGCGGGCTGATGGCCGCGGCGGCCACGGCCGCGGCGGCGCTGGGCGGCAGCACGGGGAAGGCGCCCGCGAAGGACAGCGGGAAGCCGTGCGCGGCGGCCGTGGCGGCGGCCGCGGCGGCGTGCACGGTGGCCGACAGCGACAGCAGCGAGGCGGACAGCGGCGGCCCGCAGGGCGCGGCGCCGCCGGGGCCCGGCAGGCGCAGCGCGGAGTCCGCGTGCGCGAACGTGGCGGTGAGCAGCGCCGAGCCGTGCGCCGGGGGCGCGTCGGGCGCCGGCGCCAGGCGGCACGGGCCGGCCTCGGCCGCGGGGAGGCCGCCGGGCGGCAGCAGCGCGGCGGGCAGCGGGTGGAAGGCCGCGGCCCAGGGGCGCGGGGGCAGCGCGGGCGCGGGCGCCGCGGAGGCGGTCATGGCCGCCGCCTCCCGCTGCGAGGCGCACGTGCTGAGGTGCGCCACCAGGCGCAGGCGCAGCGGGTCCGCCGAGTCCAGGCCCTCCACGGAGCTCAGGTAGCGCGCCACCTCGGTCAGGCACTCCCGGAAGCCGATGCTCATGAAGTCCATGGCCAGCGCGTGCGCGTCGAAGTAGCCTGGGGGGGGGGGGGGTCCGGCAGAGCGGGAGAGGAGGGGCGAGGAGGGGGCAGGGAAGAGAGGAGGGGAGGAGAGCCGTAGGGGAGAGGGAGGGATAGAGGGGGGGAGGAGGGGCGAGGAGGGGGAAGGAAGAGAGGAGGGGAGGAGGGAGGGGAGGAGGGGGAGGAGAGGGGGAGAAGAGGAGGGGAGGAAGGGAGGGGGGAAAAGGGGGAGGAGGGAGAAGAGGGAGGGGGAGAAGAGGGAGGGGGAGAGGAGGGAGGGGGGGCGATACAATGATACTGTTAGGAGAGACGGCCACCCCCAGACGCCCGTTCATCGACCTTCCTGGAAATGCTGCCCGCCAGCTGGTTATGGTTTTAATTCTGTACAGAAGCGGACAGAGTGTACTTGGCACTCATATGGGTGACAACTTCTTGCCACCAAATATCGCAGTGGGGGGAAGATTCAGAACTTCCGTGTTGCAGACACTTCCAGAGGAAAACATGGGGTCTCTCCTTTGGTATTGGGGGGCAGTGAAATTCCCCAGAAAACTTTTTCGTGGCAATACAGCATTGCAGTCTCTCTGTCTCAGCCACATGAGAGTAAAGGCTTATCTGAAGCATCCTTACTCTTGGGCATGTTAAGAGAAGCCAAGGGCATCTTTGCAGCTTGAGGACTTTCTTTAGAAATGTGCTAAAATAGCAATAAATTCATAAATGCTTCTTGACTCACAATTTTTTTATCAAAGTGAAAAACATCTTGTCATAATTTTATGTGAAAAAAATTTAGCGAAAACAAAATGAGTTTTTAAAAATGTAGTTACTAATTTAAAGATGTTATTTTTCTGTCAGGAATATAGGGCTTCTTAGCTAATACAAAATGACTACACCATAACTGAGTTTTTTGAAGATCAAAGCTATATCTCCTTTATTAGGCTTACTTTTTTCTGGCATCCACCCAAGAAAAAAATGTGTATTAGTTGTGTCGGTGTATGTGGACACAGCCCCACACACACACCTCTGGTTACTACCATAAAAATGTCTGGAGCTTGGTTACGTTTATCAGTCTCTTTTTCTCCAAAGATAATACACTAGAATAGAAGATAGTAACGTCTGATTATTACAGTGCAAATTTAGGGCACCATAATAATCATACATTTGGGGAAATGTTACCCACTTTGAATGAATGACCTCTGGTATGTACAAGCACACCCTTTTTGGATTCTTTTTCACTTGCAACTTTTTAAAAAGTAATTTTCAAATTAAAAGTTTAGTTTATTCACTTTCGGGATGTGTGTATACATGAACGAGAAATACCACATTCAAACAAAGTTTTTTTTTAAAACTCTAAAACATTTACTACGTCATCTTGTTATGTTTTTGCAGATCAAAGTATTACCTGTTTCACTTATCATCTATTAACAGATTGTCTTAATCTGTAATCATAGCACTTTGGAAAATAGTAGTCACACTTGTCACACATATTCAAAGTCTTACAGCTAGAATTCTAAAAGAAATTTGAGAGTTCTAAAAAGATGTTTGTGGCAGACATACACCACTAAAACATAAAAAGAAAAACAGCACAAAGCTGACATAAGAGAATATCAAGAAATGTGGAAGACTGGAAACAAAAATAGTTATTCCAGAACTCTGGCATAGTGAGCAAGCAAAACCCCTCGGATTAGGAGAAAAAGCTGTTCCTGAAAAAGAGGCCTCCATGGAAAGATTTCACATTTCAGTCCTCAAGGTTTTCTGTGGGGCAGGTTGGTAACTGCCAAGAGAGAAGGAAGGAAACAATAGCAGACAGAGTCCAGAAACCTCAAGGATTTAGAAATTTAGGCTACTCTGCTCAATCCTCTCTGGAAACTATTGTCATACCAACATAGACTGTAAAGGATAAACCAACAGAAATTGAACTCCAGGAGCTTCTAAGAATTTTCATTAGTAGTCTTGCAGTAAGTGAAATCCGTGGTTTGCCAGCTATGTTTTTGTGTATGCCTGAGTCCTCTGTTGCCTCTTATAGAATAGAAATTTTGTCATTTCCATTCAGTTGTTGACCGCAGAGAAAATGATGAGGAGTAGCTGTCTCCCGTGAACGGAACTTGAGCAAACGCTAGCACACGCGTCCCTGTCGCTCCCTCTGAGCATGCAATATTCGATGAGCTTTACGCGAATTAATTCCTAACAACCCTGTGAGGTGGACACTGTCACTGTCCTCATCTTACAGATGATAAAACTGGGGCTTGGACAGCATAGTAATGTATCCAAGGTCACAGAGCTAATATATGGCAGAGCCAGGATTTGAAATCAGGCAACCCAGCTAGAATCCACCCCCTTCACCACTACACTATGAGGCAGTTGCAAGCCTTTGACAACGTGGGCCCAAACTGCCAGCCCCCTTCTTTTTTTTTTTTTTTTTTTTTGAGTTGGAGTCTCGCTCTGTCACCCAGGCTGGAGTGCAGTGGCCGCTCCCGGCCACCGCAGCCTCGACCTGCTGGGCTCCGGCGATCCTTCCATCTTAGCCTTCCAAGTAGCCAGAATTACAGGCATGCACTACCATGCCCAGTTGATTTTTTGATTTATTGTAGAGATGAGGTCTCGCTGCCCAGGCGGGTCTCGAACCCGCGGGCTCAGGCAATTCACTCACCTCAGCCTCCCAAAGGCGTGGGATTACAGGCTGAGCCACCGAGCCCGGCAGCCCCCTTCTTAAAGGCCGCACGTTCTCCTCTGCAATCACCTCGTCAGTGACCTTGCAGTCAGGCGACTTGTATGGAGCCTGCTTGGAAATGTCTGCTCACAGACTATTCTGGGACAAATTTTAGGACTGTTCAGGAAGCCAAGAATAGGAACCAAGATGGAACTCACTTTTTATAATAAAGCCAAAGAACAATATTACTCTTTAGAAGTACAGCTCGTGCCAAAAACTTGAAACCCTGAAAATATCGAGCCTTGTGGCTAACAGTGCCAAGGAAGGTACATCCATCAAACAGTTTTTCTTGCACAATTACTAACTCAACCGGCATCCTAATATCCTGGGGGAGCAGTTGTAGAGACAGAATCACGGGGGCTGCAGGGCATACAACTGCTGGTGTGTGTCTCAAAGCGCAGCAAAGTTGAACTGTGTTAGGTCCAAGGCAAGGCAGTAGCCCAGTTGGGCTACATCATTGGAACCTACGACTTCATCCAATTTTCTTCTCTATTATAGAAGAACGTTTGTGCCTGATGCCATTGTATACGTTCAGTACCGTCTCTTGAGAAGATGCAACCTGGGATGCATCAGCCATATGGGCTTCTCTGAACAATGATCATTCCCCTGCCCACCAAGTGACAGAGGCGAAGGATGGTTAAAATCAGGGCTGATGTTCTCAGGTCCTCAGGAGTACGGTCATATAGGAGTAACATACTGAAATACTTTCATACTCATTGGCAAAGTGTCGCCTCCCTCCAATGCCCTGCCTCTGCCCTGACTTAGGACCCATATATTATGCAGCACAAGGCTAATGAGAGGCACAGAGAGGCCTCCAGGACTCAGTTGCAGAACGTAACTCCTCTCATTCAGCTGTTAAATGTACGGAATAACACTCTCAGATGAGCCTTAAAGGCTTCTTTGAAGGGTGAAAAAGATATATATGGAAGCGGGGTAATGAAATCTTAATGCATATTAGAGCCTTGAGGATCTCAAATCTATTTTTACCAAGAGATGAGAATCCCTCTTTCGCCCCCCTTGATAAGTCCTCCCTAAGTCGCCATGCTATGCAGAGAATATCCTGTAGGGCCCTGGGCCCAGAAGGTCTGTCCGGTTTACTCTCTCCCCAGGAATGACTCTACGCCAATAATGGTTTCTAGTACAAGATTCTCTACCTGCACTTCAAATGTTCTGTGTGGTCTAAATCCAAGACCACCAAAATCTGAAAACAACATTGAAAACAACTCTAGAACTGTTTCCTTTGGAAGAGTCGAATTAATTTGAGTCCTAGCTTTGATTTAATGAAGGAGGAGGAGAAGGAAGAGGAGAAGAAAGAAGAGACATGAAGAAGAGGAAAGGACTGCCTCTAACCTCCTGTTTATATTTGGATGTTTGTGTTTGTTTGTTTGTTTCTGTACAGATTCCAGCATGCGCTTCTTAAGTCCCAAACAAATCTCTGACCAGACGGCTCTGAGTGAAGCTTTACTCCCACAGTATTATGAAAGCAAACACAAGCCCAGGGTCAAGTGCTTCTTTTGTTCCAGAAGTTCTTTCCCACGAGTTCAATCCTGCCATTAGCATTGATTTCCATGGCTTTAATCTGGGACCGCCCATTTCAGCTTGTTAAAGAACTGTTCAACTATGACTTCCTTCCAATACTTACCTTTACCCCCTGTTGCCTGAAGCATCTTCAAATGATCCACTGTCATTTGCAATATTTCAGCTTTTTCTAACTTTGCAGATCCCTTCATAAACAAATAATAAAGTCTCATAAGTCCTATAGACACCACTTTGGAACATTATACATCAAACTTAGCATTATGGTTTCAATTTTCCCTCTCTAGAAAACTCCAGATTCAATTTTTTCACAGAAAACTTGGAATTCTTTCCAAACTTTATGTGAAAGCACTAATTATTATGTCATACCTAATAACAGGTGTTTGCCATTCATTTCAATTTTTGAGAACTAAAAGAAGGCAAAATAAATTATTTTTATCATAAGAATAATTATACTCCCAAGATCACTCCACCAAAACTATTTCAACTGCAAAAAACTCAGCTTTTATGCTCACTCTCTATCTTGGTTAATAATACATTTCATTATGGGTCATCCAGTAGTCTTACACAGTGCTGAAGTCTAAATGAGATGAACAGTTGTATAACAACTCCAGAAGATAGGAGTTTAGCAACTTATTTTTGAAAGTAGATTTTTCAAAAGTGGAAAATTTTAGTAAGCCCTTAAGTTATTTCATGACTTGGATCTGTATTTTAAGCAAATCCAAAAATTAAAAAGGGAAGACTTATAAGAATTTTCCCCCCAATAATTACCAGCAGGTGTCACTGTGAATTCCAAGCTCATAAACAAGAAAGAATAATTTACTCCATACCTAGGAAGTATCATAAATGCTTCAGCATTTTTGAAACTTTTAAAATAGTTCTTGATACAATTGTCTTAGAAGTACATTTTTATGTCTCCTATTTAAAAAATAAGGCAACCTCGGAAACCAAATGAAATACAAATATGCCATCTCAAATTGTCTTCTAATTTCCTGAAAAAGCAAAATATACCGTTTTTTTTTTTAAAGATTCTAAAGTTTATTTCAGGTTCCTATGCTTTACTTCTTTTGTGAAAATTATCAGCACCCAGTACAGAGTGAGAGTGCCAGAGTCATTTAACTGCTCTAAAGAACACTCTTCTAATCATATTGTGACAGGGCCAGCTCGCAAGGGTTAGTAGCCAAGTTCTGCAAATGGGTAAGCTTGTGTTTATGGTAACTAACTGCCAAACAACTGAGGTTTGCTTTTAAGGTTGTTTTAAGTCAACATTTAAGGAAAAAGCCTAAAACCAAGACAAAAAAATCACCAAACTGTGTGCTCCTCATAACTGCAGACACTTGAGTACTCCAAATTTTAAAAACATCATTGATTACTGGCATTTTCATTTGCAAGTCTACTGTCCCTGAAAATGCTACTAATCAAAACGGTAATTTCCATGTTATATTTAGTTTATCAAGGACAGACCCTGGGTATCTTTTTTGTCTTAAAAATGTATAACCGATTGCATATTAGATTTTGTACTTTTGTCAGTGTTTAACTTTTCCACAAAGATGTACAAGAAGTTTCAATGCAAGCGACTAATAACTGAAACTACAGTTTCTGGATAGTTTCCAAGGGCTTTGTGCGGCTTGTTTTATAATGTTTGCAGATTCATGAAGTAAACAACAAAATGAAATAAACAAACAACTGCTGTTTTATAGCCTATTTGAATTAAATTGGAAGTATTTTCAACAAATTTTTTAGTATATTCTTTGAAAAATACTCTTAGAAATCTGTGCCATTAGCCATTGTGGCAGGAGGAGAAACAACTTTTCTACAACCACAAAGCAAGATTTAAACATTTGGCTTTCTACTTTTCAAAGTGTGCAAAAAAAATTTTTTTTTTTTTTTTTGGTACCGGATTAATTGAGCTATGAAAAGGGACATTTGTGACTAATTTGATTTTTAACTTCCAAAAAATTATCCCAAATCAATCAAACATCACTCTTTTAATCCAGGGATTAAAAATAAAAGCAAATGGCCTGGGAACTAAATTTTATACTATTATTATTTAGGAAATAGAGCAAGAGATGTTACTTCCTGGGCCATAATTATTTTCTAATGAAAAGAATTACTTTTTTTTTTAACAGTTTGAGAAAAAAAGATATTCCTTTCTTTTTTTTTTTTTTTTTAAAGAATACTACACACAGCACGGTTTTAAACAAAACCACTACTGGTATTCATAGAAAGAATAGAGAAATCATGAACACTGTTACCCTTAAGGAGAAAATAAGCTAAAGAATGGAAATGTTTTTCAACTTCATGATGGATTATGTTTTTAATAGTTTTGCCACAACAAAGCATTTTATTGAAATAGCTGCTCTGTGCCAGATCAGGGCACATACACCATTATTTTAATGAGCTTTAACAAGAACCCACATTCCCAGATGAGAGAATCAGATTGTTTGAGCTTTTTGGGGGAGGGCGTCCGAGGAGGGGGTAGCTTACTTGTTTTTCAAAAGCAGTTGGCACCAGTCTTCTCAACTCAGATAAACTGTTATTTATCCGATCCCGACGCCTTTTCTCTATAATCTGCCTCAAAGAAAGCAAAATGGCAAACGTTTATGAATACACAAATGATAAAAGTACTCAAATGGAAAAATACAACTGTTACACATTAGGCTGAGTTACACGAAATAAAAAAAAAAATCACATACCCCTCTCCTTTTCTTTCTTGCTATAATCTGAGAGGTTGTTGTTGGAGAATTCGATCTAATCACAGAGCTAGTACTTTGCCTATGAAACAGAAGAGTATGTCAGGTGCTGCATTAGCATAACAATAGTTTCTTCTGGGTACTTGGTGGCACTCATTAAATATTCAGAGCAATTCCACAGTTCATGTCTGTGTTATTTTATTCGTAGTTCTTGCTTCACTCTTAACAGATTTTGCTTTCAGCCCTTCTGGCTCTTTTCAGGTAAAAATTATGCCTTAAATGTATCTTTTTAATGGGTAATCCAGATGCCAAATCCATTGGCCAAAACACCTCTGAAGTTTTACTTGAGTCTCTCAGTGAAGTAATTATGGCCAGTAAGGGTGGGAAGTTAGATGTTAGTATTTCCTTGTTTCACTCATATATATTTTAAAGTCAATTAATCTCCTCCAATAAGCATCCCCTTTCCTCCCTCCTGTCAGGCACAAGAAAAAGTAATACCATTCTTAAAAATCAGAGTCATGTGAAACACCAATAGCAAGCAGATATACAGTCATCACATGTCAAACTGTTGTCCTTAGGTGCAAACATTAAAATAAACATACGGTATCTTACTATTTCAGAAGTTCAGTCAGTCTTATTTTGCAGCAGGGGAAAAAAAAAACCCGACAAATTGAACGTTACGCATACCAATCTTCTAAAAGTATGCACTAAGTTAAATATAACATCGATAAGGAAATTAAAATTCAGTTTACTACTAGCTGAATGCTTCACTCTAAAAATTAAATCATAGGTGTCTCTTAGTCTTCATTCTAAGCTTAAATCTCTAGACGTTGCAATCCACCTTGAGTTTGCTATTGAAAAGGTATTTTTATATTGAAAGTTCAAAATATTATCTGGTCACATAATATTTACATTCCTTTTTAGTTTGTATTCTGTTTCTCTTCATAATTCATGGACACGCTGGTTCTTTATGTTCTCAAATTCCCTAGGTTCCTGTTATTTGTTCGCTTTCATTTCAGAAATGCTGCACACACCAGGTTGCTATTACCTCACCTTCTCACTTCTGGATCTTATTTCTGAATTAACTGTCCCCCTCATTTTTACCCCTTCTCTACTGGTTTCACCTTTCACGTGATAGATCTTCCTTTTTTTTTTTTTTCCAGACCTCATTTTTAAAGATGACACAGCACCACTTGAATAGTGAGATATTTGAAACGTTGCACACAACGTTTCCTGTAAGAATGTCTTTGCTCTGGCTGATTTCAGGCTTTGATCTGTGTGTACGAGCATAACAGTATGAAAGAAAGAAAAGCAGTTCTCCAAAGGTAGGAAGAATTTCCCTCTCTGAGTGACAGCTGCAGATAAATAATTAAGGTGCTTCTGGGGATGCCAATTAGAAGCAATTATCATTTGACCCGCCTTGGCTCCAAAATGCCTCGGTAATCTCCCGCTGTCACAGGAAAGTGGAGGTCTGGCTTCTGTGATCACGACGCCGATCTCTTCCAGACTGGAGAACCAGCAGTCAAGGAAACGGGACCCCTCGGTTCCTGGCATCTGTCACTCACTCGCGCGTCTGCCGAGTCGCACGCGGCCGACCTGCAGGGCTCGACCCGCCCGGCCTCGGCGGCGCGGACCGCCCGAGCGCCTCCAAGGCGCGGGTCGGGGTTTTCGCCTCCCCGAGGTCAAAAGCCACCGCGTCCCCACCGCTCCCCGACCGAGTTCCGACGCGTCCCCGACAGCGGCTCCGCGGCGGCGGCCGCCGCGGCCCGCACTCGCCGGGGACGCGCCTCCCGCCCTCCCGCCCCCGCGCGGCGGCCGCCGGCGTCCCTCGCCCGCCCGACCCGCAGCCGCCGGCGCCCGCCGCCCCCGTCCCGGGCGCAACGCGGCGCGCTCGGCCGGGACCCCGCGGAGCCGCCCGCGCAGGCCCCGGGCGCTCCCGCCGGCCGCGCTCACCCCGAGTAGTTGTTCTCGCTCCCCACGTCGATGGCCTCGTCCATGTCGCTCTCGGAGGTCGTCTCCTCGCACGGCCGCTTCATCGCGGCGAGGCGGCGCGGGGCGCGGCGCGGCCGCCGCGGCGGACGCCGAGCGGGGCGCGGCGCCGCCCCGCCGGCCCCTCCTTCCCGCCGCCCGCGCGCCCGCCCTCCTCCGCCGGCCGGGCAGGCGCGGCTCCCGCGGCGGCGCGGTCGGCTCCTCGCGGCGCTTTCCCACGCCGCGGCCCCGCTCGGCCGCAAGGCCGGCGCCGGCCACGCCCCCCGCCGCCCCCGCCCGCCCGGGCCCCGCGCCGGGCCCCGCCCCCGGGCGGCGACGCGGCCCGCGATTGGCCGGGCCGGAGGGGCGGGGCTCCGCCCGCCGCGCCCGCCACGCCCGCCGCCGGGCTCGGGCCGAGGCGTGGGAACGCGGCCGCCGAGCGGGTCCCCGGCTGCGCGCGGGCCGGCGCGCCCGGCGGGGGAGGCGCGCGGGGGCGGCGCGGGCCGGCGGCGCTCGGGCGGGGCGGGCCCGGGCCTCGGGTCCGGCCCGGGCGTGCCGGCGCGGTGTCGGGGGAGGCCCCGCGCGCGTGGCGGGGCGCGAGCGAGCGCGTGAGACGGCGGGCGGCGCCGAGGCGGGTCCGCCCCGCCCCGCTCGGCCGCCCCTCGTCGCGACCCCCGCTGCCGCCCGGCCGGCCCCGGCGACCGCGTCTCCCCCCGGGGGCGTTTGCAGACCTGCAGCCCAAGTCGCCTTTTCCCTCCCGGAGCTCGCGAGGCTCCTTCGCGGCCTCGGGGCCGCGGACAGATAAGGACGCGGGCCTCCCCGGCCAGGTACTGAGCCGCCGACGGCGGAGGGTCTGAGAGGCGGCCCCGCGGGGCTGCCCAGCGCCACACGGCAGCCCTTTCCTGTGGTCTTCGGCCGCGGGACCGTGGCTGGCAGACCCCGCCGCGCAGACCGCGGGCTGGCGTGGTGGCCTCTCCGTGGTCGGAAGGCCAGAGCGACGGCGCGAGGGTTTCAGGACACGGTCCTGGCAGGCTTTCGAGTTCGGGTTCTTCGGGCTTGGATGCTCCAGATACCGTTCTCAGCTCTCCCTCCAGTCCCAGGGGGTGTGCAGGCGCAGCCGTGGGGCCGTGGCACTCCGGGGCGTGAGGACTCGCCCTTGGGAACGGCCTTAGCTTTCCAAGGCGCGGGTTCGCGTCCCGCAGCTCTCAGTGCATCGGGCAGCGTGGGTCACTGTGTGTAACCCGAGCTGTGCTTGCAAAACACGTGCCCGAGCTGCTCTCTCTCGCCACGTTCCGCGGGGTTTTGGACGGGCCGCCCGGCCGGGCTTCTGCCGGGCAAGAGCCGAGCGGCACGGAGTCGGGGAGCCGGGCGGCGGGGGCTGGGGTCCAGGCCGAGACGCCGCGCGTGGGCCGGGGACAGCCCCGTGCTCCGTGGGGAAGAGCCTCGGTCGCCACGCGCCTCCGCCACCGATGGCATCACGCCGTGCCGGGACCTGCCCAGGGCGCCGCTCTGACGCTCCGTTCCCTCCGCGGGGCGGGAGGAGCCCGAAGGATGCGCCCCGAACCTCCGGGACCCCGGCGGGGCTGGGCCGGGGAAAGCGAGGGCGCCGGGCCGCGCGCGTCGAGCCCTCCTCAGGACTCCAGACCCCTTCCCCGCACCGGCACCCCCGCTCTCCGGCGCGGTCCCTGCGGCCGTGCCTTCGGTAACTGCGTGGACAGAAGCCCGGGACCCTCCATCCTGGCCTCTGAAACTTGGGGCCGGGCGCGGCCCGCCGGGGCTGCGTGGGGTCAGCGGGGGACGCCCCAGCTCGGGCGGAGGCCGGGCCGGCGCGGGCGGGGGTCCCCCCGGGGGGGCTGCAACGCGGGCGGCCTGCGCCCGCAGCCGCAGCCGAGCCCGCCCGCGCAGACGCCGCCCCGCTCGGGGGCCCCGCGGACCGCGACCCCGACGCGCGCCGGCCGCCCGCGCCACCTCCCCTGGCGGCCAGTGGGTCCCCGCCCCCAGGGGACGCGCCGCGGCCCCGCCGGGCGCGACCCGCCCGACTCTCCTCGAGGGCTGCGCTGCGCTCTGCGGGCGAATGCCTGGAGGGGCCGCGAACGCTTTGCCACGCGAGCAGTCCGCGGGCGCTTCCCACGCCCGAGGCCAAACCCGAGTTCATCCTTGAAAAAAACAGTCTAAGTTCTTTCTCACCATCCTGGTGCATTTCATTATAAAGCTCGCGGAAAATTGCAAAGGGGAGGAAATGAGTTGCTCGCAATAAAGTAGCAACTGGTTACAGTTTTTCCATACTTGTCTTTGAAGACACAACCGCTGTGTGTCCTGAAGAAAAGTGCGGCGGGGCCGTTCGGGAGCACGCACAGATTTCATGTCGGTGCAAAGTAATTCTTGAGCAACGAGGACCACAGTTTTCCAGCGTTTAAGAACAGTGCCCGTTGCATAGTAAGCGCTCTATAAACCCGTTAAATAAAGAAGAATGCATAAGACCAAAGAGCTGTCAAAAGAAGATGCTAGTTTATCGGCGAAATAATGAGGCAGCAGGAGATTTCCCCCTCGGGTCTTTCATGCCCCGGGAGCGTCCCCTGGGCCGCTTCCCTGGCCGAGCGCCCTGTCTGCCTCCAGCCGAAAGTGCGTCTCGGGTCAGAGGGGGGAAGCTTGAAACCCGCCGTGGCTTGGAAGTGGGGGGCGCGCGGCGGGGGCCGCGAGGGAGACGCGGGGGGGGGCGAGAACGGCGGGATCGAAGGCTCTTCCCGCCTCGGCCACCTCCTTTCCCGCGGAACTTGGTTCGAGGCGTCCTCGGAGCCGGGGCGGAAGGACAGGGGACCGCGCGCAAAGCGAAGGCGGCTCTTTCCTTTCTGCCTTTTTGGGAGACGTGTGCCAGGAGGCAACCCGACCGAAAGATGCGAGGGGCTTTCCTGGAAAGGAAAGGGCCTCAGGGAAGAGAGCCCGGGACCGCAGGACCAAAGGAGGAGGAGGGAAGACAGTCGCCCTTCCGAAATCGGTCCTCCCCCCTGGGTTTCGTGCCGACGTGATTTCGCTTGATGGCCTGAGCGTGAGACCCCGAAGGCAACGGTCTAGAAAGACAAAGTCCAATGGTCGGGATCCTCCTCCTCGACTCTTTCCCTGTCCGTTTAATGAAAAGTTACCGTTTTTGCACTTTTATGGATAAGTTTGGCGATCTTGACCAAGTTTTATCTTGTCGACCACGTTTTGAGTTTTGTGGCACCAACTAATGAAATGATGGGGTTTTCTATAATTCTAAAGCGTCCCTGGCTGCACTTTTGGAACGAACCGGGGATTTTTTTTTTTTTTTTTAAATTCCTCTGGATCTGCTTTTTTCTTCACGAGAGACCTCTGGCTTTTCAAGACCAGCTGTCATATTTTGCTGTTAGTTCCTTCTCTGACTCTTTTGAGATGCTGCTTACAGCTACTTGAAGACGTTGGCCACTCTGGTATTTGGTTGGTCCAGAAAGTCATCAAGGCATGAGACCATTAAAAAAAAAAAAAACTTTAGCTTAAATTTCTCAGTGGAGTCAGGGCAGCTCTGTTATTTAGAGACCTTTATGTTAGTCTGAGCTGCCTGAGTGCACATAGTCCAAATTGAGAGGGCCGATATTTTGCCCCATTTGAATGACAGTTATTTACCCAGCATTCTCTTTCAGAGGGAGGACAAACAGGTTGCCCTGAGAAATGCCCGTCTATTTGCAACTGCTGGAGCAGGTGACAAGCACGTGTGTATCTGTGGGCAGCCTTGTTGGGCTGCGTTCCCTGACTGCAAGGCTATTGTGAGCTGGCAACGCCTTAGAATGTATGAGAATGCTGCACCCCGGGAGCGGAGGACAAGGGCGAGATCCTTGTAAATTTCAATACCTTTCCCAACTTCAGGCTGGCAGCAGGCAGGCGGATCTAGGGTCACTGTGTGACACATATTTGCAAGCCAGTAAAACAAAACAAAGCTGAAAGCAAGTGCAAATTTAGGCCCACCAACCTTGAAGCCGTCTCTGAAAGGGAGCTGTTTTAGCAGTTAATTTTTCTTGCCTGGTCAGCCACACAAAATGCATCACAATTCGTGACTTGACCTGGTAGGTGTTATTTAGTTGTTACATCACAGGTTTCAGCATAGGAAGTCTAAGACCCCAAGTTCCCTTTCCTGGAAGGCAGAATATTTAATATGATCTTTGATGTTGAGGGGCAATTTATTTAAAAGCTTTTATTTTATGGTGTTATGAGTGCTTAGCTTATGCCCCAGGATGAAGACTGGTTTTATTGCAGGACCCTTGAGACGAGGGTTGTGTTGTAAGTAACCAGTTTTCTAAACCTCGGTAAGCAACAGCCAGTACACTCACTGTATCAACTTAACTCTTTGTGGGTGTTAATCTATGTTGGCAGGCTTTGCTTTAAAAAAAAAAAACTTTTAAATTGCCATTTTCTTGAAGTTGATTTGATTGACAGATGTCCCCTCCCTCTTGAGGATACAGTGAAATATATTCACTTCTCTCATGAAAATCTTCCTTTAATTAACTATATACACATACTCTAGAATAATGCCAGGCGCATAGTGGGTGCACAATAAATGGTTTGGGATGAATTTCTTGTTACAATTAATGAATAAAAATTAATGAATAAAGAAAATGATGCTTTACCTGTATATGACTTACATATATTGAAATAATAAAATAGAAATAAGCAGCCATGAACTAAAGACTGTAAAATGATGAGACTATGTCCACATATGGGAAGGAATATTTACTGTGAATGAGCCCTTAGCACAGTCCTGAGCTTTCTGCCAACAAAGTCAGAAGAGAAACATAGTGAGTTTTCTAATTTTGGTAATTGGAAAAGTGAAAGCATATTGTTTTTCAAAAAATAAAAATTTTACTCAGTCAATTCTAAAAGAACTGCATGCTTGCCTTGTTCACATGCTTTTAAGAATTGATTTTCATGATTTAAAACAATTATTTTATTTGTCTAAAATTCTCTCTCATGTGCCTCTATTAATTATAGCATTAAAAATAGCATTTATGCTATACATAAACAAAGACAATAGTTTATCTTCTAATAGCTGAATAAGCCACCTACCAAGCTATCAAGATTAATTAATTGACATTAATAGAACCAGTGTTTCACAGAGCTCCAAAAATGTGGATTCTCTGTAGGATAGTTTCTGCTTTCAATGTCAGAAAAAGAAAATTAAATTACAGCTTTCTGGAACTGCTTGATTGGCATTACTTGATGAAAGTGAAAGAGAGAGGCTTTAACAGGTTTCTGAAATATCAAATGCTGTGGAAATTTTTGAGGCTGAAAGTATTTGCCACTAGAATGCAAATGAACATCTATATTTTCTTAATACTATTATTCAAACATTTTTATTAGATGTATGCACATTTATGCCCCATCTGCTTATTTTTAAGTTGGTAGGTGACTTTCTGGAAACAAACAAAAAAAACTTCATAGATTGGAAATGAGACTTGCTAATTTTAGATTTACTGTGGAAAAATACGGGATATTTTTGGACCTTTATATTTTGCAAACCTACTGAAATACTTTATAAGAAATATAGAGAAATAGCATTTTTCCCCCCTAGACAGGGCTCTCTGGAAACAAAATGTCATGCTTAACAGAGGTTGACCACACAGTTGCAGGGTAGAGGACAGTGTACTGTGCCTTGAATATGTAAGAAAGGGACACTGTACGTTTCCATAGCATTTTTCAACCTGAGAATCCTAGGGAATCATGAATCAAAGCTCATAGCACCGCAAGATTTACCGCAAGATTTACTCGTCAAGGCCGGCGAGCAGGATTTTGCTAGAATAACAGTATCATGAATAAATGAATAAAGTCTGAAATTGGAAGATAACAAATAAATAGAAAATAGGAGACACACACGAATGATGTAGGTGTATATACATCTCGAAACAGAAGTATCTATGTATAGACAGATATAAAAGGCACAAAATAATTAAATGTTTTAAAATTGACATGGCTTGATTGTTAGCAACAAAAAGCCTATGGTAACATCTGGCACGGGCCAGTAGCTGAAGTCAGAGAGGAGAATGTTACATTTTGTAATTATGCCACTATTTGAAAAATGGAATGCACAAATTTTATGTATTTGTGTGTTTTCTTTGTTTTTGAAAATCACACTCACTGTGTTTCAGCTTATTTTATTTTAGATACTGAAATATCTTGTGTTTGGTCTATTCTATGGTCTACATTGAAAATGTCTCTTTATGCAATTTTAAAACCATCGACTTTTAGCAAAAACAGACTGTAGTATTTTAAACTTGTTGGTGTAATGGAAATAAGATGGTTATGTTAAAGGCGGGGAGGGTGATTTTTCTCTGGTGTTCATTTGGAACACCTGAAAAATTGTGTCCTCTTTGTATGAAGCTAGGAGGTATTGCTAATACTTGTGTGCATAAGTTCTAGTTGAGATAGCAAAGGTTTGAACAAAATTTAAAATAAAAAAGGTCTAACCGTAAATTTATTTCTTTGGAATGTGAAAAGAATGTTCATAATTTACTTTTAACAACAAAACGCTTTGTTCTTATTTCAAGATATAATTTCGAGAACTAATAGGAACTTCATGAGGACTACAAAAATGGAACTGTGGGGGAAATTATCTAAAAATGAAATCTAACAGCTTATGGACAGAGATCATCGACAGAAGTGTGAGTGTGTATAGGTAAGAAAACTAGCTTTCATCATCATGGCTTGAGTTTTCAGACTGTGTCTCTCTTAATTTATTCTCATTTCCAGGGAGCTAAAATATTGAACACTTACTTTGTGCAGTGCTCCCTGCTAAGTAGTGTGGGTGATACCTGGTGAACAAGATTGAATTCCTGCTCTCAGGAAATAGCAGGGAAGATAATATGAGTCTAAACACAAACAACTGTTAGGCAAGATGGGATGAATTCGAGGCCAAAGTAAATAGAAAACTACGTGCTACGGACACAAAGAAAAAATTCACTTTTAAAGAGAGAGTTCCACATTCTGTTGGAAGAGTAGGGATGGCCCAAGGACTTTTGTTTTCAAGATCCATTGATATAACAAGGACACCATTTTTACCTTGATATTATGTTTATTGGGTTGTCTTTATGTTGCTGCCAAACATAGAGGAAAAGAGATATCTAGCCCCTTACTTATCCTTTGGTGCTGTCACGGGGTTAAAGGAAAAGTGGCATTGAGCAGGACCTTGGTGAATATACAGAATACCTGTGATTTTAAAAAGAACTTCTTGGAGAGGGATCAGCAACTGCAAAGGCACACAGAGGTTGAGGAGTGCGAGAGATTCTTAGGGAAAGATGGAGTGAGGAAAATGGAAGGAAAGTGGGTAGAGAGGACGGGGTTGTCCTGGGAAAATGAGTTAAACTGTAGTCATTATGGAGGAACTTACATTTCGAGCCAGGAACCTTCTTGAAGCCATTTGAGAACCACTGGAGGTTTTAAAGAGTAGTGACATGTTCAGAGCTATAATTCATCAGATAGGCTTGGTCAGTCTAGTCAAATGTTCTTCCTTGTTCCAGTTGTTGTCACTAACTCAAATTGAAAACATCGCAATGGCAGAAAAAAGTCATTTAGCCATTGGAAGAGCATTGTTTCGGGTAGGACTGTTGACTTAGCACTCAAAGCTCATTGCTTTTAACTGGGCTACTTGGATTTACTTAATATGACCTAATTTATATGAAAAAAACATGCTCACTGCCTGGTCTGTGGAGTATTCACATAATTATGCCAGGACTTGCACATCAGTATTTACAGATTTGTTTTAAAATCTGCCATGTCATAATTAAAATCAGGACATGGTTATACTCTCAATGATTAAGAGAACTTTCTAAAGTGAGATTTTCAACTTCATTGACTTCAAAGTAACGCATAGTACGTGAACACTGCCAGCTATCTCCGGACTTATCCAGATTAAATACTTTCAGTGAAAGATTGAGCCATGATTCTTTCCTGTTGCTTTCTTACTGAAAGAACTAGGTTACATTTGCCTTTCTACAGGGTGCCGTAAATAAACATTCAGGGATTTTGTAACTCAGGTGTCATTTAATTATTTTTAGTGGCATAAAGTTATATCCTTCCCTGAAAGGCCTTTGTTGAAATGAAAGTAACTTGAATTTTCATATTGAATAGTCAACCAGTAAGCAACAGTGAAGTTTAATAAGGAAATGCAAGACAGCTTTAAAAGTTATTTTCTTCTAGTTGCCTCATTGCAAATAATGTAAAAACAGTGCTCCTATTAGTCAATGAAAAGAAACAACAGAGCACCCAGCACCCTTGTCGAATCAGGGAGACTTGTAAGCCCTTTAGGGAATTCAGAAGCAATATGATGTGTGATTCTTGCCCTTGGGGAATTTAATATCCGGAGAAATACATTAATAATGATGCTCATAGCTACCATTTATCTAGTGTTTGCTACCCGTCTGACACTTTCTTAAATCCATAAAGCACTATGTGGATTAGTTTATTTAATCCTCGCTGGAACTCCTTGAGGTAGGTAGGATTACTGTGTTTATTTGACTGGTGAAGTAAAGGAACTGTCCAAGATTGAATTGGCAGAGTCAGGTTTGACCTGGGGAATCTAATTCTAAGCCAGTGTTCCTATCCATTCCTGGACATTACCTCCAAGAATAATGCATGTGACACAGACACAAACAGGTAGAAGCGACACACAATTTAAGAAAAAAATTGTTTCCCAAAAGCCATTTATAAATATTTTGTTTAGAGTGCCAAAACATTTTCTCACAGAAACTACGTGCTGTGTGGCAGTTAGTTTTTTGGGACTATCCTTGAAAAGCCTAACTATTCCACAATAAACCCCAGGAAAGTTTATGATTAAGAACATAAACTTTGGAATCAGACAACAGGAGGGTCAGTCAATCCCAGCACTGTCACTAGCTGCATGACCTTGAACATGACTTTTTCTGATACCAGGACTTCATCCATAAGGTCAGTAATGCTTAACAATAAGGTAAAGATCAAATAAAACAATGCATATGAAGTGCCTAGTAACATGTTTGAAACATGGAAAGAGATACAGCAGATTAATCCTGGCTCCTGAGAACAGGAGACAAAGTTCTCCTGCTATTTTGTTTCTTTATTAAAATTTAAAATATCTTTTATTGCTTTTGTATTAAGTATCAATACACGCTCAATGCAGGAAAAAATTAGTAATTTGTGTTAGCAGTGATAAGAACATTTAAATTGCCATTTAAACCTGACAACCAGAGATAATCACTTTTAATACGCTGATGATTTTTCTTCCAGTTATTGTTTTTTGCTTTTTATAAAACATGAGATTATTTTGTCTAATATTATTTTGCAGTCATGTTTTTTAAACCTAAATATATATCATGAACATTCCCCATTTCATTAAATATTCTTTCATAGACTCATTTTTTTCTGATAGTGAATGTATCATAAGTTTACTTAACTATTCCTTATTATTGGGCTTTCAAATATTTACATATATTTTGCTATTATGAATAATGCTACAATAATCTTAGGTCAAAAAAAAGTGCATGTTTGAAATTACTTTTAGTCTAAGTTATTAGAAGTGGAAGCAGGTGACCAAATGGCATTCACATTTTAAGTGCTTTTGATAGTTTCTGCCAAATTACCTTTCATAACTGTTGGGTCAATTTATCTCTCTGCTGATAATTTATGAGAGTATTGAATACTCATCAACACTAGGCAGTTTGATAGTTGCCAACCTAATAGGTGAAATAGTATCTATCACTTTAATTTTAGTTTATTATCAATGATATCAGAAATTTTTTTCATCGCTTTATTGTCTGTAATTTTTTTGATGATTAATATACTTAATTTTCTCTTGAGGTAGTTGTCTTTTTATTATTGAATTAAAAGAGTTTATTTTAGTCAAGACACTTAATGTTTGTCTCATACATTATAAAAATACAAATACACTTATTTCAGTTTGCCATTTAAAAATCTTATTTATGTACTTTTTGATATGTAAATGCAGACACTTTACTAAGTTGATCAGTTTTTAATATTTATCCCATTTAAAAACACTTTATTCAGTCTAGAATTTACTTTGATTTTTTTTAATGCAATAGTGGATGTTAGTCCACTAATTCAACAAAACGTTAACTGCGTCCCTACAGTGTACCAGGTATCATGCTTTTATCTGGGGAATCATTGGTACATGACGCAGACAGGATTTCTGCTCTCACAAAGCACCTGACTTGGATGTTTGTTTCATTACTTACCAAATCCACATATAGAATTGGACTTTCTATTTGATTCCACTTGTTTCTCTGTATCTCTATCAGCTTCTGTTTTAATTATTATGATTTTCAAGCACTACGTTTTCATAAATATTAAGGCAAAGGCTAACTTTAATCCTGTTTTTTTCTTGATTTGTCTCTTTCATTTTTGAAAATTATTTTTGAATTTTGATATAGCATATAAACATTTGCCATGTTAACCGTTTTTACATGTATGATTCAGTGGCATTAATTATACTCACGATACTGTTCAACTATCGCCACTATTTCTAAAATTTTTCATCCCCCCAAAGAGCCGCCCTGGTAACCTATTTTCTGTCTCTTGAATTTGCCTGCTTTAGAGATTTCATATAAATGGAATCATACAATGTTTGTTCTTTTGTGCCTGGCTTATTTCACTTAGCATAATGATTCCAAGGTTCATCCATGTTGCAGCATGTATCATAACTCTCTGTGCATTTTTATGGCTGAATAATATTCCTTTGTATATATACACCACATTTCATCTGTCCATTTATCTGTTGATGGCATTCCTTGTATTTATACTTCTGGAAGAACTTTAGAACCATTTTGTTAAAACTCTTCCAGATACCCTAGTTTCTTCTTAATGTCCTCACGTGTTCCTTTCTAGCTTACATTTTATTCATGCTTCTTCCCGGGTTGCTGTACTCAGTATCTTCCTCCTGGCTTAAGCTCAGCATTGTACCTGATCCCTGAACTCCTCTCAAGCTCACACATGCTTGAAAACTATCTACTTCTACCTCCATTCTCCTAATAAAAAGTGTAATTCCCTCAGTGCAATTGATCTCATAGAATTATTGGAGGAAAACAATCTGAACTAATTGTCCCTAAGTTTGACTTGTTAAATGCTTCTTAGCCCTCTTGGTGGAATGTATATTTTCGGAAAAAGATGTTTGTGAACTTAAATGATTGGCTATTTTGTAGCATTCCAATAGTACAACAAAGTATCTTTTAAAATTTTCTAGTCTATCCAGGGTACCCCATTTTTGAATTGAAGGCCATCTTCTTGCACTAGCTGCCTGTATACGCTACCTTAAGGCATTCTGGTTTTTTTTCTCTTTTTTTCAGATATTTTATCTATTTTAGCTGATGGACTACTGATTTTTTTTTTCCTTTTGGAATCTCTTCCATAGTAATGACAGTAACCCCAGTGATGGTGGAAGGATGAGGTGGTTTGTATGTGTGATTGGCAGTGGGGAGCTGAAAGTCAGGTACTATTTAAAAATGGAGTCTCCCTGTAAATGACCAAATGCTAAAGTGTATGTTGTCATCCACAGGTCAGGGATGGAAAAGAGAGATGAGAGGCTGGTGTGATATGAGATGACTTCACGGCTATTCCAAGAATACATTATTTTGAAAAATAATTTATATTTCTTTTGTCCCTTTCAATGGTAAAGATAACCTTCTAGAAGAAAGAATCTGTTGAATCGGTGTTTGTTTCTTCACTCTATAGCGTGGAAAGAGCGTTGACTTTGGAATCATGCAGACCCCAGTTAAATCCAAAGCTCTGTCCCTTAGTAGCCTATGTTACCTGAGCCATATTCATTTTTCTTTCTAAGTCTTAGTTTCCGCAACTGAAAAATACACCTCGCTGAGTTGTTTTAGAGAGCGAATAGGTTAAACATATATACTTCTAGAAGTATACAGTTCATTGTATGTACACAGGGAAGGTAAATTTCCTTTTCCTTCTTTTCCAAAATGACAACAAAATTAGTCTACACAAAGGAAAAAGTTGTAGCACTGAATGTTCACCCTGCCTGGATTAATGGCTGAATAAAGGTAATGTCTTAATTTTTTATAATACCTCAACTTTCCTATGTGTAGCTTTCATTTTATGCTTTGCTAAATTATGGTGCTTGCACAGCACCTTGAACTTTTCTAGTACAAAGAACACCGTAAGCAGGATGGGATTAACATTATCCCTGGTCTATAAAGTATGGTACCTGAATTCTTAGTGATTGACAGGACACATGTTTATACAGTTGACATTGCCCAGGGACACATTCTTGCCTGAGTCCTGCAGCAGTGTTTTGCCACCTGTAACTGCATTGAATAAAACTGGTTCCATCTTTCATTTCTATAGCTTTTCCTCATAGAAACAGTCTTGATAAGGATAAAAAATCCAGTACATCATAGTATCAACAATCCTTTCCTCTTCAAAGGCATCTTTCAGACAAGGCTCTAATAGCCCCTTACAAACATTAATTATATAAATCTTGCGCACTATTGCTTTGTGGGAGGCAAAGTGTTGAGTAAAAATGATCATCTGAGCAGAGGCCGACTGTGTGGGGGCAGTGTGGAAGTTTGAAAAGTAGGAAGTGGGTGCTCAGCATGTACTCATTGCTGATATAAAGTGAGCTGTGTCGCTGGCTGGTCCTGCAGATACTCCTGTGCTAGATTTTCTTTTCTTTTCTTTTTTTGAGTTGGAGTCTCACTCTGTCACCCAGCCTGGAGTGCAGTGGCACGCTGCTCACAGCCACCGCAGCCTCGACCTGCTGGGCTCTGGCGATCCTTCCACCTCAGCCTTCCAAGTAGCTGGAACTACAGGCACGCGCTCCACGCCTGGCTAATTTTTTATTTATTGTAGAGGCGAAGTCTTGCCAAGTGACCTGGGCTGGTCTCAAACCTGCAGGCTCGGGCAATCCACTCACCTCGGCCTCCCAAAGTGCTGGGATGACAGGCTGAGCCATCGAGCCCGGCTTAGGTTTTCTACTCGTGCAGAAAATGCATGCTGTTCTTTGTAGAGAGACCTTTGTGCGTGATATGAGCTACTTGAATACTAAGATATTAATTTTTATGGTTAATTCTGCATACTCACTGGCACCCTGAGGTCTGGGGTTGAGTTGCTCCGGATCATAGAATGAAAAGACAACCCCGAATTCAGCTTACTCCGACTACTGTGTTAAACGGTGAATAGAATTTGGGGGCCTCTCATCAGAGTATGTCTTACCACTGGAAACTGGCAGAGAATTGAGTCTCAGTGTTTGTAGCAGTAGTGCAGAAGATTTATATGACACTGCTGATATTATCTGTATCATATGCAATATATATGTGTGTACGTCTATATTTTTTATTTTGTTTTATTTTGATCACGGTTCCTAATCTGGGGCCCTTGCATTACTAGAGAATCAGAAAGATAGTAACACATGTTTTTGCAAAAAAACCTGTTACTACTAAAAGATAATTTACACACATATTTTTTTTAAATCCTTAATCAGTAGGGCGTGGTGGCTCAAGCCTGTAATCCCAGCACTTTGGGATGCCAAGGCGAGAGGATTGCCGGAGCCTGTGGGTTTGAGATCAGCTTGGGCAACATGGTGAGACCTCGTCTCTACAATAAATTTTAAAAAAAATTAGCCTGGTGTGGCAGCGCGCGCCTGTAGTTCCAGCTACTTGAAAGGCTGAGACGGAAGGATTGCTGGAGCCCAGCCGGTTGACGCTGGGGTGGCCGTGAGTGTGTCACTGCACTCCACCCTGGATGATGGAGTGAGACTCCAACTCAAGAAAGAAAAAAAAAATCCTTAATCATGCTTTTTAGACTGTCAGAAATAGTATATCTTTATTTATATCACAAGGATATGGAATAGATCAATAAAAGTAAACTATTTTTAATGTTTCAGCCCTGGTTATTTTTTACCTTTTTATGATTTCTTATGACTTATGTATCTTTGTTAACCTTTAAAATGGGAAAAAAGCTAATTGTTTTGTTGTTTGATTGCATTTTTAAAACATATAGTTAGTATAAAAAATAATAAGGAGGCTGAGACTGGAGGATTGCTTGAGTCCAGAAGTTCAAGACTGTAGTAAGCCATGATGATACGTGTGAATAGCCTCTGTGCCACAGCTTAAGCAAGAACTTAGCACAGTACCTGGTACATGTAAGTGCTCAATTAATATTTGCTAAATGAATCAGAATTACTACCATGAGCCATTTTCCTAGGTTGAAATTCTTGCTAATTTGATTCCTTGATGTGTTTCTCATGGATTGTTTCTGCTTTATAAAATTTTTACGTAATTCAGAATGGAAAGATTCTCTTTTTTCTGGCAAAAGTCTTATTTCATGGTTATACTTGCCCAGAAAAAATAGGAGCTTCTGTGACAGTAAGAATGACCTGTAGTGGATATTACTTATCTTCTCAATATCTATGAATTCTTTTCCCTCTTTCCTTGCAGTATTCAAATTCTCCTTTGGAAAGCCATCCCTCCCACTGTGTGGGAGCTATCAGTTTGGGTGAGATTGAGCTGACTTGGGTCCAGGGTGGACACTGTATTGGCATAGCCCAGCCAATAAGAACTTTCCTCCCTACTTACTGTAGGCTTGTGTATGTATGGATGGCAGTTCCCAGGCCACTAGAATGGTTCAGGGGAGCTGCAATCAGTGAGAGGGTTAAGAATGTGAGTGAGAACATATGAAACCCATCTTCCTGGGAGACTCATTTTGGAACCACGAGAGAAGCCTGAGGGCGACATGAAGTGCAAAAACCTGGAAAATTGCAGAAAAATAGTCTGGTTCTAGGCTGGGCTGCACCTTCAACCAGTCTTACCTCTGAACTTCGCTGTTATGTGAGCTACTAGGTCCCTTTTGTTTTTTAAACTAGTTTGCATTTAGTTGTAAGGGGAGAAAAACTGATACTTGGTCTAATCCTAATATTATTATTTTATATATAAATGTTAAAATACTAGGTCCTCCATAATTTTTTTTTTTTTTGAGTCTGGGTCTCACTCTGTCACCTAGGCTGGAGTGCAGAGACCTGCTCATGGATGGCCACCACAGCCTCGATCTGCTGGGCTCAGGCAAACCTTCTGACTCAGCCTCCAAAGTAGCTGGGAGTACGGGTGCTGTGTCACCACTCCTGGCTAATTTTTTGATTTATCGTAGAGACAAGGTCTCACCTAGTTGCCCAGGCTGGTCTCGAACCCATGGGTTCAGGCCTCTTACCTCTGCTTCCCAAAGTGCTGGGATTACAGGCGTGAACCACCGCGCCTGGCTCATAAAATATTTTGATTAAGTTTTTGCTTTTAGAAGGAGGTACAATAAATTCCCAAAGCACAGAAGTTCTTCTTGGACTTCAAGGCAAAGGTATATTTATGTATTTTAGATAACAAAATCACTAGAAAAACAGGCAACATTTATGGGAAACTTATAAATGTTGTCCATTTTTTTCCCCACAAGTATCCAAGACATTATGAACTTTTGTATGACACAATCAATGCATCCATGTTTTCACACACCTGGTATTTATCACTGCTACTTGTAGGCTCTATTAGGAAAAATACCCTATTACAATGGGACTCAGAAAGAAAAAATCATATTAACAGAAGTCCACTTAGGTAACCTCTGGTGAATGGGAATTTTTTCATGCTAACAAGTCTCTTGCTTTGCATTCTGCCTTGGTTTCCACCATTGTTCATTCTGAAACCTCCCAAAGTCAAACTTTCCATGAAGAGTCATGCAAAACTGAGAATACATTTGGAATTCTGCTTCTCACGACCTAGTTGTGTCGCAAGAGGGATCAAAGGGGTTTTGTTCTGTTTCTATAATCAGCTATTTCTTTGAGAGGGCAGATTCATAAGAGTTTGAATTATGCTTAGAAATGCATACAAGGCAAGCAGCTACATGGCATTTTAATTACCTCCCGCCCTTCCAATGAAAAACAACACCAGGCACAAACAGATGTCCAAGGTTAAATTCGGTTTGATTCTTTTAACGTAATAAATAATTTAATAGTCTCTTTTCGCCATAGGCTTTTTTTCCTTTCCTTTATTCTGATCTTTAGTTAGTTTTCTTCCCTAGCCTTTGCTTGTATTTCCTAAGTGCTACCTTTTGCTAATAGTGAGATAATTTCTACTCGACAAATTCTTCTCCCTGCTAGACTCTATGACATAATATTAATACTCACAGAATGACCAGATGGCTGCCTTTGGAATTAACCAATTATCGTAGTACCTTGCTTAATCTGAATTGACTAATTAAAATCCTCAATTTACTGGTATTGATAATTCAACATATGCGACCTCTGTGATGACCTCATGATATAGTGAGTTTGTACATGGGTATTTATAAATTCTTTCCCTGCTCTTTGTCATGAGAAGAGAAACAAAAGACAAGAAAATAGACATGCGTGAGGATTTCTTAGAACTCTTGAAAAACACAAAACCTAATATATAGGGTTCGCTCTAGGGTTTGTATGCATTTAACTTAAGTTCTCATATTTCCAACATATACATGTGGAATCTTGTTTTTTATAATCACCATTGAAGTTTGGATTAATCACTAGTACCTTGAGGTTTTTATTTTCCAATTTAATTTGATGAACATTTGTTGACCTTACAAAATTTTCAAAATATTATGCTAACTCTCCAGGCGTTGAAAAAAATGAATTTTCAAGCTCCTGTTGCTGCCTAGCAAATCACCCCAAAACTGATGACTTAAAATGGCAATGATCATCTTATTATGATCACAGATTCACTGGGACAGGAGTTCTGAAAAGGCTCCAATGGGTGGTTATGGCTGGGGGTTGCACCCATATGGTTGTACGCTGATGATGCTGGTTGGAGCTGGAATGGCAAGGTTCCTGAGTAGCTGAGGATTCTGTCTTCCTTTGTGCATCTTCAGGGTACTTCCGGGTGGTCTCTCTGAATAGGCTACTTTGGGCCTCCTCACGGCGTGGTGGCTTCAGGGCTTTCAGACCGCTTACATGCAGCTCAGAGCAAGTGTTCAGGCTAACACTGTAGAAGCTATATGAGCCTTGACCTTGCCCTTTATGGGCCTTCAAAGTCATGCTGTGTCACGGCAGCTGTGTTCTGTTGATTACATTTAGGACATGAGTACACGTGGAGCCACTAGCCTGATCCTTTTTCTTCCCACGGCAACTCTTACCTTTGTGGGGTCACATGTACACTCCTATGATCACTCCAGCTTTCGTGCCCAAGGTCTGTACCCTTTCCCCAAAGCTTCTCCTTTGCCTTAGAAGTAAGCACGCTTGAGGCAAATATGTCCTCTGGAGAAGGATCAGGAAAAGAGGTCCACGTGGAAGCAGACTCAGTGTGGATCTAAACAAGGAGTCCTGGAGTTCCAGGTACCCAGAATGGGATTTAGGAAAAGAGACCAGGGCTCGGGATAGGCATGTTCCCTTGGCCTGGCAAACTCTCAGCTCATTTGAAGCGATGTGAGTGGAGGGCCTTTGAAAAAATCCTGGAATAGCTGGGCTTGGTGGCTCAGCCTGTAATCCCACGCCTTTGGGAGGCTGAAGTGAGTGGATTGCCTGAGCCCGCGGGTTCGAGACCCGCCTGGGCAACTTCAATCAATCAAAAAATCAGCCGGGCGTGGTAGCGCGCGCCTGTAACTCCGGCTACTCGGAAGGCTGAGGCGGAAGGATCGCCGGAGCCCAGCAGGTCGAGGCTGCGGTGGCCGGGAGTGGCCACTGCACTCTGGTCTGGGCGACAGAGTGAGACTCCAACTCAAAGAAATAAATAAATAAAAATAAAAATAAAAAATCCTGAAATACAGGAACCTAGGCAAGGCCTGGTCTAAGGGGTAGTACTGAGTCATGCTGGCATAGAGCTCAGCTGATGACAGATTCTCAATACGTATCTGATGAATAAATTAATCTAGGGAAGAGTCTGATAAATTTTATGACACAGGTAAATACTGGCTGTTGTGGAAACTGAAAAGCGAACCATGAATTCTGACTAGGTATCTTGGGAAGGTTTCTGTGTATGTTACATTAAAGGATGAGGGAGAGAGGAAGTAGGGAGACGTAGGGTGGGAAGTCAGTAAACTGCAGGAATTAATGAAGCTGCCAGAGAAACGTGCCAAAACCACACTCAAGTCATGCTTGCCATCAGGGCAAATCTGGGTTTAATGGCTTCCTAACGCTTACACAACCTGAAAGGGCGTCTTTCAAAAAAACAGAGACAAAGTCAGGTACAAAAAGATTCACACAAACTTTAAAAACCTCACAAAGCCACAACTTTAAAAAAAAAAAAGAACTAGAAAAAATCAACTATTAAGTTAATTAACTACCTATCTATACTATTTTTATACTGTTTTTGGCTGTATACTTTTTGATTGCCTCTTTGCTAAATAGCAATTTTATATCCTGGAGAGAGAAAGATAAGTATTTACTCTAGTGTCATTGAGTTTTTTGTTTTTTGTTTTTTTTTGAGTTGGAGTCTCACTCTTGTCACCCAGGCTGGAGTGCAGTGGCCGTTCCCGGCCACTGCAGCCTCGACCTACCGGGCTCCGGCGATCCTTCTGCCTCCGTCTTCCAAGTAGCTGGAACTACAGGCATGTGCTACCATGCCGAGCTAATTTATTTATTTATTTATTTACTGTAGAAACGAGGGCTTGCCAAGTTGCCCAGGTGGGTCTTGAACCCGTGGGCTCAGGCAATCCACTCTCCTCGGCCTCCCAAAGTGCTGGGATGACAGGCTGAGCCACTGAGCCTGGCCTCATTGAATATTTTTAATGATTTGATAGTTCACTAGTTTTAATATTGCTAGTTTCACGAGTAATACGAGAAACTTTATGACCATTGCCAAATTGGGAAAACCTCTTATTATATTGTTAGATTATGATAGGTCTGCTCTCTACTTTTAATATAGTTACAGGTTGGTTGCCTTCAAACCTAGCCATTCTGATACATTCTATTTCACACAATTACCATAAAAATATGAGAAATATGGAGATTTTATAATTATATCTACTGCATCATCAAATGCATTCCTGACAGGAGAAACTATATATATCTGTTTTGGTTAGATCTTGATTCGAACCAAATTCTCTGTTAAAATTTTACACACTTGATGGTTGGAATCATTTTCTACAGATTATCTGTTCCTACCCTGGGATTGCTGACTTTCATGGTCATATCCATAAGATTATAAATTTTGGCACTATGCCACAATCATATGTATCACCAGCATAACCACCTCTTTTTCATATCCTCAAAAGGCATATAGGTACCCAATGCCACCCAGTGTAAGAGGAAGCCGGAATGGAAAGAGAGAGTGACCTTAATCCATTGCAGCTAAAAATTATTTTTACAAGTTTTACAAAAATCACGTGTCCACATGAACCCTTTGCTTTGGAATGGGCACATACAAATTAGGCCCTTGAAGCTTCAGGGGTCTTTTTGGTTTTTGTTTTTTGAGTTGGAGTTTCATTCTGTCACCCTGGCTGGAATGCAGTGGCATGCTCATGGCCACTGCAGCCTTGACCTGTTGGCCTCAGGTGATCCCTCTGCCTCAGCCTTCCAAGTAGCTGGAACTACATGCACACACCACCACACCTGGCTAATTTTTTATTTGCTGCAGAGATGAGAACCCGCAAGTTCAGGCAATCCTCTCACCTTGGCCTTCCAGAGTGCTGGGATTATAGGCGTGAGCCACAGCGCCCAGCCTGAAGCTTCCGTTTTATACTCTTATATCCACCTATGCTCACCAGTAGAGAAGTAGCCCAGACTGAGAAAGCATGTGTGGTAACAGAAGAATCCCTGGCCTGGGATTGAGCCTGGAACTTTCGTCTTAGTCCTCCCAGGCTCTGTTCATATGGGCCACCCTCTGAGATGTTTTTCTATTATTTGTCTGGGATTTTAAAACGATTCATCAAGTGTTAGCTTTTCCTCATCTATGAAAGGAAGTGGGAAAAACGAAATTCTTTGTGGCTCCACCTGTGAGATAAGTAATATGAAGTCAGGCACATTATGTACGTTTTAATCCATATTGTTTCCATCAGTCAATTCTATCATTTCCATACCTCACACTAATGTCATTACATAAGCAATGAGCGAGAACTTACAAACAGTTTAACTCTACCATAGACAGTTGTGCCACCACCAGACAATGAGAAGGGCAAACAAAAAATTTATGCGGAGTGCTATCACTGAAAGTCTACTGGAACATCTTTTCCAGGTTTTTTAAAAAAGTCTTTCCAAAACAATTTGCAGAAGTCACACAAGCTTTGTGTTAAAACAGTCCAAATGCAGAAATTTACATAGCAAAATACAAAAGTCTCGTCTCCAACTTGCATTCCTGGGGGAATACTGCTAACAGTTTAGACAAGTGTGTAGCCTTCCAGAGTCATTCTGCGCACACACAATGGCAGGATGACATTTTAAAATATTAACTGAGGTTATCTTTTCCCTCTGTATTTCCTAATGGTCCTGGCCTTTCACCCATTCCGTCAGTTAGCACATTCTGCATTCATTGCCTCAGAGAAAAGATGACCCAACTGAATGCTTTTAAAAAAGGAAGCCAACAACTTTTCAGCATCAAATTTTTTAATTTCTAGCTCCTGTGGGAATAGAAAAAGGCACAGGGAATAAAAGGTGATTTGAAAGAATGCATGATAAGTCATAAGAAGCCTTAGAGCTTTCAAGATTAGATTTAAAATATTTCAATTCTTTTTTTTTTTTTTTTTTTTTTTTTTTTAGTTGGAGTCTCACTCTGTCGCCCAGACTGGAGTGCTCCCGGCCACCGCAGCCTCCTCGACCTGCTGGGCTCCGGCAATCCTTCCGCCTCAGCCTTCCAAGTAGCCAGAACTACAGGCACGCGCTACCACGCCCGGCTGATTTTTTGATTTATTGTAGAGATGAGGTCTCGCTGCCCAGGCGGGTCTCGAACCTGCGGGCTCAGGCAATCCACTCACCTCAGCCTCCCAAAGGCGCGGGATTACAGGCTGAGCCACCGAGCCCGGCTGAGATTTCAATTCTTAGGAAGAGAGAGAGAGTCAGAGAGGAGAAAGTCCCTCTGGCAGCTTATGCTACTTCTCTCTGAAAACTAGAAAAGGGCCCCAATTTGGTGGCTGAATTATATAATAAGGTGCCTTGTTAAATGGATCTTTTCCAGGGATAGTGGCTTAGACAGCTGACAACCTTTTTGTAAAGACAAAGTCCCCTCCTTCTTCCAGCAGCCTTGGTCCCATGCCAAGGCTCTTGACCTTTTAGATTCTAGCTCTCATCATGCCCAAGCAAGTACTTTTGTACAGTGTTCAAACCACATAACCGTAGGAAACACACTTCCTTGTGCATTTCTCAACTTAGGTGAACTTGGTAGTGGAGAGACAGAACTCAAACATGCTTAGAGAAGCTGAAAGTAGAGAAATTGTGCCCACTTTCTTGGTAGACCTTCAGGCAGGAGTGTTGGTAAGGGCCCAGAAATAGAAGACGTGCTAATGGGATGTGTCTAGACCCACTGGACCTTAGACAGTCTCAGAATTTTCCACAGCTCAGCATGAAGGGACTGACTCTTGGGAATGGCATGGAAGAAGCTGAGAGAGCCAGACCTGGGAAGAGAAGAATACAGCAACGACTTGCATGATTCTAAGATGGTGAACAGACAGGATGAGAATGGATCTTGGGACACCAGCACTGACAGATGACAAAACCAAGGACAAGATGTCTCCTTCCCCCCATCTTGGTCCTATAGAAACCCTCCTGGGACGCAAAGACAACAACAGGAATTACATTTGTATCACCATGGAAAAACAGGGTTTAAAATAGAAAATAAGTTCATTATTTTAACAAGGTCACATTTCATGTGCATCTCAGATCGTAAACTGGAATTCATACTGCATTAGCCTTGTAATGCTATTAAAATTGTGTGCCCACTTGACAATATACCTTGGACGGTCTTCTATAATACCATATACAAACTTATCTCCTTTAAAAATTCCATCATAATATGCCACAATATAGCATTCATCTACTCATTGTATAGCTGGAAGTTTAAGTTGTATCAGTGTTTCAATCTTAAGAATGTTGCATAATTTCGGGCAACCCCGTTGGGTCCCCTCGCATTGTGGGTGCTTTTCTGTCCTCTCAATAAATTCTGCTTTTTTTTTTTTTTTTTTTTATAAAAGAAGAATGTCGTATAATATTAAGAATTATTAATAAATATTTTACATAAACCAGCTGTTATTAGCACAGCCTCGTTGAACAATCTTTTTGGTGTTCCTCGATGTCCAGTATTGAGAGAATAACTTTCCAGTTGGAAACACATACACACACAAACACACACACACTCTCCAATGTGAGATTGCGTGCTAAAATCCCCTTTCAATCTTTTCGCGCTAACATTTTTAGAAAATGAAGTGTCGTGAAATATCATGGGGCGGATTTATATTCTAAACAAATAAAGTGGAGGCAGTCTGATTGGGTGAAGTGGGGAGACCAGGAGCCCTGCTGCTCTGGTCAAGTCTCTCCCCACCTAGAGGCCTCTCCTTTCCCCTGCCTCTGCCTCTGAGTCAGTTCCACGGCACAGGGCTGGAGGCTGCAACCCTCCTCGTGCACACTGGCCAGGAATACCACAGGCAAGATTTAGGATGCTGGTCTGGCAAAGGCAACTAGCTTAGGTGTGCTTTATGGCTTTTTGACTCACGCTTCTATGATTTAATACCAACTGGGGTAAGGTTAGTTGTGCTCACCTTTGTCTTTCCATAATGCATAGTATATAATTCAATTATAGCACTTATCACATTGTTCTTTCCCGAAAATTCTGTTCCAGAAGAAGAACACTTCTTTATTTAGCTTTGAAATCTACAAAACTTACCCGTAAAACTTGGCAAGTGCAAGTTTTTCCATTAGGCTGTCTGAATGAATTCATGAATCACACACATTTGCACAACTTAAATATAGTGAGTGCAAACTCATCTTGCAGTGCGTAGATTTTTAAAAATTCCAAATGTACGTCTTTTGGTCTCCTTTTGCTTTCTTTAAACCAACTATATGGGTCTCGGAGTGTTTCAGCTTTAGAATGGCCAGTTTGCTTTATATAATTCATAGTAGAGGGTTGGAATTGACCCAAAAGTCCCACATCATATTTTTGTAGCCACACTTGGTGGATGATGTAATAAAAGCAGCGTGTGTAACTCTAACAACTATAACCTAAAACAACTGCTATTGTATATGAAGATGGACTTGGGAAACGTTGAACATCAGTGAAAATATGTTTGTTTTTACTTCTGCGTTAGGAGAATAAAAAAGCTGCCAACACTATCCAAACTCTCAATTTTGTTACCAGGATGAGTGGGAGGACGTCCCCGTGGAATGAAACACAGTACGAAGTAAAGGGGAGAACATTTGATAACTGCCAATTAAATGATGGGAAGAATCGACCTCATGAGGATAATACAGTTTTTTTTCTTTTAAGTTTTTATGTTCATATAATTTCAGTTTCCTACATTCTCAAGAAGATAAAAATGGAAAATTGCAGACACGACGCCACTTACCTCTAAATATTTCAAATACATATTCTAAAATCAAGGACCTTCTTTTCTATAACAAAGTGTTATGCAAATTATCAAAATCAGAAAATTAACATGGACACATAGCTATCACCTAATATACAGACAGATTTTTCAACTTTTCCCCACTGTTTCCTTTATAGAAAATAAACAAACAGATAAACACTACCGCCAATTAATAAGCTTCCAGATCACACATTGCATTCAGTTTAGTCTCCTTTAACCTGGAATACTTCCTCAATCTTTCTTTGTATTTTTGTTGGCCGGAGTTCCACGGGAGTAATGCTGTGCTCTTCTCACTGTACCATATCAGAAGACGTGTGATGTCGACATGTACTATCACTGATGATGTTTGATCATTTGGTTAAGGTGGTGTCTTGCCAGGATTGTCCACTGAACAACCATTATTATTTTTCTTCTCTTTTTTTTTTTTTTTTTGAGTTGGAGTCTCACTCGGTTGCCCAGACTGGAGTGCAGTGGCCGCTCCCGGCCACCGCAGCCTCGACCTGCTGGGCTCCGGCGATCCTTCCGCTCAGCCTTCCGAGTAGCCGGAATTACAGGCGTGCGCTACCACGCCCGGCTGATTTTTTTATTTTTTGTAGAGATGAGGTCTCACTGCCCAGGCGGGTCTCGAACCCGCGGGCTCTGGCAATCCACTCACCTCAGCCTCCTAAAGGCACGGGATTACAGGCTGAGCCACCGAGCCCGGCTCATTATTATTTTTCTATTGTAATTAATAAGTATTTAAAGAGAGAAACTTTGAGACTATGTGGATGTCCTCTTACTCATAAAATTTGCACATGCTAATTTAGCATGCATTAATGATTCTTGCCTGAACCAATTATTTCAACCATGATTGCTAAATGATGACTTTCTAAATCCATCATTGTTTTCACGTTTATTAGTTTGTTTGGTACTGTAAGGAAGCGCTATCTCTTCTTTCGTATATATGCATTGTATATAAAACTTTTATATATACATGTATGTATGTGTACATGTGTATCATTATGTTCTCATGGATTTTTATTTTTTTCAATGAGTTATAATCAGTTACTGTCATTATTATTTTGATGCTCAAATTTCCAAGATTTGGCTAGTGAGAAGTCCTTTAAGCTGACTTCTTTGCCTTTTGATATGACCCCATCATTCAGTGAGCACTTTCTTACTTTCTGGCACAAATAGATATTCCAGATTCAAATCGTTCTTTCCTTACCCTGGACACATGCTTTTTAAAGCAGAGAATGGGTGGCCTTGCCTCTAGGCTTTCTTGGCAGACAGAGCTGGGAAACAGAATTTCATAACATGCACACCCGCCCCACCCCCCGCACATACACAAATGTATAACCTTAAGTTTACATTATACCTCCAATTTCTATTCAAAGCCACAAAGATCAAGGATCTCCTTTCCTGACTTGTAATTCTCCTTTGTTTCTTTTAAATTTTTCTTTTCTTTTAGAATCATGAAGTGCATGGAAAGATTTGTTGCACAGGTATATTGCATGGAGGCAAGGTTTGGGCTTCTGATGAGCTCATCCTACCTTTCTGTGGTGAACATGGTACCTGATGGATGGCTTTGTGTCCCTTATTTCTTCTCCCTCGTTCCCTTTGTAGCAATGCCCAGTGTCTGTTGTTCCCATCTTTGTGATCTTGTGTGTTCAGTATTTAGTACCCACTTATGAATGAGAATATGTGATACTCAATTTTCTGTTTCTATGATAATTTGCTTAGAATAATGGCCTCCAGTTGCATCTATGCTGTTGCAAATGTCATGATTTTGTACTTTTTATGACTGTGTAGTATTCCATACTACATAAAGAAAATGGACCAGATTTTCTTTATCCAGTCTGCCATTGATGGGCACCTGAATTGGTTCCATGTTTTTGCTCTTGTGAATACCGCTGTGATAACCATGTGAGTATAGGTGTCTTTTTTGTTGCAACCATCGATGCTCCTTTGTGTATGTACCCCGAAGGGAGTTGCTGGGTTGAATGGCAGATCCATTTTTAGTTCTTTGAGAAATCTCCAAACTGTTTTCCACAGGGGTCGAACTAACTTACATTCCCACCAACAGTGTACAAGTGCTCCGGTTTCTCTGCACCAACATCTGTTGCTTTTTGATTTTTTAACAATAGCCATCATGACTAGTGTGAGATGGAATCTCGTTGTAGTTTTGAGTTGCATTTCTCTGATGACTGGTGATGCTGAGCACCTTTTCATATTTCTGTTTAACACAGCACTGCAAGTCTTTGCCAGATAAATCAGTCAGGAGAAAGAAATTAGAGGTATCCAAGTAGGAAAAGAGGAAGCTAAATTATCTCTCTTCACAGATGATGTAATTTTATACCTAGAAAACCAAAAATACCTCACCAAAACCTCCTAGCACTGATAAACAACTTTGGTAAACTCTTGGAATACAAAACCAGTGGTCAAAAATCCGTTACATTTCTATACACCTACAACGAGCAGGCCGGCTGAGAACTAAATAAAAAACACAATTCCATTTATAATAGTGAGAATAAAGGAAAAACCTCAGAATACATCTGACCAAAGAGGTAAAAAAATCTTGACGTTGAGAACTACAAAACACTGACTGGGTGCAGTGGCTCACACCTGTAATCCTGGTACCTTGGGAGGCCAAAGCAGGATTGCTTGAGCCCAGGAGTTCAAGGACAGCCTAGGCAACATAGCAAGACCTTGTTTCTTTTCTTTCTTTCTTTTTTTTTTTTTTTGATGTATTGTAGAGATGAGGTCTCGCCAAGTTGCCCAGGCGGGTCTCGAACTCGTGGGCTCAGGCAATCCATTCACCTCAGCCTCCCAAAGTGCAGGATTACAGGCTGAGCCACCAAACCCAGCTGCAAGACCTTGTTTCCACCAAAAAAAATTGAAAAAAAATTGAAGAATTAACCAGGCATGGTGGTGCATGCTTGTACCCCCAGTTACTTGAGAGCCTGAGGTGGAAGGATTGCCTGAGCACGAGAGGTTGAGACTGGTGTGCTGTGATCATGCCACTGCACTCCAGCCTGGGTGACAGAGTGAGACTCTGACTCAAAAAAACAAACAAACAAAAAAAAACACTGCTTAAAGAACTAAAAGATGACAATAATAAATGGAAAACATCCTATGCTCATGGATTGAAAGAATCAATATTGTTAAGATGTCCATACTACTCAAAGCAATCTACAGATTCAATGCAATTTCTATCAAACTACCAGCAACATTTTTCACAAACCTAGAAAAGATGATACTTAAATTCATGTGGAAGCCAAAAAAGAGCTTGAATATCCAAAGCATCATACTCCCAGACTTCTAACTTTGCTGCAAGGCCATAGTAACTAAAACAGCAAGGTATTGGTGCAAAAATAGACACATAGACCAATGGAACAGAATAGAGAACCTGGAAATAAAATCATTGACCTACAATAAACTCATCTTTTACAAAGCCAACAAAAGCAAACATTGGGGGAAAGATACCTTATTCATCAAATGGTGCTAGAAGAACTGGTTAACTATAAGCAGAAGAATAAACTGGACCCCATCTATCACTATGTACAGACATTAACTCAAAAGTACATCAAGGAGTTAAACATAAAACCTCAAACTATAAAAATCTTAGAAGAAAAATTAGGGAACACTCTCTTGGACATTGAATTCATGACCAAGTGCTCAAAAGCAAATACAGTGAAAACAAAAGTTGACAGGTGGGACTTTATCAAGCTAAACAGCTAGCAAAAGAAACCATCAAGAGAGTAAAGAGACAACCCACAGAGTAGGAAAAAATATTTGCAAACTTTGCATCTGACAAAGGCTTAATATTCAGAATCTGTAAGGAACTCAGATGAATCAACAGGAAAAAACAAAAAACCAAACAAAAAAATAATCCCAATAAAAAGTATGCAAAAGGCATAAACAGCCACTTCTCAAAACATACAAGCAGCCAATAAACGTATGAAAAAATGTAACTCTTTTTTTGACAGTGAGAAATTGACTACACTACATTTACTTATTTGCCTAATCCTTGAATACACAAAAAGTAACCTAAATGTCTGTGAGAAAAAAGTCTATTGATTAGACTTCAGTAATTATCACCAGTTCTTTTAGTCTTTAGCCTGAAGGCATCTAGACCAAATATTCTACTCGAAAGTTCCTTGAGTTAGTCCTTCCCCATTCCCGTTTGGCTCATTTGTTTGTTTCTGTTTATATTTTATTTTTGAGGTCTCCCCCATCCTTTTTTTGTTTTGTTTTTTGAGTTGGAGTCTCATTCCCTCGCCCAGGCTGGAGAGCAGTGGCACACTCACGGCCACCCCGGCGTCGACCTGCTGGGCTCTGGCGATCCTTCCGCCTCAGTCTTCCAAGTGAGTGGAAGTACAAGTAAGGACCACCATGCCCAGCAAATTTTTGATTTATTGTAGAGACAAGGTCTTGCTAAATTGCCGGAGTTGGTCTGGAACCCGCGGGCTCAGGCAATCAATCCTTTCTCCTCAGCCTCCCAAGGAGCTGGGATGACAGGCTGAGCCACCAAGCCTGCCCGTCCTTGTTTTCTTGAGCACACAAAACATTAGCTTGGTTCCACAAATCAGGATGATACAAAAAAGTGTCATTTCTCACTATTCCTTTTATTCTTTTCACCCAGTGTCATTTGTTTCTATTTTATTTGCCTTTATGCACAAATGAGTAGATATATGCATATTTTCTAAATCCCCCCTTATTTTTTTACACAAAAATAGCTTACTATAGGTATACCTTCCTTTTTTCATTATCAGTGTATACTGAAATCCACTTCATTTGGTTCATAAAGATCTTACTCATTCTTTTTTTTTAACAGCTGTTTAGTGTTCCCTTCAAATGGGCATTTAGATTGTTTACAATATTTTTAAAGTATAACCAATATTGCAATGAATAATTAATCCTCTACAGCTATATCTTTGTACTATTGGAGGTATATTTTGAGGACAAATTTTTAGGAGTTGAATTGCTCAGTCAAAAGGTAAACACAGTAGTTTTGTTAGATCTCGCAAATCCCTGTCCATAAATATATCATGCATACCCACCAGCAAGGTATGACAGCTCCTGTTTTAATTTTTTGCCATATGACAGATAAGAAATATTGTCTCGTAGTTTTAACTAACATTTGTTCTGTTTATCTTATGAATAAAGTTGATTATGTTTTCATGTTTATGAGTCATTTTTACGTATTTTTGGGTAAGTTATCTATTTACACCCTTTGTTCATTTTTGTCGTGGGCTTTTTTTGCCTTTGGTTTTATATATATATATGTATGTGTGTATGTGTGTGAATATATATGCACACATATATATGTAAATGACATATGCAAATATTTTCTTCTAGTTCTTTGTTGTCTGATCTTTTTATGATGTTTTGTTATGCTATTTTCAAAAACAAATTAGATAGTCATATCTATTAATCTTTTATTTTATTGCATCTGGATTTTGAGACATAGTTAGAAAGACGTTGCCTATGCTTGTGTTAAACAAGGATCGCCTCATGTTTTTTTCTAGGATTTTGTTTTTTAAATTTAGACGCCTAATTCATTTGAAATGTATTCTTTTGGTGTCAGGTAGAGATTTAATGTTTCCATTTTCTTTTTTTTTTTTTGAGTTGGAGTCTCACTGTGTCACCCAGACTGGAGTGCAGTGGCCGCTCCCGGCTACCGCAACCTCGACCCGCTGGGCTCCGGCGATCCTTCCGCCTCAGCCTTCCAAGTAGCGGGAATTACAGGCATGCACTACCACGCCCAGCTGATTTTTTTGATTTTATGGTAGAGAGGAGGTCTCGCTGCCCAGGCGGGTCTCGAACCCGCGGGCTCAGGCCATCCACTCACCTCAGCCTCCCAAAGGCGCAGGGTGACAGGCGGAGCCACCGAGCCCGGCTCCATTTCCTAAATGACTAGCTATTTGTATCAGTCCCATTTACTTAAAAGTCTAAGTTTTCCCCAGAGTTTGAGATGCACTTTTATCATACTATTTTTTAGGTCTATCTGTACTTTCCATTCTGACGTTACTGTCATCAGAAAACAATACTTAGTTGTCCCATGGAATAAGTGGAGTAATTGAAATAAGTATGTTCACTTTTGAAGATTTTTTGAAAGAGTGGCCAATTCTAAGATCAGAGGATTGTAGATTTCAGAATTGTTGATTCTTGACTTGCTTCCTCATCTGTAATCCATCGTGTACCATTGACGGGACTCTTCCTCAGCCATCTCAGGGAGAGGAGCATCTACCTTGGTCGAAAAGATACTCAAAGCAAGAAGTTCCACAACAATAAGTGGCACTTTTCGTATGCTTACAATCGAGTTTGGAAAGTCAAGGAAGGAATAATAAAAACAAGAGCTGGTTTTTCCACTTGGTAGTTGAATTAGCTGACCTTTAAGGCCTCTTCTGCTGTGAGTTTTATGATTCCATGAGTCATTCCTCTGACTCAGGCTAAATTAGCAATGAAATGGTAGGGGAAGTGTGGGGGTCAAGGGTGAGCTAGAGATGTGGTGAGTGGGTGAGAACAAGGGTAAGAGGGGAGAGATTTCAAATGACTGAGTATAGAGTTAGGAAATAAATAGCCTTTTCTTCTTTCAAAACTTGGTATCACAGGAAGGGGAGCAAAGATGTGCATTGCAGGAAGAAATATTGAACAGATAGAGAATGTCATGAGAGAGAGAGACAGAATGGTGATGGTAGAGGACAGATTCAGGGAGATGGACCGACCTTGAGGATAAATAAGATGGAAAAAAAATCACCTACTACCGTTCCAACAGTGAGGACAGAGCAGCTATGGGTGTGCTTTTGCCTTCTTCCAGTTTCATTTGCTTTGTATACGTACATTAAAAAAAACAACTACTTTTTGAAAATTTTGGGCGGGGCTCGGTGGCTCAGTCTGTAATCCCGTGCTTTGAGAGGCCGAGGTGAGTGGATTGCCTGAGCCCGCCAGTTCGAGACCCGCCTGGGCAACTTGGCTAGACCTCATCTCCACAATAAATCAAAAATGAGCCGGGCGTGGTAGTGCGCGCCTGTGGTTCCAGCTGCTTGGAAGGCTGAGGCGGAAGGATCGCCGGAGCCCAGCAAGTCGAGGCTGAGGTGACCGGGAGTGGCCACTGCACTCCAGTCTGGGCGACGGAGTGAGACTCCAACTCAAAAAAGAAAAGAAAAGAAAAGAAAATTTTGGAGTTGTGAGATACAAGTGAGAATTTACTACACAAAAAAGTTGCATACAGGTGAGGTCTGGACTTCTAGCTGGTCCTCTTCCCCCCTGATAGTGGACCAGGCACCCAGTGTGTTGCCAAGTGCCCACATTCCTTCCTCTTTTTCCTAGGATGTCCAGCATCTGCCACTCCCACCCTTGTGCTTGTGTGACCAGTGATCAGGGCCCACTTATGAGTGAGAACATGTGGTATTCAGTTCTTTGTTTCTGTGATAGTTCCCTTGGTGTGATGTTATCCAGCTGCATTCATGTTGCTGCAAAGACCATTATTTTCTTCTTCTTTCTAGCTGCATAATGTTCTATTTTCCAGTCCACTTTTGATGGGCATTAGGGTTGGTTCCATGTTTTTGCTATTTTGAAAAGTGCTGCAATAAACATGCCTGAGCAGCTATCTTTTTTGTAGAGTGATCTATATTTCTCTGGGTATATTCTCAGAAGAGGAATTGCAGGATCACACAGAAGCTCAACTTTTAGTTCTTTGAGAAATCACCACACTGCTTTCCACAAAGGTTGAAATAGTTCACATTTCCTCCAGCAATATAGAAGAAATGTTTCCTTTTCTTCACAGCCATGTCAGTACCCGTTGTTTTTTGACTTATAAATGACGGCCATCCTTACCAGTGTCGGGTGATATCTCAACTGTTGGTTTGATTTGCATTTCTCTGATGATCAGTGAGGCTGAGCATTTTCTTATTTGTTTGTTGGTGGCTTGTACGTTTTCCCTTGAGAAGTATCTGTTCGTGTCCTTTGCCCACTTTTTAATAGGGATGTTTGATTTTTTCCCCTTCAATTCATTTGAGTTATTTGTAGATCTTGGATGTTAGGCTTTTGTCAGATGCATAGATTGCAAATATGTTTTCCCATTTCATGAGTTGTCTCTTTGCACTCTTGGTGGTTAATTTTGCTGTGCAAAAACTTTTCAGTTTGATAAAGTGCAACCTGTTAATATTAGCTTTTGCTGACTTGCTTTGAGGACTTGGTTATAAATTAATTGCCCACTCCAATGTTCAGTCTCAGTTTGATAAATTCCCACCTGTCAATCAGCTTTCGTTGCATTTGCTTTTGAAGACTTGACCATGAATTCATTGCCTACTCCAATATCCAGGAAATTGTTTCCTAATTTTTTTTCTAAGATTCTTGTAGTTTAAGATTTTGCATTTAAGTTCTTGAGCCATTTTGAGTTAAATTTTGTATATGGTGATAGGTAGGGGACCAGTTTTATTTTTCTGTATGTGACAGTCAGTTTTTCCAGCACCAATTTCTAAATGTGGTTTCCTTTCTCCAATGTTTGGTATTGATGTCTTTGTCAAAGATGAGTTAGTTGAGAAGTCATGGCTTTATTTCTGGTTTCTCTGTCTTGTTCCATTGGTCTATGTGTCTATTCCTATACCAATACCACACTGTCTTGCTAACTGTAGCCTTGAAATTAAAGTCTTGAAGTGTGATGCCTCCAGCCTTGTTCCTTTTGCTGAGGATTGCTTTGGCTATTTGTGTTTTTATTTGCTTCCATGTGATTTTCTGGGTTGTCTTCTCTAGAACTGTGAAAAACGATGTTGGCAATTTGTTAGTAGATTGCCTTGGGTGGGATGGGTATCTTGACAATACTGATTCTTCCAGTCCATAGGCATAGGATGTTGAGGAAAACTACTTTGGATAAGACACTCTACTGTAAAGCCTATAAAATTACCTGAATAGAAACAAATGCACTGTATGTTTAGACTATGTTTAGATTTTAAGGAAGTTCTCAGGGAAGAGATATTAAAGGGGAAGAAAGACACTTCTCTATATCAAGGTATTTATACAAACAGAGTAAAAGTATCTTGAAGATATTTAGCTATTCAGTGGTAGAATACATTTTCTTTCACCAATTCAGACGACCAAGGAGAGGTTGAATTAGTGATCATCGCATATGACAGTGAACGTGCCAATTTCATTTTGTCTTAGAGAAATACTCAAAACAATGATATAAATGGAGAAGAAGGCCAGGTGTGGTGGCTCATGCCTGTAATCCTAGCACTTTGGGAGGCTGAGGTGGGAGGATAGCTTGAGCTCAGGAGTTTGAGACCAACCTAGGCAATATCATGAGAACTTCTATCTATAAAAATAAAGATACAAAAAAGGAGAAGACCTGGAGAATGAGAATGAGAGAGGCACCATGGTGACTTGGAGTGACTATGTCATGTTTGCTTTTATAGCAATAAAAGAAGTAACAATAATAACTAATAACTCACTGGAAAGTTAGAGCTTTTTTGTTACTATGATGGAATCTTTCTATTGCTACAGGGGTGAAAAAAACAGAGAGTGAAAATTCTTGTGCAAATGACACCATAGTAGCACAAATGAGGTAATTATTTTTACCTTTAAATTACCTCCATGATTCCTTTACCCTTCTGGATTTGGCTAACTTGGCTTCACTTTACTCAACTTCCGAATGGCTGAGCTGCAGGAGATTACATAACTATCCCCTACCATTCCATGTTGAGCAGAAAGAACAATAAAAATGTCTTTTATTAGCTTTTGGTTCTTTTTTCTCTTTTCTTTTAGATAAATGCATTAATTTAAGGAACAATTTATTGAAAATCTAATCTGAGCTAGTACAGGGATACTTTTTTAATAGTACTTTTTACTATACAATATAGTGAATATTTATCGTGTTATTGTTTGTAAACAAGGCCAGCATGCAAGCTCCAAGAAAGCAGGAGCTTTGTTTACTGTTTATCCCTATACCAAAATAGGGGTTGACACATGATGTGAACTTGATATTTGTTTAGTGAATGAACAAATGAATAAATGGATGAATGGAAAGGAACACAAGGATGAATGAGATAGAATGTCTCACTGTGGTGGGGTGGCAAGAGACAGAATGATGGATAATTGTAAAACAACATGATAGTTCAAATGATGGAAACACAGGCAAGAGATTATACAAGCCCATTTATCAGCCTGGATTTGAGGTGAATGTGAGGGGAAAATATTATTTAAATATGGCTGTTTTATTAGTAGTATTTACATAATTCTATTTTATTCACTTTTTTCTTGTCTTCTCCCCACTTTGCTAACTTAATCTTTAGCGTCTGGACATGGGTAGCCCTACTCGATAGCAAAAGTATAAACTTAGTAATAGAAATAGTTAACAGCTATTGAACACTCTACTTCACGGCATTCACTAGTTTAAACATTTTTCTATTTTAACTCATTTAATTCTCACAATGACAACTTTGAGGTAGTTACAGTTATTGTTCCCATTTACAGGTGTAGAAACTGAGGCTCAGAGAGCTCAACTGATTTGTCCAAAAATGCTGGAAAGTGGTAGAACCAGGCACTTTGTTCTCTGTGCTCTTTGATCAGTGTGGTCATGCTCCTTCTCCCTCTCTTTCTATCAGAATGTGTTTTCAAGACTTTCTTTTCACCTGGGAATTTGTGCCCAATGAATTTAACATGCTGTTTACTACAGGGATATTTACAAGAGCAGACAGAAAGAACAAACTTCTCATTGCAGAATTGCAGTTGCCACCAATGGACACATTTGTGTGTGTGTGTGTGTGTGTGTGTGTGTGTGTGTGTGTGTGTGTGTGTGTCTGTCTGTCTGTCTGTGTGTGTGTATTATCCTTAATATGCTTCTTAACTCACCCCACCATATCTGTCCAACCATACATCAACCATCCACTGACATAATGGATGTGTCACAGCTTGTGTTCTCTGAAAGCAGCCACCACGATGGAATATGGAGTACAAGATATTTACTAGGAATCAATGCCTGCGAAAAGAAGTGGTGGAAGCAGAACTGGACCAAAAGAGAAGTCACACTGCAGAGCAATATTGACAGGACCTCGGCCCACTTGGCAGGGAGTCAGAATTGCCCATCAGAGCTGTTCCTGGTTAGCTTCAGGCCTCTGTCTCCCTTCACTCCTTCCTCCCTCAGTCCCTACTCCTTGCTCAGTTACTGGCTATCTGCATGACCTATGGTGAGGCAATGATCTATCCATAGCTGAGGCCAGCACTGATGGAACTAACTGGAGGCTGGAGTCTATGCCCAGCAGCTGGGTAGCAAGCCTTTTCTTGAAAGGAGATTTAACCCATTTCTGTGTCTATCACCTTGTGTCAGGCTAAGTGAGGGAACAAGCAAATAAAGAAGACACAGTCCCTTGGCTCAAGGAGAAAGTGTTTCATCTGATCTGTCAATGGTTACCTGTGACTATTTTTCTTTCTTAGTAATTCTTGATCGCCCATTGCCCTCGTTGAGGGACTTTCCTGTTCAGGGACAAGCAATAATGATATATTTAAAATAGCACAGAGATACCTGGGTTTGCCCTCAGAAAAGTCATTTTTCCTAAGCCTTAGTTTACTTATCTATATGATGAAAAGGACAACAATCTTTGGAATGAGTTCTTGAAAGTAGACAAGGTATTTGTAAATTTCTTAGCAAAGCATTCTAGTACTTAGTAAGTGCTCAGTACATATCAGTAATTGGTAACAGTAAATTACTACTACCATCTTTATCCTCGCTGACTGCTACACATGTTTCTGGAGGGCTTGTGTTGTCTCTTTGGTCCTGTGTCTGGACTGTGACCTATCTTCTCGGATATGTCTGGTTCCTTATATTCTATTGCAAAGCTTCTTAGCTCCCTGCTTCCTCTGAGCTGACTTCTATCTGCCTTTTCTACTCCTATTGCCTATATTTTGTTCCTTTCTAGGAAAATTTTCTTTAGTGCTTCAACTCCATCCTTAAGTTTTATTTGCTTGGCTGCAATTCATATCAAGGAAGCCTGCACTCTTCAGCACAGCAGACATTCTTACACACCAGAACATCCTATTCTTTCATAAATTTCTCTAGAAAAGAGCAGCAAATGACTAGAAGAGAGAATAGTTAGATAGTCTGAACTATTATTGAATATCCCACAGCTTGTTTTTGATTTGGCTTATATATACCATTCATAGGCATTCACTAGTAAGGACAGAGAACCTTGCAGTTGTCAAGCTAGAAATGATGTTAGAAACTTTTGACCTCATCTATCTCATTTAGAAGATGGGGAAGTTGATTCTAGAGAAATTAACTTAGTAGCTCATATTTACGTGGCTGGTTAAACAAACACTAGAACCCTGGTCATTAAATTGGTTTAACCGTCTGCTTTCTGTCTCGTCTTTGTTTTCGGTGTCGAAAATGCCACATTAGGTGTCATGTTCCTAGACCATAGATAAATGAATTAATATAGTCACCAGAGAATTACTCCAAGAGCTTAATAAACATGAAGGTAGTGGCTCTCAACCACACACAGTCTTTTGGCGAATGAAGCAAAGCCTTTGGAAATAGATGAGACTGAGAACACCACTTTCTGGTTTTTCAATTGGTCACTCCAGAATGAGGGGGGATGGGCCAGTCTTGAACAGGAAGCTGTCTTCACCTCCATCCTTCCTTCTCTCCTCTCCCCATGCTTCTGGCAGAAATCGTACATCACAAGCTAGCCTGTCCTCTGAGTCTTCAGCAAGCATTGGGGCTGCCTGCTCTGCCTCGGGTTCTCACCATCTCGCAATCCTAGATCTCAGTTTTCTGGGACATTTGTTCTTTTATTTTTTATTTCAGACTCAGTGGATACACATGCATATTCATTACATGGACAGATTGTGTAGTGGTGGGGGTTGGGTCTCAGGTAGCTCATTCCCTAGATAGTGAACATTGTGCCCCATAGCTAGTCTTTGTGCCCCAAACTCCTATCTTTGCCTCCCCATTTATTGGTGTCCCCGGTGTCTATTATTTCCATCTTTGTGGCCATTTAACTCCCACCTAGGAGTGAGAACACGTGGGGTTTGTTTTTGTGTTTCTGAGTCAGTTCACTTAGGACGATGATTTCCAGCTCCAGCCATGTTGCTGCAAAGGACACGATCTCATCCTTTTTTAGGACTGCATAGTACTAGTACCGTGGTGTGTGTATGTGTATGGATGGATGGATATGCCACACTTTCTTTATCCGGTAAATTGTTGGTGCACTTATGTTGGTTCCGTGGTTTTGTTATTGTGAATAGTACTGCAGGGAACATACATACAGGTATCTTTTTTTCTTTTTTAATATATTGATTTCATTTTCTTCAGGTAGATCCCTAGTACTGGGATCGCTGGGTCAAATGGTAATTCAATTTTTAGTTCTTTGAGGAATCTCAAAACTGTTTTCCATAGAGGTTGAACTAGTTTACAATCCCACCCACAGCGGAAGAGCATTCCCTTTTCTCTACAGCCCTGCCAGCATCTGTTGCTCTTTGACTTTCTAATGATAGCCACTCTGATTGGTGTGAGGTGATATCTCATTGTGGTTTTAGTTTGCTTTTCTCTGATGATTAGTGATGTTGAGTATATTTTAAAGGCAAGTTTTGTGGGGGGTTTTTTTGGTTGTTTGTGCTGGAACATTTCCTTAGGATGAGGGTGGGGTGCTATATGGCAAGTCTCTGAGCATATAGTGAATGGACTTTCTAGGTCCAGCTCGTGCTCTCAAAGACAAGCTGCTCAAGGGAATTCACAATATAGGATGGAGAAAGGGAAATGATTCCAGTTTCCTGTTCATCAGGAAATTTTATCTAGACTTGTCTGGACACAGTTTAATAATGTGAAGAATCTCTAGTTGTCCATCCTCTTCCTAAAACAACCTGCAGAAACCAGTGACTTCAGAGGGCTGTGGGGGTTTTCCCTTTACTCAAGCTCTGGGTCATGGTGCTCTTTGTTGACAGTTGAATGTATATTCCGGAAAATTTAGTTTGGCTTGGGCCAGTTCCAAACCACAGAACTTCTTTGCATTCCTGCCCACTCTACTACTGTGTCCTCTGTGGGATTTACAGGGGAGGATGAGGCAGTCTGGAGGAAAAAAAAAAGATTCTGTTTATTAGTTATAATGATAAATTTGTTAAGTTGGGAAGATCTTTAAGTCAAAGCTATACCTTAGTGAGAAATAACAGATTATCTCGGGAGTTTCTGAACAATACATTTTAGACTTCCACAACTTCCTCTGAATAACTCAGCAAGTTTCAAATTGAGTGTCCTTTCAACATAATGGTTGTTGAAGAAATTTTTATTTTCTTCACCGTTTAGAATCATAGGTTTGGCAGGTATATATCCTTCCCATTGTTGTATAAAGCCCAAATACTGTTTTGGCTCATTAATTGATGAAAATATGATTTACATTATTATTATTTTATTTTTATATTTATTTTAAGTTCTTTTTTTTATTTTAAGGATGTGGGGTACCATTTAGGGGCACACCTCATCCACAAGGTATATTTATTTGTATACCCTGTGGATGAGGTGTGCCCCTCCCTCCCCTGGGAGTTTCCCTCAACTGCCAATCCCATCCCTGATTTATATTATGAAGAGATTGTTAGATACATTAATGGTGATTTTTAATTCTCCAAAGTCATGGGATTTTAACCGACTATTCTTCATAGTACCTAAACAATGAAGACGTCATCGCATACTTTATCCCTGTTGTAAATACTCGTTCACAAGAACGGAATGGCAATTAAGAAATGAGCTGTCCCTGACCTTCTAGAGTTTAAAGTCTGAAGAGAAATCAGACATTGAACAGGTAGTTACACACCAAAAAGAAATTACCTCTTTGTGTATGGAAAACTTTTGTTTAATAAGATTGCAATTGAGTAGCAGTCAAGAATTGTTAGAAGTTGCCGAGATGTTAAACGCACAGAGGAATATTTTTACCTATGTTGAATACATTGGTGATGGTTGACAACCCTTACGTAAAGGGATTGGAGAAGAAAGGGGAAAATTTTCACAGAGATAGCTCTTGTTTCTGAGTCTGTAGTTTTTCCTTTTCTCAAAAGAAACCTAAACACTGGCCTTTGGGCTTTGGTTCACAGCACAACTGTTTAATCTGGTTGCTCCTGGAATGGCCTGAGAAGTCACAGTGGGCAGGAAGGGAATGCAGGCCTTGTGTCATTTTTGCTTACACAGATTCAAAACACTGACTTTCTTTTCATGGGCTTTGCAGATATTTTATTTAAAACTATAAACTCATAAATAAGAACAATGGGAATGTCAAGAAAAGAGGCTGTATCTGAATATCAAGGATCTGGTATCAGTTAGATCTGCTTGCCTCTGGAATGGCATATTTAAGGAAATACAAGAAGCTCTGTTGCTTGATGTCATTTCAAACCGAAGTAGCTAATCTGATAGCAAAGCAAAATAAATCGTAGATTGCATTAAGAAACGAATAGATGAAAGGACTTAGTGAAGTTTTTCTACCTCATTTTTTTTCCTATAGTTGTCATACTTGACCATGGTCAGCACAGTAAGAATAATCATTTCATAATTTAATTGGATTCTATTGGATGGCTATTCCCACAGATCATAGTCCAATAATAACAAGCAAGAAATTTCAAAATCATTCATGACAGTAAAATTCTACTGAGACATGAACTTACTCCGTACATAGGGGACAAATATTCAGCATAAAGTAGACAATTGGGTAAGTGTTAAAAATATGTTTTAGCCAGATTCAGTGGCTCAGCCTGTAATCCCGCACCTTGGGAGGCTGAGGTGAGTGGATTGCTCGAGCCCGCGGGTTCGAGACCCGCCTGGGCCACTTGGTGAGACCTCATCTCTACAGTAAATCAAAAAATTAGCTGGGCATGGTAGCGCACGCCTGTAATTCCAGCTACTTGGAAGGCTGAGGCAGAAGGATCGCCAAAGCCCCAGCAGATCGAGGCTGCAGTGGCCAGGAGCAGCCACTGCACTCCAGTCTGGGCGACAGAGTAAGACTCCAACTCAAAAAAAAATATATATATATGTTTTAATTCCAGAAGTTCATGACAGATATATTGCATTAGAGTCTTGCTCTCATAATGGCTAGAGACTCTCAAAGGTGGCACCACAGCGTCAGCTGAAAAATTGAAGGCGGCTCCTCCCCCATTCCCTCTCCTTGCCCTCTGACTACACTTGGTATCTTTTTTGAAATTCAGCTGAGGATGTAAAAGGCAGAGTCACCACATTGTGCTCCCTCAGAAGGCACTGGCATCAACTTTTTGAAAGTTTCTATTCATCAATATCTGTGAAATAAACTAGGAAGATCTTTACCTCTCTACAGTAAACGCTGAATAAAAATAATTTTTCTTTTTGTTTCTAGAATTCCCTTTTTTTAAAAATCAGAATCTCACTCTGTCACCCAATGGGAGTGTCAAGAAGTTGTGGTATGCTCACGGTCACCACAGTGGCACGCTCACGGTCACCGCAGCCTCCACCTGCTGGGCTCAGGCAATCCTTCCACCTCAGCCTTCCAAGTAGCTAGAACCACAGGCATGCACTACCACACCCAGCTAATTTTTTGGTTTATTGTAGAGACGAGGTCTTGCCATGTTGCCCAGTCTGGTCTCGAACCTGTGGACTCAGACAATCCTCTCGCCTCAGCCTTCCAAAGTGCTGGGATTACAGGTGTGAGCCACCACGCCCAGCTTCTGTTTTTAGAATTTTTTACAGGTAGAGAAAGAGGTGAACCTGACAAACATCTGAATAAGTTGAGTCTAGAGTAAGATCAGGAGATATATTGCATTAGAGTCTAGCTAAAGCATTTAAAGAAGTCGCAAAGGAGTCAGACTCTGGAGTGAATCAGGAGATGGTTCTGAAGTATCCAGACCAGTCTGTGGACTACAACAGGCCAGGACAGTTGGTGGAGAGAAAGATTGAGAGAGAGAGAGAGAGAGAGAGAGAGAGAGAGAGAGAGAGAGAGAGAGAGAGAGAGAGACACCAGGGTGTATGTTTTAGGCAGGAAACTCTGAGACAGGGAGCAGTTGTGCACCTAAGTGGAAAAAGTCCAGCAGGTCCCTTAGGCAGAGGCCAGCAGGCCCAGCTTCTGAGGCCAGTGAATCCAAAGACACCCAAGGTGAGTCGTGAAAGGAAGACAGAAGAGATTTTGTTCTTGGCCTCCTTTTGAACTCCTGTTCTGTGGGTGGGCCAGGGCTTGCAGGTGTCTGCAGCCAGGAGAGACAGGGCCTCCCTCAGATCAGCTTTCAGTTTTCTGTTATCCTCACCCCTGGTCTCAAGCTCTTCAGCCAATATTGCATCTTTAATGGTTAAGCTCTGGGGCAGGTGGCTATTTGTAAGGCTACTAATTAGATAAAGGGACTGATTTGCACCAGGAGACAGATAATGCATGGAACCGTGCCAAGACCCACAGCTCAGAACTTTATGACCCCCCAGCTTCCATGGCGACCATGCCTATTCAGTTGGGGAAGTCTTTTGGTTGTGGGGCAGGGGGGAGGCAGTGCCTAGGGCCGAGCGTGAGTCTCTGTGCTGTTGGAAGCTGAAAACAGAAAATTAAAGTGAAAGGATAAGAAGGCAGGAGGCCCGCACCTTGGGAGGCTGAGGTGAGTGGATTGCCTGAGCCCACGGGTTCGAGACCCGCCTGGGCAACTTCGCGAGACCTCACCTCTACAATAAATCAAAAAAATGAGCTGGGCGTGGTAGCGCATGCCTGTAATTCTGGCTCCTCGGAAGGCTGAGGTGAAAGGATCGCCGGAGCCCAGCAGGTCGAGGCTGCGGTGGCTGGGAGCGGCCACTGCACTCCAGTCTAGGCGACAGAGTGAGACTCCAACTCAAAAAAAGAAGGCAGGAGGGCATGCAATTTTCCATTTATACTCAGATGGGTAGATTGTTCTGTAGGTTTGCTTCTACTTGCTTGTCTGAAAAAACAGGGCCTTTCCTTGTAAGCAACTGTCTGACCAGTCTAATATTTGGAAGGAAACATGTGCTTGTGAGTCTTTTCTTCTTTCATGGTCTTTACTCTTCCCAGCCCCTCACCTAATTAAATTAAATGTCTGTCTTTAATTTCTTATTTGTCTTTTTATTTTTTTCCAAGTGTTTTGTTATGTTCACTAAGCAGAACATAGTATAAGCTATAAGCTATGACTCTAAAAAAAAAATCCATCTTCTGGTTTTAATATGTATAATACAATCATAGCATTCTAGAGCCAGAAGGCTTTAGGGATAGGTGGTCACATGCCCAGTTTCCTTGGGACTGTACTATTGTGTAACTGGTATAGTAATTAATAATAATTAATAGCTCCTCCTTTCATTCTTTTTTTTTTTTTTTTGAGTTGGAGTCTCACTCTGTCGCCTAGACTGGAGTGCAGTGGCTGCTCCTGGCCACTGCAGCCTCGACCCACTGGGCTCCGGCGATCCTTCCACCTCAGCCTTTCGAGTAGCCGGAATTACAGGCATGCGCTACCACGCCCGGCTGATTTTTTGATTGATTGTGGAGATGAGTTCTCGCCAAGTTGCCCAGACGGGTCTCGAACCCGCGGGCTCAGACGATCCACTCACCTCAGCCTCCCAAAGTGTGGTACTACAGGCTGAGCCATGGAGCCCAGCTTCCTTTCATTCTTGAAAGCCATCTGATTGGGTAGTGGTTATACTATTAATGCGTTATCCAAATGTTTATAAATAAAGGCTCAGAGTATTTAAAAATCTTGATTAACAAGTTGAGTTAGACCTCTTGTTGATGACGATAATTGTTACAAAGGAGTGACTTAAAAGTGGGTGACATGAGCAATTATTGAATCTAGGCTGGATTGGGAAGAAAATAAAGCTAGAAAGTGGCTAAAGGATTAGAAGAAGAAAGAGAGGAAGGGAGTGAGTAAGGGATTAGTGGAAGAACAGACAGTTCATGGAAGTAGAACCAAAAGGATAGAGAGCTGTGGTCACTTGGGATGTTGAGTTTATAATTTTGGAGGTGAAACATTAATAATGTGGCCTGGATTATCAATAACAGAAAACAATGATGCTGGAGAGGATGCAGGGAAAAGGGAATGCTTCTACACTTGGTGGGAGTGTAAACTAGTACAATCTCTGTGAAAAACCGTTTGAAGATTCCTAAAAGATATAAAAACTGACCTCCCATACAACCCCACAATCCCCATACTGGGCATATGCCCAGAGGAACTCAAATTACTCTGTGAAAAAGATACCTACACATACATGTTTATTGCAGCATTATTCACAATAGCAAAAACATGGAACCAACCACGCTGCCCATCGAGAAAGGACTAGATAAAAAAAAAAAAAAATGTGTTACATATGAGTGATGGAATATTATGCAACCATCAAGAAGGACAAAATTATGAACTTCACAGCAACTTAGATGGACTTAGAGTCTATAATACTGAGTGATCTATCACAGAAACAAAGAACTGAGTATCACATGTTCTCAAGCATAAGCGGACCTTGAACAATGATCTTAATTCTGTAAGAAAAGGATCGGCAGTAGTGGGAAACTGCCAGGGGAGGAGGGGCACACCTCATCCACAAGGGTACCTGCATAATGAACATTTGTATACCTAACCCCGAGTTGTACCCCACATCTTTAAAATTAAAAATTAAAAAAATAATAATGATGTGGCCTGGGATTGTGGACCTGCCAGCAAGAAGCAAATGTTCCACTAAACGATTAACTGAAGAGGGTTTAATAAAGTAACTGTTTACAGAGGTGTGGGTAGAGCCAAACAAAAACAAAAGCAAGGGATGATGAGACACTCAGAAAACAGCAGCAATAGAAAGTCAAGCCGTTTTTATTCCTAGGCCTAAAGAACCAAAGAGAGAGAGAGTGATGTTAGAACCTGCCAAGAGCGGTAGCCATGGGAAAGGGGTTACTTCTAGGAGCTCTGGCCATAACTCAATGAATGCAGCTATTGCTAAAACCTTGGCTGGAAAATGATGTGTGGGGATGGAATCATCCTCTCCTCCTACCCTTGAGCCTCCTGCCAGGGTCTTCTATTTGTTAAACCTAACTGGAAGACAGGAAGAAGAGAAGCATAAAAGATATATCTGACAGGACAAACAGAAAATAATCATCACTTCGAAGAATTGCGAAAATAAAGAGTTGTAGCAAGTGTCTATAGCTATTAGCTCTATCTCAAATGTTAGTGAAATTTGGGGTCAAGAAAATATATAATATTCCCTCCTAAAAGTTTATATATATTAATTGTCATTCTGATGAACTCTAATTTATGATAACTGAGTCTTAGAAAGGTTACCAAGAGGCAATCTGGGATTCTGAAGTCTCATAAATAAGTAAACTAGTCTTGGTGTTGTCCGTATTTTGAATTTCTATTACTTACAAATTATAAATCTTTGTATGAGTCATTGTAGAGTTACAGGGACTGGATCTATGAGGGGGGATCTAAAAAATTGGAATTTGTCTATTAAAAAGTGTGTACTTATTCTTACATGTTTAAACATCAGTCACCTTCAAAGTACTCTCTGTTCAATGCAATATAACATTTGAGATGCTTTTTCCACTGTTCAAAAACCATCCTTTTTGATGCCTTTTAGTGCTTCTGCCATTTTTTGTTTTGCCTCTTCCACACTGGCAAAACATTTCTTGTTGAGGACTTTCTTCATCTAGGGAAACAAAAAAAAAGCCATGCAGGGTGAGATTGCGTGAATAGTGAGGGTGAGGCATAGGGTGAGGCATTTTGTTCAAAAACTGCTGAATATTCAGCAGTGTGGGCAGGTGCACTCATAAATTACTCATCATGAACTGGGCATTAAAAGAATCTCTAAAAAAAATTAATTGATGCCAAATGTAGCCTCTCACAACGCTAGCTGGTACACTGATGCTGATGGATTCCGAGCACACTTACCTAACAGGGGAAGCCTATATTACAAGGGATCTACTCTCCAAAAAATAATTGTTTCTTTGGGGGAGGTCCCCCTTGTACATTCCACCTTGAATAACTAAAAAACCAGATAAGATATACTAAAAAATGGTTTTCAAACATGGTCAGCAGACGGCTCAGGAGAAGGATTTCGGAGACACAAGAACAAGGAGGAGAGCCTTGTGATTTCCACAGTTTTGGAGAGTTCCAAGCTGTAACCCAGGAGGGAGAACCCAAATAGAGCCTTGATAATTAGCTGAATTAAGAAGGAAGAGTTTATAGTTCAGGAAGGTCAAAGTGGCTAGAATTTACAGAGCAAAATACTTGAAAGGAGTGAGTTACAGAGTAGGAAAGCATTCTAGAGATTTACAGAAGAGTTTGTTTCTTCAGTGTTTAACCGAATGCTTTTCTGATCATACATATGAGAAAACTATTTTAGGACGGGGAAAGAACTACTGTAAGGAATAGGTAGAACAATTCTTAGAGTTTGGACAGGCTGGAAAGGAATAGTTCATATTCCCACCAGTCAGAGTGAAAAGACCTCCTAAAATATGGGCATTGGATACAGTCCTTAGAAAGGACTTAGTAGTTGAGTAAGGCTGCTCTGAACTTATCCTAATGCATTATTAAGGCAAAATTGATATAATCAAGTTGATTCACAGTAACAAACTGATTCACAGTAACTGTCTCAGAAAATGGTTCATGATTTTAAAAGGGTACAAAAAAAATTCAGCAATCAAAAATATAACGTTTGCCAGATCTGTCATACAAACAAAAGATAATTAGACATTTAAAGAAATGGGGAAATGTGACCCACAAGAAGGAGAAAAATCAATCATTAAAACCAAACTCACAAACAGCCCAGAAGTTAGACTTAGCAGATAAAGATAGTAATATAGCTATTATAAATATGCTCTGTATTTTAAAAAGATAAAGGACGATATGAATGCAATGAGGAGAGAAATTAAAATACAAAAACACGAAAGTAGATCTAGAGTTGAAAGATACAAATTTGAAATGGAAAGTGCATTGGAAGTAGTTAACAGCACATTAGACACTGTAGAAGAAAAAACAATAGTGAACCGAAAGACTATAGATTTTTATCTCAAATAAAGCACAGAAAGAAAAATGACTGAAAAAGTAAACAAAGCATTGGCCACCTGTGGGGCATAGTGTGAGATAATATCAAGCCATCTAACATAGATACAATTGGACTCCCAAAAAAGGAATAACAGAATAATCATTTAAAGTAAAAATTGCTAAATTTCTTCTAAATTTGGTGAAAACAAATAAATTCATGCATCTAAGAAGCTAAATGAATCTCAAGGAGAAGAAATATGAAGAAAACCACACCAGGGTACATTACATTGTTAATAACATTAAAATTACTCAAAATCAGCAATAAAGAGAAATTATTAAAAGTAGTTAATGGAAAGAAGACCTATTAAATATAGAGAAACAAAGGTGACTGCTAATTTATTTTTGGAAACAATGCAAGCTAGAAGATGGTGGAGCAACACTTTTAAATTGTCTGAATGAAAAAAAACTATCAACCCAGAATTTTTGCCAATGAAAAGATTATCCAAGAACAAAGGTAATAGAACTTTTTTCAGACATACAGAAGTTAAAAGAATTTAATAACAGCAGATCTACACTACAAGAAATATTAAAGGAAGTTCTTCAGGCAGAAGGAAAATGATACCAGAGAGAAATCTGGATCTACACAAAGGAATTAAGAGCTCTAGAAAATGGTAAACATAGCACTTTAATTTATTTAAATTTCTTGAAAAGGTAATGGACTTTTATACAGCTGGAGGAATAGATAAGAAAATATTGTCTTAGAGTTTCTAAGAACTCAGAAAACTCACAAAGGCAACAATGTAAACATAAAAAAAAACCAATGAATTTAGTAGTGCTTTTGGACATTATGTAGCCTGCATCCTCAATGAAAAAGCTATTTCCTGAACTCAATAGAATATGACAAGTTTAAAAAATAGTAAACAGCTGGGCTCGGTGACTCAGCCTATAATCCTGTGCTTTGGGAGGCTGAGGTGAGTGGATTGCCTGAGTCCACGGGTTCGAGACCCGCCTGGGCAACTTGGTGAGACCTCATCTCTACAATAAATCAAAAAATTAGCCAGGCGTGGTAGCGCATGCCTGTAATTCTGGCTACTCGGAAGGCTGAGGCAGAAGGATCACTGGAGCCCAGCAGTCGAGTCTGCGGTGGCCACTGCACTCCAGTCTGGGCGACAGAGTGAGACTCCAACTCAAAAATAAAAAGTAAACAAATGCAAAATAAAATAAGTGAAAAACAACCTAAACTTCTATTTTTCCTGTCATTCTCCCTCTTCCCCCAAGTATAAACAGTTTCAAGGACACCATAGAGAATCTCCAGGTTTCTGACTTTTTCACTTAACAGTAGATTATGAGCATTTTCTGTGTTTTTAAATGTCTTTGAAGCACATACTTTAAGAGTTGCCTAATGTTCCACTGTAAGAACACACAATAATTTAACAGTTCCCCTACTGTGGATCATTTAGGTTGTTGCCATATTTTCACTTTAATAAATACTGTTCCATTAAATATTCTTTGAATGTATGTTTTACTAAATCATTAGGATAGATTTACAGAGGAAGAATCATATTGAATAAAAGGATATGAAGATTTAAAAATAAACTCATTAGAGCAAAAATAATTAACAATTTATTGTGGGGTTTATAACATATGGGGTAAATGCATGACCATGATAACACAATGGTCAAGAAGTGGTACACAGACATATACTATTTTAAGGTTCTTACAATATGCGTGAAGTGATTCAAATTATTCAAAAGCAGACTGTGATAAATTGAATATATAAATAGACTGTATATATATTGCAAACTGTAGGGCAGCCACTAAGAAAATAAAGCAAAGAGGTATAGTTAATAAACCAATACTGGAAATAAAATGAAATAAAATAACATTTAATGAATCCAAAGGAATGGAGTTTAAGACAAAAATAAATAAATACAAAACAGACGGGACTAAAAGAAAAACAAATAAACCCAACTGCATTGATATGATATTAGCTGTAAACAGTCTAAATTAGCTCTATTAAAAAGTAATATAATATAAGCCACATATCTATTTTAAATATTTCTAATAAGTACATAAAAAACATAAATTAATTTTAATAACTTATTTCATTTCAGCAAAAATATCTAAAATTGTACCATTTCAATATTTAGTCATAAAAATTAATAATGAATTTTTTCTTTTTTGTTGTTTAAGATTAAGTCTCAAAATCTTGTATTTTCTTGGTGAAGCACATTATGCATTATTTATTTTTAAAATTTATTTATTTATTTTTGATTTTTAAATGGACAAATAATTGTGTGTATTTATGGAGTACAATGTAGTGTTTTGATGTATGTATACATTATAGAAAAATTTTAAGCTAGTTAACATATCTGTCACCTCACCAACATCACGTTTTTGTGATGAGAATATTGAAAATCTATTTTAGCAATTTTGAAGTACACATTATTATCAGCTATAGTTACCATGCGGCACAATAGACCACCAAAAGTATTCCTCCAGTCTCAATGAAACTTTGTACCCTTTGATGAGCATCTTCCCTTTCCCTATACTCCCCTCCCCCAGTCTTTGATAACCACCTTCTACTATCTGTTTCTATGAGATCTTACTTATGTATGGAATCTTTAAAAACTGATCATGTGCACATTACACAATTTAGGTCTAAATATTCCAATGAAAAAGACAAAGATTGTCATATTGGATTAAAAAAAGGCAAGACTCAACTATATGCTATCTATAAGAAACCCATTTTAGAACATGAATTCAGAGGATCAGTTCACCAGGTGCTTCTCTGTGATACAATGTAGGACACCAGAAACCAGGTGCTGAACTCTTAGGTCCTGCATGACTGAGTGACACTAGGGTATCTGATCCATGGAATGTGGCAATAGGACCTTCACATATTTTAACCATGACTACCCACTGTGAAAACAGGAAGGACACTTTCTAAAAGTGTTCTTGTAAAAATAGCCAACACTGATCAAGCTCAGTGGCTCACACCTGTAAACCCAACCCTTTGGGAGGCCGAGGTGGGAGGATTGCCTGAGCCCAGGAATTCGAGACCAGCCTGGGCAACATAGTAAAACCTTGTCTCTACCAAAAAAAAAAAAAAGGAAGCCGGGCTCGGTGGCTCAGCCTGTAATCCCGTGCCTTTGGGAGGCTGAGGTGAGTGAATTGTCTGAGCCCACGGGTTCGAGACCCGCCTGGGCAGCGAGACCTCATCTCTACAATAAATCAAAAACCAGCCGGGCGTGGTAGCGTGCGCCTGTAATTCCGGCTACTTGGAAGGCTGAGGCGGAAGGATCGCCAGAGCCCAGCAGGCGAGGCTGCGGTGGCCGGGAGCGGCCACTGCATTCCAGTCTGGGCCACAGAGTGAGACTCCAACTCTAAAATAAAATAAAATAAAATAAAATAATAAAATAAAATAAAATAAATAAAATCAGACAAAAATTGGCAAGGGGAAGACCAAACAGCATTATCAGCCCAGGTGACTCAACTGACATAGAACAATTCACTCAACAACAACAGAATAAATGTTTTTCATTTATTTATTTTTATTTTTAAAATTTTAAAAATGTGGAGTACAATTCAGGGTTAGGTATACAGATGGTCATTATGCAGGTACCCTTGCAGAATAAATATTCTTTTCAAGTGCTCATATAGACCATATTCTGGGACAAAAAGCAAAGCTCAATAAATTAAAAAAGATTGAGATCATACAAAGTATATTTTCTAATCATAACAGCTTTAAATTAGAAAGTCAATAATAGAAATATATCTATTTTGGGAATATTCGAGTATTTGGCAATTAAGCAAAATACTGAAAAATGGGCCATAGAAAAAAGTCACACAGAAAATTATAAATTAGTTTGAACTGAATAAAAACTAAAAACACAATATATCAGAACATTGGGTGGTACAGTAGAAAGCAGTGCTTAAATGGAAATTTAAACCATTATTTTTTATTTCTACATTGAAAAACTAGAAAAAGAAGACAAATTAAAGCACAAAGTAAGCAAAGAACAAACATTGCAGCAGAAATTAATGAAAGGTAAAAGAGAATAAATAGAAAAAAAACAACAACGAAATGTAACATATTTAATAACAATTCCACTCCCAGGTATTTATCAAAGAAAAAAATGACAAAAATGTGTCCAGAGAAAGACTTGTACTCAAACTCAGTGCAGCTTTATTAATAATAGTCAACAATCCAAACAAACCCAAATGTCTACCAGCTGGTGAGTGGATTAACAAATTGTGGAAAAAGCCTCACCATGGAATACTACCCAGAAATAAAAAGGAAGAAACTTCTGATATGTACAACAACCGAGATGAATCTTGAATATATTATGCTATTTGTGAAGCAGTGAAAAAAACTAGGTGCAAAATTCTGTTTTATGTGATCACAATGTATGAAAATCTAAAAAAAAGCAAAAATAGTGGAAAAAGTAGACCAGTGGTTTCCATGGTCCAGAGAATAGAATTAGAGAACTGGTAGCAAAGGAATAGAACTGAATTTTGGGAATGATGGACGTGTTCTATATCATGGTGATGATGTTGGTTATATGACTGTATATGTTTGTCAGAATTCATTAAATTATTCATTTAAAATTGGTGAATTGCACTATATATAAATTGTACTTCAATAGAGGTTGATTTAAAAAGGAAAAATCTTTGAGCTACAAATGTTTCACAAATTAGCTTTTGAAAATTATGTGAGTATACATACTTACTTTTTAAAAGCTGAACAAAACAAAATGGTATGAAATTAAAAGTAAAGGTTTTTCTCTCTCATATTTCCAATTATCATTCATATTATTTCATATTACTGGGGGCAATTTTTATGGTAAATCTCCCCAAGTTTCTTATGTATAATATAACAACATTGATCGGGTATGCTTATGTTTTAGAAATTTTTCTTTTTTTTCCACACGTGGGCTCATATTCTATGACTTAAAACAACAGCAACAAAAACTTGGTCTCTAAAACAGGTGAGTTTATCTTATTCTTTCTTCTTACTGGCTGCATATTCTTCTATCACATGGATTACTGTAAATTATTTGACCTCTCTTCTGCTAGATATTCAGATATTTTCCATGTTTTGCTAGAATAAAAATGTTACAATGGGTTCTTATGGGCATATTTTAAAAAATCTTGTGCTTGTTCTTCTGTAATATAGATTACTGGCCATGGACTTGTGGGGCCATTGTTTATACAAATTAAAAATTTTAATGAATATGGTCAAACTGCATTTTCCAAAACTTACTCATTCACTCTAATAATACTTGTTTACTCACATACACACTGATTCTGAGACTTAACAAACATTTTAACCTTTATCAATCTGAAAGGTAAGAAAATGCTACACTAGTGTTTTTCCCTAGTGATATTTTCCTTGCAACAAGACAGAGCACTAAATATCAAGGCTGTCTAGGATAACCAGTAGATTTTAGAATGGACATTGCTGCTTTCCAGAACCCCTAACTTTTGATGAAGACCTAAATGATTTCTATGTGCACAGCTGCTGAGGTATACCACCTTTTTTTTTTTTTTTAAGTAATCCATCCTGTTTTCTTTTCATGGTCATATTGCAGCATGTTTTCTCTATAGATCTACCACGGAGTAGAATACGTATTCACGTGTCTCTTGGCATTTATGCTTTTAGTCTTTTCTTTCAACTGCTTTTGTTCTCTCCAGTGTCCCCTTCCCACCCCCTCCCCCCTGGGTATTTAATCATGTATATGACAAACCAGCATTATATGTGAGTCTCTTAGTAATGCCATATGGTTCCCTTGAATGGGAGTAGACGGAGGAATTTATTGACTTTGATCATTGCACTATAACAAATACAATTATGGCATGGGAAATTTCCTACTAGCGTTCAAGAGAAAACGGGGCAACCCCTTCCTTTGGATGATTTGTGTGTCTGAATGAATCAGGAAGTTTTTCCCAGATTCCATCCTCTTTCATATGCAATCACTGAGATGAGGTGCCCATATGCATTACTGGTGAAGAGTTTCTCTCCACCCCCATTGCCGATCCAATAATCACTCCTTAAAACAGAGGGAATGATTTAGCAGTTGAAGTGTTGGCTTTGAAACACTTAGACTTGGTGGCATCTTTCAAAGTATCATCAGGATTGACTTAGTCCACTATCTTGGAAATATCACAACCACATGGGAGCCTAAGCCATTACAGAAAAGCTGTTTTCATAAGAAACCCCAAACTTGGGGGCCCCATTTTCTCTGAGACGGTTGAACAAGCAAAGCATGTGTTTCTGAATTATGGCCTGACACAAACTAAAAACCTAAAATTCAGACCTTTGTTATTCCTGGCATGTTTATAATTTTAAAAAGAGAATGTAAACTGAATACTTAGTTCAATTTTTAACTTACAATACTATGCGCATTTTCACACATTTGAAGTGCACTTATTCTTTTTATAGTTGCCCCTGGGAATAAATCATTTTGTTCAGGTCAACTGCCCATTGAGTGTTGCGTTCTGAAACCCTAGCAGAATTAGCCTTCTGCTTACTTTGTGTTCTTTAAAAAAAGAAAACGAGAGAATGCAAGTAAGCTTCGAAGCAGGATACCAGTTGGAATTCTTGCTTTATGCACTGTTTCCAATGAAGACAGCTCTCAGGGAGTTGGATGCCCCCTTGGCCTTGGCCTGGGTTCTTTGAGGACTATCACTGTCACTGTTGTGACCTGTAACCTCGGTCAAATAATAAAGAATGGAAGGAGTATCCCTCGCCCACAGAGCCATGGTATATGTAACACAGTGTCTGAGGAAGGCGCTTAGAGGTGGACACAAGGGGTGGAAGCAAGGGTCATCAGGATACAAAGAAGAGCCTTTGTGTGGGCAACACGACCTGCTGTGCAATTGCCAAGCTCTCTCTGGAGGAGAATCAACCAAATTTGTTCTCACACTTGATGGGACGGGGAGGATCCCATGAGTGTGTCATCCCTCATGAAGCTGGGTCACTGAAAAACACAGGAGCCCACTTAGCACCGACCTGAACTAAAATCCTTGAACCCAATACAAACACAGCAGCAAGGCTCTTTCTTTCGGGCTTCGTTTAAATGACAACAGCTCTGTCGTCCCATGAGTCTGGCATCTCACGGTGTTGGAAAGTCACTTGGACAATCCTTCTGCTCTCCCGCTCAGAGGTGGCTGTCATCCGGGATTCCTGGGCTCTTGGGCAGTTTCTCATGTGTTTTTCATCTGTGCGAAAAACTTGGATTCTTGTTGTCTGGTGAGGCTGTGGCAAATCCTCCCAGGCTTTGGGAACAAAGGAAGTTCTGATAAGTGTCTCTTCAGCAGCTGATCCCTATTAAACAATACATGCCCTTTCTTTTTTCTGACACCCTGCTGGTTGCCAATGGCACTGTGCCCCCCTCGTCCAAACACCACTAGGGAATGGGATGTTTGTGAGTCTTCTTTATCAAGCAGCCCGTAGGTCTCAATAAGGGCTCTTTCTTGACATCAGTCACCATCCTGTTGAGAGTCCTGGACTGTTTTAATTGACCAGAACCAAATTCAGTTGTTTGGTCAGGGAAAATGAATGCCATTAGATCAGTTTTCCTTCCCATATTTCAGAGTTAACGATTAAACATTCAAGCACTCTGTTACTAAAATGTCATCAGCCAGATAATTTCAAGGACTTTTTTTTTCTTATAAAGATGTGGCTCAGCCTGTCATCTCGCGCCTTTGGGAGGCTGAGGCGAGTGGATGGCCTAAGCCCGCGGGTTCGAGACACGCCCGGGCAGCGAGACCTCATCTCTACAATAAATCAAAAAGTCAGCCGGGCGTGGTAGCGCATACCTGTAATTCCGGCTACTCGGAAGGCTGAGGCGGGAGGATCGCCGGAGCCCAGCAGGTCGAGGCTGCGGTGGCCGGGAGCGGCCACTGCACTCCAGTCTGGGCGGCAGAGGGAGACTCCAACTCAAAAAAACCACAAAAAGCCCGGCTCAGTGGCTCAGCTTGTAATCCCGCGCCTTTGGGAGGCTGAGGTGAGTGGATTGCCTGAGCCCGCGGGTTCGAGACCCGCCTGGGCAGCGAGACCTCATCCCTACAATAAATCAAAAAACCAGCCGGGCGTGGTAGCGCATGCCTGTAATTCCGGCTACTCGGAAGGCTGAGGCGGAAGGATCGCCGGATCCCCAGCAGGTCGAGGCTGCAGTGGCCGGGAGCGGCCACTGCACTCCGGTCTGGGCGACAGAGTGAGACTCCAACTCAGAAAAAAAAAAAAAACAAACCAAAAAACACAAAAAACAAAAAAAGATGTGGGATACAATTCAGGGTTAGGTATACAAACGTTGATTATGCAGGTACCCTTGTGGATGAGGTATGCCCCTCCCTCCCCTAGCAGTTTCCCTCAACTGCCAATCCCACCCCCCTCCCCTGACAGTTTCCCACTACTGCCAATCCCTTTTTTATAGTATTATAATTGTTCAAGCTCCGCTTATGAGTGAGAACATATGGTACTCTGTTCTTTGTTTCTGTGATAGATCACTGAGCATGACCAACTCCAAATTCATCCAGGTTGCTGCAAAGTCCATATGTTTGTCCTTCTTTATGGCTGCATAATATTCCATTGTGTGTATGTACCACATTTTTTTTATCCAGTCCAGCTTTGATGGGCAACATGGTTGGTTCCATGTTTTTGCTATTGTGAACATAGCTGCAACAAACATATGTGTGCAGGTATTTTTTTTTTGTAGAATGATTTGAGTTTCTCCGAGTATATTCCCAATCGGGGAATTGCTGAGTCATATGGAAGGTCAATTTCTAGTTCTTTCAGAAATCGCCACACTGTCTTCCAAAGAAGTTGCACTAGTTTGGATTCCCACCAGCAGTGTAGAGACATTTTTCTCCACATCCTAGCCAGCATCTGTTGTTGTTTGTTTTATTAATGATGGCCATTCTTACTGGGGTTAGGTGGTATCTCAGTGTAGTTTTGATTTGCATTTCTCTGATGATGAGTGAGGCTGAGTACTTTTTCATGTGTCTGTTGGCTGCCCGTATATTCTTTTAAGTGTCTATTTGTGTCTTTTGCCCACTTTTGAATGGGGTTGTTTGTTTTTTTCCTTTTGGCATGTTTGAGTACCTTGTAGATCCTAGATGTTAGGTCTTTGTCAGATATACAATTGGCAAATATTTTTTCCCATTCTGTGGGCTGTCTCCCTGCTTTCGATGGGTTCTTTTGCTTTGCAGAAGCTTGTCAGTTTGATGAAGTTCCCCTTGTCTATCTTCTTTCTTTCCTTCTTTTTTTTTTTTGAGTCGAAGTCTCACTCTGTCACCCAGACTGGAGTGCAGTGGCCGCTCCCGGCCACCGCAGCCTCGACCTGCTGGGCTCCAGCGATCCTTCCACCTCAGCCTTCCAAGTGGCTGGAACTACAGGCACGCGCTACCACACCCAGCTAGTTTTTGATTTATTGTCGAGATGAGATCTCGCTAAGTTGCCCAGGCGGGTCTCGAACCCTCGGGCCCAGGCAATCCACTCACCTCAGCCTCCCAAAGGCGCGGGATTACAGGCTGAGCCACCGAGCCCGGCTCTTATCTTATTTCTTATGGTATGGGCACTTAGGGTTCTGATCAGAAATTAGCTGCTAGTTCCAATTTCCATAAGGGTGTTTCCTGAGTTTTCTAAGATTCTTATAGTTTGAGGTTTTACGTTTGATCCGTTTAGAGTTAATTTTTTTGTATGGTGATAGATCGGGGTCCTGTTTCAATTTTCTGCATGTGATCAGCCAGTTTTCCCAGCACCATTTACTGGACTGGTTCTCCTCTCCCTAGTGGTTGTTGTTGGAGGCTTTGTCAAAGATGAGTTGTTTGAGAAACTGAGGCTTTGCTTCCGAAATCTCTATCCCGTACCAGTGGTCTATGTGCCTGTTCTTGTACCAATACCAGGCTGTTTTGATTACTGTAGCCATATAGTACAGTTTGAAGTCTGGAAGTGTGATACCTTCTGCTTTGTTTCTTTTGCTAAGCATTGTTTTGACTATTCGTGGTTGTTTATGTTTCCATATGAATTCCTGTATTGTCATTTCCAGATCTGAGAAGAACGATGTTGGTGACTTAATGGGTATTGTGTTGAATCTGTAGATTGCCTTTGATAGGATAGGTCAAGGGCTTTCTTAATCTTAAAAATTGGTTCGAATTTTAGATATTATAATGAAAATAATCTTTGTAATAATAGAGGGTTCTGTAGATCTTTTCTTTTTCCCTTAAATAGTTGGCATTGATAGAGCATGGACAGATGGTTAAAGGCGTCATTAGCTAGATTTGCAAATCTAGACAAAGTTTTGAGCTACTGTAAGATGGGGATAATAATATCACTGGTGTTCCAGAAACATTATGCATATTTAGTTTTAAAAAATGCTAACCAAAAAAATTCTCCCTAGTACGAAGTACACCAAAATGTCATAGCTAGCTAAGTGTATTTGACAAAAATAATGATATAGTATTAAAGCTTTATACAGTTACAGAGGAAAAAATTAGAGTTTTGTGATTTATATTTGGTGGGTTATGTTGCCATGCTAGATGAAATAAACACTTTTTTGTTATCTCCTTCTTTCCTTCCCACCTGGGCTTGGATGTATTCTGTGTTTAATTTATCGGGAGCATCGGGTAGTACACTGATTTTGTTTCTTCACACCCTTCTCTGAGTCACGCCTCTCTCCTTGAACATATATCTGATAGCTCTCACTAAATTGTGTGGAGATTATCCATTTACCTGTCTGATTCGCCCCTTAGGAGAAAAGGGCAGAGCCTGAATTATTTACCTTTGCACCATGAGCACATTTCACAGCACTTGGTGCGTAGAACTTTAGTCGATCCTGAATAAATGTTTCATGACTGATCGAATATATTTTTAAGGGCTTTCTAACAGCTTCAGAGCAATATTTAGCTATTAATAACTACATGGAAATTTTTTTTTAAAGTTAAAGCATAAAGTGTGTTCATGCTGAGAAAATATTTTTACAATGACAAATATATTTTAAATAGCAAACCTTTCAAAAAATAATTTTTTAAATTTGAAATATTTCAAAAACATTGGAAAGCCAGAAAATAAGATAACAGTTGCCCACTTATCTATCATGAGCATTAAACAAATAAAAACACTTTTCTTTAGCTCTCTCTCTGTCTTTACAATGGTATGATGTTAAAGCTGGAACTATAACCCTCCAACTTCCTACTTTCTCTTTTCTCCCCCTGCTTTTCCCTCTCTTCTTTCCCATCTTGAGATAACTACTGCCCCCAAAGGGTGTGCATTCTTGTAAAAGCATAAAATGATCAGATTTTTAAATTTATTTTTTCACCAAAGTTGAAACTTTAAAAATATAAGTATTTTAATTTTTTCTTTTTTCTTTCTTTCTTTCTCTTTCTTTCTTTCTTTCTTTCTTTTTCTTTCTTTCTTTCTTTCTTTCCTTTCTTTCCTTCCTTTCTTCCTTCCTTCCTTCTTTCTCTTTCTTTCCTTCTCTCTCTCTCTCTCTGTCTCTGTCTCTGTCTTTCTTTGACATGCTCTTTTCTCTTAACACAAAAGACCATGCTGACTAGAACAGGAGAAATATCACAACACGTCTTTGGCTAGAGGGCACGATGGAAGAGGGGTGCAGATTTTAAACATAACCATCCCATGACTTTTGTTTGCTTAATTAAAAAGTGTGATCTGGGAATTGAGACCTCTTGCATTTCTTGGTCTTGAAACCACAAATGGTATATCCAAGCACTAGGCACTTCATTTTTCACAGTCTGCACACGTTATGGAAATAGTCACTAACCCTGTCATGCGTGAATGAAAGTTTTTCTGCCTGAAGAAAAAAATGTTGGTTTTGTTCATGTTCCTGGCCAGCTACCTCCACCTGTTCTCTTTCACATGGCCTTCACTTCATGCATGTAATGTTGCAGAGTAGCCGAGCTTGGTGGCTCAGCCTGCAATCCGGCGCCTTTGGGAGGCTGGGGTGAGTGAATTGCCTGAGCCTGCGGGTTCGAGACCCGCCAGGGCAGCGAGACCTCATCTCTACAATAAATCAAAACAATCAGCTGGGCATGGTAGCGCATGCCTGTAATTCCGGCTACTGGGAAGGCTGAAGCGGAAGGATCGCCGGAGCCCAGCAGGTCAAGGCTGCAGTGGCCGGGAGCGGCCACTGCACTCCAGTCTGGGCGAAAGAGGGAGACTCCAACTCAAAAAAACAAAACAAAACAAAACAAAAAAAAACGTTGCAGAGTATAACCCAGGATATCGTGTATTTTACATACCTTGCTATTCCCCAGATTCAGGTTTTTAAAAATTAAAGTTTAACTCTCATATTATGAAATTCACCCTTTTAAAGTATGCAACTCAGTGATTTTAGTGTATTCATAAGGTTGTGCAACCAGCACCACGATCTAATTCCAGAATGTTTTCATTATCCCCCAAATAAATCCCATACACATGAGTAAGCACTCCTTATTTTCTCTCTTTCCCCAGACCTAGGCGACTACTCTTCTATTTTCTGTTTCTGTGGATTTGCCGCTTCCGGACATTTCATACAATTTGAATCATATGATACGTGGCCTTTTCTGTGTGGCTTCTTTCACTTAGTGTAATGTGTTCAAGTTTCATCCGTATCATAGCATGTATCAGTACTTCATTTTTTTTTTATGACCAAGTATTACATTGTATGGATATACCACATCTTTTTTAACTTTTAGTTTTTTTTATTTTAAAGGTGGAGGGTACAATTCAGGGTTAGGTATACCAATGCTCATTATGCAGGTACCCTTGATGATGAGGTGTGCCCCCCCTTCCCCAGGCAGATTCCCACTCCTGCCAATCCTGCCTCCTTGCCTCCCCCCCCCCACAGTTTCCTGCTACTGCCAATTCTTTTCTTATAGTATTATATAGTTGTTTAAGGTCCGCTTATGAGTGAGAACATGTGATACTCAGTTCTTTGTTTCTGTGAAAGATCACTCAGTATTATAGACTCTAAGTCCATCCAGGTTGCCGTGAAGTTCATGATTTTGTTCTTCTTTATGACTGCATAATATTCCACCGTGTATATGTACCACATTTTTTTTAACCCAGTCCTCTTTTGATGGGCAGCATGGTTGGTTCCATGTTCTTGCTATTGTGAACAATGCTGCGATAAACATACGTGTGCAGGTATCTTTTTGATAGAGCGATCTGAGTTCCTCCGGGGATATACCACATTTTGTTTAACTTTTCATCAGTTGATGGACATTTGTATTGTTTCTGGTTTTTGTTTTGCTGTTATGAGTATGAATGTACAAGTTTCTGTTTTCAGCTTTCTCGGGTATATATATACCTGGAAGTGGAATGACCAGGTCATATACTAAGTCTATATTTGACTTTTTGAGGAACTTCTGAGTTGTTTCCTAAAGTGGCCGTACCCTTCTGCATTCAAAAGAGCAGTGTATGAATGCTCTGATTTTTCCACATCGTTGACAATACTATTATTGTCTGTCTTTTTGTTTGTAGCCATCCAATGGGTGCGAAGTGGTATCTCATTACGGTTTTGATTTATACTCCCCTAGTGACTAATGATAGTCAGCATGTTCCAATGTGCTTATTGGCCATTCTTTCCCTCACTGAATTGCCCTAGCACCCTTGTTGAAATCAACTGACCATAAATGTATGGCTTTACTTCTGGGTTCTCTTTCTATTCCATTGATCTATATGTCTTTCGTTGTGGCAATACCATGCAGGGTTCATTACTATAGCTTTATGGTAAGTACTCTAACTTTAAAATTGGGAAGTTTGAGTCCTCCAACTTTGCTTTGCTTTTTTCGAGATTGTTTGGTCATCATAGATCCCTGAGTCTTTATATGACTTTTAGGATCAGCTTGTCAGTTTCTGCAAGAAAGGCAACTGCGATTTTGACAAGGATTATGTTAAGTCTGTTTGGAAAGTGTTGCCATCTAAACAATATTAAGTCTTCCAATCCATGAACATGGAATGTCTTTTCACTTATTTAGGTCTTTTAAAATATTTTCAAGGGCATTTTGCATTTTGTTCAGTGTGTAAGTTTTTTTTTTTTTGAGTTGGAGTCTCACTCTGTTGCCCAGACTGGAGTACAGTGGTATGCTCCCGGACACCGCAGCCTCAACCTGCTGGGCTCTGACAATCCTTTCACCTCAGCCTTCCAAGTAGCTGGAACTACAAGCACGTGCTACTATGCCCAGCTAGTGTTTGATTTATTGTAGAGATGAGATCTCGCCAAGTTGCCTGGGCAGGTCTTGAACCCACAGGCTCAGGCAATCCACTTGCCTCAGCCTCCCAAAGTGCAGGGATTACAGGCTGAGCCACGGACCCTGGCCAGTATGTAAGTCTTAAACCTATTTTGTTATTTTTTTTGTTGTTAAATTTATTCCTAAGTATTTTATTCTTTCTAAGGCCTTTGTAAATGTAATTGTTTTCTTAATTGATTATTCATAACGAGTATATAAAAATACAATTTTTTTAGGTTGAGTTTGTATCCTTCAATTTTGCTGAATGCATTTATTAGCTCAAATAAGATTTTCTTTGGTGTGGGTCTCTTAGGATTTTCTGTCTACAAGATCATGTCATCTGCAGATTTAGTTTTACTTCTTCTTTTTTAATCTGGATGCTTTGCATTTCTTTTTCTTGCCTGAAAAAGAATCTCCGATACAATGTTGAATACACATGGCAAGAGTGAACATCTTTGTCTTGTTCTGACTTTACGGGAAAAGCTTGTAGTCTTTCACCATTAAATATGATGTTAACTGTGGGTTTTTTTGTAGATACTTTCATCAAGTTCATGAAGGACTTTTCTGCTCCTCCTAGACTGTTGGGTGCTAGGTTTTTTAGTTTTTTTAAATTTAGAATTGACAAATAATAACTATATATTTATGGGATTCAATATGATGTTTTGATATATTGTAGGAATATCAAATCAAGATAATTAACATATCTATAATCTCACTTATCTTTCTGTAGTGAAAACATTTAAAATCTAGTCTTTCAGCATTTTTGAAATATGCAACACATTGTTATTAACTATATCACCATGCTGTGCAATAGATCTGTAAAACTTATTCTTCTTGTCTAACTAAATTTTGTACCTTTTCGCAAACCTCTCCCCTTTCCCCTCCGTCCCTACCCCTAACCTCTGGTAACCATCATTCTACTCTCTGATTCTATAAGTTACACATTATAAAATTCTAAGTACACTTGCGATTATGCAGTATTTGTCTTTCTGTGCCTGGCTTAATTCACTTAGCATAATGTCCTTCAGGTTCATCCATGATGTCACAAATGACAGAATTTCCTTCTTTTTAAAGGCTGTGTAGTATTCAGTTGTATATATTTGTGTGTGTGTGTGTGTGTGTGTGTGTGTGTGTGTGTATACTTTATATAAACCACATTTTCTTTATCCATTCATCTTTGAGGCTAATATGCAAACTATGTAAGGGACACAAGCAACTCAATTGCAAGAAAATAACCTGATTTTAAAAATGGGCAATGGACTTGAATAGACATTCCCCTAAAGAAGATATACAAATGGCCAACAGATAAGATATATATAGAGTGGATATATTGTATATACACAGCATATAAATACTCAACATCTTTTATCATCAGGGAAATTAAAATTGAAACCACAGTGAGATATTAGTTCACACCTGTTAAAATGTTATTATAAAAAGGCAAGAAAGAACAAGTGTTAGAAAGAATGTGGAGAAAAGAAAACCCTTGCACACTGCTGGCAGGAATGTAAATTAGTACAACCTTATAGAAAATGGTATAGAGTTTCCTAAAAAATTTTTAAAATAGCTGATCCTTGGACTGTGTGTGTGTGTTTTTTATATTATAAAAGAGTGTTGGATTTTGTCAAATGCTTTTTTCTGTGTCTGTTGAGAGTATCATGTGTTATTTTGTCCTCTATTCTATTAATATGGTGTATTTCATAAGTTAGTTTGGATATGTTGAAACAACCTTGTATTCTTCAGATAAATCTCACTGGTCATGGCGTATAACCCTTTTTATGTCATGTAAATCAGTTTCTTATCATCTTGTTGAGAACTTTTGTATCTATATTTATTATATGTAGAAGAACCACTGGTCCATAGATTTCTTTTCATGTGATATCTTTGTTTAGTTTTGGTATCAGGTTAATATTGAACTCATAAAATGATTTAGGACATTTTCCTCCCTTTTTAATTTTTGAAAGAACATGTGAAGAATTGGTGGTAAATCTTTCGGTAGACTTCACCATTTGGTAGAATTCACCAGTGAAGCCATTTGGTTCTGGACTTTTCTTTTCTTTTTTTTTTTTTGGTGGGATTAAAACAATTACAAATCCAATCTCTTAATTTGCTCTAGTTCATTCAGATTTCTGTTTCTTCTTGAGTCAGTTTAGGTAGACTGTATCTTATTGGGAATTTGTTCATTTTATCTGTTATGTACTTTGACAGCATATGGTTGTTCTTAGTATTCCCTGATAATCCTTTTTATTTCTCAGAGATTGGCAATATTGTTCCTTCTTTCATTCTTGATTCAGTAATTTGCATCTTCTCTTTTTTTCTCTCCTCCTTTTTTGGTCAGTTTATCTAAAAGTTTGTCAACTATATTAATATTTTCAAAGAAAAAACTCTTGGCTTTGTTGATTTTATCTTTTTAAATTTTGGTTACCTATTATATTCATTTCTACTCTATTACTTACTACTTCCTTTGCTTGCTCTGAGTTTAATTTACTCTTCTATTTTTTTTTACTGATAAAATTAATTTATTGGACTATAAGTTCTTAACATGAAGTAGCACAAATGTACTTTTTAAAAAAACTTATTTTAGATTCAGGAGGTATACATAAACATTTCTAGTTTTTCTTTTTTCTTTTTTGAGTTGGCGTCTCACTGTCACCCAGACTGGAGTGTAGTGGCCACTCACGGCCACCGCAGCCTCGACCTGCTGGGCTCCGGCGATCCTTCCGCCTCAGCCTTCCAAGTAGCCGGAATTACAGGCATGCGCTACCACGCCCCGCTGATTTTTTTGATTTATTGTAGAGATGAGGTCTCGCTGCCCAGGCGGGTCTCGAACCCGCAGGCTCAGGCAATCCACTCACCTCAGCCTCCCAAAGGCGGGGGATTACAGGCTGAGCCACCGAGCCTGTCTTCTAGTTTTTCAACATGGGAGTTTAAGTTACTGATTTGAGATGCTTCTTGTTTTTTAAAATAAGCTTTCCTGTTATAACTTTCCCTCTGAACATTGATTTCATTGCATCCCATATATTTTGGTATGTTGTATTTTTGTATTTAATTCATCTAAAGTTTTTTCTAATTTCCTTGTGATTTCTTCTCTGACTCATTAGTTATGTGAAATGTATCATTTAACTTCTACATATTTGTTAATTTTCAAATTTCCTTTTGTTACTGATTTTACATTTATTTCCACTGTGGTTAGAGAGTGTATCTTCTATAATTTTAGTCCTTTTACATTTATGGAAACTTATTTTGTGGCCCACTATATGGTATGTCCTCAAGAATGTTCCTTCTGCTCTTGAAGAGAATGTGGATTTTGTTATTTTTTGAGCTCAATGTTCTATGGCTATGTTAGGTCTAGTTGCCCTAGTGTTCAAATCTTCTGTTTCCTTGCTGGTCTTTTGTCTAGTTGTTCTATTCATTATTGAAAGTGGAAAATTGAAGTCTCCAACTATTATTGTTGAATTGTCTATTTCTTTTTTTTTTTTTTTGAGTTGGAGTCTCACTCTGTCACCCAGACTGGAGCGCAGTGGCCGCTCCTGGCCACCACAACCTCGACCTGCTGGGCTCCGGCGATCCTTCCGCCTCAGCCTTCCGAGTAGCTGGAACTACAGGAGCGCGCTACCACACCTGGCTCATTTTTGATTTATTGTAGAGATGAGGTCTCGCCAAGTTGCCCAGGCGGGTCTCGAACCCAGCAATCCACTCACCTCAGCCTCCCAAAGGCGCGGGATTACAGGCTGAGCCACCAAGCCCGGTTTGAATTGTCTATTTCTATTTTCAGTTCTGATAGTTTTTCTCCATGTATTTTGGGACTCCGTTGTTAGGGGCATATATGTTTATAATTGCACATATTCCTACTAAGAATGCATCAGATATGCCAGATGAAACAATTGTATATGAACTCATATAATATTAAAGCCAAGCCCAACTTTGTTCTTATCTTGCTATCTTATAGATGAGGAAAAAAAAAAACTGAGATACACAAAGGTTAAGTAGTAGTTATTATTAATCTAATAGTTATTACTAGAGGCAGGAACAAAATTAAGATCTCCAACTTCCACTCATACAAATAAATCTAATAAGGTCCAATAGCAGCTAGAAGCTGTTTGTTTTGTTTTGTTTTTAATGGTATATATGTGTTAGCATATAACTAAGCCTATACATTTATTTTTTTCAGTTTAAAGAGACAGATGAAAATTTATTTGTTTGGTTTTTCTAAACTGGAAAATTTCATGTAGTAAATATTCAAATATTTAAAAGACGATTACATGCAAAAAAAGGAGCAAAATGATAATAATGAATTTTATGTTCCTAATGGAAAATCTGAATTTTTAAAGCAGTAAACGAAGGATGAATTCCAGATTAAATTGTATTAACTGGTTTTTGTAATTCAGCCATATTATGTCAAGAAGAATTTTTACCTAAAATATATATTTTTTCAATTTATTGTCACCCATTGATACGAGTAAATGGTTTCTTTTTTGGTTACTTGTTTGTTTTCAACAGAACTTGGAATAGGGTCAGCAAAAGTCAATAAATTCAAACTTAGGGAAAACTTTTCTACTGGAAAAAGGTAAAAATAAAGGAAACACATGTAGCAATAAATTTTGAAGCAGCATTAATTTTGATCTTGAACAAGAGAGCTGTGAATCCACTTTTTAAAAGTCCCTTCATTTGTTTTTAATAGTCTATGACTTCAATTAAATTCATTAAAATTCATAGTGTTCAAATCTCAAATATCCTTACTCCTATTTATTTTCATAGTCACTTAAATATAGTTACTGACTGGATATCTGTAGGTTTATCTTTTCCTGTCCTAGAAGTTAATTGGCCTTTGTATTAGTCAGCTTGCAGGCTATAATAAAATACCATAGAATGGCTTAAACAACAGATATTTATTTCTCACAGTTCTAGAAGCTAAGAAGTCCAAGATAAGGTGCTGACAGATTCAATTCATGGCAAGAGCTCTCTTCCTAACTTGCAGACAGCTACCTTTTTATGACACCTTCACTAGATGGAAAAGGACTCTCTTCTCTTCCTCTTCTTTTGAGGACACTAATCTCATCATGGAAGCCCCACCGCCTCTAAACCTAATTACCTTCCAAATGTCCCATATCATCACACTGGGGGTTAGAGTTTCAACATATACATTTGATGAGGACACAACTATTCAGTTCATAACATCCTCTTTCTTGAGAAGTATGGTTTTCAGCTAGAGTCATTACACTTCATGCATGGTTCATAATTATATATATTCATCTAATTATATATTTTTTGTACTCTGTCTTTATTCTTAATGAAATGATCCAAATTTGGGCTTTTCAAAGATCACCAATTTTTTTTTTTTTTTTTGAGTTGGAGTCTCACTCTGTCGCCTAGACTGGAGTGCAGTGGCTGCTTCCGGCCACCGCAGCCTCAACCTGCTGGGCTCCGGCGATCCTTCTGCCTCAGCCTTCCAAGTAGCCGGAATTACAGGCATGCGCTACCACGTCCGGCTGATTTTTTGATTTATTGTAGAGATGAGGTCTTGCTGCCCAGGCGGGTCTCGAACCCGCGGGCTCAGGCAATCCACTCACCTCAGCCTCCCAAAGGCACGGGATTTACAGGCTGAGCCACCGAGCCCGGCTTCAAAGATCACCAATATTCTTACATTCCCTTGGTTTTGTGAACTCTCAATTTTTGCCTAAGTGGCTTATCTGGTATGTCATTGTTCTACTTCCTGTGACCATTTGTAAGAACCCCAGTGAGCAACAAGAAAGTCAGTAAACCTAGGACTTGTTGGAAGATTTGGCTGAGATTAAGGTTTTGTGTAAATAAAGGATTACCCTTCATTCATTCAGCAAATATTCAAACTCCTGTTCTATTGCCAGGCACTGTTCAACAGTAAAAAAAGCAAAAACAAAACAAAACAAACAACAAACAAATGATAACCAAAAAAACTGTCGAAATTTCTGTCCTCATGGTGCTTATACTCTGGTTAAAGGACAAAAAGAATAAATAAATAAGCAAATAGATGTGTTCTTTTTAAATACATTCTAAGAAGAAAAATTAAGCAGTTCAGGAAAATAATATTTATTTATTTATTTATTTATTTATTTATTTATTTGAGTCAGAGTCTCACTCTATTGCCCAGGCTGGAGTGCAGTGGCATGCTCACTGCTACCCCAGCATCCACCTGCTGTGCTCCGGTGATCCTTTTGCCTCAGCCTTCCAAGTAGCTGGAAACACAGGCGCAAGATACCACGCCCAGCTAATTTTTCTGATTCATTGGAGAGATGAGGTCTCACCAGGTTGCCCGGACTCGTCTCGAACCCACGGGCTCAGGCAATCCTCTGCCTTGGCCTCCCAAAGTGCTGGGAATACAGGCTGAGCCACTGAGCCTGTCCAAGTAAATAATGTTTCAATAGAAATAGCAAGTCAGGGAAGTTCTCTCTGACAAGTCACTTATGTGAAATACGAATAAAGTAAAAGGTAAACTACATGCACATCTTGCAATAAAAAAAGCAAGGCTTTGTGGTCGGTGTGGCCTGGGTGAGTTCAAGGAGACACAGGGAGGCCAGCATGACTGGAAATAGAGGGGGAGGAGCCAGAAGGCAACGGTGGTGGGTTAACAGGGCCGGGTCATTCAGAACCTTGCAGCCGGTGCCAAGAAGCCCTGTTTTTCATCTGAATTGAATGGGAGCCCTTTGAGGTCTTCAGCAGAGCAGTGACAAAGCCTAACTCAGGCTTTAAGAGGAGCCCTTGGGCTTTTGTGCGGAATGTAGCAAATCAGGGTTAGAAGTGGAGAGAGAGATTAGGAAACCACTTAATATTCCAGGCAAGCTACAGTGCTTGTTTGGTCATGGTGGCAACAGGATTTAGAAAAAAGCAAGGAAATAATCAGAACTGTAAGTTTGGGGTGGTGAGAAGGAAATGGAAGGACTAAGTGACTTTTCTTTTAGATTATGTATGAATCTATAGCAACAATGTGAAGATTTACACAGAAATGAACTCTTGAGTATTCATCGCCCAGATTAAGAAAAAAAAAATTGCCAGTACCTTAAGAGCCTTGGTAATCATCTTCCACTGCTTCCCAGATGTAACCACCATCCTACCTTGTTTGGATCATTCTCTTGTGCTTCATTATAAACTCTGAAATTTATTTATAGAAAAATGTGTTCTTATTCTTACATGTTTAAACTTCAGTCACCTTCAAAGTACTCTGTTTGATGCAATACACCACTGCTCAAAATCGAGCTCGTCAATTTTGATGCCTTTTAGTGCTTCTGCCATTTTTTGTTTCACCTCTCCCACATCAGTGAACCGTTTCCCTTGAGGACATTTCCATCCAGGGAAACAAAAAAGTCACTTGGGACAAGATCAGAGGGATAGGGAGGGTGGGGCATAGGGGTCATGCCATCTTTGGTAAAAAAACACTGCTAAACACAGTATGCGCTTATAAATCACCCATCCAAAAAAGGGCAAACCCATTGAAAGAATCTCAAAAAAAAAAAAAATTCACTGAAGCTGAACTTGGCCTCTCACGACAACGCTAGCTGTTTCCTAGAACACTTACCTAGCAGAGGAAGCCTGTACTACAAGGGGCCTGCCCTCCAAATATAATTCCATTTTTTTTTCTTTTTTGGTCGCCCCTCATAAATTCCTACATGATATATATCGCTTGGCTTTGGAAAACTCTGTAGCAAACACAAACCTAGCTTTGTAGGGAAAGGATGAGCTAAAGGCTTCTCAGTGAAGATGAGTCATTGGAACCGTGTGGTCACAATTTGTCTTCAGCTTCCCTGGAGGTTTACAAGACCCCCATCTGGGGAAGTCATCAGGCAAGATCTTGAGCAACTCTTGGGAAACTTCAGGCTGGCACACCAGACTTGGCCCAGCCAGCCGGACTGTGTTGTGGGCTGGATACTGGTCTAGCCGGAATATGGTAGGGAAGTGAATTGCTCTTTATTTTCTGCTTCACAGCTTATCACTGCTACTAAGCTCCCAGGCCTACCTCCAGCACTGAGAACCAGGTCAAAGCAAAACACTTCTGTAGAGTGAACTGAATGTCCTCCCCGATCTAGGCTTCAGGGTGTGGGTGGAGAGCAGTAGCTTTTTCAGTGGGTAATCAAGACAAACCAAGTACAGATAAAAGTCTGGGCTGGCTGGCCCAGGCATTCTCAACTCATGATAAAAAGGAGAGAGATACTCGCAGCGGTGACCTCATGATAAAGACTTCAATGTGTGTCTGTATCTCGACTCACAGTGTTTCAATCTTAACTAGTTGTTTTCTTATTCCGTATAGCTGTCATCCTGGGGGTTTCCTGTCACCGTCCTTCCTGGGAGTTCCTACAGTTTTATCCTGTTCCCTGCTTCTTATGTTTTTTGAGGTTTAGGCTTAAATCTGTTATTATTATTTCCTCATTCGGCCAATAATCCTTTAGATTAACTCACATATTTACCACTTTTGATGTTCTCTATTTCTTCTTGTATCCTTGTCTTTCCATCTGGGATCATTTTCCTTTTGCTTGAATTCCCTTAGAATTCCTTCGGTGCATGTCTGTTAGAGGTGAATCTTGTGAGTTTTTTTCCTTATTCTTCTTGAATGTTTTAATTTTACCTTTATTCTGTGATAAGAATCAGCAGTAATTTTTTAAAAAATTCATATAAAAATGTATTATCCTTTACGCACCTTTCTTTCTTTCCGTATTATCTGCTTGGGCCTGTTTGGCGTTGCATGAGAGGTTCTTTTGTGCCTCTGACCTGTCGACAGTCAGGCATCTGGCTCCACTAAAAATGGGAACTTCAGCATCTCTCATCACTCCCTTTCTTCCTCCCTTTCCTCACTGACTTTCCCTCTTTCGTGTAGAGGACCAGTCTCCTGGTCTCCACATTGCCTTGGCCTTCTCTTTCTTGCCTGCTGACTTCATGCCATAGTCTCCTCTGCAGTGGTCATGCTTTGCCCTTTCAAACTATGGCTGGCACAGTTTTCTTGGCTGGGGGCTCAGCTGCCTCCTGACTGTACCCAAGTTCCTTTTGCTGTGTTGCATTGGCCACCCTGGATAAATCTCTCCAAGTTTGGCGTGAATCCTGGAAGTTCTGACTTCAGAACAATTTCTATGGGTCCAACTTCTGGTGAGTTGGTTTAGAAAATTTCAAACTGGGGACGACACATCTAATCGAAAAAGGGACAGAGAAGATCCAGAGGAGGATAGGTCACAATTTATCAAGGTATAAATTTAAAGGTTACTCAGGAGAAACCAAATGAAAGTCCCAACATATCCTTACAAAACTTTGGTTAAGTAGATATGAATTTTATCTGAAATATTTAAACTATTTAACTGTATTTTGGGCTTAGAACAATGTTTTATGATTTTTTAAGTCTTACTGAAAAGAATAAAAAACTATTCTCTGATAATCAGATATGATTAGACTTTACAACTTTATTGAATCATTGGAACTAGAAGGTGACTTGCTAAAGGGAAACATGTACTGTCAAATAATTTCACATGACTTCAATGAAATAAAATTTGGCCAAAACATCTATTGTTCAGAGTATTGTTATAACAATTGATCTTAGAGTAGATCTGATTGAATAGTTTCAAATAAAAGCAAGTTCTTTTTTGAGAAAAACATGCTATCCAGAAAAAAACTTTTTATAACAAGTTGTGGAAAAAGTGGCTCTGAGTTTCTGTGTGTTTGCAGGAATTACTTTATTGGCTTGCATCTCATTTTTTCCTTGCTGTGAGATGGGAGACTAATTGTTGCAAAGTATTTTGGGGACCTGAAATGACAGGTAACCGTCACAGTGCAAAGAATAACCAGACATTTTGCTACATTTGTGTCAATCTTATTTTGAAATCGGTGCTTTTTCCAGTCTCAGAAAGGAAACAACATCTGCATATTGCATCCTGTTGTGATGAATTATAAGAAAGGATATGGAAGTCAGCTCTAAATTTCCTTTTCTTTTGGTGTGTGTAAACCCAGGCTTTAATGTTATTGCCCTGTTGTTTCTGTGGTTTCCTTTCTTCTACGTCAACTGCGTTCGTGTGAAGGGCTTTCTCCAAGATTAAATGTTTGCCTCATTGGCTACATTTCTGAGTCTTCGTTTGCCAAACTCTTCCCTTACAGACTGCATAAAACCAATTTTTTCCAACTGAAAACCTGACTGTGTCCCGGAACCTCATCACTGTCGGAACCTTGACAGAGGAATTACGTTACCGCTGGCAACTGTTTTAATATAGTATTGAATATGAAAATGAAATTGGGATGCAGAGAGGGAGACGAAAGAGGATTGCCAAGGAAGTTCTTTCCATTAATGTTAAAAAGACATTTTTTCCCCCAATAGTCTCTGATTAGGTGGGAAAATGGTGTCAGCGATTCTCAGGACAGTGCTGCAAAAGCCAGGCAAGGGAGTAAAGTGGGTGTGGTTGGGTCTCTCTAGTCAAGAAAGCCGCTCTGCTTTCTGGAAACTGGAGATAGTCAGTGAACTTGTGAGGTTAGTACTGCAGCTGTGAGGCTGAATCTGCGGGCTTGGTGGAATGTGCAGAATGCGTTTGATCAGTTTCCCCACTTGGGGTTGAAAAAGGAAGCATAGAAAGAATGCGATGGAAAGAGGCTGGAAGGATGAGACAAATGTTAGGGGATAGATCTTAGCTTGAATTTCAGTTCTAAAGAGTTTCCCTTCCGAAAACTTTTGCTACAGAAAAAGTATGGCTTTTTGTAGTTTCAATGTATGAAAAGAGCACAGAAGAGTTTCCTACTTCCGTGGCATTTGCAAGTCTCCTGTTATTTCGCTGCCCCCATGCCTCAAGGAATCTGATACCAACTCTGCCATTTGGGAATATAATATGGAAATGAGCACAAAGACAGTCTTAATGACCTTATTGTGTCTTTGACAACCAAGACACGTTAGTCAAAAACAACTTTGAGAAAGCAAGGCCTGGCAAGTTCACTTTTTCTTTTGAAAAACTTTGGTAGGAGCCTATTTATAAAGTTTATCACCTTTATCCCCCCTTTCCTCATGAGTTCCAGGACTCCACAGATATTTTCCCTCACAACATACCAGGCAGTAACACAGCCTGATGCCAAGAATATCCTCAGGGTTGTTGACCTTTTTTTCTGTGGGTGAATCACTAGGCCAAGGTCACTTGGTGTGTTGGAGAAGAGGCTGGGACCAAGCCACAGCCCTGATCTCAAGTACTATGCAAATAATTGTCAGCAGATCTCCTAAAACGTTTGGACAGCGGATGCAGGATATTCTTGCAGTAGAGAAGCAACAGGGCAGGGATACACCCAGGTACTTTTATTTGTGCAAAGAGTGTCCAAGGAGGGGGGTTATTCTGTTGGACTCTGGAGACCTGAATTCTTGAATTGATCCTGTTACTAACTGTGCTGCTGCTAGGCGAGTCATTTATTTGTTCTGTGGCTCTGTTTACTCGTTTAAAAATGATCTTGGCAATGCTTGATGTGTCTATTTGAACAGGGTCATTTTGAGAATTAAAGGAGATGATACGAAAAGGGGAATGTTATACACACACGTCGTGTTTGGCATTGGCCTCGTATTAAACGAGGCCAACATACATGATCTCTTTAAAGCAAATTTGCATTGAATCGGCTCTAAGTAAGCTGTGTCAGAATGCTGGAATAGAAGCGGGCCTTGCACTCATGTTGTAGGTTGGGAAACCAAGGCTCGGAGTAGTTAAGGGACTCAGCAGTCGATCCTCACCGGTTCATGGAGACTTCCCTGTCACGGCGCCAAGTCCTGACTCTAGTTCTGCTGCTCTTTCTGACATCCTTACTGTGTCTCTCAGGCTCCTTTGTGGTTGCTTATCTCCTCGATGCGGAATTAAACAAGACTGAATTCTAGCTAGAGGTAACATTTTTAGAAAGGTTTTAAAATGACCTCCATGAGCTATTTTAAACTTTCTTAATCTGTTTTTGTCCCTCTAGCTCTGCGCCCAGAGTAACACTTTAAAAACAAACATAAAGAAACAAACCCTAACTGTACATTAAGAAAGGTGTAAAAGGTTCCTTGAGCTTCCCAGGATTCACCAAAGTTAGTTTCATGTAATGTTGTTCTATAATTGTGATATGTCTTTCTGAAATTGTAAATGTAATTACAGGTATAATCGGAAGGATCAAGATTATTTCAAGCTTTTCCCCTCTAGTTTCTTCTTAATTAGGAATAACCAAGGGCACAAAATCCATTCAACAATACAATGTTTATTGTTTTAAAATATTGATGTAGCATTCAGAGTTAATAAGATCTGAGTGAAGTGGTCCATGCTTGTAGACCCAGCTACCTGGAAAGCTGAGGCAGGTGGATTGCTAGAGGCCCGAAGTTCAAGTCCAGCCTGGGTAATGTATTGAGACCCCATTTCAAAAAAAAACAAAATAGCATTTTTAGTTAGGTTTATTCTAAATTTAGGAGATACAGGTACAGTTTAAACCCAACACTGAAAAACAAAAAAATTATTTTGTTCACACTTTAACTCAGTTAATTATGTCGGTTTTGATTCTTGATCATAAGATGCTTTTTTTTTGAGTTGGAGTCTCACTCTGTCACTCAGACTGGAGTGCAATGGCCACTCCTGGCCACTGCAGCCTCGACCTGCTGGGCTCCAACGATCCTTCCGCCTCAGCCTTCCGAGTAGCTGGAACTACAGGCGTGTGCTACCACGCCGGCTCATTTTTTTTGATTTATTGTAGAGATGAGGTCTTGCCTGCCCAGGCGGGTCTCAAACCCGTGGGCTCAGGCAATCCACTCACCGCAGCCTCCCAAAGGCGCGGGATTACAGGCTGAGCCACCGAGCCCGGCATCATAAGATGCTTTTAACACATAGCAATAATTGCTCCTTGGTCCTATTCCAACTGCACTTCAGCAATTGCTTTTCGCATCATGTCTTAATATCATATCACACCGGACAAATTAGGAAAATAATCCATAAAAAGAGGCAAAAAATTACCTTAATTGAAGAGCTGCCATGATGTGTACCCAACATTACAATGAATCTCTTATTCATTCAGGCACACTTATGTTTCTTTTTTTTTTGAGTCGGAGTCTCACTCTGTCACCCAGACTGGAGTGCAGTGGCCGCTCCCGGCCACCGCAGCCTCGACCTGCTGGGCTCCGGCGATCCTTCCGCCTCAGCCTTCCGAGTAGCTGGAATTACAGGCGCATGCTACCACGCCCGGCTGATTTTTTGATTTATTGTAGAGATGAGGTCTCGCTGCCCAGGCGGGTCTCGAACCCGCGAGCTCAGGCAATCCACTTGCCTCAGCCTCCCAAAGGCACGGGATTACAGGCTGAGCTACCAAGCCTGGCTTATGTTTCTTTTTTAATTCACTAAAATGATTAGAAAAAGACTTCCTAAGAAATTAGTTGAGAGAATGAGAAAGAGAGGAAAACTAACTCAAGTCACGGGAAAAATTTCCAAGCAACCAAGCTGGAGACATTGGAATTTATTTGTTTAAAGTTTTGAGGGAAAACATACAGTGTGAAATTTATATTCACCTTTACATTGTTCAAAAGTATTGCTTCTTGAATGGAATAGCGATCTCTGGCATAAAGCGAGTTCAGCAGAACAAATCCCTTTTGGTGTGGCAAGAACAGAAGAAAAAAATAAGCAGTGCTCACACAGTCACTTAAAGAATGAGGATCATAGCATGGTGGTGTTTACTTAAAAGTTTATACATTCCAAGCCCTTTTAAAAACAAGATGAATCCACTAATATTCTGTCTGTTTCAGAGCTCAACCTGTGGCTTGTTGTAGGCTGCTAAGGCCTCTCTAAGCTTTGTCAAAGGAATATTTTTTCTTGACACTTGGTCTTCACCTTGGTCTGGAAAACCAGGGCTGGGCCACAACACAGCAGCTGTGGCAGAGGGTGTCTAGATAGTCATCACCTACGATTCCTTAGTTGGCTGGGGCACTTAAAATCTTTAGGAATGTGGAGGCGATGGTGAAAGCGGATGCTAGCAACAACTTTGAAACCATCTCACAGATTTTTGGATAGCTGCTAGAACCAGCTTCCAGATACAATAAACATAAACTAATAATAAGAGGGAGCCGGGCTCGGTGGCTCAGCCTGTAATCCCTCGCCTTTGGGAGGCTGAGGTGAGTGGATTGCCTGAGCCCGCGGGTTCGAGACCCGCCTGGGCAGCGAGACCTCATCTCTACAATAAATCAAAAAACCAGCTGGGTGTGGTAGCGCATGCCTGTAATTCCGGCTACTCGGAAGGCTGAGGCGGAAGGATCGCCGGAGCCCAGCAGGTCGAGGCTGCGGTGGCCGGGAGCGGCCACTGCACTCCAGTCTGGGCGACAGAGTGAGACTCCCACTTAAAAAAAAAAAAAAAAGTAAGAGGGGAGAGAGAATGGTCTGGGCTTAATATAATCTGAAAGACTCCATTTCTAGATAGAGGATTTTATACGCCGCTCAGTTCGTTGGTATGCTTTTTGAAAATGAGTTCATCCTCAGTGTTTGAGGCACTTGTTCCTTGAGACAATTTAGGTAAGACTTGAAGTTCTCTCATTCTCAGTGTTGGGTAACTCTGTGACCGTTATGGAGGATCAGGACAGTAATGAAATGTGACTGACTATGGCACACAGAGCCTGGATGAGAAATAAAGTCAGAACACATGTTGCCAGAGCCAGACATGTGATCTGTGCTTGCAGGTGGGGATACACCAAGATCCCATTACCTGGGTGGTTTGTGTATTTGGAAGGCAAAGCAAGAATAAGTGACATGGAAAAGGAAGGCAAATCTGGAGAAAAGAGGAAGCACTTGGAATTGCTTCTGGGAATGCGAGCCCCCAATCCATGGCAGATACTCATATCCTCTTGAGTTGCTCTAATTGAGATTCCTCTGGAGATGCTGGAGAAGCTAGAAACTAGGTCACTAAAGTGTTCTTGCTGTTTTCCCGGTTTCGGTGACCTTCAGAAGATATGCTTAGTTTCGCAAACCTCGATGACATAGATATTGCCTCCATTTTTACTAAAGAAGGTTGTCATAGTTTGGCGTCTTAGGAATTCAGTTCTAAGACTCTTGAGATTTGTGTACAGTAGGTGTGTCGGGAAGTGCTCTATTGGTAACAATATCTTTGAGGGGTAAGAAAAGCAGGATTAGGCAGAGTGGAAACTGAGTTACAAGGATTTTTGCAATGGAAGCCTTGGTTGTTCCTGTGGAGAGTTCTAGAGCTGGAGTGGTTTCTGAGTTGTCCCAAATTGGAAGGAGGATGTCAGTTCTTAATAAAAATCAAGCCGGGCTCGGTGGCCCAGCCTGTGATTCCGTGCCTTTGGGAGGCTGAGGTGAGTGGATTGCCTGAGCCTGCGGGTTCGAGACCCACCTGGGCAACTTGGCGACACCTCATCTCTACAATAAATCAAAAAATTAGCTGGGTGTGGGAGCGTGCACCTGTGGTTCCAGCTACTTGGAAGGCTGAGGTGGAAGGATCTCCGGAGCCCAGCAGGTCGAGGCTGCGGTGGCCGGGAGCGGCCACTGGACTCCAGTCTGGGTGACAGAGTGAGACTCCAACTCAAAATAAACAAACAAATAAATAAATAAATAAAATAAAAATCAATCACTGGATGCACAAAGAAAAGATTTTTATTCTTATTGGACAGATACAGAAATAGGCCTAAAGTAGTAAAATAACTGCCCAGAGTCATGTGGTTTCTAAGTAGATAGCTGGGGGCACTTTCTGCCATAGCCTTAATTCCAGAGCCATAGTCCCAGCCAGATAATAAATAAGACAATATTATGGCCTCAGGTGCAGAATACGACAGACTCCCTTTGAATACTGACCAATTGATAAACTAAATTTTAAAGAACCTCTGAAGTCCTTTAAACATGCATATCCTCTGGTTTTAAATAACATAATAATAGTACAAATTTTATAACACTTTTTTTTACGGATATCATTTTTGAACAATTTTCTTCAACACTAAATTTTTCTTTTCTTATGACATGTTCTATAGCTTAATGGTAAGCTCAGAATCAGACTCTTCTTAGGCTTCCTGTTGGTTTATCTTTTCTTAAAAATAGGGCAAAAAACTATCTTAATGGACTCATGTCCCTCAATGGACACCAAAATAATAAATGTTGCTTTAACTCTTGTAGTTTATTGAGTTCTCCACCTAATCCGCACAGTGTGGGTCTGAGTTGCTGCTGCCAGAGTGTCAACGTGAAATCCGTGGCTGCAAAAGTCTGTAAGATTGGCCTGAGGTTACAGCCACTGTGGCCGATGTCACCTCCCGTGTACCTTGGCTGGACCCGCATTCCCCATGGGCTCCTTCCTATGATACCTCATCCCAACGAACATTCTACCATGGCTCCATTCTGGGAAGTAGCGTGTTATACCTTATGAGTCAGTGGAAGAACCAGGGCCGAGATGTTTTCATGTGAGAGGAGCAGCCAAAACCACTGCAAAGAGGGGTTGGAACTCTGGTGTCCCATGAGCGCCTAAGAAAAATAATTGCTTCTGGAAAAGGATTAAGGGTTTTAATAGAACTCATTATCTGTTTTCTTTGGAAGCCCTCTTTATTATTAGTCAACCTTGATTTGGGCTTGGATACGACATTAGAACCAGTAACCGAAAATATTGATCCTTCAACTTGTGAGAAGCAAGTAATGGGCACAAGTTTATCTTGATGCTTCCATAAATGGTAACTTTCATTCTAGTTATTTGAAGCTGTCTTGATTATTATTATTTGAAATGGATCCAGCTTAAACAGCATTTGTTTAGATTCCTGGGTCAACTATTTCACTTCTAGTGGCAAAAAATATACTGCATAAAAAGACTGTGTCTATTTTTCTTAACTTTCCTCTCCTTTTTGGTCATTGCCAGAGTGAGGTCCTGGAAAATATTCTGCACATGCTTGAGTGTGGGGAAAATGAGTGTGTGTGTGTGTGTGTGTGTGTGTGTGTGAGTGTGTGAGATGTGTGTGTGTGTGTGAGAGAGAGAGAGAGAGAGAGAGAGAGAAAGAGAGCGCACGCACAAGTGAACTAGCTGCATCTCAACGTATCTAAATAACGATCAGTGTGACTTATTAAATAGACCAAACCTTTGAGGAACAGTTTAGAGACTGGAGATTGTTTGGCTAAGGTTTGGTTTAATAGCATTTAATAACACTAACACACTGATAGTATTAATAGCACTTAATAACACTGCTTGAAACCTCAGAAAATCATCATTAATTCAATAAAATAATTCACAAGTATACTCACGTTGTCCTAAAATATTCTTTATAGCTCTTCCCTGCCCTGATCCAAATTCTAATGAAAGCTAACTCTTGACATTAGCTATTACTGGATATATCTTTAGCACCCCGCAATCTTTGAAAACTGTTTCTTTTTTTTTTTTTGGCGACTTTGAATCCTTTGAAGAGTCCAGGCCAACCATCCTGCAGAATGCCCAACATTTTGGACTAACCTATGGACTCACAATTAGATTGGGGTTGAACATTTCAGGCAAGAACACTCAGGAGGGGATGTGCCTAGCTCTTGCCGACTACAGCAGACCACGTCCAGCAGCAGGCCATCAAGTTCATGACGAAGCCAAGCTTGACTGTGTGGGAGATAATAGCTACTGTACATTCCAGGGCACATTTTCTCCTCTGTATCTAAAACAGGGTGTTATTTTGAGATGTAGGTGCACATTTATCAATAGAGAATGAGAGTCAGGCTCTCTTAGGCATAGATGGAAAATTACAAACTATTGGGAGATCGGTTGTGCTAAAAAAATTATACGTACACACACAAGGCAAGGTCTAGAAGAACCAATGTCCCAAAGCATTTATAGCATTTATGTCAAGATTGTGTGGTTATGGGTGACTTTTATTTTTTCATTAATTATTTTCCTAGCTGGGCTCGGTGGCTCAGCCTGTAATCCCGCGCTTTGGGAGGCTGAGGTGAGTGGATTGCCTGAGCCCGCGGGTTCGAGACCCGCCTGGGCAACTTGACGAGCCCTCATCTCTACAAAAAAAAAAAAAAAAAAATCAGCCGGGCGTGGTAGCGCGCGCCTGTAGTTCCAGCTCCTTGGAAGGCTGAGGCAGAAGAATCGCCGGAGCCCAGCAGGTCAAGGCTGCAGTGGCCAGGAGCGGCCACTGCACTCCAGGCTGGATGACAGAATGAGACTCCAACTCAAAACAAACAAAAAACAAACAAACAAAAAACAAACAAAAATTATTTTTCTTATTTTTTTATGATGAATCTATATTATTTATATTATTTTAAAAGTTAATAAAATGGATTGTCTGTGGCTGATGTTTTGCAGTCTGACAATTTTAAATAGGTGAATATAATATGTATGTTTCCCTTGTGTCCTCTGCCTGCTATGATGACACTAATGTTGAATATGTTGTCTGCAGAGTTGGTGCTAACCTGATTATAATACCAGACCCTACTGGGCATAGTCCCCTGGGAGGAAACAGTGAGATTAGTTCAAGGATGGCATTCTCACACAAGCCTTCTCTCCAGCAGATCAACACATATTTTAATAAGAGCAGTCTACCCATGACATAATTTAAAAGAAAGCCATCACAGAATTTCAAGCACTCATTTTGTTTCTTGCTCCAGAATGTGTAAAAAACGTCCTAAGTCTAACTAGTTTTTATGCATTTGACCCCCAAATGTGCTATACTGTGGCTGTGACCTAAAGTGACTTGACCCCTTTGCAGATGTCTTCTGGAGATTTCAGTAAAGGAATTAAGCTTCCTTCAGGAGGTCACAGGGATCTGTTGAGTCAAGGAGAGGGGAACTTAAGCTCATCTTGTCTGCTGACATCCAAGTGGATGCCAGGGGGCAGGGCCACCAGAGACCTGAGGCGTTAGGGCTCTAGGACAAGGCTCGGAAACCGAGTTGGCTAAATGACAGAGCTGAAGACGGCCAGATCACAGCCTGCTGCTGGCTTTGTTATGGATACCCAGCCTGTTGTTGCTGGAAGCAAAGGCCGCCCTAGGCGTTCCATGGAAGCTGACCAGGCAGAAGGCAATGATGTTGGGCTCTCTCCTTAGGGAAAGCTTCATTTCATCACATGGAAGGCAGACAAGCTGGTGCAAAAGGAAACCCACACCTAGTAACTGATACACAGCAATGACGTCCTGCTGGGAGATCTGAAGAACGGGGTGAGATGGAATTTTGCATTCCATTAACCGTAAGCAGGATGTGAGGGATTAAAAGGGATGGGAGTGGGCTGAGCCAGGGTAAAATTTATCTACTAGGCTGAATAACAAAAAGAGCACCCTTTGTATATATTTGCAAGAGTCAACCCTCTGGAGTAATATTTCTGGGGCATATAATCCGGCTGGCTCTAGGCAAAACTGGTGAATGGGTCGTGTAATTTTATAGTGCACTACTTCTGTTTCAGTGTCTGTGCGCACCAACTTTGGCACTTCATTTTTCTTACTGCTATATTCCTTTCCACTGAAGAATCTGCCCTTTGAATCCAAGCAGCAGGCTCGCTCTGACAATTCTTGGTGAAGTTTAAAGAACTCTGGACTAAGCATCAGGAGACCTGCGCTAGTGTCTGTTCCTTCACACCCCAGTTATACAAACGTCAGCAGACCCCTTAACTACCCTGAGCCTCAGTTTTACCATCTGGAAGTGGAAATCATAATTCGATATTTAACCTGGGTTGTACTGAATAGTCAGAAACGGGAAGACGATGGAAACTAACACACGTTGAGCATCTCCTAAGCGCCAGGCTCTGTGCCGGACTGAATTGTGCAGCAGCGGTGTCAGCTTGAGCCCAGTCGTCGTCACCGTTGGGAGTCCGGAATGTCTATGTTTGCCTGATAACCTGGCAAGGTGGATCTTCCAGAAGTGTGAGGGAACTGAGGGAAATCCTTGAAGAGAACTTATCCTAAGGGAAGATCAAGTTCAATAGTCAAACTTGGTTCTGTAACACATTGTTAGTAGGGAGGAGTTCCTGAGTGAAGCATAGTGTTTGTTACGTATAACATTTGTGAGTCCAGCCTCTCGTGGATTTACACCTGAGGCCTATGAATAAGTGGAGCCTATGAATAAGTGAGAAAAGGCCTTATAAAATAAAACTTCATGAGAAATTTATTCTCAGAAGCACTGTTTTCACATCTTTGCGGAAAAATGTACCCACTAGGAGAGGGAGAATGGCATTCTCTCTGTGGTTGCTTATGTCCAATATGGCTACCACTGATTCCGTCTCTTCCTGTTTACTCTCCTGCCAAGAACTGGAATCTGCTTCTTTAATTTTCTTGAAACTGGATGGATTTTAGTGACTTTTAAACTAATAGAATGTGAGAGAAGTAACTTTCAGGGCTTTCTGAGGTTCAGGCATGAGAAGCCTTGCAGCCTTTATTCAGGTCTCTTGGAATGAATTTTCTTGAAACTCTAAGCTACCAGGTAAGAAGTCCAATTGTCTTGAGACAACTATTCATGAAAAGTCCAAACCACATGGAGAGGCCCTAGAAGATGAGACATCATGGGGAAAGAGAGGAGAGAGAGAGAGACAGAGAGAGAGAGAGAGAGACAGAGAGAGAGAGACAGAGAGAGAGACAGAGAGAGAGAGAGGCCACCAGACATATGAACAAAGAATGATCATAAAGCAAGAATCTCAATTCCCAGCTGCCCCAAGGAGATGCTATGGGGATCAGAGATGAGCCACCCAGCCAAGCTCTTTCTACAAAGAATAATAAGCAAAATATAACAATGGTTTTAAGCCACTACATGACTTTAAAAGAAAAGGCGGATGTGTGCAGGTCCTTCAAGTGTCCTAGAAATCACAACTGAGAGCTATTTCTATAATCAGACAAGTTTTAAAAGTGCTTCTGTGAAATCGTGTATAAAAAGGCTCTGGAGAGGAGTGAGGAGATGGTGAAAGGTACTCACTAATGGGCGAGGAAAAGAACCTTCTGTTAGTTGCCTGTGGACATTTTAATCGTGACCTTCTTGTTGGGGTTGGGTTCCTGCGGGAGGAGCTTTCATAGATCCCCTTAGTCAGAGTTCAAACCAAAAAGGCTTTGAGAAAACCCAGCTCCTCCGTGTCCAGAATTGGCCCTGGCATTCCAAGTTATATTGGAATGGGGTTATCTTGAAGTGGGTTCAGTGTACGGACACAAAGGGCTTCTGAGGCAATAGACAAATGCTTTATATGCCTATGACTTCTTTTATTTAGAATAAATGCTTATTTATCCAGGACAAATGCTTTTTCACCGTGTTGGTGGCCCAGCTGAATGGGAGGTCTCCCTATGAGGGAGTTAAAATGAAAATAAAAATCATGTGGGAATGATTGAGTACAAAGAAAGTCATCAAGTCTTTTGGGCTAAGACCCTGGACCCTGTGTAAAAGACCCAAGATATTACGTCAGCCATGGCATGGCTAGTGGACTAGACGTAGACAGGTAACACTACCGCCACCCTGTTTCATGTGTTAGAGTTCATTGACCAACAGTGCAGACTGTGTTAGTCATTCTACACCCTGGCAAGGGGTGTGGTCCCATTGCTCAAGAGATATCATGTTTATAGATTGAAGGACTAACAAGGGATAATTCGCCTTCAATCTTGGAAGTACAAGGGAGTTGGTGAACTGATGCTGAGTTGAAGCAGACATGTCTGCAGATAGAGAGATACATTTATTCCAGGGCCATGGAGAGATTCTACTATGTTACACGTTTATGTCAGTTACAAGTTTGCCACATCTTACCTTTGGGCATTGTATGGGTTGAATCACTTTCCTGCTAGCTGTGAAAAGAAACACTCTGTGCTCGATGGTCATCGTGTTCTGTTTTTCCATGATTTTAATTTTTTAGAAAATCGATTTTCACTAACGTGAAAACACTGTGTTTGCAGGCTCCAGATTGTCTGCTGGCGAGCGAGTGGGCTCTTGGGTCAGGTCACTCAGATTCTCACAGGATTCATTACTCACCCACCCTGTGGTCTGTCATGTACACCATCCGCCAATTGCAGGTAACCGTATCGCAGGCTTTTGTCTGTGATGAAGGGGCAGGAAATCAAAGGTAACAACTACTTCCTGACAAATCCAGTTCTTTCTCCCATTGAGTAGATGTTCTTTTGATTACTTAAACATAGAGGGGAGAAACAAGTTCCAACTTCTATGGGCATGCATTGGCTAGAATGCCATCCGAACCCTGTGGGGCTACTGGGGAGGCCTTGTTTTCACTCAAGTCTACTGCACTGCAAGATAAACTTTCCATAGGAAATTAGTAATTAAATATACTCATTGTCAGAACACACAGGAGATTTTGTTAACAATCTCTGGGCAAAATGAGGGGCAGTCAAGACTGGATTTTTCCTTTATGCCTAGTATTCCTGAGATCAGTACTCACACCCTGGGCAAGCTTGACAGTACCCTTTCCCCACTGTCTGAACTGAGGACCTCGCCTCTCAAAGGTTCGCATCCACAAAAACGGGAGGTATGCGCAAGTCTCCATGCCCAGCGTAAAATGAAAAGGTGATATGTATTATGCTTTCATCTTCTCGGGGGATATGAGACTAGACAAACAGATGAAAAAATTTGCACGGGGATGTCGTGAGACCGAGTCTTCGTATAACAGGGAGATGGGCGGCTACATGGTTATGTCCGTGTTGTTGGGCTCGGGCAGAGGGGAGATACAGAAAATAAAACATCCAGATCTACATGCACGTTGCAGAGAAGAGCAAAGAGCTGGGCCCCTGGTGAGTGTTATTGTTTGGTATGGGCAGGACTTTGTCAGCACTTGGAGGAGTGCAGGAAAGAGTGCAGGAGATCTGAATCAAGGGACACTGTCTGGCGGGTGAAGATGTCTATTCTAACTTCTTGTAACTGAGATCTCTTATCCTGGCATGTCCCAAGCAAATTTCAGGGAGGACAAACATTATTCTTTGGAAGGAAAGGATGAAAGGGAGACGGAAGATTAAAAAATGGGTAAGAAAGGGAAAAGGAAACACATTAAAACTTCCTGCTCCAGACCTAGTAATTATATCTAAATCCATCTATCCATCCATCTTTTTTGACACATGTTCATGCAGAAAAGAGAATAAGAGAGACCAAGCCTTGCTATTACACACTATTCTTTGAAAGTGTGCCTCATTTTAATGCCTCCCAGATGGATGCTTTCCGACGTTCTCTGTGGCCCCTTCAAAAAGCATTCATAGCATTTCAGTTGTTAGGTGGGGGCAGAGGGCAGGGGATTCAGTATGAGGACCCATCTTTAGAACCAACACCCCCTTTGTTGTTGTGAAGCTAGGAGAAGAAGCAGCAGTCAAGGGTGAAGGCTACAGCCTTCCTTTCACTGCAATGCCTGAGCTGGGGACACGGCAAAGCCCAGTGGGGAAATATCTCCCTGCCAGCCTTGTATTCGTTTGTATGGAGGAGTAGAGAGCTTTTGTCTCTTAGGATGTCAGCCCAGCACCTTTCGTCAGAACTAAGTTCACTCGAAAATTTAAAGCGATCCACCCTGACAACTTCTCCTGCATCCCTGAAGGATTATATTACTGTAATCAAAGTCACTCCAGATAGGAATGGCCTTGTAGGTTATCCGGTTTGTCCTCTGTTTAGTGCAGGCTTTCTTCCTCCAGCAGAGCCACTACTGTTTCGTCCTGTCTGGTTTCCAGTGTCCTGAGCAGGAGCTTCCCGCCTTTCCCTGGGGAGGCCATTCTCACATCCAGTGGTTCTCACTGCCAGGAAGTCTCTGATACTCATCTTACATTTTCCCTTCTTCAGCAGTGTCCCATTACAGCCAGACACAGCCTTTGTCCCTAGCCCCTCTCTCTGTCGGTGGCTGCATGCTGCTTCCCGCCTTCACCTTGTGGACCACGTGTATTAAAACCCCTTCCCGGTGGTGCATGCTCCTTCCCTTGTTGCCCTGCCCTCAGTTCTGCAGATGGCTGAGGTTGCTTTTGGGGTGCTCTCTACCATGTTTCGTTTGCATCTTTCTGTACATGTGAGCACAGAACAGATAGGCTCATCTTTAAAGTAAAGTTGGGTGTGACAACCTGTTTTTGTAGCTTTTGTAACTCTCCCCCTCACCCCTCAAATGAATTATAAAGCTCTGGCATGTTTCCCCAACAGGCTTACTTTTCATAGGCCAATTTTGTGATACACTCAGTGACAAATCAGCATGGGCAAAAATGGGACAAAGATGCATTCAGTCAAGAGTGATACATGCTCTTAAGCAATAAGATGAGAAATCAACTTTAGAGGAAAAGCCTGTAGCATTGTCAGTGTGACTTTACTAGGTTGCGTGTTGTCAGGCATCTTGAAATCAATGTCCTTTCTGTCGTGCTGGATAAACCCAGGAGCTGAACTCAGGGGCAGACTTTGGTGCACATCCCAGGCTTTAGGGGTTACGTGTAGATGACATCCTGGACCCAGAGCAACCCGAGGGCAATTCCAGATTCCTGAGTGTTTCCAGGTCATCTAGTTAGACTCCCTAATTGGGAGAATCCTGTACATTACATCTGATGTGGTGGGAAATCCCCCCCCCCTTTTTTTTTGAGTTGGAGTCTCACTCTGTCGCCCAGACTGGAGTGCAGTGGCCACTCCCGGCCACCGCAGCCTCGACCTGCTGGGCTCTGGCGATCCTTCCGCCTCAGCCTTCCGAGTAGCCGGAATTACAGGCCTGTGCTACCATGCCCGGCTGATTTTTGATTTATTGTACAGATGAGGTCTCACTGCCCAGGCGGGTCTCGAACCCACAGGCTCAGGCAATCCACTCACCTCAGCCTCCCAAAGGCGCAGGATTACAGGCTGAGCCACCAAGCCCAGCTGGAAATCCACTTTTAACTAAGAAGAAGACATGACACAAAGGCTAGGCTCAGGAGAAAGACTGGATTATTCAAGCCCTTGCTCTTTTGAATCTGTATACATTTAGGTAAGTTACTTAATCTCTCTTCCTCTTGGTTTTCTCATTTCTAAGTGGGAATATTAATAATAGATTTCTCAAAGGATGTTGGTAAGCATTGAGCTGATAATGTTTGTAAAATATAGCACAGTGTTTGGCACATAGTAACACTCACAACACACCATAAGTGTACCTAGAATGGATTTCTGAAAGTTGAAAAAGATTTTGCCAATGTAGTAGGGTGCTCATTGCAGTATTAATTATAATGGAAAAGAATTGAAAATAACCAACATATCCAACAACGGGGGATCAGAGTCTGGAAAATTTAGTCAACAAACAACGGTTTTTTTTTGAAAGCGGAATTTATCGAGGACAGAAAAACTCCAACAGTGGGAGGGAATCCAAAGGGGTTGCCCGTCAACAGACAATTTAAGTTGATTCAGAAGAGCATAATACAAAGCCAATTTCATATTTATGCATATGTTCTATGCAAATATATAACATATGTGCATTGAAAGATACAGGATATAAATGTACCCAAATGTTAACATTTTTCTTATTCCATCCCCCTCCTTGCATTATTAGCAGGCATTACCTAATTTTTGCTATTTCCAGAGATGGTATGTTTTATTATCTGCATCTCTGTGAAATAATTTACGTAATTTATATCTAAGAATATTGATCATTTAGAGCGAGGAATCGCCACAGTCTAAGCCTTTGTGAATCCCCACTGCTCCATATTCAGCTTCTAGATATATTTTCATAATCAGCAAAAAGGAGATGTAAAAAATCATTTGCTAAGGAGTGTCTTGTAGGCTGTTCTAACTTGACTCATCAGAGGTAGGCAGGGGGACTCAGGAAAGGTTTCCTTCCTCTGAGCTCTCTCTACTCTCTTCTTGGTACGCTAGCAGAGTCATTTTCCCATTCAGGGGGACCTTGTCACTCCCTCTGCAGAAATGATTATTTATGGATTTTTAAAATCAATGTATCTGAATTTGAATTCTAGCCTTGATGCTTAAGAGTCTTATGTCTTTAAGCAGGGGGAGAGAAAGAAACAGAGTTCCAATGAAAGCAGATTCCATATTATAGTGTGTGCTGGCATACACTCTACATAAATGATTATTATTATTATTATTTTGCATTTGCTTTTGGGGTTTTATCCAAAAGTTCTTTGCCCAGGCCAATGTCCAGAAGAGTTTTTCCTAGGTTTTCTCCTAGGATTTTATGGTTCCAGGTCTGACATTTTAGTCTTTAATCCATCTTGACTTAATTTTTGTATGCAGTGAGAGATAGGGTTCAAGTTTCATTTTTCTGCATGTAGCTATCCAATTTTCCCAGCATCATTTGTTTAACGGGATGTCCTTTCTGCAGTGTATGGTTTTGTCTGCTTTGTCAAAGATCAGTTAACTGTAGGTATTTGAATTTATTTCTGGATTCTTTACTCTGTTCCTTTGGTCCAAGTGTCTGCTCTTATATCAGTACCATGCTGTTTTGTTTACCACAGTCTGGTAGTGTAATTGGAAGTCAGGTAATGTGATACCTCCAGCTTTGTTCTTTTTGCTTAGGATTGCTTTGGCTATTCTGGCTCTTTTTTGGCTCCATATGAATTTTAGGATTTTTTTTTCTGATCCTGTGAAAAAAGATGTTGGTAGTTTGTTAGGGATTGCATTGAATCTGTAGATTACTTTGGGAATATGGTCATTTTAACAATGTTGTCTCTTCCAATCCATGAGCTAGAAATCACACAGCAGTGTGTGGTGGGACAGTGACTCAACCCCAAGTCCACAGGGAACTTCCTCTGCTCTTTGCTCTGCATCTAAAAGTTGGCCTCCTGTGGATCCTTTTTCTTGTCTGCAAAGTGGGAATAATAATAAAGGGATTAAATTTGGAGGCTCATGGACCATGATACATGTCCAACTTGCAGTGGTATGATGGTGACCTTGGGTGAAGAAACTGAAAGAGCCAACATAGAGTCAGGAACAGAATTTCAGGGTCCTCATTTCCAAGCTAGTAGTTTCTCCATTAACACATGTGTTCTCTCTGACATATCCTGTAATTATTTCGATGAAAAATAATTGGAAATAAACGCATTGCCCCTGTTTTTTAAAAAGTGGTATTTCAGGTTCAGGTTAAAAGGAACTTCTAACCGTGATAAAACATTTTCACCCCTAGTCTACCCTATTTTGTGTTCAGTGTCATATCATGAAAGATATTTTTAAGCGAAAGGACTGACTGATATTGATGGTTTAAAAAGTGAAACCATGTGCCACATTGCTTCTCAAAAGCTAAGGCTTGAACTCCTGATGTGTTCTCAGCCTTTGCCTTATTTGGCATATTTAGATCACGTACGCAGAATGGTTAGGGGCTGGGGCTTTTCTACATTTTGCTAAGCCCCATAAGGCTCTGACTGCAGAATCAAGGTGAATGACTGAAAGTTTGGGAGACAGGCTGTCTTAGGCTGCAGTTAACCATATTTTCACCTCATCTCAGAATAGGAGACGTTTGATAAATTATGTTTTGAAAGCGGGTTATTTAAATAGCTGAGATGCCATATCTGATATGGCCCGGGGCTGTGATAGTTATATTATGAGCAATATCACTTTCCTTCTTTCTTACTCTGATCCTTTTTTTCTGCCAAACTCAAGATGGCCGAAGAAATTCTTCTGGTTCCTGCGGTGGCTCAGGGCTGCAGTATGCTTTGTGTCTGCTGCCCTGACCTCGGGCACACAGAGTAGGCGTCCAAAGAGTCCACTGTTTGCATCGAGCCTCACGCTGAGTCCCTGCTGTTGACCACATTTTGAATGTTTTTCTAATGATTTTTCAACTACTTCCTTGAAAAAAAATGTTCATTTCTAAAATCATCTGTTGGTAATTAGGTGACCAGCTACTTGTCTTCTATTTCAAGTCCTAGATCAGCATTCATGAGCAGGGGTGTTCAAAGTCAGCTTTGTATTGCTAAGGGGTACAGATTCATTGGGAGAGTTTTGGAATCACTAAGATTCTGCAGTCTGAAGGCTCTTGGCTAATACATGGCAACGTTGCTGATAATGATGACAACTTAAATTTGTAATCTACTGTTAAAAAAAACAACTCATGGATGTTAGTAACTTATCCAACAGAATTTCTTAAGGATCTGATACACGGTTTATTCTCCCAAAATCCATAGGGAAATAAACTGTTATAATTTATTTGGTCTTCATAAGAACTTGGTGAGGTGGGATTAATTTTTTCAAAGAAGTGATTATGTAGGCTGGGAATAGTTCATTTCTGGGTGCTGTAAAGTTATGTCAGTATTTTCACTTTTTTTTTTTGAGTTGGAGTCTCACTCTCACCCAGACTGAAGGGCAGTGACAGCTCCCGGCCACCGCAGCCTCGACCTGCTGGGCTCCGGCGATCCTTCCACCTCAGCCTTCCAAGTAGCTGGAACTATAGGCACACGACCACGTCCGGCTAGTTTTTGATTTATTGTAGAGATGAGGTCTCGCCAAGTTGCCCAGGCAGGTCTCGAACCTGCGGGCTCAGGCAATCCACTTGCCTTGGCCTCCCAAAGCGCTGGGGTGACAGGCTGGCTAGTATTTTCACATTTGTAAAGTTCAGAGCTGCTTCTCAAACCCAGGTTTCCTTGTTCCAAAATCTTTCTCTTTCCCATGAGCGTGGACTCTCGACATCTTCGTTCTTGCTCTGAGCTGCAAAACTAAGTAGCTGGGATACTGCAACTATTACTTGGCCTCTTTTGACTTCCGTCTCTCCATCTGTAAAATGAGAGATAAAAACTTTGGTTATCTTCTAGTGTTATTGTGAGGATTATAGGAGTTATGCATTTGGAGCATTTCACAAAGTGCCCAGCACTCAAAAAAAAAAATGCTATCTGTGATAGGAATTAAGAAGAAAGATTATGATTATAGCTACAATATGAAACTTGCCTACTGGACATTCTTACAAAATCCTCAAGAAAAATGCCATCATCAAGGAAGTGCAGTGGGACATGGGAGGTTTTGTTAGTTTCCATTTTTTGCTAGTGATTATAGAAAAAATACACATATATCTTAGTAGATCATTTATTCAATAATCGATATTTATTAAACATATATTATGTGTCAGACATAGGTCTAGGGTGCTGGAAGCTTACAGTCAAGGAGATAATTAATAATCAGAATAAGGCCGGGTATGGTGGCTTAAGCCTGTAATCTCAGCACTTCGGGAGGCCGAGGTGAGGGAATTGCCTGAGTCCACGGGTTTGAGACCAGCCTGGGCAAATTGGTGAGACCTCATCTCTACAATAAATCAGTAAAAAATTAGCCGGGCATGGTAGCATGCCCCTGTAGTTCCGGCTCCTTGGAAGGCTGAGGCGGAACGATCGTCCGAGTCCAGAGGGTCGACGCTGGGATGGCCATGAATGTGCCAAAGCACTCCAGCCTGGGCCACAGATGAGACTCAATTCAACCAACCAACCAAACAAAAAACCCCCAAAAATAATCAGAATGGAATTATGGGTACTATGATACCCATATACTATATCGGCATTTCACACGTGAATGTAATGAGAACTGAAGAGTTATGTAACTTGCTTACGGTCACTTGGCTGGAAAGTGGCCGGGCTGGGATGCTAATTCAGGGGCTTTGCCACCAAGTCCAGGGCTGCTTCTACTACCGTCTGAAGCAAGAGAGCATCTTCTTCCGGAGTCTGCTGTGCTGTCCTGTCCTTGATGAAGGGGGGAAAGTGACTATGGAACAACATTAGGTTAGGCAAATCTGAAGTTTCAGGTTACTATCATTATAATCTACTCAGAGAGATCCGAACAGAAAAAGTAAAAAAAAGGACGGATTAGCTGAGAAGCAAAATGGCAGTGCTTTATTTCTACATAGATTCATTCCGTAGGCATATGGATGTTTACTCTTAAAATCATTGAAAGAAACTCTACAATCATTTTTTTCCTCACTACCAGTTTCACTGCCTAATCACACCCATGCAAGGAAATCACTTCTTTCTGTATAACATAAACATCTAGCACAAACTCGGGTAATCACTAGCTAATGTGGGGTTTTACATTGGCCCTCAGTATGTGTTAAACTGAATTAAACGCTTTTACTGTCTGAAATCAGTGGAGCTCAGCATTAACTGATCTCATATAATCATCATTTATATACAAAACTTGAAAAGAGCCACTTAATCCAGATTAGTACTTCTTTCTTTTAGTAAGCTAATTCTAAAGTCCAGCCATTTCCTTCTGGGTATTATTATTTTGTCATTTTAAATTTATCTCTGAAATTCAGCACCGGGCACACACAGAATGTGTTTAATTGCAGGTACTTTTGCTAGGGGTTTCAGATAGATTACTCCTTGCCTGAACCTGTACTTTCTCCCTCACAGCCCAGGGCCACAGGGTCCTGGCAACCATTCATGAAGGTATAGGTTTGTCCTATACATGAAAAGACAGGGCTTGAGAGCCAACAGAGAAGTTACAGAAAGAACTTTTAAAAAAATCCCAAGAACCAAAGTCCTACCATAAGATCCCCTGGAGAATATGCCTGTTTCATTGTCTATTCATTCATATTTATATTTCTATTTTTGGCCTTTTTTTTAAAAATAGAGCTCCTTGAAAACCTGTAACAAATCTATTCACTCACCATAGAGTGGCACTGAGTTTCAGGTAAGAGTGGAGAGCCCACCACTAATTTCCTATAATACTGGTTGGGTGTGGTGGTTCACACCTATAGCTCCAGCCCTTTGAGAGGCTGAGGCTGGAGGATTGCTGGAGCCCAGGAGTTCAAAACCATCCTGGGCAGCATAGTGTGACCTTGTCTCTAGAACAAAACAAAAGAGAACAAAACAAAACAAGAAATTAGTGGGTGTGGTGGTGCACCCCTGTGGTCCCAGCTGTTTGGAAGGCTGAAGCTGGGGGATTGCTTGAACCCAGGAGGTCGAAGCTGCAGTGAGCCATGATCGCACCACTGCACTCCAGCCTGGGTGACAGAGTTAAGACCCTAACTTCAGAAAGATTTTTAAAAAATCCTAATCCTGAATTCTAAGCTTCAAAATCAGCTGAAATTAAGTAGTGTATTTTTTTCTTTGTTACCTATTTCACCAGTCAACATCTCCAACTGGTCAAGGACAAGACAGTGCAAATTGGTCTTTTCTAGCCTCAGCACCTGTGAGTATAGATGGTTGGTAAGAGCACCAAGGTTCAGATTTTCCTGGCTTTTTTCTTCACTTGCTGATGTACTACCTCTGTCTCTCCCCAAACGCTCCTCAGAGTCCCAGGGTGTTGTACATGTGTTTAAAGCAACTCTTTTTGTGATCCAACATTTTACAGAGTTTTTCAAGAACCCTCCCTCCTCTACCTGTAACCCTCTTGCTTTCAGAGTTGGGAAGAGTGGATGCTGGGCTGGCAGGGAGGCTGGAGTAGCAGAAATGTCAGAGCCTCCCTCCTCCAACCAGCGCTCTGGGCTCCACGTTCAAGTTGCCAGAGCTCCTAGAAGGTGCCTCCGGCCACAGGCAAATGGCTTCAGAGAGTCCTTCCTCACAACTGGGCCACACGGACCCAAATATATCTGAATCCCACTCAGACTCAAACTTCCGTCTTGATGGCAAATTCCCAAGTGGACAAAAACTATTTATAACTACTTTTAGGGGAAAACCACTTAACTGTAATATCAGTGATCCAAAAACTTTCGCATGCAAATTGGACTATTCAGCATAGGGTACAAATGAGACTTCTACTTAATGAAAACCAATGAAATGTCACCACATATTATTACAGCAGATGAATGATTTATGCAGGAAATTGAGAATGCTAAACTTTATGCTCTGACACCTCTTTGTACCTAAAGTTTGCAAATTTCAAAAACAATGAAGAAAATATTAATCATGATGTAAAGTAATGGGGGATGTTTTTCACTAACGTTTTCTCTCCCTCCCAGTGTCCTCTCATTTTGGGAGATGGTGGTGGACGAGCGTAGACTTGATATCCTTGTCCAGATGGGCTGAGCAGATTGGGATGGGTGTCAGGTTGTACCAGGAGTGAGTAGATGGCAGGGACGGCTGCCCTTGATGAGCAGTACTGAAATCATCACTCAGACAATCACCAGTGAAAGCCTTGGGTGAATAGCCCTAAAACTCAAGTCTCCATTTAAAAAAATAATTGCATTTGACATTGGAAACACACATCATGGATCTCATGTGGATGACTTTCCTTTGAGGTCTACAGTGTTCACTGCTGTGCTGCAGATGTGCTCAGCTACAAAATGTAATTGGGATGATCGAAATCTTTACAGTTAAACAAGAAGAGCCAATCTTGAGAAATCAGGAAATAGGATGAACCTGAAATTCCAAGGTGTGGGGAGATGTGATCAGTTTCCCCAAAAGTGTAGAATAACACTCAGTTTGTCACAAGCATGCTCTCATATTGGTAGTAGTAGTCACCACGATCATCTGTAGCAATCTGAAGACTTATTCTGGGTTAAGTTGCTGATTTTTCCTGAGCGCCTTCTCTTGGTGATACTATACCCAGTTTGTATGTTCCCTATTCTGTTTATTTGCCTTGTCATCTAACTTTAGAGGTTCATGGAATCTGTACTTTAAAAGTGCCAGTTTAATCCTGGGAGTGGAAGTTGAAATTCTGGACTTAGTAGCATTCTGGGTTGCACCTTCTTTGCATAGACACCCATAGGTGCCAGTTATCTGTTTATAGTTTCTACTATTTCCCCAAGGCAACCCAGCAATACTTGGCTCCCGCACTTATCACCTGGCCATTCTTCTGCTGTGTGATGTGACATTGTAGAACTTTGCATGGGCGTGTCCATTTTTTCACTGGACTGCTGAACCTTTGTTGCATGCTCTGAATAAATTGTTTTTGGTTAGTGTAGAGAATTTGGAAGACTGCTGTACCAAAGCTTCTCTATGTATTGAGCAGGATAAGAAAATAGAATGCAAAGATATTATTTAGGATGGTCTTATGAAGATTTTACTTAACGACAAGAATTAATTAATGGTTCACAAAGTGGGTCTTCAAACTCAATGTTCATTGAATTCAGGGAAGTTGGAAAGTTTTGCAAAAATAAATTGAAGACCCCTTCCTTTCTGGTAGGGTGATAACACTGTTTCTCTTGAGGATAATGCAGTGGAACAATTAGTGATTTAATTATCTGGGAGAAGTAAAATTCCTCATTTATGAATAAGCTTTGGTCTTTTATTTAACATTTTATATGTCTGGGGTTTACTCAGACTTAGCTAAATAGCCTCGTAAGTCTAGTATTAAAATCGCTGCAAAATTATAAAAGAAAGAAAGGAGAAAAAGAAGAAAGAAATAAAATCCTCTCCCCCCGCCGGTACCAGTTCTCCAATCCCTAACACCCCCAAAAGCTTCCAAAGTTCTAAATTTGCTTTCCATTAAGACAGTGGTTAGACTGCAGCTGTTGAGCCTCTTAAGAGAATACATGATATGGTAATAAACATCATTTCAGAAAAAGACTTTTTTGTTCACTTTACTAAGGAAGCATCATAATGAACTCTGCATGTCCGGGACACTTTTTGCTCCAGACCCTGACTTCTACGAGAGGGGCTCACTGCCGTTGGTTCACTCCCTAACTAGAAAATGGAAGTGTTTGTTTTGTCTCTTCAGTTCCAGCCACCCTTGACCATGCAGTGCCTGGTAAAACACTCTTTGAAGTTCATGTGTCGTCCGTGTAAAATAAACACCACAGGTTGGCGTGTGCGGCTCCTCTGTCCTCTCTCCATGTGTGCTTGGTGTCCCAGTTTCTCTGGGGAAGGGTAGATCGGACAACACCCCTCCCTTAGAGTATAGAAATCCTTGTGTAATGCTGGCTCTGCCAGATGGAGTCTGGACTTTTATGGCTGCTAGCTTGCTGTTTGTGTAGGAAACCCAGTTTATTGGGAAATAGAAGGTTGATAATGTTCATGCAGTCAAATGTCTTGCCAAGTCCTTCCTTGATGTCTCTTACTATATGCTCAGTTGGCTGTGGTGTAAAGGTTGTGTGGCTTCTCTTTATAGCACCGGGCGGTCCTGGGGAAGGTAGGGAGAAGACAGACGTGGTTCAGGACAGTTGTCTGCGGATGGAAATGTGTGTGGAAGGGAGAGGGAACTGGAACTTAAGGGTGTCCCAATGTATTTTTCAGATCTCTTTTTGGGAGCCCACAGAAGCAATCAGGTATGTCCTGTATGCTAACGTTGAGTCTGGACATCTTCAAAGTGACTAATAAAATATTCTTTGGGACGGCATGTACTCTGCTCTATGTGGGCCTAACACTTTAAGGTTTACAAGGTGCTTTTTTTTTTCTTTAACATCTTATTCATTTAATCTTCACAACGTTGTTCTGAAGTTGAGACTCTCATTTCTATTTTCTTTTTTTTTTTGAGTTGGAGTCTCACTCTGTCGCCCAGACTGGAGTGCAGTGGCCGCTTCCGGCCACCACAACCTCGACTGCTGGGCTCGGCGATCCTTCGCCTCAGCTTCCAAGTAGCTGGAATTACAGGCATGAGCTACCACGCCCAGCTGATTTTTTGATTTATTGTAGAGATGAGGTCTCGCTGCCCAGGCGGTCTCGAACCGGCTCAGGCAATCCACTCACTCAGCCTCCCAAAGGCGCGGGATTACAGCTGAGCCACCGAGCCCGGCCATTTCTATTTTCTAAACAGGAATGGGGCACGGGTTTTGGAAGAGGGAGGTTGGGTTCAGATTCCTGTTCTGTTAGTTCACCCAATCTCCCTCGAATCGAGACATTCTGTTAAAATTGCTGAGGGGTACCATAAACATTCTTCTCACTCTTTTCTTTCCATCTCATTTTTAACAGCCAGATAGGTTAACTTCAGGGAAAGTGCGACTGTAAGACTGAAGCTAAGCTTTAATGGTATATTGACTAATCAAAGTAATGGACCCTTTAGACTTGCTTCTGTTGATAAGCAGGGTGGTATAGAACCTGTCCTGTAAAGCCTAAGGGTGGAATTAGTCATTGAAAAGAAGCAAACTTCAGGCGTCAAGTAATTTGAGGGGTGGTGCTTTAAGATTCTTGAGCTATTATTTATGAATAAGTTGATGAATCACATCAAATAATGATTCTACTATAAATTTAAGTCTGTGAGATCCACTCGACTCTCTGGTCTTGAGCTCACTCCTCTTTTATGAAATATAATGATCTGAATAGTCATTTTCACTGTGAAAGAAACTCTGAAAGTCTTCTTGCCACTCCCTTCATTTGTCAGACAAGGGAAACATGACTCGTTCAGGGTCAAGCAGATGAAATCTGAACGCAGAGCTTCGCTTTTACTATGTGTCCTCTTCCCCTTGGACTATTGTATTTTCCATTATATATTTAGTTAAATCGACTCATTTCTATGAGTTCAAACGAAGTGGTTATAAGTTGCAATGTGTAAACCTTGTCTGGATCCTGATTCGAACAAAAACAAACAAGTTTTTTTTTTAAATGATGAAATTCAAGAGATGATAGCAAATGAAACATAGAGTAGATATTAAGGAATTATTTTGCTTTGGAATGTGGTTATGGTTATTGTGGTTCTGGTAAGAGAAATAGAGAGTTTATCCTTAGGCGATCCATAGTGAAATATTAATGAATGAAATAATATGTCTGGGATTTGCTTCAAATCATGTTGTGAAGATTTGCCTTGAATTGGTAGCGGCTGAATTGGGTGATGTGTACATGGGGGTTTATCACGCTATTCTATTTTAATGTTTGTTTGAAATTCTCCGTAATTAAAGAAAAACATGTGACTGGTTACATTTCTGTGTACACTCAGTGTTTCCACTGTTAGGCTTTCCATTCTGTGTTCTGATTTTGTGTGCACCAGAAAACTGTGAATTACTATGTATGCTTCTCCCAAGAAATAGTTGGTTTTTTATAATAATTGAATTAAACTTGTCTTCCTTTTTGTTTTGGATGTTAGAAAGCTTAGGGTAAAATATATGGCCAACCACATTCATTTATTCTTTCATTCAACAGAGCGGAGGTAATTCTGAGACAGATTTCTCTGTTCTTTGCCTAGTTTTTCATGAGCAAGGATTCTGGAGAGTTAATTTTGGAGGCTGCATGGCACTGTGGTTTAAATACCAGGAGTTAGACTGGTCTTATAGTCCAGCTTTGCGACAATTGACAAGTTAGTCTCTGGACCTCAGTGTAAGCATCTGCACAATGGGAATAGTGATGTAACTTACCTCAAAGGTAAAAGTGAAGCGTAAATGAAATAATAGTTTTCCCCTTAGAAATAGAATCTAGTACATTAAAAAATACAATTTTTGCCTTTATTATCAGCAAATAATTATTGAATAAACAATTATTGGTATTACTCTAGGCTAAACAGAAGGCTGGGAATGGAGCTTTCAGTGGTGCTCTAATTTCACTTTTGAATATATGGTCGGACAATTAAGTTCGCGAATGCATCCTAGAAAAAAAGCTATGTCCTTCTTCCAAGTAAATCACACCTAGAATTGTGTTGCTATAACTATGTGCAATTTTGAATTATTTGCACACAATTTGGTCCTATTTTACAAACTTCTACTTAACTCTCTTGAGTGCCGATACCTTTTAAATACGCATCTGAGGATGGTTTCATGTGTTTGCTATTATGGATTAGCCCTGCGATAAACATGTGCGTGCAGGTGTCTTTAAAAAAAGAAAAAGAAAAAGAGTTACATGCCTCAGTGCTGAATATCACTATGGTCACCTTTGAAGTACTCCCCTGTGGAAACTATGCACAGATGTCAGTGCCTAGTCCACTCATCAAAGCAATTTTGGAAGTCTTTTCCTGAAATGGCCATCAGAGCTCTTGTCATATTACCCTTGATGTCCTGAACGACATCAAATGTCTTCCTTTCAATATTTCCTTTATCTTTGGGTAAAGAAAAGAGTTATTTGTTTAATAGCTAAAATTCCCCTCAGTGCTGTGTGAGCTGGTGCATTGTCATGATGCAAGAACTCCTTTGGGAACATTTTTTCATACAACTTTCTCATGCAAATATTTTCAGTTAAATGTTTTCCTACCTGTTACTCTACCAATGTTTATTTGGTCTGCTATGCTTCTCACAGTCAGTTGATGATTTCGATGCACAATTTCACAAATTTCTGCAATTGGCTCGGTTCTGTTCATTACTGGCCATCCTGACCTTTCTTCATCCATGACACTTTCTCTCCCCTCAGAAAAACTTTTAACCCATTTCTACACTGCCATTTTCTTCATGGCATTATCCCCATAAACTTGCACTAACACGTCCCTGATTTCAGTTCCACTCTTGCCAAGTTTAACAAGATATTTAATGTTTGTTCATTGCTTTAATTTAAGCTTCCACATTCTCACAATGGCACACAAAAACATGGAACAGCAATAATAAATGCCACGCAGCAAGACACTGCCACACAATGACATGAACACAGCTGTGAGACCCTGTTATTAAACCTTATCAAGTTGTTTGTACAGTGCTACCAACATAAGCACATGGTGGCAAGTTTGTGAACTTAATTGTCAGTCTTCATATATATTATCTTTGTTACATTTTATTATAATCCAATAATTTTTACATTTACCTTTTTATTAAATTATATGTGTTTTACATAGGCATTCATAAATTCTTTTTGGAATAAGGTAGTGTATAAATAAAATATTGCTTTTGAGATTATATTTATGCCTAATTTTAGGTATAAATTAAATAATAATTTGAAGGTTAAAGTATATGATAAGCTGGTCACTATTTGGGAGGTGCCTGATTTATAATTCAACAATACAGTAGTGAGATAACCTAAATATGTGGTCACTGACTGTGAAATTTGAGAAAGACTCACTGAGCTTTTTGTTGTATAAACAAAAGTTCTCTGAAAAAAGAATTTGGAGGAAAGAGACTTTATTATTCCAATGAACAATTTGCAAACCAGGAAGACTCAGTAAAAAAAGATTCATTCCAATCAGGTCCATTTATGCAAATGAAGGATTCAAACTTACTTGGGTCTGATTGGTCATCACAGCTAAGTTCTGATTGGTCAATACAGCTGAGCCCTGGTTGGCCAAGAAAGGTGAGTTCTGATTGGTTGGTTTAGGTGGGCTCTGACTGTCTCAAAGTTAATCAGAGGTGTGGGTTTTCAGGGAGCTTAGAGTACCTGTGTGAACTCTGGTCAGCAAATGGTTACTTGGTTCTGTTTAAAACTTAGGCCCCATGAACCACTCCAAATTCATCTTCAAGGATTGACTCTTTCAGGTTCTCATTTGGTCACAGTTAGCACTCAACTCTTCCTGCTATAAATCACTCTCTTTATAGCTTTCACACTTATTTAATTTCTATTCTCATTTCGTTTCAACTAGTTTAAAAAATGTGAGCAGGGAAATCGTGTCATTATGTCAGTAGATCTTCAATGATTTAACATGATTTAATCCACATAGTATTGTACAACTTTTTTCACCGTTCCGGAATCTGCCAATAGCTATTAGCTATAGTGCTTGGTCCAGAACCAATAAGGCATTCTCAGAGTGTACAATAACATATAATTTTCCCATGCACCAGCTCCTAGATCTGTCTTAAATTATAACTTGTTGCTGGGCTCGGTGGCTCAGCCTGTAATCCCGCGCCTTTGGGAGGCTGAGGTGAGTGGATTGCCTGAGCCCGCGGGTTCGAGACCCGCCTGGGCAGCGAGACCTCATCTCTACAATAAATCAAAAAATCAGCAGGACATGGTAGCGCATGCCTGTAATTCCGGCTACTTGGAAGGCTGAGGCGGAAGGATCGCCGGAGCCCAGCAGGTCGAGGCTGCGGTGGCCGGGAGCGGCCACTGCACTCCAGCCTGGGCGACAGAGTGAGACTCCAACTCAACAACAACAAAAAAAAATTATAACTTGTTAGGCATGGTATTTAGAAGAGTGATGAATTCATATTAAGGACCAAATAGTTGAAAAAAAATCATATTTAAAACCATCACCATTTAAAAATTAGCAGACTTCAAGAGGGCGATTAAAATCTGCATTTTGTTTTCAAAGATAATTACAATTGGTTAATTTGTAGTAGTACATTTTCTGATTTTGAGAAACCTAATGTGTTTATGCAAGAGAATGCCTTGCTAAATGTACACTGAAGAGTTCAGGGGTAAAAGAACATGATATCTGCAACTTACAAATGATTGAGAGAATGAAAGACAACACATGAGAAAAAATATAAATAATAGATCTGAGTAAAGGATACATGGAAATTCCTTGCTCAACCTATTTTAACAAAATTTCCGTACACTTGAAATTTTATCAAAATAAAAATTTTTGAAAAGTAGCAATAAAATTCTTTTACTTAAAATGGTGAGATGTTTTGAGAGTGATGTCTCAGTCCAGAAGTTATGTTCCCCATGGTTTGTACTCATTCTTTTTTTTTTTTTTTTTGAGTTGGAGTCTCACTCTGTCACCCAGACTGGAGTGCAGCGGCCGCTCCCGGCCACTGCAGCCTCGACCCTCTGGGCTCTGGCGATCCTTCCGCCTCAGCCTTCCGAGTAGCCGGAATTACAGGCATGCGCTACCACGCCCGGCTGATTTTTTTATTTATTGTAGAGATGAGGTCTCGCAGCCCAGGCGGGTCTCGAACCCGCGGGCTCAGGCAATCCACTCACCTCAGCCTCCCAAAGGCTCGGGATTACAGGCTGAGCCACCGAGCCCGGCTTGTACTCATTCTTAAAGACCTGCTTCTCTGTACACAAGCAGAGGAAAATGCCTAGTAACACTAGTGTATTCTGGCATTCAGTATTAAGCTTAATTTAGGAATGGAACATGGAAAAAAGATGCAGAATATGTCACATTTCTGGCATTTCAAGGTCCGGTGAACTCTTAATGGTAAATGCATGATCATTGCAAACCAGTAGCAAGGGTTGTCCTCATTTCACAGAGCTCAGTTAAAAAGCTTAAATGTATCATCCTTGTGCTTCATCTCGCATAGAACACAATGTTGTGTTGAATGTGTCTTAAAACAACAAGCCATAATCTCCGCTTAAAGTTAGGTGTGATGTTTGTGTTGGATAGAGGCAAAGGGGCCCTTCTACCGTCTACCATTTGCTCTTACAGCAAAGCTTCTAGAATAAATTTTAAGTTACTTCAGAGGCTCTAAAATGAGAAGATTTCCCCAAATTGTCCAATTATCTGATCTTTTCAACTCTGGGAAGATATATGGTGAGAGTAAAACCAGCGATTTCCACTTGACATAAGGATTGCTACTTGTTGCTGTGGATTGAGTTCTTATCTTCAAATTGTTGTGCATAGGAACATGCAGCTGGTGGTCTATGTCAGGGTTGGGATTGTTTGAAAATTCCTGCACGTGACTGGAAACATTACAGCAGAGTCTTGGATGTTGTAGGTTAAAGTTCCAGTGAAAGACGGATTAGTGATCATTTCAAGCATTTATGGAAATAATGATAGTTCCACACATAAGTGCGTACAATACGTACAATGTGCTGAAGGAGAAATGAAAGGGAAGAATAACACATGGTTCCTATGATCAAGTTGCTGGGCTTCTAATAGGGACATAAGATGGATGTACTCAAGGCAATAAAAGACCAAGTATGGTGCTTTGACAAGCACTAGTCCTGGAGGTGTTGATCTCAGCTTGGCCTCTGGTTAACCGTGTGACCTCAGGAAGGTTCTCTGCCCTCACTAGTCTACAGTTCTTTTATTGATGTAATTGAGGATGAGATTTTTAAAAGTGATGCAAGGCAAATCTCCAAACGTATTAGGTAACTTTACTTCAGAATATGTGAAACTCTTTGGATTCATATTTTTAGCTTATTCTGGCATTTAATCCCTGAATCATTCTATTTGAAACAACATTGTTTTTTAAATGTCAGAATATGAAATATTTATGACACATATCTACAGTGATTTAATAAGCTATTAATAGAATGCTAACACAAATAAAAAGAGGTGCATGTTATTATAACCCTAGAGAAAGGAAGAGAATTAAAAATTCAGTTAAGTTGGAAGAGTCAGAAACTCCCAGGAGAGCTGACCATAAGTACAGCAGTTGCATCCTGACAACCTGAGAATAATGGTGGTGGGGGAAAGGCGGTGTAGTGTGTAGAATCTTGCCTTTCTTTAAAAACAAAAAGAGAGTTGGTAAATCATGCCACCTGAACCATGGTTACTTCTTTGTGTTGCAAATGATAAGCTTTGGTCTGCCTTTTGCTGATTTTCGCCATACAGATAGGCCTACTTAAAAAAATTCTGACCTGTGAAAATCCCTACTTAAAAAAGACATCCATTCTGGAATGATCATTTCTTTCAAGGTCACTTTGCACTTCCGGCCACATAAGCACATGGAAAGTATGATTTGATATGTCAACAAATTTATTGTGAAAAGTGAAGAATATAGTAATCTCTTGTCAAAGGTCAAAAATCAAGCAAACACCGGGCTCGGTGGCTCAGCCTGTAATCCCGCGCCTTTGGGAGGCTGAAGTGAGTGGATTGCCTGAGCCTGCGGGTTCGAGACCCGCCTGGGCAGCGAGACCTCATCTCTACAATAAATCAAAAAATCAGCAGGACATGGTAGCGCATGCCTGTAATTCTGGCTACTTGGAAGGCTGAGACGGAAGGATCGCCGGAGCCCAGCAGGTCGAGGCTGCGGTGGCCGGGAGCGGCCACTGCACTCCAGTCTGGGCGACAGAGTGAGACTCCAACTCAAAAAAAAAAAAAAAAAAAAAAAAAATCAAGCAAACAGGATGCTAAAATCTAGAATTGCTTGTTAAATTAACAATATGGAAAGTCTCAAGACAAAATTATTTTTAATGGCAATACATTAGGTTCATAATCACTTAGACAATTCCGAAATACAAAAGAACTGGGAAAACTAATTTTTTTCTTCCTACTTTATTTGATAGCAAAACTTGAGGTGACCTGAAAAAATTTGGTAGGAAATCTGACTTGAAATGATGTCTTTTTATAGTTTTATTTACTACAAGTAGTCCAAATGTTTATGATTTCACTGCAGAAATATTAGTGTGTTTGCTTCTATAGAACTGTGCCAGACTCTGCTGGCATGTTATGTAACATGTAGCTGATATTCCATATCACCTTTTTAAATTAAAAAAAAAAATTCTGAATTTTGAAATATATATGGCTACATAAATTTCAGATAAATGATTATGGACTATAATATTTGCATTTAGTTTTTGAACTGTCCTTAAGTCCACCATTTATAAACATCTGTTTTTGAATCAGTAGTTCACACTAATACTGTAGGTTTGTTTTTATTGACTGGTATTTATTTCTTCGCCTCTCTCACCTTCCTGAAGAGTTGACTGTAAAGCGAATTTTTCACTGTGAATCATATTTTCCTATAGATAAGATCCCAAAGATTCCAGAAACCCACAGATACTCCTGATATAGCGTACATATGACCATATAAAAAGCTTTAGTTTCATTTTCTAATAAAAATCACTTAAAGCAATGTCAATATGTTTTAAAATCATATCTCTAAAGGGGGAAGTTAATATTATAATATTGATCAAAATCAATGGAAAAATCTAAAGTATGCATATTTTTCAAGACCTAAAAGATATCCTTTGGGACTCAGCTCACCTGAGAAAGAGATTTGCTATTACCTTGTGAAGGCTTCTCTGATATTTTTATTACCATTCCAAAGTGAAGATATACATTTGAAATATAAAGCGTTTAGCAGCTTGTAGCAGAAAACAGTGTAGATAAAACATTTTTTTTTTTGCTCCTGCAAATTTTTTCAGTGACCTTGGTCAGGTTAATTTTCTCTCTTTAAAATGATAGAATATGCCTAATGTATTTCCGGATTTAAACCTATAAATCTGTTTTTAATATTTCTATTTACAAATTTTATTATATTCTGGTTAGCTAAAAAATAATTAAAGTTCTGATATTGGCTAGGCTTCTAGAAATATCACATCTTTTTACTGTGACTGTGGAAATGAACTGTGCTGTCCAGGGAAGTGCTGAATGAGTATTCTATAAGACACTTGAGGGGCTTTTCGAGGGCGCAGAGCTCAGAATCCTAGACGGACAGGGACAGGAAGAGATATGTGCAGTGAGATATGTACAAGGGCCAGCAAAGGTAAGTCACTGAGAAAACACTAAATAAAGTTAATTTTGTTTTTTCTTTTTAGGCCTCTGACCATAAAATGGAAAATTGAAGAAAAGCCAATTGCTTGGGTATTAAGGGCATAGAAAATGAATAAAGCTCTTCTTGAAATAGACAGAAAACAAACACATAAACACTTATTTTTTCCCCAGAGTCATTAGAAACACAGTAGAGCAAAAGAGTAAAGCACAGAGATTTCAGTACCTGAGAAATGTACTAGGGATATCAAGATATATGTAGTGGCAATGTGACCAGTCTAAGGTAAGCTAAGAAGAGTCAATTAAATTATTTCAGGCTGGCAAGCAAAGCAGCAGAGACTAAGCAGTGATTGAGAACAATGAAAGAATAGTTTCTGCATTTCTTGAAACCTTTCTCTAAATAGTGTATACAGCTTTTAAATCTTGCCATTCTATGTAGACTGTGCTTACATGTAATAAAATATAGAAATATGCCAGTTGTGTTAAAATCAAGAAAGAATTAGAAGTTAAATATCTGTGAGTCAGACTGATTAGAGAAAAGGTCAGGGAAGGAATGAGGACTTTGCTCTTATATGGCTCTGTGGTCTGGAGAACCAAGCCTAATCTACTTCTGCTCCTTGTGTAATTGGAATGGCTTTTATGCCTTGTTACATGTTTTAAGGATAATTTTTCTCCCCTTCTTTCTAGAGTCCACACAACCCCAACTGGATTACTGAAACAGCTTCTGAGATGATTGATTCCTCTTCTACAGATGGAGGAACAGCAACTATATTGGTATGATCTTTTTATATCACAGCAGATACCTTTTGTCCACTCACCACAGGATGGCCACAGTCTTCCTCTTCTAGGCGTTGAACACAAGTTTCTGACAGGAAGAAGGTAGAGGGACCTCTTCTCGTTGTTGTTTGAAGAGAGGGGATCTTTCTGAGACACTTTTCAGTATATTTTATTGGCCAGACTGTGTCTTATGCCCACCCGTTGCTACAAGGGGATCTAGGGAAGCATATAGCTACCCTAAACAAAACTGGGATTCCTTTAGTAAGGAATTAAAGGGAAATTCATATTAGGTAGGCACAGTTTGTGATTAATATGTGTTGACAAAGTTTACTTCCAGGTTTTTTCTTTATGCCTATGTGATGCTTTCCATGCATATGTTTTTATGTATTCAAATTTATCAATCTTTTATAGTTTCTGTTTTACTTGATATTTAGGTTGATTTTCTCAATTATGTTTTTTAAAATTAAGCTCTTTATTTTGAAGCAATTGTAGGCTCCCATGTCATTGTAAAAAGGTCCCACACGTCCTTGACCATTTCCCCGAATAGTAGCAGCACCTCGCAAAATTACGGTACAACGTCAGAATCAGGGTATTGACATTGGTACAGTCAAGAGTCAGAGTATTTTTGTCACCACAAGGATCCTCCATGTTCCATTTTATAGCCACACCCCTTTCCTCCTGCCTCCAAACCTCTCCTTAACCCTTGGCAACTGCACACCTGTCCTCCATTTCTAAAATTTTGTCATTTCAAGAATGTTATGTAAATGGAACCATACAGTGTGTAATCTTTAGAGACTGGCTTTTTTTCAGCCAGCATAATTCTCTGGCAATCCATCCAGGTTGTGTGTATCAATAATTTGTTCCTTTTCATTGCTCAGTAGTATTCCATGGTATGGATGTTGCAGTTTGCGTAAGCCTTCATTCATTGAAGGACAGCTGGTTTGTTTCCAGTTTGGGGATATGGCAAATAAAGCGTCTATGAACATTCATGTGGACATTTTTGTGTGTTCATTTCTCTAGGATAAATGCCCAAGAGTGCAACTGATGGTTCATATGGCAAAGACAAGTCTGATTTTTTTTTTTGAAACTGCCAAACTGTTTTCCAGAGTGACTGTGACATTTTACATTCCCACTAGGAAGTTATAAGTGATGCAGTTTCTCTGTGTGTATTTGTCACTATTTTATTTTTGCCATTTTTTGTTTGTTTGTTTGTTTTTTGAGTTGGAGTTTCACTCTGTTGCCCAGACTGGAGTGCAGTGGCCGCTCCTGGCCACCGCAGCCTCGACTTGCTGGGCTCCGGCGATCCTTCCGCCTCAGCCTTCCAAGTAGCTGGAATTACAGGCATGCACTACCACGCCCAGCTGATTTTTTGATATATTGTAGAGATGAGGTCTCGGACCCGTGGGCTCAGGCAATCCACTCACCTCAGCCTCCCAAAGGCACGGGATTACAGGCTGAGCCACCAAGCCCGGCTTATTTTTGCCATTCTGATAGGTGTGTAGTGATACCTCACTGTGATTTTAACCTGCATTTCCCTAGTGGCTAGAGATATGGAACTTCATGTACTTATTTGCTATCTGTGTATATTGTTTGGTAAAACATCTGTTCCTATTTTTTAATCATTTCTTAATTGGACCTTTTAAAAACATAGTGTTGAGTTTTGAGAGATCTTTATTCTATATATTAGTCCTTTGTCTAATGTGTGGGTTGTAAATCTTTTCACTCAGTCTGTACTTTGTATTTTTCTTTTCACCCCATCTGTACTTTGCATTTTCATCCTCTTAAGAGTATTTTACAAAGAAGAAATTTAATTTGTGATGAAATTCACACAATTGTGATGAAATTCAGTTTGCCAATTTTTACTTTAGTGGATCTTGCTTTGATGTCAAGTCTAAAAGCTTTTTACCTAGTTCTAGATACCAAAAGTTTTTCTTCCATGTTTTATACTTTTATGGTTTAAGTTAAAGTCTATGATCTGTTTTAAGTAAATTTTTTATAGATGTGAGGTTTAGGCTCAGAGTTTTGTGTGTCTTTTTAAAAAAATCTATGTTTAATTGTTCTAGCACCATGTGTTGAAAAAGCAATCCTTCCTCCATTGAATTGCACTTGTAACTTTGTAAGAAATCAATTGAGCATATTTATGTGAATATGTTTCTTGGTTGTTTATTCTTTTCCAGTGATCTGTTCTGTCCATTGTCCATCATTCCATCAAGACCACACAGTCTTGATTAATAACTACATAATCATCTTCAAACTAGGTAGACTGACTCCTCAAATTTATTCTTTTTTTTCAGAATCTTTTCTATTCTAATTTCTTTGCCTTTCTTCATAGATTACAGAATTATCTTGACTATATCTACAAAAAAGTTTTGCAGTGATTTTGATAGAAATTGCATTTAACCTTCAGATAAATTTGGAGGAGAATTAACAAATTTACTATGCTGAGTATCCCAATTCATGAACATGGTATGTCTTCCATTTATTTATATATATGATTTTTTTTTTTCATTTCTGTGGTGTAGTTTTTAGCATACAAGTTCTGTACATGTTTTCTTGGATCTACACTTAAATACTTCATTTTTTCTGGGTGATGGTAAATATTACTGCATTTTTTATTTTAGCATCCATATGTTTATTTCTAATTTGTAGAAATACAATTGATTTTATGTTTATCTAATTCGTTATTAGTTTTAGAATTTTAGGGAGTAGATTTATTGGGATTTTATACATAGACAATCATGTCATCTGAAAATAGGGACAGTTTATTTTGTCTCTTCCAATCTGTATAGCTTTCATTTATTTACCTTTCTTGCCTTATGGCTAGAATTTCCAATACAATGTTGAATAAGAGTGGATATTCTTGTCTTGTTATGTATCTTGAGGAAAAAGAATTCAGTTTTTCCTCACTAAGTAGGTAATATTACACTCATTATTTACTTCTTCAAAAAGATTTCCAACTCTTCTTGCTTATTTATGCACTTTTATTGATTTAGTTTCATTGTCACAAGTAGTCCTTGGAAGATTCACTTTTATCTCTCAAAAAAAGGAAAGAAGAAAAAATTTTCAGCATGAAAGGAAGATTATGTCACATGCTTTGCTGTAGAAGTTATGAGATATGCTGTTAATTTAAATATTAGCTTTTTTAGCTTGAGATCTTCCCTCCTGTTGCCGTATCAATTTGCCATCTAGGCGATAAGTATCTGGGCAAAGGATAGCACACCTAGATTTGAACAAAATATCTTACTTTTTCCTCACTCTGAGCATTAGGCTAATGATTTCAAATTTTGTTTACTTCTACCCAGTTCTGGTTCATGGCTTGAAGTTACTCTTTTAATGCAGAACTCAAATAATTTTCTGTGAGTGCTGAAACCAACACTATAAAAAGAAGTATACAGTTTACTAAATGATTAACTAATTTGCAATAATAGCATTGAATATTGTTGAGTTATTACATGATTACTTATAAGCAGGTTATACTTGACCTGAGATCTCTAGGTGTATCCTTCTAGCCTCTCCTGGGTCACTGTGGAGCCATTCTTGGTCCTTGAGCAGGTCAATGATTTAATGGTAATAATTACATAGAAAATCCGAAAGTCATACATTCCTGAGATGGAATGGAAGCGAGGCCAGACACTTGATCCAGTTAAAATATGTTATAAGAGCAAAGTGCTTTATGGCTTGATGGTGGTAGAAAAAGCAGGCTTGAAAAATAACACAAAAGGAAGTTTGAAGGTTGAATCAAAGGAACATGATAATCAGATAAATTATTTGCAATTTTGGATTTAGTACATGAAGCTATTAAGAACCATTTCTTTGAAACTCACCTCTTCTAGGAGGCCTGCCTCATTAATGATTCTCTGCTCTATTTTTTGCCTGTGTTTATTGCTCTCCTTTTGGTTTACAAGGACATTTATACTGTGGTATGTTGAGACAAAATGTCAAGTTGCCTCACGCTTGTGTACGGTTTCTCCCAAACCCGTCTGTGTGCTTCTCAAAAACAGAGGTCATCTTGCTTATTTCTCTGCATTTTTAACTCATGGAAGCATTCTGCCTACAACAGGTTTTTAATAAATATTGTTGACTGAGTAACTAAAGGAAATGAGAGTGAGACAGGAAGAACTAGTAAAATACAGAAAGATTCAGAAAAACAGACAGGGTTCTCACATTTCTTTCTGAAGACAAAAGTAGGAACCATTTTGAAAAAAGTCCTGCTGTGTGAAGGGTAGTCTTCTAGAGCAACCACTCTGCCATTTAATCAAGTCTGGGAGCTGTTGCTTCAGGCTGCAGCCTGTGCACAACACCCGGCCAAGGGTCTCCCACAGTCTTCATTAACTCATGGATCTCTCTCTCTTTCTCTCTCTCTTCAGTTGGTCAAAAAATACTGACCAAACAAGAAAAAAAACCATATCAGGTAAAGGAGATTGTTTCTATGCTTCAGTTTCTCAGCATCTGCAGCTGTCATCTGTTTTAAGTTTGGTAATTTTTATTAAGGCAAAGTGGCACATGCTGTCATCGGAACGGGTCCAGCTCACGTTCCCCTGCAGGTCACCGGGTATCCCCTGGTGTGCTGAGACATGATATGTTTCCTGCCAGGGGAGGAGGAGGAGGGGAAGCTCTACTTGGCACCACTTTCGAGTTTGACAGGGGAACAGGCAAGCCATCGCAGACACGTGAAATGCAGAGAACAATTACTCCATTTAAGAAGTTTGTCCGTTAATTTTACAAATAATTATTAAGTACTTGGATTCCCTCACAGTGATTTTATTTCCCTGTGGAGGCTAAGATAGTTGGCCTGCTATTAAAAGGATGACTTTGGGGTGGTGATTTTCATTTGTGGATCATCCAGCCCCGACTGTTCCACCATGACCCAGTCTGCATCTGGGACCAAGCTGCCTGGGTTTGGGATTAGAGTCTATATAACCAGAGATAAGAAGCAGGCTAACTGGTCCACATTTCAACAAAATAGGTAGTTTTTAGCCTTATTAGCACAAACTAAGTGAATTGACCACAGTGATTTGGAAGCAGAGACTGACCACTAAAAGTTGACCCCTGGCATACTCTGGGAGTATCTGGTAGTAGTCATGGCAACATATGTGGGTCTTTTTCCAAGAACATCTCACTACACAATAATGAAGGAAAAGTAATGTTGAGAACACATTTTCCTGGAGTAAGAACTGTGACTGATGTCACCGGTGATGTCTGCTCAACACTGAGAAAATGAGGAGAAAACAAAGTGGGATCTGAGACTGGAGACGTTTAGATATTTAACACTCCTTTGATGCCACATAGGAATAAGACAACATTAACACTCTCAGAAGGTGGGCAGTGAAGAGTTCTAAACAGAGACCAGCAGTGGCACTTTAATGACAGTCTATTCTGAAAGGATGCATTGGGCAGTTTGGCTCGAGCTGCTTCCCCTGAAAAGCAAGCAGAAGCCCTCTTGCAGGTGCCTAAGAATTTGTGCCAAAAACCTTCCATTGCTGCTGTGACAGTGAGCTTCCGAAGACTTTTGGACTCTAAATGCTAAAGCTCTTTTAGAGACTTCCGATATATAAGTTGAATCCTGGGACTGAAGACTATGATTCCATCATTTCCTTGCTACTCATAATGACCTACCCAACTTGTCTTCTTGATCCTACTGCCTTTGTCACTGAGTCTTTTGTCCTCAGGCAAGGGCTTGATGTCTCAGGTCTAATTCCTGTCCTGAAGCTCCTGGAAAAAACACTGTCCTTCTGGAGACAAGGAAAGCCATCAAGACCGATACTCTTGATGGACCACAGCTGTTGTGTAGATAAAACAATATACATGTAGTGGGAGCTGTGGTGGTACCCAGGTCCCCTCTTCAAGGCTGTTGCACTCAACCCCAGCTCCTGGGGAAACAGCGGCTGTTGGCTCAAAGTTGCTTCTTTAACTGGGCATTGCACTCAGCAGCAGAGACTATCTCACTCAAGGTTACATCTCCTCCCAAGGAGTGCCCTGTAACCAGTGATTGCTTTCTACCTGTCCCCCTGGTTTCATTTTGGAACAGTTCTGAAAGCCCGTCCCAACTCTAAAATTTCCTATAGGATCTACTTGATTGTAACCTAATATGGACCAGTTTCTTCCTCTGTCCCACTCTATCTTTTTTTACTTCCTAACAGGTGTATTTTTGAAGCACAATCCTCAAAATGTCTCCCACATGTAATGTTCTGTTGGCAGAGTCTGTTCTGGGGAACCCAGTTGAAGACAGTTGGGACCAGGAGTAGTCATAGGAAATAGATTCTAAGAAGACTCTTTGCCACTTGAGGACCTCTTTACTACTTCTAAGTGGAATATGGACGTTCCCTGCTATGTTATATTGGTGTAATAGTTGACACTTTCACAAGGGGTAAAGTGGATTGAAATATTGGTGGAAGGAGACACTGGCTGGTGCAATATTTCTGGTGCTTGAGAAAGAGAGAGAACTTGTCACTACAGTGACTTTGGAACTAGGGGGTTGTTCCTGAGCAACCCTGACTCATCAAAGAGGGATAATGACAGGCTCAGGGTGATTAATTACCCAATTCAAGGCAAAATGTGAAAACTAGAGGGCATTCTTGGCAGCATTTAAGGAAATTCTAATGTCTTCCAGCTGGATGGTAAACAGAGAGGAGAACCAGGTTCATGAATGACTTCATCGTAAGAGTAGTGGAACTTCAGAGAACATTTAACTCACCTTCTGGCAACTCCCCCTGAGCCAATGTCAGGGCCCAAATGTCAGAGGAGTGGAATCCTGAGACTTGAGCAGTAGGCAGATGAGGTTGTGGACTTTCAAATCCCCAATTATTTTAAGTCTGCTGCGTTTGCGAAAGTGAACCATTTTTCCATGTTGGAAGATAATGGCTCTACTTAGTTTGAAGATTATGCAGAAGTTCCGGTAATGAGGGAAATTCTTGGCTTCCTCCCACCAAGATACACACTCTCTCCCCTTCCCAGCAATCAGACAAATGGCAATGGCAGCCTACCAAGGATGTGTGTTGGGTCTGCTAAGGGAGGAGAGAGGTCATATACTAAAGGAGCTGCAGAATGTGGCTTATATGGATCAGCAAAGATCTAGGCCCAGCATACAAAAGTATGCTGGGCCTAGATCCTAAGGACTCTGAATCAAGGAGCAGCGGAGCATACAGTTGCATAAGGGGTGGAGGTTATTGATATAGGAGTACTCACCTGTGATACAGGATTAAACATCCTGGCAAGGACATTGGGTGCAGTGCAAATATGCTTTTAGGATGACTCTGGAAGCTTGGAAACTCTGATGGTCCAAATTAAGTAGAGATAGAACTTTCCTACCAGATAATGGAGGGAGGAATCAAAATTTCAGAGTAGCAGGCATGCTGGAGAATATACATATAATGTAAAGTCAAAAACAAAAAAAAAACAAAGCAAAACAAAAAAACCACCAGCTAGTTCTACTCCATTGAAGGGCCTGGAAGACTCCATGTTTGCTAATAAGGGATATGACTGAAAGAGAAGTAGCGGCAATGTTGGGAGACCAGTGATGCCTGATTTCTGTTGGTCAGGACTGATGGAAGAAGATGCTGTGAGAATACTGGGCTCTTTGACCACAACAGAGATGATAGGATCTCAGCATAGCAGAGACTAGGTGGTAGTGCCTAAAAATCAGAAGCAGGTAGGCAGTTATTACAAGGAATGGCAAGACTGGCAACAGGCACTCTCACTGTTGTCCTGCCTATGGTGCCCTTCACAACATGTCTTTCCCTTAATACATCTATCTTTCCTCAAAAATAAATAAATAAATAGATAAATAAATAATAAAACAAAACAAAAAAACCAAACAAGGAATGGCAAGACTGAAGCCGCAGTCATGGGGTTCCAACCTGCAGAGAGCTGTGGAGGTGGGTAGTGAGGGACTGATGAGAGTTGTCTTTCTAAACGTTTCTAAACCTGACCCAGTTCTCAGATCTGGAACCCACTAACTGATGGAGAGGTCAAGTACTTATGAGAAAGGACTCTGCAACACTGGCTGCCACATGGTCACAGGTGTATTTCACTGTAGTTCTCCATTCTTTCCCAAAGGGAAGTTTACTTGAGTGAATTAGGGAAAAGGGAATACCCAGACCTTTCAAAGATTGTTGGCGACAGCGTCTGAATTGGCATTAGTGTCTGACCAAAGGTGTCATTATGGGTCTCCATCACAATGAGGATTCATGAATGTCTGGTAATAAATGGCATGTTGACTGAAGTCCATTAGCAGTGGATCAGGTAGTCAATGGACCTATCTGATGTTTATTTTCCTGGTTTTTGAATGTATAATTGAAATGAACATACTTGGTAGTTAGTAGAACACTCACATTGGTTTATTGGCCTGTAAGAGCTATCAGAGTGGGAAGTGCTAAGTGGAAGCCTCTGAAACTGCCCTTCCATCTCTTAACTCTCAGCTAAGATAATAAAATCAGTAATGCATCCCTGTAAACACTCATATATCAATAATTAACTTGAATGTGAATGAACTGAATGTGCCATTAAAAGGGCATAGAGTAGCAAATTGAATAAAGAAACATGGTCCAGCATTCTACTGCCTCCAGGAAATTCATCTCACTACAAAGGACATGCATGGGCTCCAAGTGAGGGACTGGAGAAAGATCTTCCAAGGAAAATAGAAAACAAAAAAGAGCAAGGGTAGTTAGCCTTGTATCAGATGAAACAGACTTCAAGCCAATAAAAGTTAAAAAGGACACAGAAGGACACTACATAATGATAAAATGCTCAATCCACCAGTAACATATATCTATCTTAAATATATATATGCATCAAACACAGGAGCACCCAGATTTATAAAACAATGGCTATGTAAACTAAGAGAGGACATAGACACCCAGGCAATCATAATCAGAGGCTTGAATATCCCACTAATAGTCCTAGACAGATCATTGAGGCAAAAAACTAACAAGGGGATCCAGAACCTTAACTCAGTACTTGAACACTTCATCTAACAACCACAGAGTATACAATCTACTCATCAGCACGTGAAACACATTTCAAGATTGACCACACTCTTGGGTATAAGTCAAGCATGTACAAATTTGAAAAGGTTTAAATAATACTAAACATCTTCTCAGACCACAGTAAAATAAATATAAATATTATCACCAACAAGAATCCCCCCAAACACCTGAATATGTGGCAACTAAACAAAATGCTTCTGAATGATTTTTGCATCAACAGAGAAATCAAAACAGAGATAATTTTAAAAAGATTTCTGAAAACAAAGGCACAACATGTCAAAAACTCTGGGGTACCATGAAATTTGTGTTGAAAGGAAAGTTTATAGCATTACACATACATATCAAGAAACAGAGGGATTGCAAGTAAACAGCTTGATGTCACACCTATGGTAGATGGAAAGGCAGGAACAATTAAATCCTAAATATGGTAGAACAATCCAGATTACTAAGAGAAAGTCACAATTACAGGAAATGGAAGACAAAAATATCATACGAAGGATCAACAAGACAAAAAGCTGGTTCTTTGAAAGGATAAATAAGATTGACTGATCCCTGACCAGATTGACTAAATAATAAAGAGAAAAAGTCTGACTAAACACAATCAGATATGAAAAAGGTGATGTCTCAACTCACCCTGAAGAAATTCAAAAAATTATCAGAGATTACTATAAACATCTGTATGCAAATGAACTAGAGAATCTACAGAAAATGAGGGAATTCCTTGCATTATGCAACTTCCCAAGATTGAAGCAGGAAGAAATTGAAACCTAAACAGACTAAAAACAATTCAGGAAATCAACTCAGTTATAAGAAAACTCTGAGCCAAAAAAAAAAAAAAAAAGCCCTGGACCAGATGTTTTCTCAGCTAAATTCTGTGGAACATACAAGGAAGTACTGACACCAATCCTAGTGAAAGAATTCCAGGCACTTGAGAAACAATGAATTATCCCTAGCTCATTCTAGATGCTAATATCCCAAATACCCCAAATTGGCAAAGACCCAACGAGAAAGAGAACTACAGGCCAATTTCTCTGATGAACACAGATACAAAAATTCTCATCAAGATTCTAGAAAATCATATCAAACCACACATTTCAAGCATCAATCATGATTGAGCAGGAGGGCTTCATTTCCAGGATGCAGGGTTGGTTCAATGTTCGCAAGTCTGTAAACATAACTCAGCACATTAAGCGTGTAAGATCAAGAACCACATTATTATCCCATTAGACATAGTAAAAACATTTAATAAAATCGGCATCCCTTCTTGATAAAAACACCCGGGCATCAAAGGAATATTTCTCGAAATAATAGAAGCCATCTATGACAAACCTATAGCCAAAATCATGCTTAATGGGCAGAAGCTGGAAACATTCCCCTTAAGAACTGGCACAAGACAAGAATACCACTCCCACCCCTACTAGTCAACATAGTGATGACAGTCCTAGCCAGAGCAATGAGGCAGGAGGAGGAAATCAGGGGTATCCAATAGGAAAAGAGGAAGTTAAATTATCCCTCTTTTTGGACTATTTGATTCTACATCTAGAAAACCCTAGAGAATGTGTCAAAAGTCTTCTCCCAGTGATGAACAACATTGGTAAAGTCTCAGGATACAAAATCAATGTGCAGATACAAAATCAATGGAATCAAAGTTAAATTATCCCTCTTTTTGGACTATTTGATTCTACATCTAGAAAACCCTAGAGAATGTGTCAAAAGTCTTCTCCCAGTGATGAACAACATTGGCAAAGTCTCAGGATACAAAATCAATGTGCAGAAGATAGTTGCATTTTTATACACCAACCACAAACAGGTTGAGAACCAAATAAAAAAACACAATACCATTCATAACAGCCACACACAAAAAATGAAATATCTTGGCATCCACCTAATCAAAGTGAAAGATCTTTGCAGTGAGAACTACAAAGTGCTTCTCAAGGAAATCAGGGATGACACAAACAAATAGAAAAACATCCCATGTTCATGGATTGGAAGACTCAATATTGTCAAGATGTCCATTCTACCCAAGGCACTCTACAGATTCAGTGCAATCCCTATCAAATTGACAACATCATTTTTCACAGACTTAGAAAAGACAATACAGAAATTCAGGCCTGTCTCTTTCCCTCTCTTATTTCTTGCTTAAAAATCACAGGCCTTATCTGTAATCTCATTAACATGCATAAAATGGTCATATATAATGGATCTTGGCAAGAGGAAAGGATGAGGATGTGGTAAGCTGTCAGGAGGCACAAACCTCAGAGCCTCACAAGTTGAAGCAATAAACAACAGTCCTGAGCACCCTTCATGGGAGGTATTTTGCTACTCATGTTGGATATTGCACACCGCCAATTTAACCCTCTGAGATGGGCATGATTTTTCCATTTGACAAAGAAACTGATGCTGAAAAGGAGATAGTCTGTCCACTCCCCAGGATGCATATTGCTTCTCAAAGTCCTCTCATGTCACAGATACTTTGATTTTCCTGGTTGCAAGTCATTGCCCCATAACCAACTGATTGCAAGGACAATCCAGATATCCTGCTGTGTAGTGTGTAGTGATTTTAGGAAAGGAGGTATGCACTACTGCACCCTAAAACTAAACTCTTAATATCTACAGGACAAGCAAGAGAGTTAACTGTTCCTGCTATACTTGAATTCTAGTGACAATCGTATAAGAATATCAAACTTTTTGAGTGTGTGTGTGGGGGGAGGGGTGGAACCCAGTAAAAAAAAAAAAAAGGAACCAAATATACTAAAGAGGCACAGGGCTCCTTCGTTGGATAAGAATGGTGTAATTATTTACTGCGACATTGGGAGCAAGGACATTTGGAAGGATTATATGCAAGAATCTTAGTTTTGGACATGGTCTTCCCCGGAGAGTTCAATAGTATGTCTTTCCCTACCTTTTTACTACATCAAATTCTGATAGGCAACATTCCCTGGGTAACATGTGCCTAGAGAAATATTGGAGAATGTAGAGAGAAATATGTTTTGATTTGTGGCTTACAACTTGATAGGAACCAGAGAGAAAGAAAAAACAAGTTCTTGTTTTCTCCCCCTCCACACAAAGTGGGTAGGCACTGTGGCTAGGATCACTTAGCAAGACTGGCACAGTCAGCAGTGACAGCCATCAAACTGTGACTTGGGGCAGGCCGCATGGCACACGGGGTGAGCATGGGGGAGGGGCTGGCAGAAGTGGGAGGTACTAGAAGCAAGTTCTTGGATCCATACAGAAATTTGGTAATTAAAGTTTAAGATCTGAGTGGTAATGCATCAACAACAACAACAACAAAAAAGATCTCTTGAAGCTGGTATTGGGTTTTGAGATGAATGCATTTCTGCTACATTTGCTGAAATGAAATAAAGGAAGATGATAGGGCTATACCTTTGTGACCCATGTGTCTGCCATGAGGACATTCCCTATTTAAGTAAAACAAAAAGAGTCTGAACTCAGCCTCCCTCTTCCAGGCATTCTTCCCTAGCACATTTGGGTAGGATGGTCCACATCCCTTCTGCTCTGGGATACTCTAGGCACCAGCTGGCTTTTGCTCTGGCCGTCTCCTCCCTTGACCCCGGGCCTCTGCTGCCTACCACTCCTGAAGCATGGGGCAATTCCTCTCTCGCTGTGCTGGCTCTATTCCCCAAGGTACTGCCACTCTAAAGGTTTGGTATGCAGCAGCTTTCATCGAAGGTTTGGGGACAAAGACGAGGGACCCCAGGACCAGCAGTAACCTGGAACCTCTCAGTGTGTGGCCATCCCCAGCTGCCGTGGGGGTGCAGCCTCTTTTCCCTTGACCTGTTGGAATGTTCTTTTCTTCTTCCTGCTCTTTGTCTGGAGTCCTGACCCACTTCTCTATCCTCGGGGGCTGTGTCTTAGTCCATTCCATGCTGCTATAACATAGTATCTTAAACTGGGTAATATGTGAATAATCGAAATTTACTTCTCACAGTTTGGGAGGCTGGAAAATGAGAGGTTGAGGTGCTAAAAGACTTGCCTGGGGAGGGCTGCTCTCTGCTTCCAAGATGGCACCTTGTTTCTATGTCCTCTGGAGAGGGCCAACACTCCAGAAGGGATCAAAGGGCAAGACAGTCTTCTGAAGACTTTTTTGTAAGGGCATTAGTTCCATTCATGAGGACAGAGCTCTCATGATCTAATCGCCTCCAAAAAGCCTCCAAAAGCCCCACTTTTTAGTATACCATTGCCCTGGTGATTAAGTTTCAACATTTAAATTTTGGAGGGCCACATGCAATCAAACACTCAGCCCAGATGCCCCCTTTCACGCCGCTGATCTTCCCCTGGATTTGGGACCTCCGATCGGTCTCTCCACCCTGCCTAGAGTCGTTTTTCTGTAGGGAAGCTTTGATAGTGACATGTATCACCCCGAGCAGGTTCCTAACTTTCAGGGTGAAACATGAGTCTTTGACGCCTAATTCCTCACTTGACATTCCCTTTGTTCACTTTTCTTTCCCTATTCCTGGGAACACTGGGTCTCCGTGCTTGCATCAAGCTAATCTCTGTAAACCCAGGCTGAGGGCACCAGTTCCTTTGTGTGCAAAATGGGAAGTCTTTGATCTAGCATCTTTCTTTACAAGTCTAAATCAGAGCTCAGAAAAAATATGTGTGTGTATATGTATATTTATATGCATATTTACACACACACACAGACACACACACACACACAGACACACTAATATATGGGGGAACTCCCCCAAATGGGATTTATTTATAGAAAATTGTGTATTTATTCTTACATATTTAAACTTCGGTCACCTTCAAAGTACTTTCCTTTTGATGCAATACATCCCAAAAGATGCTTTTTTACCACTGCTTGCAACAGTTTTGGAACTTGTTAATTTGGATGCTTTGTAGTGCTTCTGCCGTTTTTTTTGTTTCACCTCTTCCACAGCAGCAAAACGTTTCTCTTTGAGAACTATTGCCATCCAGGGAAACAAAAAAAAAAAGTAGCTTGGGGTGAAATTTGATGAATAAAGAGCATGAGACTGGGGGTCATGCCAATTTTCAGTCAAAAACTGCTAAACACTCAGTGCAATGTGGGCAGGTGTATTCTCGTGGTGGAAGAACCAGACACCTGTTTGCCACAATTCAGGATGTTTCATCCACAAATCGTAATGCAACCTTCTGAAAACTTCCATATAAAAACTTTGGTTGACCATTTAATCCAGAGGAACAAATTCTGAGAGTACTATAAGAGGCCCGGCCTCCAAAAGATAATTCTGGGTTTTGGGAGGTTTCCTCTCGTATATGATCTACAAGTATGTGTGTGTGAGATTATTCATTTTAGTTTAGGTTGTGGCTAAAAAAAAAAAAAAAAAAAAAAAAAGAGTAGCTGGGCTTAGTGGCTCAGCCTGTAATCCCAGCACTTTGGGAGGCCGCAGGGAGTGGATTGCCTGAGTCCATGGGTTCGAGACCAGACTGGGCAAATTGGCAAGAACTCATCTCTACAGTAAAAAAAAATTAGCAGGCGTGGTAGTGCGTGCCTGTAGTTCCAGTTACTTGGAAAGCTGAGGTGGAAGGATCACCAGAGCACAGCAGGTCAACGCTGGTGTGGCCATGAGTGCCACTGCATTCCAGCCTGGGCGACAGAGTGAGACTCCAACTCAAAAAAAAAAAAAAAAAAGTAGAAAAAGTTTTGACTATCAACAGAATGGACTAAATTATGGCTCATAATACGATAAGGTACTATGAAACCACAAAAAAGAATGACGAATCTCTGCTTATCTTGAATAATGTCAATGATTTATCTTAAGTTGAAAAGCACTTTCTGCATCAAAAGGTAGAACACGCTAAAAAAAAGACTCTGTCTTTCTCTTTCTCCTTCTCTTTCTCTCTCTCAAAGTAGAAATATATTGATAAACATAGAAAAAAGTCAGAAAAAGAAGTCTTAAAACTACTTCTCAAGGGTAGAGTGGGGAAGGTATACTTTTATATCTTAGTTTATGTAATTTTTCAAGGTGGTGATTAAGTTGTGAAATTTGAGAATGTTTCTTTTCAAAAAATGTTTCTGAAATAAAAATATTTACAAATATGATATAATCGGAAACCGATTAACAAAAATGAAGGGCTCAGGCTAAATATTCTCTAGCTGCGGTCAAATTTTATTATTTTAGAATACACATTTGCATTTGAGGAACAAATAGGACGTTTTAAATATAATGGTTCTAAAATAATTTCTAGAATACATTAAGCACTTAAAACCTGTAACTCTTATTCAGAAAGTATAATTATATCATTTAGAATATCCTATTACTTATTGTATTTTTTTGTTTCTCATAATGTTCAAAGATGTTCATTTGTTTTAAAGTATTAGTGAAATGAAACTTTTCTCTTTAGAAGCTTTGTAAAGGATTAAATACACATGTATGAAATTGTTCTTTCTTGATTTGCTTAATATCTAGCCAAGATCATATAATGGTGTTTAACTGCCTGTATGCAGCCAGCAAATTAACCCCACACCTTTTCTGTGATCAAGGTGAGGCACAGGTGGCAAAGGAGACAGCTCTTTGCCCCTCAGCCCACAGATCAGTAGTCTCCTGGCACTGTTCGACACAGATGGTGGTGTAGTCTTACCCCAAGAGGGTTGAAGCCTTTGGGCATCGGGCTGCTTGCTTTTTCTCTTGTCCCACTCCAGGCCACTGAGTTTAACAAAAGTAAATGAGCATGAGAAGAGACACAGGGTTCAAACCCTTCTGGAATAGATACATGGGGAAGCCATTGACCTTCTGCTACAAGTCTTTATCTCATTCTCTGGCCTCCAGACTCGCCTGTCTTGATCCCACGTGATCCTACATGAATCTCAGGTAATCCCAGGTATAGCCATCTGCTGTGTGACCTGACGGCTGTCGAACTTCCAGTCTTCAGCATACTGAAAAAACATGACATTTGCCCCTTTAAGAGACTGAATTCACGCTCCCAGCTCAAGACAAGAGTCTACTTATTCCAGGGAAGCAGTAATTCAGCCGTAGTTGTCCTGGTGGCCTAAAAAAGTCACTGCTGCTTCCAGAGATGCCTGATTTACTCCCAGAATGTAATTTATGTACTGGGAAAATCTGATTTGGTGAATCTTTTTTTCTGTGAAGCTCAGAAGGACGTCAAAAATGGAGAATTCGGCATATGGCCCTGGAAGATGTTGGCAGAGAGGCAATACGATTCAAAACGAAAATTTTTCAAAACCCTCCGCGTTCTGGAAGAGTTTTCCTGGGGGAGGGGAGGAATTTTTCTTCTTATTTAGCTTTGTGACCCTTGGTCTAGGGAAGAGAGTTTCTCTAACACGAGGCTGCTGCCAGCATAACAATTCATTCCCACAATATCTCATGTAACTCAATCGCCGTGCGACAGTTGCCGAAGAGAGAGCTGACAGCAGCAACCCACACGAGAACGTTCTCTTTCTTCCAGAGGGCTCGGTTCCTTTTCCCTCATTCACTCTCTTGTCTGTTTGTTTTCAGTCTGCCCAGGGAATATGTCACAGATCTGGAGTTAAACGTGTATCGTCACTCAGGTGGGGAACATTCTCATTTCTCACCTGGCCCAAAATGACGGGCAGTAGAAACCAGGAGCAGGAGATGAAAGGTTACAGCTCGTCACCAGGGAGTCTTCCCTCTGGGGCTGGCCATCTCCCTCTCCTCCCCCAGTGTCCTCTACAACCCTGCCCTTCCCTCCTTTGACCTAGATTTTAGTGTTGAGAGGTTTTGTTACTTACTTAATGGAGAGTATTTGTTGAATGAGTCGTTAGAGGGAACCATGGAAAAGAAATAGAATGTGCAGTCCCTGCTCTCAGAATGTCTAAAATCAAAAGGCTCCATATGCCGTCATCTTTTCTCTTTCTCTTCTTTCTCTTTTGAGGACTGTAAGCGTAGTCGCTCAACCATCCTTCTCCCTTTCTTGAGTTGGTCTTGGAGGAACGGTGAGATGATCACATTGTCTTTCTCATTAGGAATGTATGAATAGGCTTAGACACTTTTAAAGTGCTAACTAGTAGCAGCCAAATTTGACTCAGGTAGAATCTCCTGCCACCTTGGGACCAAGACCTTGGGAAACAGGGAATTTTGATCAGCACAGTCTATGAAGGGAGCTGGCAACTTCTTTTTAAATCTGGAAAACTCCAAATGAAGCGTCTCTTAGTTTTGTTACCAGGCTATCTGCTGACAAATAAGATTTTGGAGTCAGCTAGTGCTACATGGGGCAGTTGGCAGTGTCTAGTGACTTGGATTCAGGTGCTGTAACTCCAGCCAGGAAGCAGGGATGCTGAGGTCCAGGACATGCACCGCCAGCGAGTGCTGAGCTGGGCACGAGATTGAGGATGTGGTTCCTGACCTTAAACGACCTCATGAGTACATAAACCGCAGTATACCCACTTCTTGCTCTGTTCACTGGAGAATGTATGTTGTGAACATTTTCGAATCTTGTTTCCATTTAGCTTATTTGCACTTAAACGCTGTCCTTCGGGTAGTGATGGGTTGTAGTGAGGTTTGCAAAATAAATCTTTCTTCTACATCCCATGATTCGCATGTAATGGTGCTCAAATATATATTTGCTGATTTAGCCAGGAATTGTCCAAGCAAAATCGAGAGAATGAAACTAAGTTCCATAGCTCTAAGATAGCCATTCCCTTCTTCAAGTGAGCAGAAAAGTCAGGCCCCACTTACGATAATTGTCTGCATACATTTTCTTTTCTTATTGACACTTTCTGGTTAGTGATTATGCTTTGAATTAGGAAGGAGAGGGGTGAGCCCTGCCACATGTAGGTTTGTTGAATATTGCAAACTGCTTTGAGTTAAAAAAAACCGAGAGCATGTTTGGCAAAGCCCTTTCCCCAGGATGTTTTAAGAGCATGTGGACTTAGATGGAAATTTAATCTTTATGTTCATTTACACATAACTCATCAAAACATTTTAAACAGCCCTTTGAAGTCCACGGAGCTTTTTCAATCTCCTTTTTATGGAAACTTTTGAAGCATTTGGGGGGGTTTTCATGGGAATCTGCATTTAGCTAAGACCAAGAATGCTGAATATTGGACCCATTTTCCACACTCCCCAAATATTTTATATGATATAAATATCATACCCTTTACTCATATGAATTCTGTGGCTGTGCCAACCCATTCCTTCATTTCTTTTTCTTTTTTTTTTTTTTTTTTGAGCTGGAGTCTTACTCGGTCGCCCAGACTGGAGTGCAGTGGCCGCTCCCGGCCACTGCAGCCTCGACCTGCTGGGCTCCGGCGATCCTTCCGCCTCAGCCTTCCAAGGAGCTGGAACTACAGGCGCACACTACCACACCCGGCTGGTTTTTTTTATTTATTGTAGAGATGAGGTCTCGCTGCCCAGGCGGGTCTCGAACCTGCAGGCTCAGGCAATCCACTCACCTCAGCCTCCCAAAGGCGCGGGATTACAGGCTGAGCCACCGAGCTCGGCTCCATTCCTTCATTTCTAAATTGATGTGGTTTATTAAACTTGATGGAGGAAGAGACAAGATTGAAAGGAACAAAAACGATGTCAGCCTTTGATGGACAAAAGATGGACACAGTCAGTCTCTAATGGTATTTCAATGAAGGATAAAGGTGTTATGGGCAATTCAAACTAGACACAAGAAAAAAAGTGTTTCTATTTGGTTTGAGAATGACTAGTATCTCTATTAGTGGCTGAAATTCAAAATGCTAGAAACATTTGCTGAGTTTCAGTTAGACTTAGCAATATTGACAAATTGTTGGCAGAGAGTGGCAGGTCATGCTTGCATTTGGGGTGGGGAGTCATTGCAGCAGTGGAAGATGGATTTAAGAGGCTTGGTTTAGATGTATGCTGCAGTGACCCAGGCAATGAGGTGGGAAGGTAGACACAGATCTGAGAAGCATTTGGGAAGTAAGTTAGCAGAACTGGATGGTGACTGATTACCTAACTAGATGGGTGTTGGTGACAGAGAGGGAGGTGAGGAATAGTGGAGGAAGAGCAGGTCGGGAGGAAGAGAGATGGTGAACTCAGTGATAGGCATGTTGACTGCTACATGTCGATTAAGATAAGGCGATATCACACTTACTACGAAGCTCTTGGGAGAGATCAGGTTGGAAAAAACTTGTCAGGTTCTAGCTTCTAGCTGGGTAGTCATAGATGAGAGGTGGGTGAGCTCATATGTGAAAGTTTGTAGACAAAGTTGGCAATTTTGGAAACAGAGATGCTGCAACAGAGAGGAAGAGGCTTTTCTAAGAGGTAGAAATATGAGCCTACTTTTAGGCTGAGGCAAAGGAGCCTATTGAGGAAGTGGAAAGTCTGAAGATTTAGGATTGAGATGGGATTTCTCAGGGCAAAATGGCAAAGACAGGGTGGAGGGCTAGGTCAGGACTAGACGAAGTGTGGGCAGTAGGTGAGAGAGCCAATTCTCTGAGACTAGGGAGAGCAAAGAGACAGAATTTTAAGATGAGTGTCTATGTATGTTGCATGCTATGCTTGCTTTTTCTCAAGAAGTAGTGGACAATGTGGTTGGTCAACAGAAATATGAGCATGCCTGAAATATGAAAAAGTAGAAAAATAGAGAAAGGTAGTATATATCAATGTGGGAAAAAAAAAAGTGTATGGTAATTTCTCAGGAAATTTGCAATGACTCCGTTGCAAGAAACAGAAAGTCAACCAAGGCTCAAGAAAAAAAGAATATGTGTTGGCCTCCATGGTTAGACATCAAACAGTGTCCTCAGGGATCTTCAGACTCTGCTTGCCTTAGAGTTGCCTTAATTCAGAGGTAGGTGCTCCTGTGTGGGTAAGGCAGATCCAAGCTTATATATTCATCGGGAAAGATAAGATTGAGGTTGAGGTGCTTGGGTTTAAGATTTCTGATGTGGAACCCTTCTAAGGAATGACGTGTTGCAGGGTCTGGTCATGCAAATAGAAAAGCCAAGTAAGGTGGAGATGGAGGTGGTGTGATGAGTCCAGGAAAGTGTGAAGCCAGGGCTAGGGAATTGTCACAAAGACTCATTCAGGATGGTGCTGGGGTTGGGATAGGGGGGACCACTTTAAACTAGATGCTAGTTTTCCATAAGTAAAGGGAGTGACTGGGTGGAGGATGCTTGATGGCAGTAACAAGAAAAAGTGGTAAATGCCATAAATAGGTGTCACACGCAGGTGGCTTTTTTTTTCCTTCAATGACGGCAAGGATTAAGTTTGGAGGAGCACTAGGAGTTAGGAGAATGCTGACTTCCAAACATTCTTCTAAATTTAATTAGTTTGGACTAAGGAGAAAATATTGGTATATGTGGCCAGACTGAGGAGTGGGCATGAGTGAATGGGGTTACCCCTGAGAGATTGGAATCAAGGCTTTCCCCCCAAAGAGCACACTTTCTCTGCGACTCATTGTGCAACTTTTCACCTTTTGGTTTCTTTTCTGCAAAAAGTGACAGCTAATATTTTTCAGTGTTGCCACATCAGGACAACTCTTCTTTTTCTCTTAGCTTTAATGTGGAACATTTCAGACGAGAACTCTGGCACAGCCTGGTGAGGTGCTCACCAGTGTCTCCAATGCTGCAGCCAATGATGTTGGGTAGCTGTGATTGGTTCGGTTAGCATTAGGAGTTCAGCTCCAGCCAGGTATGGTGGCTCACGCCTGTAATCCCAGCACTTTGAGAGACCGAGACAAGAGTATTGCCTGAGCCCAGAGGTTCGAGACCAGCCTGGGCAATTTGGTAAAACCTCATCTCTACAATTAAAAAAAAAATTAGCCAGGCATGGTAGCATGTCCCTGTAGTTCCAGCTACTTGGAAGACTGAGGCAGAAAGATCACCTGAGCCCAGCAGGTGGAGGCTGTAGTGGCTATGAGCGTGCCCCTGCACTCCAGCCCGGGTGACAGAGTGAGACTCCAACTCAAAAAAAAAAGAGTTCAGTCCTGCAACAATCGTGATGCCCGGGCTGTGGGACCCACAAGAGGCTTTTTGGAATAAAACCCCAGGTTCTCACCATAGCATGGAGGCCTTATGTGATCAGGTTCCCTGCAGGTTCTTTAACTATGGCCACATTTCTGCCCCACATATCTCCCTGTTCTTTAAACACTTCAAACATGCCTCGGGATCAGAATCTTTGCCTCTGCTGTTTCACAGAAATGCTTTCCCTCCAGATGCCTTCATGATTCGGTTCCTCACTTCATTCAGGCTTCTCGAGTTCTTTCATTTTTTTTATTTTTTATTTTTTTTGAGTCGGAGTCTCCCTCTGTCGCCCAGACTGGAGTGCAGCGGCCGCTCCCGGCCACCGCAGCCTCGACCTGCTGGGCGCCGGCGATCCTTCTGCCTCAGCCTTCCCAGTAGCTGGAACTACAGGCGTGCGCTACCACGCCTGGCTAATTTTTGATTTATTGTAGAGATGAGGTCTCGCCAAGTTGCCCGGGCGGGTCTCGAACCCGCGGGCTCAGGCAATCCACTCACCTCAGCCTCCCAAGGCGCGGGATTACAGGCTGAGCCACCGAGCCTGGCTTCATTCAGATTTCTAATCACTTGCCTATCCACCTGCTCAGGTCTTCCCTGATTACCTTTTCCAAAATAATGTTCCCTTCCCATCTAATCTCTAGTCTCTCTGCCTGTTTTTTTCACTTTTGCTATCACTTTATGTATTATGTATTTGTTTTATCTTGCCCCCTCCAAGAGAATGTAAGCCCTATGGAAATATAGACACTTGTCTGTTGGTTTATCATTGTATCTGCAGTTCTTGAATGTTTCTTGCCTCCTACTCTCAAGGTAGGACAGCTTTTCGGGGAGATTTGAACTGCAAAGTGCACTCTCCCCACAATCAGGTTTCAGAAGACCACATCCTGTTTGGCTTCAACCTTTTCATCCTACTTCACTCCCTTTCCTTAGAATGTTCCCACACTGAATCATGTACAGCCGAATCCTTGTCTTGGGATCTATTTCTTAGGAAACTATCTTAAAACATTTATGTTATCTGCTTTATGTATTAGCTACTGGGCATTCAAAAATAAAACCATAGCAGGGGACGGTGGCTCACACCTATAATACCAGCACTTTGGGAGGCAGAGGTGAGAGGATTGACTAAACCAGGGATTTAAGACCAGCCTGGGCAACTTGGAGAGACCTTGTCTCTACAATAAATAAAAAAATTAGCCAGGCGTGGTGGTGCGTGCCTGTAGTTCCAGCTACTTGGAAGGCTGAGATGAAAGGATCATCGGAGCCCAAAAGATCGAGGCTGCGGTAGCCATGAGTGAGTGACTGCACTCCAGACTGAATGACAGAATGAGACTCTGGCTCAACGTAAACAAACAAATACATACACACATACATAAAATAAAGTCTTCTACCCAATAAATAGATCCCAAACAAAATATTCCAAAATAAGTGGTGAAAATGCAGGCGGTTTTTGAATCATAGGCAAGGGAGGAATACACTAGATTAGAAGGGTTGTGCTGGCTGGGCAAACAAAATAATGCAATTCTCCCACTGATGCTTCTTCCTGATCCACGAAGATAGGAGATTGAATGGCTGCATCTATTCTAGCTGTGTCTGGAGAAAAACAAAATCCAAGTTTTAATTAAGGCAAAAGAGTAAAGAACATCAACTTTCCATAAATAGGTGAAAGGTATACAGGGACCTGCTTCTCTTGGCACGGAAGATTTAGATGGAAGCGTGAAAAGGTTTGGATGATCAGAGAGAAGATAGAGGATAGGAAGCAGCAGAGGTGAGAGTGAGAAGGAGAGACTCCTGGAGCAAGTTATATTTGGGGGGGTAACAAGGTATGACAGAGAGGAGATGGTATTCATTCCAAATTGTGTTAAATCTGAGACGGATTCAGATACAGTCTCACTTGGGACTCGGAGGGTTCTCGGGTTTGAGCGTGTCTCCCAGAGTTCACGCGTTGAAAATTTAATCCTCAGTGCTTCAGCAGTGGAAGGCGAGGCCTAGTAAGAAGTGATTAGGTCATGAAGCCTCTGCCTTCATTAACGGTGTCGTTCCATAGGATAACACGGCCAGAAGGCCCTCACTGGACGTCAGCCCCTTGACTTTGGACTTTCCAGCCTGCAGAACTGTAAGAAGTAGCAAATACATTTTTTTTCCTTCATAAATTACTCAGTCTGTGGTATTTTGTGATGGCAACATAAAACAAATTAAGACAAGGAGGGCCATGATGGCCCTGAGCCAGAAGTCTTGGCCTGCTAGCGTCACAGCTTCAGGGACAGTCTGTGCAGGCAGACTCTCAGGAGCAGTATGCCTATACTTGGAAGAGAAGAAGCTGTGAAGTCTTCATTTGGGTAGGGTGCTGATAAACTTGGCTCCTATATTAAATATAGAAGATAAAATAGGAATTTAAAATATTGTTAGCACTAACCTAGCAAGCACTAAACTCAAACAATGATCAACCCTTCAAATGAAGGGAGACAGATCACTACAAGTCAGAAATCCCTCACTTGGAATCTAAGATTTACTTTAGAAAACTAACAATATTTCTAAAAATTGATGCAAGATTTTGTGTGAATGTATTTTGTTGCCTATTTGGGAGTGAAAATTCCTAACTTTTATCAAATTCTTAGAGGCTTCCCGGATTCCAAATGATTAAAAATAATTGTTCTAAACAAAAACACACTTCTCTCCTAGTTCTTTTTAAAATTTGTTAGGCCCATCGCTCTGGCTAGTCAGCTAATATTGACATCTGTTGGAGTTTTAGAAAGCTGAATATTTGGATTTACTCTGTTATATGTTTTGTTTTAGGTATTATTAAATTATTTTGAATTTCTTCCTGGTCAATGTTTTGATAGCAGAGAGAAGCATTTTGCAATGGGTTGACTAATAAGTAGAAGACTATTTAAAAATGTTCAGTGGAAACACATAACGTAGGTAACTTAAATACAGTTGTCTTAGTCATGTTGTCTAAAGAGAGATCAGCGAATTAGTTATATGTGATTTATGGAGGAAGACTCTCAGGAAACTCTTGTAAGAAAGGATGTGAAGGAAGATAAGGAAGTGGGGTGGGGATCAAGCAAGAGGTCGTCCTTGATCTGATTGTGGGGAGGACAAACTTTGCAGTTTAAATCTCACTGTAGAGTTGTCTCACACTTTGCAGTAAAGAGACCGGGCTTTAGTATCTCTGTATCAGTCAGTCACTGACCACCTGTCAGGGTGGAGGGTAAAGTGTATGTGTGATACTGATAAGGTGGTGATGGGTGTGATGGTGGTGATGGGTGTGATGGTGGTAAGGGTGGTGATAAGTATAATTGTGGTAATGGTTGTGACTGTGTGACTTGGTGATGGTGACAATGGTAGACATGGCGGTGATGAGTGTGGTGGTGGTAATGGGTGTGATGGTGGTGATGGGTGTGATGGTGTTGGTGTAACCTCCCAAGGCTTTCTGGTTGGGTGTCATCACTTAGCCCAGGGAAGGTCTCACAGGTAGAAGCTTTTATCTCAGCACTGACAGCAACTGGAGAAATGGGCTCACTGACTGGTAAATCAATATGGGAGAGACATAACAGTGCCGACAAACTTCAGTGTATTTCTTTTGTGTTTATAAAATGTTCTAGAAAAATTCTTTTTTGGGGGGGGGTCGGAGTCTCACTCTGTCACCCAGACTGGAGTGCAGCGGCCGCTCCCGCCACCGCAGCCTCGACCCGCTGGGCTCCGGCGATCCTTCCGCCTCCGCCTTCCGAGTAGTCGGAATTACAGGCGCGCGCTACCATGCCCGGCTGATTTTTTGATTTATTGTAGAGATGAGGTCTCGCTGCCCAGGCGGGTCTCGAACCCGCGGGCTCAGGCCATCCACTCACCTCAGCCTCCCAAAGGCGCGGGATGACAGGCTGAGCCACCGAGCCCTGCTGTAGAAAAATTCGAAGTCAATTGGCAGTCAAACGTGTATTGAGTATCTATTGTGTGAAAGATATTCCAAATTTAGCAAAAAGTGACTTCTCTTATTGAGTAGCAAGATGATTCCCATGTGCTAAACCGATGAAAGCGAATGATCTTCTTTTACGTCATCTTTGGTCTGTCTGGGCTGGGTGCTCTGCTGACCCAAAGTCTAAGTATTTGAAGCAGCTGGTGTGCTTTGATCAAATCCAACATATCGAATCTGAGAAAGGCCTGTCTCAAGCCCCAGTTGGTCTAGGACAGTAGCTCTCAAACTTGAGCATGCACTGGAATCACCCAGAAGACTTGCCGCAGCACAGATTTCAGTTCCCCCTTTCCTCCTTGCAGTTTCGGATGCAGGTGGGCCTGAGATGGGATTGGGACCTTGCCTTGCTCACTTGTTCCTAGGTGATGGTGCTGCTGACTGCAATTCCTCCTCACTGCTCTAGGACTTGAGGACCTCTTCTGCGGAACTACAAAGGGCAGATGAGACAGTGTTTTCTGCTCAGTCCTTCTTGAGCGCTCACGCGCACGCACACACACGCACAAACACAAACACACACACAAAACCATTAACAATTTGATGAGCGCTTTTCTATTCACTTGTACCTGATCATGGTTGTGTCCTAAGGTTGCAGGCTCTAACTCAGTGAGCATTGTAGAGGCAACTGGAAAAATACCAACAGCTTTCCTGAGAGTAAAACATGGATCAAAATCACTCCCAAACAGCAGAAATATCATGCAAGTCACATATGTAATTTTCAATTTTTTAGTAGACATATTTTAAAAGTGAATACAATGATAAAATTAATTTTAATAATATATTTCATTTACTCTGATAATCCCAAATGTTACCACTTCAACATCTACTCAACGTAAAATTATTAAGATAGTCTGTGGTCTTTCTTTTTGGAACTAGCCCTTGGAAATCTGTGTATCGCACGCCTCGATTTGGATGAGCCGTTTTTCAAATTCTCCATGACCACAGGTGAGCAGTGGCTACCATATTGGGCAGTGCAGACAATGGTCTGCTTCTGTCAGGATCATTAAAGTTTTGATCTGGCTAATTTAACCTAAAGCGCAGTTTGTCTCTTACTGCCTCCATTCTCCACTTTGTTTAAGTGACTGGAAATCTGCAGCTCAAAGGCTTAACGATGTGCAATGAGGAGGCCTGAGAAGCTGCCGGAGGTGCCCCAGCATCTGTGTCTGCCTGCAGAAGGCGAGACAGAAGCAGAAGTTCTTTTAGAAATGATCCAGGATGTTGATAAATACAATGAGTCAGGAGTCCCCTGTCATCAGGGCCGTAATGTTTCCTAATAATTGCCAAAGCTGAATCAGTCCAGTGTTCCAGGTAGGAGATAAGATTGACTGCACTTGGTTTTAGCCATTGCACTGGCCTTGGAAAGCAAGTCAGAGGCCTCTGCAGCACATGGAAACAGGCCAATGGGAAGCTGTGGAAGGTTGGTTCCAATTAGTCTGAGGTTAGCAAGAGGTTTAGCCTCATTCTTGCCTAGAGGCAGAGTGCTAAAACTCATGTAATGCAAATGAAAAGATAATGAAAACAATTTAAGTACATAGGACTTCCATAGATGAGGCTTTCATATGTGTTATCTTCTCTTTGACTTGGCATTCAGAGGCAGGTGTCACCTCTCCCCAGTTCTCACTGTGGTCGGTATCTTGCCTTGGGTCACACAGTTCTAGTTGTCTGATCCTGGACTTGCACCAGACTCCTGATTGCTACCTAGTTCTGTTCTACCCAAGCATCTTGTCTTGGGTCACACAGTTCTAGTTGTCTGATCCTGGACTTGCACCAGACTCCTGATTGCTACCTAGTTCTGTTCTACCCAAGCATTGCTCAAAAGTACCCATAATGTGGGTGCTTGGAGGTACAAGAGAATGTGAAAGCAAAGCCTCACATCACTTTCACAGTTGAATGATGTCTTTCCAGATTTATATATTTTTCCTTTTCTGATAAACTGTAAGTGGAAGGCTTTTCAGGGCTTTGACTTAGCTCTGCAAACTTGAAAAACTTTGGACATTACACTGCAGCAGAAGTTACACGTGTGTGTTTCTCTTTCCTGAGCTTTTGTCAAAGGCACTAGCAAGAAATCGCCACTTGGCCTCTCTTGGCAGGGCCTCCCCATTCCCGCTTCCTTCTCATGGCCACCATCACCTAAACCAAGACAAGGAACTTGAATTGGGATCCGGAGCTCCGCTTCATTTCTTTAGGCTGTGTACAAGAACTGGAAGAGGCTAGTCTCCTCTTGAATGTGACATTGAGGCACAGAAAGATGTGGCAGTTCCATGTTTTCAAAGACAGAGATGAGGCCATCAGATGACCTTACCACACCGTAGGCTTTGTAGGATGCTAGTTAAATCAACCAGCTGTAACCCAGAACTTTGGTTCCAAACTTTGTGCCCAAACTGAGTGGCACATCAGAAACCCCCGGGAGAGGAGCCATTGAAAGGAGTGTGCTGGTGCCTGTGCCCATTCCACACAGATTCAGATTTCATTGATCTGGGCACAGGGATCTCAGGTGACTCTGATGTGAGACCTGGGTTAAGAACGGTTGTAAAAAGTAACATTTGAAATGTATATCATCTCTTCCCATTCATGCAACATTTTCCGAATTTTGGGGAAAATCAAACTTTACTTCAAAAAGTATAACTTGAGTTTTAAAAAAGAAAAGCTGTTTTCTGATTCAGAAGGAACTGCAGATTCCTTGGGAGAACAGATTAAACAGGTGATGATTTGCACTGCCGTCTTGGAATGACCCTGGAGAACTGCGTGGCGGGACAGGAGTTGTAAAGTGAAAATGGCTAGCTGGGTTCGATGGCTCAGCCTGGAAGCCCGCGCCTTTGGGAAGCTGAGGTGAGTGAATTGCCTGAGCCCGCGGGTTCGAGACCCGCCTGGGCAGCGAGACCTCATCTCTACAATAAATAAAAAAATCAGCAGGGCGTGATAGCGCATGCATGTAATTCCGGCTCCTTGGAAGGCGGAGGCGGAAGGATCACGGAGCCCAGCAGGTCGAGGCTGCGGTGGCCGGGAGCGGCCACTGCACTCCGGTCTGGGCGACAGAGTGAGACTCCAACTCAAAAAAAAAAAAAAAAAGAAAATGGCTAACCATTCTTTTTTGTGATTCTTTTCTCTGTTTCTCTCTCTCTCTCACTCCCTTTCTCCTTCTGTCAACTGGCGACATTAATTGCTAAGTCGAAGTTTTTGTAATTATGTTATTTGCTGCTTTTTTGTAGAACAGTGTTTTATATCTTTGGTCTCAGTTTTATGCAAATGAAAGATATACTGAGATCTAAGTCAAAGTCCCAGCTCTTCCTGTTCCATGATGTATATCAATAGTAAGTTCCTTAAGTCTCTAGTCTTCAGTGGTCTCATCTATTTAAAAAAGTGAGAACAATGAGAGGTATGCCATTCGGCTATTATGATGATTCAGTTAAACTCCCTGTAAATACTATTCTGGGTACATGACTCACACCTGTAATCCCAGCATTTGGGAGGCCAAGCGGGGGAGGATCAGTTGATGTTAGGAGTTTGAGACTAGCCTGGGCAACATAGCAAGACTCCAGCTCTGAAAAAGAAATTTCAAAGTTAGCCAGGTGTGGCGACACATGCCTGTAGTCCTAGCTACTCAAGAGGCTGGAATGAGAGGTTCACCTGTGCCCAGAAGTTTGAGGCTGCGGTGAGCTACGATTGTACTCCAGCCTGGGTAACAGGCAGAGACCTATCTCTTAAAAAAAAAATAAAATGTACTTGGAAGGATCGCCTGAGCCCAGCGGGTCGAAGCTGGGGTGGCCGTGAGCGTGCCACTGCACTCCAGCCTGGGCAACGGAGTGAGACTCCAATTCAAAATAAAATAAAATGGACTATTTAACACCGAGTTGGGACCATTTAGTGAAATATTATTATTAATTCTTAGATCTCCCACCACAGTAAATCAACATGTAGCTGACAGATCCTTAACAATTCTTGGTTTCTCCTAGTCTTCCTCCCTGCCTAAGTTCTCTAAGAAATCTGAAACGGTGTCTCTCCACGTGCACCACCACTGTCCCTAGTCCTACAAAGTTTTTGGTATTAAAAAAATTTTTTTAAATTTATTTTAAAGATGTGGAGTACAATTCAGGGTTAGGTATACAGATGTTCATTATGCAAGCACCCTTGTTGATGAAGTGTGCCCCCCTTCCCTGGCAGATTCCCACTACTGCCAATCCCACCCCCGCCCTCCTGGCAGTTACCCACAACTGCCAATCCTTTTCTTACAGTGTTATGATAATTGTTCAAGGCCCACTTATGAGCGAGAATACGTGATACTCAGTTCTTTGTTTCTGTGATACGCCACTCAGGATTATAGACTCTCAGTCCATCCAGGTTGCTGTGAAGTTCATGATTTTGTCCTTCTTTATGGCTATGTAGTATTCCATGGTATATATGCAGCTCTCAGTGTCTTCTGAAGGTCAATGTTGTTTAATAGAAAAGTGTCCCTTGTAACAAGTTCAATTGTTTGAGCTCATTTCTCTCCATTTCAGACCCTGAGGCTGGTTTGCATTGCTGAATGTGTTTTTTCTATTTCTTGCTGCCTGCTCTAAAGGCAAATGCCACTGGGTCCTGGCCACTGAATCATTCACGTCCTTTTCATGTTTAGTAACATAGACAGCAGCTGGTGGCAAAACTGTATCTTACTCTCAAGAACGTCTTTTTTTTTTAGCTTTCCGACATGTTGTTCTTGTCCCCACCTCCACTCCTGACACATCCTATCCTTCACCTCAATACCAACTTCCTTAGGAGAAACTGCCACAGGAGGCCACCAGATTACGCTCTGCACGTATTCAGGGGCAACCTCGCACACAGACAAGGTTGTGAATGGTTCCCACTAGAAGTTTGCAGTATGCAACCTGTGTAACTGTATGCTATTCATATTTTTCCCAGATGAGTTCTCATGAATTTATCGGGAGCTCCTGTCTTCCAACGCATTTGCATCATCCTACAGTCTCACTAGAATACATGGATGAGAATTCCAGTTCCTTGACATGCTCACCAGCATTTTCTATAGTCTGTCTTTCTAAATTAGCCCTTCTGATAGGTGGGTAGTGGTACCTCGTTGTGATTTGACTTTTATTTCCTTGATGTCTAATGATGCTGAGCGTGTTTTCATTTGTTATTACAGCAAATAAGCTATTTGTAAATCTTTGGTGAAATGTCTGTTCCAATCTTCTTGCCTGTTTTAAAAATTGGGTTGTTTTCTTAGTATTAATTTTTCACACATGTCCCGTGCATCCTTTATGTATATACGTATGTAATATATATATACATATTACTACATATGTATTACGTATAATATATAAATTGTACTTTTGAATTTTGATAACTTGTTTCACCAACTTGTAAATTTCTCAGAACAAAGGTGTTCCTTGAGAATAGAAGACACGCTATATGTAAATCTACGGCATCCAGTTGAGACCCAAGAGCTTGATGGATACTTCTTAAGCATTTCAGGGTGGTGAGGGCCAGTCCACATGTCTTTCTCACACATTTGGAGACCATGCTACTCAGAGTCAAATATTTTTTTAACATTAAGTCCATGGATTAACCTAATCCTATTTAAAGACTTCTGTATGGATAACATATGCTATACAATTTGCAGCAAAAGTACTTTTAACATTATTTTAGAGAATGAAACTTTGGTAGTTTCCCCCAAGTGGTTAAATCAGGAAGCATTTTGTTCTAAATTATTAGCAGTCTGTTTAGAGCATCAGTTTAATATTTCCAGTGACCTATCTTTGTAGATGATTTTAAGTAATAAATACAATTTTAAAGGAACTAGTGTCTGTTTACCAAATGCAGAACATGAACATGTTAGTTAAAGGGCAGAATCGTGGTTTCTGAATTTGTTTATTTAATTTTTTTTTTAGTCGGAGTCTCACTCTGTTGCCCAGGCTGGAGTGCAGTGGCACGCTCATGGCCACTGCAGCCTCGACCCACTGTGTTCTGGCGATCCTTCCGCCTCAGTCTTCCAAGGAGCCAGAACTACAGGCCCGCACTACCATGCCTGGCTCATTGTTTATTTATTGGAAAGAGGCGGTCTTGCCAAGTTGCCCGGGCTGGTCTCGAACCCACGGATCAGGCAATGCACTCGCCTCAGCCTCCCAAAGTGCTGGGATGACAGGCCGAGTCACCGAGCCTGGCCTCTGAAAATAATTTTAAGAAGTTCAGATTAGTTGGCAACCCTACCAAGCTATCTTACAAAGCTGAGTGTCCTTTGGAACAAATGCCCTTTGGAAAGTGAATAAGAATAATGTATTACACGGGCCATAGTAGTTCTGCATGTGCTGGCTTTGCTGGTTGAATAAGTCACGTGGAAGTTAGTAGCAGCAACTCCTGTAAGCTGTCAGAAAACATTATTCTTTTGGAGAAAAAGACATCGCATGCAGAATGGTGGCATATAGCACTAGGCTTTTTAATTAGAGCTGAATTTCATTTTTAGGCAAATGGACAATTTCCAGGGGGTCACTGGGACCTTGATAGATTCCTCAGTTCTTCCTCACTGCCTGGTGGGCTGTCATCTCCCCAGACCCAGAACTTTCACTCCCTGAAACACCCAACGAATGCCTCAGTTTTGTTTTATTCCTTCACTGTGATGTCTCGCAACCAGACATCATTCTGGTTGCAATTTTAGATCTAATTCCTTTTGTCTCATCATTAAGCACCAGCTGTTTCATCCTACCTGAAGGACTTAACTTTATGTGGAAACGTCTTGATTCGGGCAACTACATGTTGGCATGCTCTACCCACTTTGTAAAAAGGAACTATTTTGTCGAAGCTTTCTTATTTTCATAATGTAATTTACAGATGGACTCTATCATGGCAATTCATGAAGGGCTTATGTGGACCCAGATACTTCACATGTTATCTTTTTTTTTTTTTTTTTTGAGTTGGAGTCTCACTCTGTCGCCCAGACTAGAGTGCAGTGGCCGCTCCCGGCCACCACGGCCTCGACCTGCTGGGCTCCAGCGATCCTTCTGCCTCAGCCTTCTGAGTAGCCGGAATTACAGGCATGCACTACCACGCCCAGCTGATTCTTTTGATTTATTGTAGAGATGAGGTCTCGCTGCCCAGGCGGATCTCGAACCCGCGGGCTCAGACACTCACCTCAGCCTCCCAAAGGCGCAGGATTACAGGCTGAGCCACTGAGCCCGGCTTATATATAGTTTTCAAGTGTTAAAGCTTTATGCCAGATTTTTGAAAAAAATAAAAGGTACCTTCATCACTATCATTTGTACATTTTAGAAAAAGCTTACAGTAACATGAGAAGATAGGGTCACTGTGTTCATTACCACATCTAAATGGTGGGAACTGAAGACTAAGGGCTTTGAGTTCACTAGAAGCTTCTACGATCCCTTGAAGAATCAAGTGTTTTGACATCTATCATCAACCATCTTTCATTTGATAAAGAGATAAAACGTCTATTTACTTACACATATGAGCTCTCAAAGTTTATTACTTCAGATCTTTTGTCTTCTGGATTGACTCAATATTCTTTTCTTTTAACTGGTGTTTTGCTAGTTTTTAAATTTCACAAGCAAATATTATCTCTTGTACAGGTATTAAGAAATGGCCATTTGGAAAATTTAGAGTCATCCCATTGAGACATAAGTAAAGAAGACAGCTTCCTAAAGCTGAGGACAGCCTTTCTGCGAAGGGTATTTCAGAACTCAGGAATAAACAAAGCTGTCATAATGTAGACAACATTGCTTATTGGAACTGATAAGGTCAGATTAAATGGAACTTGATGCCATACAAAGTTTGTCAATTCCTCTTCCATGTTACAAATGAAAAAAAACTAATGTGTTACTGGATTGTGATAGAAGTTTATAAATAGTGAATGCATAGGAAAGGCATACTATTTTTTTTTTTTGAGTTGGAGTCTCACTCTGTCACCCAGACTGGAGTGCAGTGGCTACTCCCAGCCACCGCAGCCTCGATCTGCTGGGCTCCAGCGATCCTTCTGCTCAGCCTTCCGAGTAGCTGGAACTACAGGTGCGCGCTACCATGCCCGGCCAATTTTTTAATTTATTGTAGAGATGAGGTCTCGCCAAGTTGCCCAGGCGGGTCTCGAACCCACGGGCTCAGGCAATTCACTCACCTCAGCCTCCTAAAGCGTGGGATTACAGGCTGAGCCACCGAGCCCGGCGAAAGGCATACTATTGAGGAAACTTTTCTCAGTTCATGGATGTGCAGGAAGCATTCAAGTTTGCATGTGCCCTCTCCATGTAGACTTTGTGAAATAATTGTTATATAAGTCAACAAATCCTTGTTTTCCTGGGGCTAAAGTCTGGGAAGGAGGCAAGCTGGTCCATGACACCCACCTACCTGCCTGCATCACAATGGGCAAGAGGCCAGTCACAGAGCTCTGCATTCCAAGGATCTTCACATTCTTCCAATTATTGCCAGAAGATTGAAGAGGGAGGCTGGATAAAGCAACGAGAAGTTCAGTGTTTATAGTCAGAATGACAAAAGTGACATTTTATTTTTTCAGAGGAAAGGGGAACTTTTTCGTCTGAGTTGGGGTCAGTGCTCCATGTGCAGGGTCTTCATAGACTCCTTAGCAGGGGGGCTATGGGTTTCCTCTATTTTCAACCCCTGTGAGTCTGCTCCCCTGCTGCTATTCTCCTGTCCAGCTAAGGTGAGGCCTGGGCAAGCTGCTGGAATTCTCTTTTCACCTCCTTTCAAAAGGAAACAGAGTTCAAAATTGAGCATGGAAGCCAGGAGGGGAGGTGTGACTCCATGGGCGGGATTTTTACAGCCACGTTAGGGCAAATATTGAGTACACTTTTAGCACATTGAGAAAAAAATTGTTGCCAACAGAAAGCCAACTTGATACAAATATTTCTGCCCACTTAATGGGGTGGTGAAAAATACCATTAGCTTTGAGTATGGAAAGCATCATATTGGACAGAGAGATTGTTATAGACAGGTTCCTGATCTGCATTTATATTTTGGAGGATGTGATTAGTTATTAAAATTATGATCAAAAAAATAAAACAAGCATAAAATAAACCACATGTGCTACATAAAAAGTATTTTTTCCTCCAAAATAAATATTTGGGTAAAATACACAGGTTAAATCTTTCACCTCAGGAAAGTTTTGGTAGCAGTAAAGTTATGGATCATAACTTGGTCTGCAATGCCATTTTTAATCGATCTCACTGCTATAAATTTTGAAAAGGTAGATCAGAAAATGAGAAGATCTACAAGCACAGACAGAGAGGAACAAATGATCTCTTTTGGCATCACTCTGCCTTCATGTCTCTGAAGCCTGAGTGTGGAAAGAAGGCGCCGGGCCGTGGTGGATTCCACTTGCCAGGAGGCTGCAGAGAGAAGAAAGCTGACCTCAGGCCCAGAGTTCCGAGGAGGGGACCCCAGGACTCTAACAGCTCCCTCATGGTACCTTTGTTGTGCAGTTTCTTCCTGGATCCCTTTATCCAGGCTGTCCGTTTTACTCTCCCTAGACGCGATTGATGATTCCAATGATTCCTCCACAATAATCCTTGGGTCCTGGTTCTGATCAACAGAATAGATGTTTGTTTCATTTTTCAGAGATTTCCTTGATTGGTTCCTGGTTCCCAGTCTCCATATTTCGCATTTTTTTCTAAAAAAAAAAGAACAGCATTTTCCATATGCCATATCAATCCTATAATTGATCCAAGTCCTTTTATATTTGATTACACTCCTGAAAGCAATGCTGGTGTCATTTATGTGCCTTAAAAAAATGGAATGTTTTCTATGGGTATTTGTCTGTACTCTAATGCAGCTAAAATCTCTGAATTTGTGATTCAAAGAGCATCTGAATGAATAAGTAATCATTTATATCTATGCATTAACTTTATTTGAAAATCCAGTGTCCCAAATTCAAAATTCACAAATTCCAGTTTCCCAAATTACAGATTTACAGACTGAACAATTGACGATTTCACTTCATTCTAGATGCTTCTTTTTCTTCTGCTTAAAAGTGTGTCTGATTTGGGAGCACGTTTTCTAAAAAATAAGCTATCAGCTTTGGAAATAATCAGTAAGTGCAAAAACATTGCCTTTTGTTGCTTGAAGTAGAAAATAGGTTTTATTGATGGATATAGACATAGAATCAGTATTTCAGAATAAGAGGGAATTTTTTGAGCACTGGATTTTCATTTTTCAAGTGAGGAGACCCATATAAAAAATTGTCTTGTTATTTTTCATTTGTTTAAGAATAAAGAAAAGATTTGTCCAAGTTTATAGTCTTTAACATCAGAGCTGAAACTAGAATCGACTCTACCTCAACAGTGAAACAGGTGATTAATTGGCTAGTTGAACATGTTATCTTTGTGTATTAGCAGAGCAGTGAAGACAGGAATGAACATAGGTAGGTGTGAAAGAATGTACCTAGTGGGGCATTCTTCCATTATTTTCTTTTTTTTATAAATAAAGTAGATTTCTGAACTCATTTAAGGAGTTGTCTTGACTATGTTTAGATAAGATTTCTGAACTCATTTAAGGAGTTGTCTTGACTATGTTTAGATAATTGAATGATAAAAGATCATGTAACACTATGTTCATGTAGTCTGTCGAGATTTGTGCTTATCCTCAAGTTGAAAACCTGTTCGTTTTTTGCAAAAGTGTATAGAAGTAGAAAAAAAAATCTCCAATGCTGTCCTCCTCACATTCTTAGGCATTCTTTCAGCTCCCTTTTCAGACACACTTGAATTGGGAACTCACCAGCCTCATAAGCCATGTTCAGGGACAGCTGTTATAAAGGACAAAAATATCAGGCCTTCAACTTTGTTCAAGTTCAAGTCAAGTGAACACAAGATCACATGAACAAGAGTGGAGGCGAGAGGTTTGCAGGCAAAGCATCCAGGACCAAATCAGCTGAGCTTTCCTCGTGGTTCCTTTGGACTGATTATATGTCTATGAGCACCTGGGCTTTCATAAGTAAATGCAAACTAATACAGCCAAGTTTCAGGGCATTAAGTAGACAAGTTGGGGATAATTTTTTTTTTTTTTTTTTAGTTGGAGTCTCACTCTGTCGCCCAGACTGGAGTGCAATGGCCACTCCCGGCCACTGCAGCCTCGACCTGCTGGGCTCCGGTCATCCTTCCGCCTCAGCCTTCCGAGTAGCCGGAATTACAGGCACGTGCTACCACGCCAGGTTAATTTTTTTTTTTGATTTATTGTAGAGGTGAGGTCTCGCCTGCCCAGGCAGGTCTCGAACCCACGGGCTCAGGCAATCCACTCACCTCAGCCTCCCAAAGGCATGGGATTACAGGCTGAGCCACCGAGCCCGGCGCGGATAATTTTTAACTGAAAATAGAGTATATAAGCTGTTGCTATTTGACAGAGTTGCTATCATTTTAAGTAATGGCCAAGCGGAAGCTATATCCACTTTCCATGGTATGAGTTGATTTTAAATAGTGGTCTATTGCTTTCAGCAACATGTTAGCTAATTCTTCCTTTCTTTAATGGAAAAACAAAAACATAGAATCCTCAAAAACCCCTCTGTGTGTGTGTCTCTGTATGTGTGTATGTCTGTGGTGTGAGCTGTTGTATATATTTGTGTATGTTTCAGGGATGAGCTGATGAGACAAGAAAAAGACTTTACTACAGGCAGTCTCTGCTGTAGTGAGCATGATATGCTGATTATCCCTATGTTCAAATCTGATGTCTCAAATAAATTTATGTTATAACTGTAGGCTCTTACAAATATTTTTGCATACTTTAAAAAACAACTGTGTTGATTTTAAAACTGTCATAACTAACTATGGTTGCCAGATAAAATACAGAATGCCTAGTTAAATTTGAATTCCAGATAAACAAGTACATTTTTGGTATCAGTTTGTCCCAAATATTACATGGGATATACTTATACTAAAAATTTTATTACTGTTTAGTTGAAATTCAGATTTAACTGAGTGTCTTGAATTTTTATCTGCTAAATCTGCTGACCAAATAACTAAGTAAATATATGGAAGTCATTCCTTCAAAATCATTTAGTACAGCAGAGCTGGATTGTGCTATTTAAAAGTAAGAGAGTTGTTTCAACACCACTTGAGATAGTTACAATCTGCTGTTGTGTCAACAACCAAAAAACTTGCATGCCTGATTTTTTGTCCCTTTCTTGTTTTCTTTCATTCAACAATACCGCTGCTAAACCCTTGCAGTTATATGCATTCACTTTGAGGGAGGATGCCACATTTTAGCTATTGCCTTATCCTTGGAGACAAAGCTTTGGAAAATTAGGACCATGCTTGAGTCCAAGATGCACACAAGCATGCTCTTCTGCAAAATGCAATGTATTGCTTCAAGCTGGCGTCTCCCTTTTCCTTGAGAGAAAAGTATGGCATCTTAAACTAAAGCACACTTCTGCGCTTGCCGGGCTTACTTGGTGCCAGCAGCCACACACAACACACGGCTTTCATCTGGGCTTCAAAGTGTGGCAGAGGGAGTTTGGGGGATGGGAACAGGGGAGGAGGGGAGGGTAAGCTGAATGCGGAAAAGGGGAAACAAACAAACAAAAAAGGAAAACCGGACGAGGTGGATAGAAGGAGAAATATCCTTTCAAATATCATGGCCCCATGGTTGGGCTGTGAGAAGCCAAGCCTTCGGTTCTCTCCTGTTGTGTATATTTTTTTGTTGCCGCCACTTCCCATGCTGGGAAGATTCCTGTCATCCCTCACATATTTTATCCAAGAAAAGGCTGCCCTGCCCTGTGCTTGGTGATTGAGGCTGTGCCCCTGGTGTGCCACTCTATCAGTGGTTCCCAAGGCTGTCTAGCCTGGGAAAAACTACATGGACACGTTCCAAAATCAGCATTACATGCATTATTGTTCTTACTCTCCCTGATTAGAGTGCACACAATGAAAACAACAGCAACAGCCTCATTTTCTAACCTTCCTCCCAGCACAAGGCAGTTCTTAGTCTGTTTTTCTTTCTCTGGGTCTTCCTAAAAGTTAACCGCTTCAGTGCTGGGGGAGTCCCAGACCTCACAACCACTGCCCTGCAAGTTTCTTTGTGATTTGGGGAGCTCTGGGGCATCAAAGGAGCAGGCAGTCTTGTCCGTCTGGAAATCTGGGCAGAGCTGCCTAACGGGACGAAAAGTCAAAAGCTGTGTGTGGCGCAGCTTGGACGGCCCGGGGCACAATTCCAGGGCACTCTTTCCAGCCCTGAGGTCAGTTAGGCTCTCGTAGTTTCTCATATATAAAGTGGCGACGGATGAGGAGATGGGGATCCAGTTGTTTTAACTCTTCTTTGTTTTATTTTATTTTAAAAATGTGGAGTACAATTCAGGATTAGGCATACATGTGGATATCGTACAGGTAAAGTTTGGGCCTCTCTGTTTTAACTCTTTTTTTTTTTTTTTTTTTTTAGAGTTGGAGTCTCACTCTGTCGCCCAGACTGGAGTGCAGTCAACCTGCTGGGCTCTGGCGATCCTTCTGATTCTTCCACCTCCGCCTTCCAAGTAGCCGGAATTCAGGCATGCGCTACCACGCCCGGCTGAGTTTTTGATTTATTGTAGAGATGAGGTCTCGCTGCTCAGGCGGGTCTTGAACCCGCGGGCTCAGGCAATCCACTCACCTCAGCCTCCCAAAGGCGCAAGATGACAGGCTGAGCCACCGAGCCCAGTTTGTTTTAACTCTTAATGCCACACAAGTCTGTCTGCATTAATCCTTAGTGAATTTAGTTGATTGGTCTCAATTATCTACAGGAAACTCTTCTCAACCTTTTTTGGAACTTCTGAATAACGTCTTTGTAAACTTTTGTGAGTATATGGGAAAACAGAGTGGGAATGGCAATTGTACTTTAAAAGCTACCGGGTAAACCAAAGTCCCATTGAAACAGACATTACAGTGAAAATATGTTACCAAAAAAAAAAAAAGGGAAGGAAAGGAGACTTCTAATATCATGGCTTCTTTATTTAAAACAATGGAGGTGACAGGACATTTCAGAGTAATGGGAGAATCTCGACGTTCCTGGGTGTCCAATCTTTTGGTTTCCCTGGGCCAAACTGAGACAAGAGGAATTTGTCTTGGGCCACACATAAATTGTATGATATATAGTTAGCATAATACATAATATGACCTCTTTTATTTTTTTACATTTTCAGTATAAAGTTTGGAAAAATGAGAATACTATAAAACGAGTGGGACATTTGACCTTGTTTTTGTAAAACTGATCTATCAGTGTCTGGTTGGATGGAAGTGGTTGTAATTCTTGGTGAGTTCTCGAGGTGCTCATCAGAAATGTTGGTTCAAACGGTGCCCTTCGTGTGCTTCCTAATTGAAAACAACTGCTCACAATTGAATGCGCTGCCAAAAAACGATGTCATGAATAAGGCGTGATTGTGAACTTCAAAAATAGAACGATGCATGAGGTCACAAAGGAAATAAACGCTTAAAAACACGTGACGTAAAAAGATTTTGTGGGGCCGCATCGCTAGCTGTCCTGGGCTGCTGTGGCCTGTGGGCCGTGGGTTGGACATGCCTGGTCTATACGGTAAAGCAATTGATCTGACCTTTATTTAGGAATGTTAGAGGATGATAAGTGAAAAAAGGCTACTTACGCCTGTGTCAGTTCATTCAAAGTTATTTCAAATTGGCTCCTCTTAAACATTCAAGTGTCTTTGAGACGGGCCTGACTGATGAAAGCCTTCCTTTAACCAGTCTTTGAAAATCTGGCTTCATCATTTGGTTGCTTATTGGCCTCAGTATATGGATATTTGTACAAAATAGAATTGTGTAGTCAGGACTGGTTACATAATTGGCAGGGGCCAGAGTCAAATGAAAATATGGAGTTACTTGTTCAAAATGTTTGAAGAATTTCAAAACAGGCCGGGCTCGGTGGCTCAGTCTGTAATCCCAGCACCTTGGGAGGCCGAGGCGAGTGGATTGCCTGAGTCCACAGGTTCGAGACCCGCCTGGGCAACTTGGTGAGACCTCGTCTCTACAACAAATCAAAAAATGATCTGGGCGTGGTAGCATGCGCCTGTAGTTCCGGCTACTTGGAAGGCTGCGGTGGAAGGATCACCGGAGCCCAGCAGGTCGAGGCTGCGGTGGCCGGGAGCGTGCCACTCACTCCAGTCTGGGCGACAGAGTGAGACTTCAACTCAAAAAAAAAAAAAGAATTTCAAAACAAATTTCATTTGTAACAGCACAGCATTAAACTAAGTGTGGGATCCTTTGGAGCATGGGGCCCTGTGAAATTTTGTAGGTCACACATCCGCAAAGCTGGCTCTGTGCCTAATTGTCACTATGCCTTGAGGTCACTGAATTCATGACTAGAGCTATCACAATGCTTAGGAAAGTTCAGTTCAATTGAGTGCCTATTTGTGCCAGACACACTTTGTAGGGTGGTATACTGGATATGAATTTATATAGGGCATGGGCCTTTCCTTAAGAAATTTACCAGCCGGGCTCGGTGGCTCAGCCTGTCATCCCGCGCCTTTGGGAGACTGAGGTGAGTGGATCGCCTGAGCCCGCGGGTTCAAGACCCGCCTGGGCAGCGAGACCTCATCTCTACAATAAATCAAAAAATCAGCCGGGCGTGGTAGCGCATGCCTGTAATTCCAGCTACTCACAAGGCTGAGGCGGAAGGATCGCCGGAGCCCAGCGGGTCAAGGCTGCGGTGGCCGGGAGCGGCCACTGCACTCCAGTCTGGGCGACAGAGTGAGACTCCAACTCAAAAAAAAAAAAGGAAATTTACCATTCACGCCTGCAATCCTGGCACTTGGCGAGGCCAAGGCAGGAGGATCGCTTGAGCCCAGGAGTTCAAGACCAGCCTGGGCAACACAGCAAGATCCTAGCTCTATAAAAATAAAAGTAAACAAAAATTAAGAAAGAAACTTACCATTTAGAAGGAGGAATAAAATTGGTGCACAGGTGACCATGACAAAATACAAACCCCCATGAGCTGCACAGAAGAAGGAAGAATCTTGGAGGCTAAGAGGGAAGCATAATTGGAAAGAGGGAGTGGCATAGATCATCAAATATAGCACAGAGGTTGGATGGAATTGAGAAAGGATGGAGAAACGGACAACTTATCATTTTGTTTGTGCTGATTTCCCAATATTTTCCTTACTTTTTCTTCATGGCTTGGAATGTACTGATTTTGTGTTCATTTATCTAATAGTCACCGTTAATTTGTAACTTCCATACTTAGCTATACTTTTTTAGATTCCTTTTTTTAAAGAGAAGTTTGAGGTTCAAAGCGAAATTGACAGGAAGGTACAGAGATTTCCCATACACTCCCTGCCCCCGCACATGTAATAGTCTCTCTCATTGCTAACATCCCTACAAGAGTGGTACATTAGTCACCCCTGATGAACCTACATTGACACATCATAGTCACCCAAAGTCTGCAGTTTTTACATCAGGGTTCACTCTTGGTGTTGTACATGCTATGGGTTTGGACAAAAGTATAGTGAGATGCACCCACCATCAGAGGATCAAAGAGAGTAGCTTCACTGCCTTGAAAAGCCTGTGTTCCACCTATGAGACATCCTCCCTTTCCTGTAACCCTTGGCAAACACTGATCTTGTTACCATCTTCTTAGTTTTGCCTTTTCCAGAATGTCATATCACTGGAATCTTACAGTTTGTAACCATTTTGGATTGACTTCTTTCACTTAGTAGTATGCATTTAAATTTCCTCCATGTCTTTTCATAGCTTGATACTGCTTTTATTTTTGCCACTGTATGATGTTTCATTTATTTATACATGTACCGACTGAAGGGCATCTAGGTTGCTTCCAAGTTTTGGTAATTACAAATAAAGCTGGGCATAAATTTATGTGTGCAGGTTTCTGTGCAGACAAAAGTTTCAACTCTTTTGAGTAAATACGAAAGAGCCCAACGACTGGATCATATGATTAAGAGGATGCTTAGTTTTGCAAGAAGCTGCCAAACTGTCTTCCAAAGTGACTGTGCCCTTTCGCATTTCCAGCAGCAGTGAATGAGAAGTTCTTGCCAGCGTTTGGTGTTTTCGGTGTTCTAGATTTTGGTCTTCCTGACAGGTTTTAATTTGCATTTATCTGATGACATATGATATGGAACATCTTTTCATATGCATTTGCCATCTCTGTATCTTCTTTGAGGAGGAAATATCTGTTAAAGTCTTTGGCCTATTTCTTAACAGAGTTGTCTGTTTTCTTGCTGCTGAGTTGTAAGTGTTCTTTGCATATTATGAATGACAATTTTTTATCGAATTTTTGCAAATAATTTCTTTCAGACTGTGGATTGTCTTCTTATTCTCTGCACAGTATCTTTTGCAGAGTAGAAAAATTTAAAATTAATGGAGCCCATCGATTCCTTTGTTCATGGATCATGCATGCCTTTGGTGATATATTTAAAAAGTCATAGTCGTGCCGGGCTTGGTGGCTCAGCCTGTAATCCCGCGCCTTTGGGAGGCTGAGGTGAGTGGATTGCCTGAGCCTGCGGGTTCGAGACCCGCCTGGGCAGGCAAGGCCTCATCTCTACAATAAAATAAAAAAATCAGCCGGGCGTGGTAGCGCACGCCTGTAATTCCGGCTACTTGGAAGGCTGAGGCGGAAGGATCGCTGGAGCCCAGCAGGTCGAGGCTGCGGTGGCCAGGAGCGGCCACTGTACTCCAGTCTGGGCCACAGAGTGAGACTCCAACACACACACACACACACACACACACACACAAGTCATCGTCATGTCCAAGAACATCTGTGCTATATTCTAAGAGTTTCATAGTTTTGCATTGTCCATTTAGTTTTGGGTCAGTTCTTTCAGATTTTCTGCATAAACATTCATGTCATCTGCAAACAAAGACAATTTTATTTATTTCATCCCAATCAGTGCATCTTTTATTTCCTTTTCTTATTGCATTATCTAGGACTTCCAGAATAATGTCGAAAAGTAGTAATAAGAGGGGGTATCTTTGCCTTTATCTTTATCTCAGTGGGAACATTTCTTGTTGGCTATAGATTTTTGTAGGTATTTTTTATTAAACTGAGAAAGTTCCCCTTTATTTCTAGCTTACTGATAACTTTTTAAAAAACTCATAAATTGGTGTTGGAGACTGTCAGAGGCCTCGTCTGCATCTGTTAATATGATCATGTGCTTTTTTTCTTCTTTAGCCTGTCAATGTGATTGATTGCATAAGTTGATTTTCAAATATTGAACCAGCTTTGCATGCCTGGGATAAATCCCACTTGGTTGTGGTGAATAATTCTCTTTTATACATTGTTGGATTTAATTTGCTAATTTTTTGTGGAGGATTTTTGCATCTATGTTCATGAAAGATATTAGTATATCGTTTTCTTTTCTCACAATGTCTTTGTCTTATTTTGGCATGAGAGTGATGCTAGCCTCAGAATGAGTTAGGAAGTACTCTCTCTGTTTCTATAGTCTGAAAGAGATTGTAGAGAACTGGTTTAATTTCTTTTTAAACTGCTTGGTAGATTTGGTAGAATTTACCAGTTACTCCATTTGGACATGGTGCTTTCTGTTTTGGAAGGCTATTAATAATTGATTTCATTTCTTTTTATAAATTTAGACCTATTAAGATGGTCTATTTCTTCTTGTGTGAATTTTAATATAGTGTCTTTCAAGAAATTGGTCCCTCTTATCTAGGTTACCAAACTTATGAGCATAAAGCTGTTCGTAGTATTCCTTTATTACCAGTGTCCATTGGAGCTATAGAGATTCTTCTTTTTAAATTTCTGATATTAGTAATTTGTGTCCTGTCTTCTATTTTTCCACTTTATTCCAGTTAACCTTGCTAGAAGGCTTATCAATGTGACTTATCCTTTCAAAGAATCAGCTTTTGATTTCTTTAATTTTATCTATTGGTTTTCTGTTTTTAATTTCATTAATTTCTTTTTAATTTTTTTCTTCTTAGAAAAAAATTTTAAAATTTTTATTACTTTTTATGTTAACTTTGGATTTTATTTACCCTTCCTTTTCTAGTTTCCTAAGGTGGAAACTTAGATTATATATTTTAGAACTCTCTTCTTTTTTATTATATGCATTTAGTGCTATAAATTTCCCCTAAAACACTGTTTTTGCTGCATCCCATAAATTTTGATAAATTTTTGTTTTACTTTAATTCAAAATATTTAAAGCTTTCTTGATATTTTTTCTTTGATTAATGTGTTATTTAGAAGTGAGTTGTTTAATCTTCATGTATTTTGAGTTTTTCCAATTATTTTTCTGTTATTGGTTTCTAACTATACTTTTTGATCCAACAAAAATCTGAAGATATGTGACGTCTCATGTGCCCTTCTGAACCTGACAAGGACTTTCAATGCTGACATTTTAACTGAATAATTTTAACTGACACATTTAAAAAATAAATTTGAGGAGTACCTGATTTGAAGAGGTGATATTAATTTTAAGAATTAGTTTTACACTTTTTTTTTTTTTTTTTTTTTGAGTTGGAGTCTTACTCTGTCGCCCAGACTGGAGTGCAGTGGCCGCTCCCAGCCACCGCAGCCTCGACCTGCTGGGCTCCAGCGATCCTTCCGCCTCAGCCTTCCGAGTAGCTGGAATTACAGGCGCACTACCATGCCCGGCTGATTTTTTGATTTATTGTAGAGATGAGGTCTCGCTGCCCAGATGGGTCTCGAACCCGCAGGCTCGGGCAATCCACTCACTTCAGCCTCCCAAAGGCGCGGGATGACAGGCTGAGCCACCAAACCCGGCAGTTTTACACTTTTAATAAGCATAAATAGAAATAATTAAAAAGCTGATATTCTAATTTATTAAAATTCCATACCATCTTAGATGCAATATATAAACATTGGTACTTTAACTAAAATGGGTATATATTTCTCTATTTTTTTTTTTGGAAGGGGGGATGAAATTTATTAAGTGAAGGGACAAAGAAACAAATCAAAAGCAAAACAGTTTCAATGATCTGTTTTCAACTGTGTACAAATCAGCTTGGTGTTCTAGATTTTTTATTATTCAGCACAGATTGTACTATGAAAAGTAGAAGTCATAATTATGATCCCAAGGCACTACAAGACTCTTGTGCTTGTTTTCTCCAAGATATTAGTGTGTGAATTTATGGTTTAATTGAAATATGTAGAAGAGAGATGATGGAATGTGGACAAATTAATACTACATTAGATTTCTAATTGCTTTACCATGTGAGATTGATATGAAATATAACAATAAATTAGTCATTTAAGATCTATTCCTGTTAGATATCTTTATTTGGGGTATCTTATAACCCAAGTTCTTCATATACACACAAATATCATTAGTCTGGAGAATTCTTCCACATATCCAGAGTCCCAACTCTAATTTAAGAAGACCTTTAATACAGATGCAGAGACAGCTATTGTTTGTTGTGTTCATGGTATCTGTTCTGAGACCAAACATTATAAACATTTTATGGCCCGGATGGGAATTGGTCATGAGTTCATCCAGTCAGGAAGACACAAGCCAATGTTGACCTTGAATCACTGTCCTTGACTTTTAGGTGCTTTTAGGACATTCAACAAATACAGGATTACCCTGTTTTGTAAACTCTTAGCAATGCAGCAAAGGTTTCCTGATTGAGACTGGATGCCACTCTTCTGTTACTTTAATAAAAGTCCACAGGATTGCTATTTAGGAAACCTCTGTCACTCATTGATCTATACAAGTGGAGAGGCCTCTGTCCTCTTTCTCCCTCTCTTCCTTTTTCCACGTGAGGCCAGATGCATGACACCGCTTTAATTAGCAGAATACTGCGAGTCCATTTCTGATAAATGGCATTCAGGGGTGTACACATCATTTTTCATATGTGGATTCCTCCTCCTGCAAAACTGTTGGTCCATGATTTGTCTCCCTGCAACTACCTACCTTTTCTCTAGTGTCTTAAAAGATTAAAAGGATTAATAACTAATTAAGTAATTAAAATGGAGTGAACCAAAACCCCAGATCGAAAACTGATGTGTGTCACTTGCCAAGGCTTGGTTTTTCTGACCAACCATAATAACCCGCCATGAGAACTGAGAGAACAAGCGATGGGGTGTTGCGTGAGGTTGTGCAACCCAGCATCAGGAAGAGCTGCGGTGGTTCTGGTTCCCGAGGCAAGACATGTCCTTCTCGTAAAGAAAGATGGTGTCTTCAGACTCAGGAAGACAGACAGGGAGGAGATTATAACACGATGTCACTTTATAGGCTCTCTTTTCTACTCCCCAACTCTCTGAATGTAAATGTTTGTTGGACTAAATGAGGTTATTTACATGATTACACTACATCACTAGCTCTTTCCTGGAAACAGAGCTGTTTGCCAGCGCTCACACTAATATCTCAAGTTGGCTCTTCTTGAGAATGTACTTAGGCAATCCCAGGGCAGAGACCTTTCTCATTCATAAACCCAGCACATGCTAAATGGTTCTCGCCAGGGAGTCGCTGCTAAAGTCACTGATAGGGCAGAATGCAGGGAAGAACACAGCATGTGAAGCTCAAGTTCTTGTAATTTGATGTTGACCCCCTCATGTGGTGACTTGAGTGCCATCAGCCCCTTTCTCACTATCCATACCTCCCAAAACTGATAATGAAGATTAAATGATACAATGGATGAAAATGCTTTAAAATATACTCTGATTTTAGTTAAAATGTTTTCATGTATGAACACTCATTGAAAATGAGATTTACTATTGCACCAAATCTGTTTACAGTGTGTGACGCTTATAGTTTGTTTTGTTTTATTTGAATGTATATCTGCGTTAGGCATTAACTCTGAAGCTATTTAAGAGGGAGCTTCACCACACACGTACACGGACACACACACACACACACACACACACACACACACACACACACACTATGTTTAAACCTTAAGAATATCTGTATTCGTTTCCTAGGGCTGCCATTAAAAGGTACCACAAACTAGGTAGCTTAAAACAACAGAAATGTGTTTTCTCACAGATCTGGAGGTTCAAAGTTGGGAATCAAGATGCTGAGTTGTCATGCTCACTCTGAGATTCTGGGTACAATCTTTCTTGCCCCTTCCTAAGTTCTGGTGGTGGTCATCAATCCTTGGCTTCCATCTCACACGGTGTTCTCTCTGTGTCTCTGTCTTCACATGGCCTTCTTTTTTTGAGTTCGAGTCTCACTCCATCGCCCAAGCTGGAGTGCAGGGGCACGGTCACGGCCACTCTATCCCAGTGTTAACCTGCTGGGCTCCAGTGATCCTTCCGCCTCAGCCTTTCAAGGAGCCAGAACTACAGGCGCATGCTACCACGCCCAGCTATTTTTAAAATCTATTATAGAGGTGAGGTCTTGCCAAGGTGACCAGGCTGTTCTTGAACCCGTGGGCTCAGGCAGTCCCCTCACCTCAGCCTCCCCAAATGCTGGAATTACAGGCTTGAGTCACCACGCCTGGCCCATCTTCTTCTTTGTAAGCATAAGTGGGTTAGGGCCTACTCTAAAGACCTCATCTGCGAAAACCCTATTTCCAAATAAGGTCAACTCACAAGCACCAGGGCTTAGGATTTCGACATATCTTTTTTGGGAACACCGTTCACCCCAGCACTGTGCTGCCAAACAATTCATGTCTCCCTGGCTGGTATCTGACTGCCAGGCTGAAATTTGTCATTCATTAGCCAACTATCTTGTAGGTAAAATGACGGAGTTGGAATTGACCTCTTAGGGTGTTTTCTCATTTTAATGTTCTATGACACTATCATTTTAGTATTCTCCCATGAGTACTTCTTTCTGAGACCATGGAGGACCTAATTACTCACCAGCAAATCTGTGTCCACCAAAACGTGGAGTCTGGCTGCAGACACAATGGGGAAACTGTGGTGGTTTCTCTGAGCCCACCCAGCAGAATTATCCTTTCCTCAGTGTTATCACTGTGAGTGCCTCCCTTCAGGCACTCACTTTCTCCTGCCTGGACTCTTGCAGCAGTCCCTGAGCTGACTGGACCTTCTTCCCCAAGGCATCCTTCAAGAGGCGCTTCCAGAGTGAGCTTTCAGAACATGAACTTGGTCACATCCCTTTCATGGCTTCCTACGTGAGCTGTGCGAATCTGGTCCTAGCTTGGCCTCCAGGGCTCTACAACGAAGAACTGATCGCTCAGCCTCATCTGTACGCTTTACCTCCAGGAGGCCTGAGCCGTTCACTTTTTCTCCCACCACCACTTTCTAGCTCCCATTTCCATCCCTTGCTGCACCACATTCCCTCTGTCTGTTGGGCCCTCCCCGTCTCTTTTGTGCCCAGAGAGTTTACCCTGCAAATTCCAGTTAAATAGCATCACCAGCGGAGCTCGGTGACTCAGCCTGTAATCCTGCGCCTTTGGGAGGCTGAGGTGAGTGGGTTGCCCGAGCCCGCGGGTTCGAGACCCGACTGGGCAGGCAAGGCCTCATCTCTACAATAAAATCAAAAAATTAGCCAGGCGTGGTAGCACGCGCCTATAATTCTGACTACTTGGAAGGCTGAGGCGGAAGGATCGCCGGAGCCCAGCAGGTCGAGGCTACGGTGGCTGGGAGCGGCCACTGTACTCCAGTCTGGGCGACAGAGTGAGACTCCAACTCAAAAAAAAATAGTATCACCTTTGGGAAGTTATTCCTGACCATCCTAATCAGAAGTAACCATTCTTTTTTCTATATCTAATATAAATATTAGCTCATATTTATTTCTATTTTTCTATCTATCATTGAATTACAATGGTGTGTGTGTGTGTGTGTGTGTGTGTGTGTGTGTGTGTGTCCCTCCCGACTTGGTAAGGAGTTGTGGCAATGACCCTGTCTTTGGTTTAGGGCCTGTGCCTTCCTTCTTTCCAGGTGTCAAACACATAGCAGGTACTTACAAATGTTTTATTAAAGTGAATCAAATAACTAATTTTTGACAGGGAACTGAAACCAGCAGACAGGTTCAAATGCTTTTTTTAAAAAAAAATGTGGGTTGCTTTTGAGTCAATGAAGCAGTGAGACGTGCTTTGGCACAGCCGTCTGGCATACCTAGGTTAAGTTCTAATGCAAACAGCTGCGCCGCTGTCACTTGCTGTAAAACACCCACTTCACACAGGGCCGTGTGCTCTGAGGCCCGTGGCAGGCCGCCAGGCCCAGGGCTGGCAGTTACCTGAAAACACTTGGGTTAAGTTTCTATCGCCATGGCAGTTCGGCAGCCTCTTGCAATTCTTTCCTTCAACGGGCAGCCTTGCTTTACAGGACGTCTTCCAACAGGGCTGCACTCTCAGACAGGCAGCTCCTGCTTGTCTCCTTAAACGTCTCACAGCGGAGAGCTGCCTCCTGGTCTCCTGGGAGCTGCCTTGGAAATAGCCTAAGGCTGTGTTACAGGACTGCCAGTTATAAATTACCAAGCACATCCATAAACATGGACTCACTTGGGGGAGGAGAACTCCAGCTGGAGTCATGTTTGTGGGTGTGCCCCCTTGTATTGCTGTTTTACACTGGCCTCATCACGCCACAGAACTCTGGGAAGGGAAAGGTCTGATTCCCATAAAAAGCGGGCTAGGGCAGGGTAGCAAAAGAAAAGGGTGAAGCCTTGGACACTGTTAGGAAGAGGATGGAGAAAGCACCCTAGCTTCAAGAAGAGCAGCAGGGCTGTGGGAGGTGAGAGGAAGTTGAGAGGGTGTGGGATTGTGGAGAGGTGTTCTGGCTTTTGAAAGAGGCCCGTTGAGTGAAGATAGTCTCTGCTCATTTATCTCAAGGGCAGAGGGAAGCATAGAATTACCAATCCTTTTTTTTTTTTTTTTTTGGTCAATATGAGCAATGAACCACCTCCTCTGTGATAGTGCTTTCTGTCCCAAGCACTGTAGATTGGTAAGCGATATCTTCTGTATATGTTTGTCTTGATTCCACAATTAGTTTGAACCTCTCCGAGGGCAAGAGGCCATGTCTGGTTCATCTTTGTCATAGCTAAAAAAAAGTTTCTTACACCTGATTGCACAAAATAACGTTCGAGATTGGAGAAACTTGAGTGTGAATGACACAGGCGTGAACCCTCAGATCCAGAGAAAGGGGTCTCTTAAAACGGACTAAGTAATCATACTGATTTTGGACGAGAATACTACTTTTAGTTGGCAAGAAGGCATCTATGGCTTTATTCTATTTTTGCCCTTGCACTAAAAATACAATAATTGTGCAATCATCAGAAGCATTCAGATTTTGGAAAAAAATTTTTTTTTTTTTTTTTTGAGTTGGCGTCTCACTCTGTCGCCCAGACTAGAGTGCAGGGGCCCCTTCGGCCACTGGAGCCTCAACCTGCTGGGCGCCGGTGATCTTTCCGCCTCAACCTGTAGCTGGAACTACAGGCGCGAGCTACCACACCTGGCTAATTTTTTGATTTGTTGTAGAGATGATGTCTCACCAAGTTGCCCAGCCAGGTCTTGAACCCGCAAGCTCAGGCAATTCACTCACCTCAGCCTCCCAAGGCGCGGTATTACAGGCTGAGCCACCGAGCCCGGCTTGGAAAAAATTAAATAAATCACAGTAGATCAATGGATCATTGGGGGTATGTCACTAGGGAGTTCAGAATATATTTTCCATGTGTCAGGTTGGTAAGGTCGTGAATTTGATGAAAGTCCTCTTCCAATGTCCTAATAAGTGTAAGGCACTATGCTCAGCTCTACTATAAAGGGTTAAGAGAATCCGTATACTTGAGGGCCTGTTTCTAGAAGCTTTCTGTAAGGAAATGTAATACTACAGAAAGGAAACTTGCCTAAACACAGGTCTCAAATCCCTTGGCAAGGAGCATTTCTCAGGTGGGCAGCACGGCTGTCTGTGTACTAATGGGTCCCCAGTGACATTTCTCAACCCACAGAGCTGACAAGATACAACTGGCTCCGGTACCTACAAATCGTTTCCTTCCTGTTGTGAAACGTCAGTGCCATCTGACCGTCTTCCACACACTGCAAATTGTTCTGGCGCTCCATCACATTTAGGAGCTGCCTATCATAAAGGCCTGTGAGTCCATCCCACGAAATGTCAAAAATCTTGTAAATATTAGTGATGGGCCAACCTCAGAAGTGTTAGAGATTTTGTCTGGGAAAAGATCCAAAATGTTGTGAGCTTGTATAAACACTTTTGATCTTGAAAAATTGTTCTGAAAATCTTGCAAGAGCAGGTTTTCCTCCAAGGTTTATGGTATTATTATTTTGATCCGGTGCACCAAAAACAGCTCTTTGGGGGTAAAATTTTATTTATTTTTATATTTAGCCTTCTGACCAGGACAAAATGCACTGAGATGCATGGGTCTTATAAGAAAAACAAATTGATTTTTCTTTTGCAGAAAAGTTATTTAGCTCTGAACATTGGGCAAGAAGGCATTCGTCAATCCTTATTGTACTAAAATTGATACAATATTTCCAGTGAATTACAATGCCTGCATTATATTTAGAAGAAATACAAAAATGCATTGAGATTTTTATGATGAATATTAAACAGGTATGAAGTATTTGTAAAACTAAAACAACACATTGTTAACAGTTGGTATATTGCATTTAATTCATTCTTATGTAGATACATGAATAGAATATATTCTGTAACATTTAAACACAAAATATGTATCTAGAGAGCACATCTGGTCTAATAGTTATCACTGAGATCACATTTTTCAAACCACAATGATATGTGAACCATGGAAATGTAGAGTTTAAAATAAGACCCTACCAGGTTTCAGTTTCAGATCTAGTAAAGTTTAGAAGCAAGGTATAGTGCTGAAATTCTCAAAAATTTTTATGTACTTTAGGATTTAATTACATGTGATATGAACAGTATTTCATGGTTATAAATTTTGGAACTGTAGTCTAAGCACATGTCTTTACTATAGGACTTCTCAGAACCTTTAAAATGCAAATGTTCTGTTCCATTTTTCAAGTGGAAGATCATCCTGAGGCTAGATGTTCATAAACCGAATTTAGGGGCATACTGATATAATGGAAGGTGCACTAAAATTGGAGTAAGAAAATTCAGACTGATGTCTTGGTTCTGACATTTATTTAAGTGTGAGTTTGAGAAAGTTGCTAAATTCTAAAACAAGTAGGTTGGGTGGGATGATCTTCTGTGGGTTTTTTTTTCTTCTCCTTTTGTATTTCACAGTACACTTCTATGCTAGGGCTATGAGCTATTTTCTTCATTTCTTGGAGGCCTACCAGAGTGTTTTACACTTTGTAAGTCTTTGACAAGTGCTGATTACACTGAACATAGGCTTTTAATTTTTAGAAATCACTCATTCAGTTCTGTTTGTACCTGGCCATATTACTTAAACAAGTCATTTATTCTCTCTGAAGCTCAGTTTCCTCACCTATAAAATTCAGGTTGTTTTTTTTTTGAGTTGAAGCCTCACTCTGTCGCCCAGACTGGAGTGCAGCGGCTGCTCCCAGCCACCGCAGCCTCGACCCGCTGGGCTCCGGCGATCCTTCCGCCTCAGCCTTCCGAGTAGCCGGAATTACAGGTGCGCGCTACCACGTCCGGCTGATTTTTTGATTTATTGTAGAGATGAGGTCTCGCTGCCCAGGCGGGTCTGGAACCCGTGGGCTCAGGCAATCCACTCACCTCAGCCTCCCAAAGGCGCGGGATTACAGGCTGAGCCACCGAGCCCAGCTAAAATTCAGGTATTTTATCATTGGATTCAAGTCCTTTTGATTATTAGTGATATTATTAGTATTCATGGCACCACATGGATCTTTTTTCACACAAACAAAACATTATACAAAAGTCTAACGTGCAAAACAGGTCAAAAGAAGAGCTGTTCAACTAGCCGGGCGTGGGAGCGCGCGCCTGTAGTTCCAGCCACTTGGAAGGCTGAGGCGGAAGGACCGCCGGAGCCCAGCAGTGTCACGGCCGGAGCGGCCACGGCACTGCAGTCTGGGCGACAGAGGGAGACTCCAACTCAAAAAAAAAAAAAAAAAAAAGAAGAGCTGTTCAACTCAACCAGAGGTGATTACCTCGCCACTGCGCAAACCATCTCTACACCCTCCCATCCCAGCCCCTGGCCCTGTCCTCAGGGTCTCTGAGAAACTCCTCAGGCTCCTCGGAGCATCATCAGAGAAACACTGATGTCGATACTTTTGAAAGCCTCTTTTAGGTAACATCTTAGCTTTGTTTTGAGTTGGCGTCTTCCTCTGTTGCCCAGACTGGACTGCAGTGATGTGATCATGACGATCACGGCTACCTTAGCCTCAGCCTGCTAGGCTCGGGTGAGAGAGCCTTTCACTTCAGTCCTGAGTAGCTGGGACTACAGGCACGATCCACAAAGCCTGGTTATTTAAAAAATTTTTTGTAGAGAAGAGGTTTTGCTGTGTTTTCCAGGCTGGTCTCCAACTCCTGGGTTCAAGCAATCCTCCCACTTCAGCCTCCCAAAGTCATGGGGTTACAGGTGTGAGCCACTGCCGTTGGGCTGTCTTAGATTTTTCTGGAGAAATAGGGAACACTTATTGCCAAGGCCTAATAAGATTTGGGGGGAAATAAAATGTAGCTGAACCCTTCACTACCTAAAAAAAAGTATCCTTTTTGTGAAGCAACCACATTCTGAAACAGATACAACAGAAATAAAGCATAACCCAAACCTAAAGATTAGGAAGGTCCTATTTTGGCTTCAGTATCATATTCGAATATTGAAGAAGATATTTTTGTTTCATTATGTGTAAGTGATTTGAAATCCATAGAAAACTTTTATTATCATTAGGATCATCTTTATAGCCCAGACTAAAATAATTATTGTAATTTATTGTGGTTTAATGGTCTCTCATCACTATAATTTATTAATCAGTTTATTAATTATCCATGCATGCAAGGATGGCTAAAAAGTTAGCTCAGCATTTCAATTACTATCTGGTGAAATGCCAGTGAAAAAATTTATCTGGTGAACAAATAGCTGCTGAGAAATCACCAGGAAGCATTTCAGTGACGTTTTTACAAGAAGCCTAGGGTTTTCTTCCTGATGTGTATTTTTTTCAAAAAGATAAACGAGACTAGATTCTGTGCTCGAATCAGTCTCTTAGAAGAAGACAAGCTCTTGGAAATTCAAGGGTGAGTGTTGCTGACTCTGCAGCAGAAAGCAGCCCTGCATGAAGTCAAGATCCACTCACTCTCTTCCTCAGCACATGCTGTGGAAATCAAGAGTCTCTGTCCTCCTCTCTCCAGACAGAGAAAAGTTTAAGCAGAACCGGTTGCATCATTGAAGCAATCAACTTCATCAAGTCCAGTTTTCTCATCTACAAATAACATCACATTTATGTTAGAAGCTTGTTCATTTAAAAAACAAACAAACAAACAAAAAGCAAGTTGCATAGCACTTTGCCGAGAATGTTATTTCCACGTGAAAATGTGTGCCAACTATGTTTAGGACAGGTCTCCAAACTCAGAGAGGGCTATTATTATTAGGTCACTGTGACATCCCAGGGAAATGTACTATTCTGTGAGTTATGATCCTGGGATCAAGTTTAAAGTGCCAATTTCAGATAGGAGGAGAGAGCAAACAAAGTGTGCCGATGCCTCTAAACCGAGTGACAGAAAAAAACAAAGCCTCTCCAGATTTGAGAGTAAGTGGGGAAGGAAAAAGTGATTTAATTCAAGAGGAAAGCTAAATCATGTGTATTCATTTATTTTCTGTTATAACAGAATACCTAAAACTGAGCAATTCATTTTGGTTTTTTTTTAGTTGGAGTCTCACTCCATTGCCCAGACTGGAGTACAGTGGCACGCTCCCGGCCACCGCAGCCTCGACCTGCTGGGCTCCAGTGATCCTTCCGCCTCAGCCTTCCAAGTAGCTGGAACTATAGACGCATGCCACCACGCCCGGCTAATTTTTTTTTTTTTTTTTTGTGACTTATTGTAGAGATGAGGTCTCACCAAGTTGCCCAGGTGGGTCTCGAACCCGCGGGCTCAGGTAATCCACTCATCTCGGCCTCCCAAAGCTCTGGGATTACAGGCTGAGCCACTGAGCCCAGCCACAATTCATTTTTAAAAAAATAAAATGTCTTGTTTTACAGTTATGGAAGCTGAGAAGTCTCAGGTTGAAGGACTGCCTCTGGCAAGGCCTCCTTGATGGTGGGGACTCTCCAAAGGGAACTTGAGGTAGCCCAGATGGCAAGAGTACGGAGGACGCTAGCTCAGGTCTCTTCCCCTCATCCTATAAAGAAAGCCATCCGTCCCACTTTTATAGTAACTCACTAATTCGTTTACTCATTAATCCATTCACACTTTCGCTCATGAATGACTCAAGTCTCTTCATGAGGGCAGAGTCCTCGTGATCCAATTACTTCTTGAAGGCCTTTAATTTTGCCCCACTGGGGATTAGGTTTTCAACACATGAAATTTGGGGGACACATTCAAACCATGACACCATCCGTCTGTGAATTTTAATCCCCATGTGCAAAAAAACCAAATCGCCCCCAAAAACCAAAACCAAAAAAAAGCCTGGAGTTTTTGTTTTCATAGTAAAGTGTCACAGGGGATGTGTTATAGAATGGTGTTTGTTGACAACATGATATGGAGAATTTGGAATGCAAGAAGAAAACGTAAACAGCTTTAGGAAGTCTCCATGTCTGAGTTAGTGTTGGTAAACTCACGTGAGAGAAACAGAATTTGGAGAATGTCCAAAAGTGAATAAAAGGATGGAAAAAAAAATCTTTGGAGGAAAGGATTAAGGAAATGGGCATGAATTTTTTTTATAAAGTGAAAGGAAAATCCTTTTGAATATGCACATATTTAAATATTTTTAAAGACTTCAGTTTCTTGCTCCAGATTATTTGACAGAGAATTTCCTTTCAACAGACAATCACTGCTATTTCATATCATTTCCATAAACAAAGTGTGAGTAACCGAGCACAGCAAGTGAATTAAAGTTTCAAAGGTACCAACCTTGTGTACTGAATATCTGCATAGAGCATGGAATTTGTAACTTTGATGAGAAAGTATGCTTATGGCATGTTATGTATTTGATGTCTGGGTCTTCTCCTCTATAATTTCATTGTGTTCTACCCAGATACTGTATCAGGTTAACTTCTTTTTGTGTCAATATCAATGCACAACAGACAGGTAGAAGAATAATCCAGAAATTTACTTTAAAAACTTAATCTGTATAACAAATTAGAAACAACTCAGCTTTATGAATTGTTTAGATGAGGCAAGTACCCAGTAAAATTAAAATGAGTTTACCATGGATTTATGCAATGCAGCTAAATGGGTTGGAAGATGTTAATATGGGTAAGATTTGGTTGTGAATCTTGATTCTTGGTCCTTGACCTTGAGCAAGATGCTTAAAATTCTCTGAACCTTAGCATGGCCATCTTTATAATAAGGATCATAATATAAATTCATGAGGTTATTCTTAGGAAATGAGATAAAACTCTTTATAGGATGGTGGAAAGAATTAGGTGAGATAATTAATGTACACTATTTCAACAATGCTTGACATGTAGTAAGCTCCTAATAGATGTTAGATATTATTACTATTGTATGAAAAAGAATCTAACTTGATGTCCAGCACTTAGAGGAACTCAAAAATATTAACTAAATCTGAATCTAAAAGAACAGACTGAAAACAAGTGGTGAGATTCTTCAGCATAGAAATGAAAGTATTAAAGGGAAATATATTAGAAATATATGAAATCTTGATGGGAACTTTTAGAATAATTTATTCAAAATTTATTTTCAAATTCAGTTTTCCGTCTCAAAATGGACAGAGAGGATGATAAGAATGAAAGAAAAACTTACACAGAGTACATATTACAATTGAAACTCATTACTCCAAGATGTAGTGAAAGATAAAAGCAGAAATAGTCAAGTTGAGGAAAGATTCAATAAGTGATAAACAGGCTAGTAGAAGAAGCCGGGGCACTTACAGCACAGCCCTGGCCTGCAGGAGCTGCTGTCATGTAGAGTAGGTGTGTCATTCCAGGCTGACTCTGGCATGCTCACTGAAGCAGTCTGACCCCATTTGCTTTTGCTCATGTAGAATGACCCTTCCTGGCCATGCCTGTAATGAATCACCTTAAGAATCACCTTAGACCTGTTGCTCCCCGATGGTGGCAGACTGAAACTTCCAGGGCAGGTTACACAAGAACTCCTTGCATGTTGACTATTTAGTGGATGCTTTCTAAACACAAAGTGGAAGCAAACATTCAGGCAGCCTGTCATTCTGCCCAGTTTGATATCAACTGATCTTCTGAATCTAAATGTATCCTGTAGATGGGGATAGGAGTAGTGAAAATACCAAAAGTCAGAGTCATAGGAGGTATTAGAGCTTAAAGATACTGCAGTGTGACAACCCACAAACATATGAGATGATTCATAGTGGATATTTTAGCTATAGATTCACATTATGCATCAGACCAAACATTTATCTCATTTTGGAAAGAATATAAAGAGACTAAAAGAAGAAAGGAGAGGGTGGTGAATTTATAATCTTTCTGCAGAAACGTTAATCACTTTGATAGCAACATTAGAGGGAGGGCAAGCAGAGAAGATCAAAACAGTAAGCAATGCAAATGAGAGAATTCTCTCCTCTAACCTCTGTACCTAGAACTGCAGACAATTCGCATTTGAGAACTTCCAAAGTGCTGTGGCCATCCTTCAGCAAGCCAGGGGAAGAGAGAGCAAAAAGTCAGCTGGTGCCTGAGCTTTCCGGTCTGTAGCATACAGTTTATTTTGCCACACCTTAGAATTAACCCTCAACAATATGGAGAGCGATGCCTCCTACCACACAATCCTAAGAAAAAGCACCACATTGAAGTGTGAGGACAAACAGTAGATAACCAAAAGCACACCCATCCATCACTTGCGTTTGCATTGGCTGCTGGGTCTTGTCTAGGTCATGTTATGACTCCTTTATTAGTGTTTAAGGTCACCAGGAGACAGGCAAGTGCATCCTATATCAGGAAGTGTAGTGAGTCTCTGGAGTGAGATATTTGGCTTTAGTGGCACCGTGGCTGTGACTCGGAAATCCAGGGAAATGACTTAAGCTCAGTCAGACCCCAGGCGCCGCGCTGCCTCCCGGCAGATAGAATGAAGTAGAATAATAGAAGCCTTCCTGCTATTCTCAACATTAGGTTGAATTCCGGTCAACCCTTCCCGCTGAATTTCTGGACGCTGTTTTCTATTCAGCCCTCATGCTGCAGGCTGGAATTCACGGGGCGGGACTCCAGGGAAAGGCTGGCTCTAAGTTCAGGCTGGACAGTGCCAAGGGAGCCCTCCTGCAGGAAGATAGATTAAGGGGCATGTGTATCATTGGGTGGGTGAGGGCAAAATTCAGTGCCTGTGTTGGGCTCCCAGAGAAATGACGGCCAGGGAGACTTAGACCTGGCAACCACGAATACTGACATTTCCACACGCTCCCTTGCATGGTGACTAACTTCATCTGCTTAAATTCAGTGGAGAAAGAAAGAAAGGCAGCAGTGGCCATCTCCCCACCCACTGAGAAGCCTGTGTCCTGGCAAGATAAGCTCTCAGCACGTCTAGTTTCAGCTAGGCTCTTTCTTTCCCTAATATGATTTCCATTTGAGGTCCTAAAAAGTTAGATGACCTCACTAGAATATGAATCGGCCGCCTGCAAACTTTTTATTTATGACATAACGATAAAATGCAATTGTTGAGGAAGGTGGGATAACCAGCAAAAGTCAGCTCAAAGAAAGGGAAAACTTTCAATGTCTTTTAATTTATAAAATATCACTCGCTATCACAAAGGCAAAGTTGTAAGTAATGGGTTACTTACTCCCTTCTCACTTCTACGGATTCCTCCCTTCCTCACATCAATACATTAAAGCCCCAGTAAAATCTTCAGCATGCTGAGAGTTGAGCTGTGACTGTGATAGAGTACTGGAGTTTATCTAAATGTTCATACATTTGGTCTTTGATGTTGGAAACGGTTGGGGCTCAGAACACAATATTCCCAAGTATGGCGCCTTGACATGATGAGTATTTTGAACATCGGAAGGAAGGCGTCTCTGACCTTCTGCCCGCCTGTCTTCTGGCCCTCTCTTTCCCCAGAGGGAGTCATAGAAACCAGAATTCCTCTTCCCCGAGGCAGGTCATAGAACTGGAACCCCTCTCCCCCACAGCAAGCCTCGAAACCTAGCAAGGTCACTCTCTTCCTTCTCCCTTCTCTCTTAAAGATGCCCATTCTAGAGGGGACCTGCTTCTTACCCTGGAGGAAGAAACGTTATACAGAGAGGCCGGGAAGAATCTGAGCAGCTAGGCCTTGCTGGGCTTTCCCCCTCAGTTGCTAACCATTAGATGATACCTTTTTGTCCAATCACATTTCTACATGGCAATTCATTCTTTATAGAACTAAGCCTAAAAATAGTGTTCCCTGGGTCTTTGGATCATCAATTCCGAAAGCTTTCGTGTCGTGGTGAACTTGGATTACATACATTTGTCATGCTTTTCTTTTGTTAACCCTTTTTTTGTCAGAGGAGTGTCGATCATGACCCACTCATGAGTGAGAAAAAGTGTTGCACCTTGCTGTTTTTATGAAACCAAGACTAATTTGAAGCATGGAAGTCGGTTTTTCTGTGACTGGTCAGTCTTCTCAGGCCCATGTGCACACACACGAGGCTGGCTCCGAAGGCCACAGCTTCGGCATGGTAAAGGACGCCGGGCTGTCAGCTGTCAACGGGCAGAGAATGTGTGAGTAGCTCTTACAAGGACAGGCTTACCCTCTGAAAGCCTCAGCCTATTAGAGCGTCTAATACAATGTAGGTGCTCAGTAAATGTTTAAGTGGCTAATGGGTAGGAGAAGTTGACTGAGCCCACGAGGGCACAGCACTAAATATTTAAAAGGAACAAAAAAAAATACAGAAATAAAATGAACAATTTCATATTCACAGATAGCTGGAGAGTTAACGTTTTAAAGATTGCATGGCCTTAAAGACAACTTCCGGTGCCCACATTCTACCATTGGTTTGGGAATGGTAAGCTGAATTTTTCCTTACCATGAGAGATACTTGAACACTTCTGGTCATTCTTAGATTCAGAGAAGCACCAAGGCCCGAGAAGACGGCAGAAAGTTTCCTACTGGTAGAATCTGGAATAGCAGGCGCAGCTGAGTGGATGTTTTCCTGTTATAGTAGGGCTTTCTAGAGCTGAGAACTTGTTCTGAAATAATCACAGATGATACACATGATGAAAAAGTTTAGTCTGGGGCCTCTTTAGGCTGCATGTGCTTCAGGGGTGGGAGAGGTTTGTGGTGCCACCTGTGTGGAGTGCCACATGAAAGAAGTTTTGGAGCACAACCTCTCTGCCCCTACCCCCCGTGCCTGCGGCCATCCACGGCAGTCACAGACCCCAAGCCAGGGGACAGCGCAGAGTGTGTGGGCTCTGCTTGCAGGCCTCATGCCACCTGCCACCCAGGACCTCACACTTTATCACACTCCAAAATCACGACTGCAGAGGACTGAAAGCTTCGACATTTGACATTTGGTCAAGTGGACATTTCTGGTCATTTGAAATCATGTCAGGTAAATAAAATATAACCTCTTGATGGTGGCTGGTGCTGTGGAGAGGACGAATGGGCAGACAGAAGGGATCTTTATAAAGACAAAACCCACAAAGCATGTTGGACATCAAACATCAATGACAGAGTACCACTTTGATGAGTGAATGAGAACCAGATGGATCAAATTCCCCTTGAAATACATATAGGATTAAAAATTAAGAGAAATTGTGCTGGACACATTGCACGGTTCCAAATGCTCACCAAAGCACTGGAAACCAAAGGGATTTGACAATTAAGTGACATTCATCCACCTCTATTTCCTGCATTCTAATTTGCTGCATGAAGAGTTGGAGAGAGAGTTTTATGTATATGAAATAGAAAAATGTTCTTTGAATACCAAGAGTGGACAAAAGAAAAAAGAAATTCCTTCGAAGTGTATTTTATTTATTGGCTTAGGTAAATAAGCTAACATGAGGCTCCATAAAAAATATTTATCTAGTTACAAGTGGGAAGAAAGAAATACTTACATATGTGTACGTACAGCCCAGCCCAGGCATTTGATTAAAGATACTTGATCATGTTTGACAGATCTTAATAGGTACTTAAAATGTGAACACACATGCAAAGACAGCCACATGTTTGTTGGGCGCGTCCTGACCCTGACGTGTTGATCGGCCCTTCAGAGAGTTGCTTTTCTTAGGGATTACTCACTGACACGTGACCTTCCACACGGGCGGCCTGTTCCGCTGTGACAGCAAGCAGGATGGAGCTGCAGGCGTTTGGAGAACATGGTCCTGGCCTCTCAGTGCCCTCTGGTTTCCACGCACATGCGGCCGAGTAAACACAGCAGCTCCTGTTGTATGCCTTGTAGCCTCAGTGGTGCTCCTGCCCCAGGGTTTGCTCTGTTTATTTAATTTTTTTGCAGGGACAGAGTCTCACTGTCACTCAGGCTGGAGTGCGGTGGTGCAATCATAGCTCATTGCAACCTTGAACTCCTGGGCTCAAGTGATCCTTCTGCCTTAACCTCCCAAGTAGCTGCCACACATCTAGCTAATCTTTTAAACTTTTTTTGTGGAGGTGAGATCTGGCTATGTTACCCAGGCTGGTCTCAAACTCCTGGCCTCAAGCAATTCTCCCACCTCAGCCTCTCTAAGTGTAAGATTACAGGCGTGAGCCACTACACCCAGCTTGCTGTTTATTTACCTACAGTTCTCAGGCTCCCCTGGGCATGTTGGAGGCAGAAGTTCTGGACAGAGGGAGTGTGATGGCTTCATGAAATGCTGTCATCCTCACTTGAATCTTCTCTGTGTCCCCAAAGTGCTGCTCAGTCAGTGTGTGTGTGTCAAGATGAATGTTGGAAGGGTACTCTGGGTCACCCAGATTTAAATTCAATTCACGGCTCATTATTTGTTATATGAACTTGAGAAAGCGACTTATCTTTTGTAACTCACTTTCCCCATCTTAGAAATGAGCCTAGCAATGTGTTCTCACAGAATCCCTCTTCCCCAAGGTGGGTAGAGGAATAGACCTGGAAACCCTCTCTCAGGGGTAAATGTCAGGATAAATGTCAGTAGTACACTCCTTTTAGCCTAACATATGAAAGTCAAAGATTAAAATGTAGTAACAAGAGGAAACAACACGATTTATCCTTTTTCTTTCTACAGAAAAAAATAGAAACATTAATAAAAGACTACCGAGGTATGAGCAGCATTAAAAGAGCAAAGATAGTAAAAATGGTTTTACTATCTTTGGTGATGAGAGAGCATATGAAAAGTTGGTGGTAGGCTCGGCTTGGTGGCTCAGCCTGTCACCTCAGCACTTTGGGAGACCGAGGTGAGCGGATTGCCTGAGCCCGCAGGTTTGAGACCCACCCTGGCAATTTGGCGAGACCTCGTCTCTACAATAAAACAAAAATTAGTCGGGCATGGTAGTGTGTGCCTGTAGTTCTGGCTACATGGAAGGCTGAGGTGGGAGGATCGCCAGAGCCCAGCAGGGTGAGGCTGCGGTGGCCAGGAGTGTGCCACTGCACTCCAGTCTGGATGACAGAGTGAGACTCCAACACAAAAAAAAAAAAAGAAAAGAAAAGAAAAGAAAAATTGATGGTGAGAGAACATATGAAAAGTGGCTGGCATGTGGCCCTACTCCACAAACAGGTGCTATCCATTTTATCAAATGAAACAATTTTTTTTTTTTTGGCCAACAAACGTAGTTGGCCGATACAAGGGAAGCAACCTCATTGTTGTATCCTCTGGTCACTGAAATAAATGTGGTAAATTCTAAGGTCATGCTGAGCTCAGCCTTTTGAGTCACACAGTTTTGACATCTCGTCAACATTTCAGTGGTTGCATAAAAAACATTTGCAGTTCCCTAACCCTCTTGAGCTTCAGAACCCAGGTCAAATGAAATGCACTGGATGATTAGAAGAAAAAACATTAGGTTACAAATATCTAGACTTGGCCGGGCACGGTGGCTCACGCCTATAATCCTAGCACTTTTGGAGGCCGAGTTGAGAGGACTGCCTGAGTCCGTAGGTTTGAGACTGGCCTGGGCAACTTGGTGAGACCTCATCTCCAAAATAATAAAAAAATTAGCCGAGCATGGTGGCTCGTGCTTATAGTTCCAGCTACTTGGAAGGCTGCGGGAGAAGGATCGCCTGAACCCAGCAAGTCGAGGCTGCGGTGACCGGGAACATGCCACTGCACTCCAACCTGGGTGACAGAGTGAGACTCCAACTCAAAAAAAAAAAAGAAAAAGAGTGGGCAAATAACTTGTATAGACATGTTCCAAAGAAGATATACACAACAAGCACACGAAAAGATACTCAACATCACTAATCATTAGGGAATGAAAATTGCCGCACAATGAGATATTGCTTCACACTCATTAGGGTGACCATTATTTAAAAAACAACAACAAACCCAGAAGATAACAAGTGTTGCTCTTCTCAAGCCTGGCCCACCTTGGCTGACGTTCACCTGGAACCTGGTCAAAATCAGATAACCAGGAATAATGGTTTAGATATAGGTTTGAAGTCACGACTTGGGTTCAGATTCTGCTTCTGACAGTAGCTGCATGACTCAGGTGGGTTTCTTAACCTTCCTATGTATACTTCTGCATCAATAAAATGGAGGTAGGAAGAGTATATCTTTCTCATGATTTGAGAATTAAATGAACCAGTGCACATACAGTTCTAACACAGTTTCTACCTAGCACATAGTAAGCCTTGATAAGTATTAAATATTATTTTATACCAATTGTTAGACTTACCAAATGTTGGACATGTTACCAAGGAAATGCTTTGTTCTTGGAGATTTCCAGAGATTCAAATTCATGTACACCAACAGAACCAATGCAATTAACATTTAAATTATGAAATTTATAATGCACATAAAATTCTATAGCTTAAGCTAACAAAAACATGGTATTATCGGGACAGTTTCCAAACATGCCTCTGTACAAAAGCATATACTTAAACCTTCATCAGAATTGCAATGTTCCATCAGTATTTCTGAATCTCTGTTTGACTTTTAGATCAACTTCTCTCCCAGAGTAGGTTGCAATTTGCTCCAAAAGTTGTGCTTCTTCCAGGTATACCTTGGGAGTTCACTTTAGTTTCTTTTTTTTTGAGTTGGAGTCTCACTCCGTCACCCAGGCTGGAGTGCGGTGGCACGCTCACGGCCAACCCAGCATCGACCTGCTGGGCTCAGGCGATCCTTCTGCCTCAACCTTCCAAGTAGCCAGAATTACAGGTGTGTGATACCACGCCCTGCTAATTTTTTTATTTTTATTGGAGAGAGGAAGTCTCACCATGTTGCCCAGGCTGGTCTCGATCCCGTGGGCTCAGGCAATCCTCTCGCCTTGGCCTCCCAAAGTGCAGGAATTACAGGCTTGAGCCATCGCACCTGGCCCGCTTTAGTTTCTAGTCAATCCAGGCCCGATGATTTTGCACACCTTTTCCCATGAGAAGCCATAATTGAGAAAAAGAAGGCAGTAAAACCACCCAAGTGAACACTGGATTCTACCAACCAATGAATAAAACACTTTGGTGGGTAGTGGTGGTGGTATGTGGTATGTGAGGTGGTTGTGGGAGGACTAGGTTATACTTACAGATAATTGTTTACCAAGTGAAGAGCAAGAAGACCAGCAACGTGGTAAAGATTTTTCAGTGTCGTTCATTGCTCTCTCAATTCTGCTATTATTATTGCTTATAAATATAACCATCATTTACTGAACCCTTACTATGTCCCAGGTGCTGTGCTAGGAATTTTATAAATACTAGGTCAAGTAATACAAGAACACTGTATGCTGGACTCGAATACTCCCATTTGCAGTTGAGAAAACTGAAGCCTGCAGAGTTTATTTATTTATTTATTTACTTACTTATTTTTGAGTTGGAGTCTCACTCTGTCGCCCAGACTGGAGTGCAGTGGCCGCTCCCAGCCACCGCAGTCTTGACCTGCTGGGCTCCGGCGATCCTTCTGCGTCAGCCTTCCAAGTAGCTGGAACTACAGGCGCGTACTACCACACCCGGCTGATTTTTTGATTTGTTGTAGAGATGAGGTCTTGCCAAGTTGCCCAGGCGGGTCTTGAACCCGCGGCTCAGGCAATTCACTCACCTCAGCCTCCCAGGGCGCGGGATTATAGGCTGAGCCAGCGAGCCCAGCTGCCTGCAGAGTTTAAATGGCACAGTTTGTGAGATTGAAGTCATGGAGTCAGAGAACCTGTTATCTGATTCTGAAAATGAACTCTTAACCTACAAGTTCTACTGCCCCCTAGTATATTCTACTATCATTGACAGAAATTAAAATGAGCTCAGAAAGTAAATAATCAGTTATCTATAAGTCTCCATAGCTCCCAATCTGATTATCCTAACTAAAAAGTTTTCAAAGGAAGTAAAATGCCATCCTATACATTCGAAGTTAAAGAGGAAGAACCACAACATTGAAACACTGAAAGGAAGTCACTGAATTGACTCTCCATCACAAGAAACTCTGATGAATGTTTGCCAACCTCTTCATGGATACTCCCAGCACTGGGGAACTCTACCATGTGTGGAGCTGACTCTACTATCAGACAGCAGGTATTGTTGGAAAGTACTTGTTCTGTCTCCACGTCAGTCTACTTTCCTGTGTCTTCCTTCCACTTTTCTGACTCTGCTAGAGCCCCACAGAGTAATCTAACCTAATTCCTACAAGATAATCCCGTTTATCATTAATGCTTTGGTCTTCCCACCTGACTTAAACACAAATTATTCCTGGTATAGTTGGAGTCAGTGGAGACGGAGAAAGAGCATAGACATCACAGTCAGAAAGTTTTTTCAAACTGTGGCTTAATCGCTCATTACTTATGATCTAGTGATGTTACTTGACTTCTCCAGGCCTCAGCTTACACATTCTCATAAAGTTTTTACAGAGGACACCTGAGGGTTAGGATGAGATGATAGATATAAAATGCATTTGTGTGGTAAGCACTCAATAAATAGTAGCTGTTATTAGACATTAATCTTTTCTCTGGTAAAGGGGCCAAGTTTTTTGTTTGTTTTGCTAAACTAAAATATTCAGTTATTTTCTGACTGTCAGGTAAGCTAGTGTTTCCCTAGTCCAAAGCACATAGGTGAATGTCCTGTTGTGTGCTTAAATAGCACACATTTAGCAAACTTTCCAAAAAGATGTTAGTAGTTATATTTGTTACTGTTGGTGTGGTTATTGTGTTGGTTGTTTTAATTTCCTCTAGATATATTTAATTTATTTTGGCCCCTCAAGTTATACATATGGATACTGTCCAAACAAAATCAGGATCCTAGGTGAGGTATCTGAGCTAGATGGTCTAAGATCAAGTTCTTAAACTTTCTGGTAATCTTGAACTTATACTCTTTCCTCCTTTCTCCAGGAATTGGTAAACATAAAAGTGACTTTGCCCAGCATTTGGGGAGGCCGAGGTGAAGGAATTTCCTGAGCCCACGGGTTCGAGACTAGTCTGGGCACCTTGGCGAGACTTCATCTCTACAATAAATCAAAAACTTAGCCAGGCATGGTAGTACACGCCTGTAGTTCCGGCTACTTGGAAGGCTGAGGTGAAAAGATCGCCTGAGCCCAGCAGGTCATCGCTGGGGGTGGCCATGAGTGTGCCACTGCACTCCAGCCTGAGTGATGGAGTGAGACTCCAACTCAAAAACAAAAAACAAAACACAAAACTGACCTTGGAGACCTCATGTGGAAGATGGCAGAGCTGCCATCAGGCTGGGTTCCCAAATGACCTCACGGATCAGAGCCGCTCATTGGCCTGAAGTGCTGACTTGGGAGTCGTTACATAGGAGAGGAACACATTTCTTTGTTCTTTGTGCCACATAATTATTAGGTCTCTTCTTAAAGACAGTATCCACTGGTTCTATCTAATACAGCTATGAAATCCTGTTTAATTTCTGGAGTGAAAACAGTCATTGTTTCTCCTTTTTTCAACCATAATAAATTATTTATTTTATAGAAGCCACTGTTCCAAAGAGAAGAATAGGGGAAAAAAAAAGTTAACCCAATGGGGATGCTGTCTTGGGAGTAATAAGTGAGGACCACCAGAGCTTTCAATGAGTTCACTCCCTGGGCAGTGCCAGCCTAGACCTAATTTCTAGATTTGTTGAGACTGGACCGGTGAACTGAAGGGAAAGAACAGCTAGATATTTTCTTTGCTCCATCCTGCGTAGAGCCCCACAAAAAATCCACTCACCCCACAGAGTTTCCTGCTTGAGTTTTCAGACACTTCCTGTATGTTTTACCAAAATTAATTGTTTCATTCAACCATGAAGTTTTTTGGTTTGTTTTCTCCTATTACTTCAAGCATTAAGTGTGGGCCATTCTGGTTGGAACGCTGTCAGCTTGGGGGGAAGCCCCTGTTTCTCTGATCTGTGCTCTGGGTCTGGCAGCTTCAGTTGGCTTTCCCAAAGAGCCCCAGCTGTAAATGGTGGCAGGTTGTCATCGCTAATATGCTCCGTGCACAGGAAATCCCGTGTGCGACTGGTGGGAGAGAGAAAGCATGAAGACATCACATTCATCAGAACAAGCTGGTCGATTTCCTCAAGTAAGGAGATTGTCTGACATCCAGTGGTTTCCTCCCCGAGAGATATTATACTTCCTTAACATGCCGATAAGATTAGTCCGTAAAATCACTTTTTGCAGGTCCTAGGCTGCTTTTCAGAGGTATCTTTAACCTCCCTCACCACGACTTTTTAGCTTTTCTGGACAAGCACAAGGCGTAAATCACAATATTTACAACCTGTAAAATAAAGGGATAGCATATAATATTATCGCAACACGTTGTAATCATCATTAATGACAGAAATCTATTAAGCTCAACTCCTAATCTCCACGGCCCAACTTCCTCTACCTGCTGTCTTCCCTTTCACAGGAGATGGCAACTTCATCTCCACACTTGCCTAGGCCAGAAAGCTCGATGTCATCCTTGACCTTTCGTTCCCTCTCATTTCACAACCAATCCATCGGGAAATCCTGCCAGTTTGGCTTTCAGAATGAATCCAGAGTCCGGTTCCTTTGCTCCACTGCTCCATTCTCGTGGAGATGCCAACGTCTCTTGCGTGGATCAAGTGGCTTCCTAACCCTTCTGCCTGCCTCCTCCAGCCCCTGAAACACACACCACACACACACACACACACACACACACACACACACACACACAGAGGCAGAGATGGAGAGAGATAGAAAGACAGAGGGACACAGAGAGAGAGAAAGAGAAAAAGTATAATCTCAACAGAGCAGCCAGAGGAATTCTTTTAAAAAGCAAGTGAGGTCACTTAGCTCCTTTGTTCAAAAACTTTCAAATGGCTACTTTTCTCTGAAACAGCCCAAGGCGGTAAAGCCCCCATGACCTTCTGACCAAGTACCTCTCTATTGCTCCTGGATCACATGAGGCCTACTCTTTTATGGGCATTTGCTCTAGTTCTTACTCAATGTTCTCTCCTCGACCTCTGCTTGGATAATTCCCTCACCTGTAAGACTTGGCTGAAACATCTCCTCCTCAGTGAGGTCCACCCTGACCACCCTGCTCGTGCTGCCATGCTCACTTACCCTATTCAATATTTCAGTAGCACTTATTTTCTTCTAACATATGAGGTCATTTGCTTAGTGGGTTTACTGCCCCTCCCACCCACGTCTACCATGTAAACTTCATGAAGGCAGAAATCACTGGGCATCTAAAAGAATGTCTAGCACATAGTAGGTACCTGTTGGAAGACCGAATGAATGAAACCTATGTGTGATGAGCTTGATTCTCTTTTTTTTTTTTTTTTTTGAGTCAGAGTCTCACTCTGTCACCCAGGCTGGAGAGCAATGGCACGCTCACGGCCACCGCAGCCTTGACCTACTGGGGTCAGGTGATCCTTCGCCTCAGCCTTCCAAGTAGCTGGAACCACAGGCATATGCCACCATGCCCGACTAATTTTTTTGATTTATTGTAGAGACGAGGTCTTGCCATGTTACTCAGGCTGGTCTCGAACCCCTGAGCTCAGACAAGCCTCTCGCCTCCACCTCCCAAAGTGCTGGGATTAAAAGGTTGAGTCACCACGCCTGGCGAACTTGATTCTTTTAAGAATGTGAGACGAACTGGCATGATCCACTGCTCCAGAGCCTTTGTCTTCAGAAGTCACTTTCTTTTCTAAGAGGAAGGGTATGGCAGAGAGAAAGTGCTGGAAGCTGGAGAAGCCTTTCCCGAAAGTGGATCAAAAATCATAGAGCGGAATCTTGGGACAACGGCCTTGGAAAACTCTTTGTATGTTACATTTCGGGATGACGGACTCTGGAGCTGAGAACATTCTGCTTTTGGGGTGAGGACTTGTCCTTGTTTTCAATTAGGATCCGAGTGTCTGAGAAGAGCTGTTCAGATTGAATTCCCTGCCTCCTGCACAAATATTTCCTGGTCTGGTTTCAGGTATCTCTCTTCTTAGGTGGGTCTGTCACTGAGGGAGCAAAGCGCCTTGGGATTCAGAGCCTGGGCCGTCACCGTGGTGCTGACGCACGTGCAGTATCTTGGATCTCTATTCAGTTCCTCATTCACACTCGTCTTCGGGCTGAAATGGTGAATGTGGGCAGGGGAACCCAATGCCTGCACCTGAAGGGAACCTGCTGTCTGCTGTCTGCTCACCCCTGATCCCAGGACTGTCCCGCCTCTGGGAGGATTACAGTGAGGCGAGGAGGGCAGGGCCCGGGAAAAGAATAAGAGGGAGGAGGCCTCCGACAGCAAGGGCTGAATGAGGGCGAGTAGATGGAAAGAACAGACGGGCTAAAACCGAAAGAGGAGAAGACAGGCCGAGAGGCGGGGGGAGCCCCAGGACGGTTCATTCGCTGTGCGTGCCCCTGACTCCCTGGCACTTCCATGCCCTAGGTTCCCTGGTGACATGAGGAGGATGCGGTTTATTTTTTCCTCCATAAAACATGGGGAAAGTGACTTCATCATTCGTATTTGAAATCACTGCCAGTAGGGAAAGAAAATGCTTTCCCCCAAATCTCGCAGGCACGGGTTGTTTGAAAATATAAGGATTAAAGAGCTCTCAGATGACCCGCAGACCACTGACACACTTGCCAAGACATTCCACATTGGACTTCTAGCCTAAACGGGCGATATTTTTCTAAGCTTCCAGATCGATTCTCGACACCACCTTCTGCAAGCTGGTTTTAGTCACCGGGAAATTTATGAACAGCAAATTGCCTTTTGCCTCATGAATGGACGCACTGCAGGAGTAGCTGCGATTGTGATGGTGCCATGTATTGACAGAAGTTAGAGGGCTTCTCTTTTCAAAAATGAAAAACCTCCATCAAGGAGACTTTGGGGTCTCGGGAGTCCCCAGCATAGGTCCTAGGAGTCTGTGGAAAGGCCCTGTGTCATCCAAACAGCCTCCTGTAAGGTAATGGCCATAGCAGCCCATATGAAAGAAACAGTGGAAAGGTGCAAAAGTCATTAACAGGGGAGAAATAGGAAGCAGTCAGCAACGCTTTAAGCAAATTACTACCATGAAATTACACTCCCAGCTTGAGATAAGTGTCCGGGATCTGTTAAAGCTATATACACCTCACTGGCTTAAGTGCCACTGAGAAAATTTTCCTCTTTGGTTTATTGATGAGGTGTGAGATCATGATAGACGGTGGTGCTGGAGGGAAGGGGGCTGCCCTTGTCTTCCCAGGCTTCCTGTAGGGCTGATTCCCTGCCTCTAGGACTCGCCAAGAGAGGCTTTGCCAGTACTTGCTTCGACAAGGGGCTACCTTTTTGGATGAAATGGAAACCTACTGGACCTTCTGTGTTTGATCCAGAAATGGTTTGGAGGAGAAAAGCCCAGGGCTCCTTCCTGTATGACCATGGGTGTAAGAAGGCTGGGCACTGGCTGCTGGAGCTAGCTGGGCACCTCGGAGACTCCCGGCCACAGCCTGCTCGGCCACGGGCCTCCTGCTGCCAAAGCCTGCTTTCCCTTCCGAGAGTCTTGGACCTCTCCAGGTTGCACATCCCTGCACCCGGCCTTGTTTGAGGTCCCATCATCCTCCCTGGCCTCTCTTTTGGAATCGACTTTCCAAAATGTTCTCAGTTTCCAGTGACTCAGACCCTGGTGGCTGTCTGCTTCCCCACCACCATCCCATCACGCTCCAGACCCTGAGTGCAGGCTGATCTGGAGGGGGTCTCCTTGCCTCCCAACCCCACCTCCCCACCCCCGTCACAGCCACATGAACCCTTGTGCTCGGACACTTGGGGTGCAACTAGAGCGCCCCTCCCCTTCAGGAGGCGTCACCCGCTGCAGCACGTGTCGGTTTTCGAGTCTCTGGATGGTCTGGCTGTGGCTGAGCCCAACTGGAGACACTGATGTGTTTCGAGTCTCTGGATGGTCTGGCTGTGGCTGAGCCCAACTGGAGGCACTGATGTGCTGTTCCCCCAGGAACCGTGCTGAGACCCTAGATGCTTCCCCTGAGACCCTAGATGCTTCCACGGGCAGTGGGTTTCTCTGGAAAATACCTCGATTTGTACCCCGGTGCCTCCGGTAGGAAGCCAGCACTCTTCTTGTGTATTTCCTGGGTGCATTGTTCCAGCTCTCAACAGGCAGTCCAGAGTGCTAATTCTCTGTTACAGTTTTTTCCTTGTATTAATCACAAAGAAATCTGTAAGAAAATAAGCCTTTGATTTTTTTTTTAAGACTTTGAGTTGAATTATGGACGTTCACTTTTTCCGAGAGGCAGGGAGTAGGCTATAATATATGCAGGGAACAGTGGATTCAGAGAAATGGAATAAAGACTTTTTAAAGGTACAAGGAATAAAGCAAATAAGTCTTGATGTCATTGCAGTAGAAGGTCTTTTTATCTACAAAATCTTAGAATTGCAAATACTAGTACTGAGAGGGAATGCGGAGATTATTGTGTCTAATCTCAAAATGAAAACACCAGTACCATCTACATATATCTGAAATGCTGACATCCAGTCTCTCAAATCTTCTGGAAACAAGGAAATTGTAACCCTACAAAGAAGCCTATTTCAGTTAAAACAGTCCCAACATTGTGAGATAGTTCATTCTCTTATTTAGATGCCTCCAGGTGACATCATTCTACTGCTATGTTTTTCCTTCTAGAGATATGTGGAAAGTTAATGCAATTGTGGAGTTGAAGGAGACAAAATGCACGCACACAGGAGAGTTCTTTGGATCTTTTCCCCAAATGAAGGCTTTCTGCTTTCAATTCATTATGTGACATGATTTCAGATTACTCTGTAGTTTGATCTCCACCTTTGGACTCAAGTCCTATGAAAATTTGGTTTTCAGGTGTAATAACGGTGTCAGCCACAGAGTCAGATTACTAAAGGAGATTCCACAGAAGCTAAAATGACAAAGCTTATGATTTTTTTCTTTATTGCAAGAAAGAAAAATACAATAGAGCAACAATGTTAAAGGTACACATAGCAGTTAAAGGTTGACTCACAGCAAGAGATGAAAATCTGGGCATGCTGTAATTATCCTCCCTCTCTGTAAGGGCCGTTGTAGGCATGCTTTCTCTATTGGACAAGGAACCATCAACGTGTGCAAAGAACACCCTGGAACCAGGGAGTCCAAAATGGGTTCTTGACTGTGGCTCTTTGTACCTTTCTGGTCAGATAGGCATGTTTCTTGCTATGTAACCAGATCCAATGGCAAAGTCCTCTAGAGAATCTCCCCAAGACCAGGTACAAATCATCAGTCTTCCCGTTGTCAATGAGCAATGCCGACAAACTGGTGAAATCACCCAGAGACTTGTTTTGAATTCAGGGTTACAAAGCAACACTATCATCATTCAGCCTGTCTCATGCCTTAACCAGGGGTCTGTGCTGTGTCGATATATCTCTTCAGCAAAATGGCTCAGGCCAACTCTAGGCTTATTAGAATTCACACTCAGATGTGGTCTGACTAGCTCAGCACATGATGCGATAATATCTCTCATGTTCTGGACACCATCGTCCACCCCCCATTTTTAAACCTTCTCCATCATTTCCTCTCACAGAAGAAGTCTCTGACCATTCCTTCCATAGGTTCAGACTAGGGATGAACCAATCTTGTTGAAGAAAGCAGTCCCACCAAAGCATTATTTTACTAGCTAGTGGGATCTGAAAATGGTCTTGTCTAGCAATCTGGAGAGACTGGGTGACTTCCAGGGAGCCTCAGGTCTACTTTCTCTTGCCATGCTGTTGTCTCATTTTCCCCTTCTGCCTCTTTGGTTCTTTGCTTATATTGGAGTCCTTTCCTAAGCCTCCAGTTGACAGGACTGGGTCCTAGCGCCTCATAATATTCTAGCTGGCCCCATCTAACAGCCCATCCAGATGCTGAGAAGAAACCTTTTCTCCCAAATTGAGACCCTAATGCCTACTTGAGAGAGAGGAGCCTTCCTTTCAGTCCTCAAGGACAGAGCTCCTTGAATGGCCATGTTGGTCTAAATCAGTTCCCCCATAGCCCCGTGACTTGGGATATCCAGCTGGTCACATGGAGCTACCTTTTTGACCTCAACCAGTCAAATTCCAGGTCTCTCCCTCTTACTTACCATGCATCCTAAGTGATAAGTCCCTAGCATCCCTCACGTTTGAGCAAGCCTGGACTGAAATACATCAAGCAGGGATAGTCCTTCAGAAGAAAAGCTAAATTAAACTTGCAAACTGGCTGCAAGACAATCTTAGAGTTTTAGAATTGGAAGGAAGCTTAGAGAGATCAGTTAGCTTGGTGTTTTTAAGGTCTTACATTTTAAAAAAAAAGCTTTTTAGCAACTGAGCCCTTTGATTTTCTAAACGGAATATTGCATGAACATTCGCTGAAGTTAATTAAGATAGATCTGCTCAGAGTAGAGGAGAGGAATAAGAATTAGATTTAGAATATCAGGGCCACTGTAACCCTGTCAAACTTTTTCCTTTGGGGAACCACTAGGGAACCTTATAGTGTAGTTTGAAAATTACCGATCTATTCCAATCGCTTTATTTCTTTTTTAAAGAGAAATACTTGAAGTCCACAGTTATTAGAGATTTCCACAGCATCAGCCTGAATGTTGAGCTTATTTTATTGTTTCTACCTCTTAGGGTTCAGAGAAGCCAAAGTACCAGGTAGTCAAATGACCAGATCTGTGCGACCTATTTCTTTCCTGTCTATCAAATGCATATTAACTTGCATTTTTGAGCACATGCTGCATGCATGATAATGTGCTGGTGTTGCAGGACAGGCAATGGGGGGACCAGGACACAGGGGCTGACTTCTGGGAGCTCAAGCATGAATGGGCACATTCATAACTGTAAAATCAGGTGTTAACACTACTGTAGTAAACAAATAGAATTTTCAAAATGGATGTATTTTCCAGAGAATTCTCATTCTCAGCATTCTCCAGAGAAACAGAACAAATTGTGTGTGTGTGTGTGTGTGTGTGTGTGTGTGTGTGTGTGTGTGTGTGCGCGTGCGCACATCTGTGGAGAAACAGAGAGAGAGAGAGAGAGAGAGAGAGAGAGAGAGAGAGAGAGAGAGAGAGAGAAATTGGAGAAATTGGTACATGTGAATGCAGGAAATGGCAAATATGAATTCTTTAGGGAAGGCCAGGAACCTGGAGACCCAGGGAAGAGCGGATGTCACACTCCATTCCAAAGGCAATCTGGAGGCAGAATTCCCTCTTCCTCAGGGTAGATGGTCATTCTTGTCTCCTAAGACCTTCCACTGATTGGATGAGGCCCACCCGCATTATGAAGGGTTATCTGCTTTCTTCAAAGTCTACTGATTTAAATGTTAATCTTATCTAAAAACTACCTTCACAGGGACATCTAGACTGGTGTTTGACCAGATATCTGGGTACTGTGACCTAGCTAAGTGGACACATAAAGTTAACCATTGCAGTGGAGAAAACTTTGTTTTTGGGGGAAACAAGAAAGTCAAATAAGGTATGTGAGGGGTAGGGGATTAGGGAGTAAAGGCATTGTGGGGGCGGGGGGAGTACAATGAGCTAAGACAATCATTGGAGCAAACAAGGGAGCTGCACAGTAAATACTAAGTAGTTCACTTAAAAAAACAATTTCGGACCAGCCTGGGCAACATGGCAAGACCTCGTCTCTACAATAAATCAAAAAATTAGCTGGGCATAGTGGTGCATGCCTGTAGTTCCAGCTACTTGGAAGGCGAGGCAGAAGGATCGCTGGGGCCCAGCAGGTTGATGCTGGGGTGGCCATGAGGGTGCTACTGTGTTCCAGCCTGGGAGACAGAGTAAGACTCCAACTCAAAATAAAAAATAAAATAAAATAAAATTTTGGCAGCAAATGGACATAACTCCCAATGCACAGATTGAGGCAAATTCCACACAAACAAGTTTTAAACACCCATTACATTTAGGCTGACTAGAAACTGATGAGTTTTATTGAATTCTACCATTCCCTTCCCTCCATGTTTCTAAGTGGTTCATGTGTCAGCATTGCCTCCTACTTTTATTCTCAATAATTAGACTGACCAGTCACAAATTCTCCCTTTGTGTGGGACTAACTGCAAAATCTCTTTGTGAAAAAGAGGGATCAAATGATCTTTTATAAAGTAAAATGTTCATATTTCCTTCCCAGTTTGCTGTGTAGCTGGACTTTATTAAAAAATTACAAATAATCTTTCTAATTGTCCCAGTCCTCCATGACAATTTGCTTCCAATGGTCAGCAACTCCTAATTTTATCATACACAAACTTAAAGGGGTAAAATAGGACGGGTTTGGTGGCTCAGTCTGTCATCCCAGCACTTTGGGAGGCTGAGGTGAGTGGATTGCCTGAACCAACAGGTTTGAGACCAGCATGGGCAACTTGGCGAGACCTCATTTCTACCGTAAGTCGAAAATTAGCAGGGCACGATAATGTGTGCCTGTAGTTCCAGTTACTTGGAAGTCTGAATGGAAGGATTGCCAGAGCCCAGCAGGTTGACGCTGGGGTGGCCGTGAGTGTGCCACTGCACCCCAGCCTGGGTGACGGAGTGAGACGCCAACTTAAATAAATAAACAAACAAATAAATAAATAAATGGGAAAATATAGCTCACTTGTTACAGACCAGGTTAACTACTCATTTTTTTTTGGTACTTCTTTTTATGTTCAATGCTATCAAATATTTGTTTTGACTACGATTAAATTTACATTTATAGTATTTCTAATTATTAGAGAGTAGCAAACCTTTAGTAACAGCAATAGCAGTTGAAACTTACAGCAACAATGTGCGATGATACTTTTCTGGGTAGCAAATGAAGGAGGTGAGTGAGTGACTATTGTATCTCCCTCAAATTTATATCATGAAGTTGCAACACTCAGTGTGAGGATGTTAGGAAATGAGGACTGCAGGGAATAATTGGGTTAAATGCAGTTATGCGGGTGGAGGCCCCATGACGGGATTAGTGCCTTTTTAGGAAGAGAAGAGACATCAGCACTTCCTCCCTCCACAATGTAAGGCTAGAGCAAGAAGGCAGTTGTCTGCAAGTCAGGAAGAGAGTCTCACCAGGACCAAATCTGCCAGCACCTTGATCTTGGACTTTCCAGTCCCCAGGAATAAATGTCTATGATTTAAGCCATTCAGTCTACAGTATTTTGTTATAACATTCTGAGCTAACACAATACACTAGATGCTTTTAAAATCGTGTCTCACTCATATTGCTGAGGTAATTTATGAAAATTGTAGAATCTGTTTCTCTGTATTTTTAATTGAATTCTTATTTCATTTATATGGATGTGTCCAGATAACAGCAGAGTGAATTGTTAGAGGGACTTCCAACACACTTACCTTATGATGGTTTAAAATGCTAAGAATGTTCAAAGCTGCTGTTATCCTCCAGCCTTTGGAGTAGGTCCTGGAAAACAGATGGAAATGAGAAATGGACTTAGTTTTAAGGAGTCCAGCATGGGGAAATTACTATAAGAAAAATAGGATCCCAGAACCTGAGGACACAGGACTGGAGTAACATATGCTATTGGTCTTCAGTGGACTAGCCACAGTAGTCTAGGACAAATTCACAGAGGTGATGCTAAGTTGGTTCTTGGAGGGTAAATGTGATTTTTATCAGGAGAAGAAAGGAATGCACTTCTAGGCAGAGTGGGCAATGCCAGGCAGGTATGAGAAAGTCAGCCAATCCCGATGGTTGGAGGGGTATGTGGCAGTGGAGGGGAAGGATCATTTAATACTATTTGATTTTTTCAACACTTATTTATTTTTAATTTATATAAAAGTGGTGCATGCTGATTGTAAACACTGGTATCTCTTTTCAGCTTAATTCCTTTGTAAGGTAAAAGTGACGGGAAGCTTAAGTTGAAAGTCACTATCCTATTTGCTTGAGTCAGTGCAATGCCTGATTTCAGCTGATTTGGTCCAGAAATATGCACATCTTGTACCGGCCATAGGAATCCTTACAAGGCATTCTTTAACTGAAATAGTAAAGACAACAGATGAATGCTGAGTAGCATTTGGCAGAAGAGATCGCCATGTGTTTGGATATTTTGTGCTAAGTATGTACAAATATGCCTTATTAGGCTGCCATATTGTACCACCTTAAATGGCATCTACAAGCAGTTAAACAGAAGTTTATGACTGATTAAGTAATAAAATAAAAACAAAATAAAAGCTCTTTCTTACTGCAATAACAATTCCAATGCAGTTGGAAATGGTCATATCCGTTTGGATTATTTAAATATAACAACGGCTTTGAACATTCTTAGCATTTTAAACCATCATACTTAAATAAGATAAGTGTGTTGGAAGTCCCTCTAACAATTCACTCTGCTGTTATCTGGACACATCCATACAAATGAAATAAGAATTCAATTAAAAAATACGGAGAAATAGATTCTACAATTTTCATAAATTACCTAAGTAGTCTCCACAGAAATAGAAGCATTTCTTTCATTTCACCCAACTATGACATAGCTTAAATCCCCTTTTTATCACATGCTTTTATTATTTTATTTGCTTTTTTTTTTTTTTTTTTGAGAAAGACTCTCGCTCTGTTGCCCAGAGTAGAATGCAGTGGTGAGATCATAGCTCACTGTAGCCTCAAACTCCTGGGCTCGAGCCATCCTATATAACAAGAACTGTAGGCCTTGAACCACCTGCTCTGTGAATTAGTTTTTGATTTTTAAAATTTTTGTAGAAATGAGGTCTTTCTATGTTGCCTAGGCTGATCTCAAATTTCTGGCCTCAAGGGATCCTCTCACCTTGGTCTCCCAAAGCACTAGGATTATAGGCATGAGCCTATGAGGCTTTATAAGATCAAGCCTGGACTTACAAGATCTTAACAGAAGTCTCTGAATGTATCGATCTGCATTCTCTGTAACAAGAACCTATCTGTTTATCCGTCTTCACCTACCTACCTTTCTCCTCTGCGTGTTAAAAAAATCACAAAGTCATAGCAACCAATTACTTACGATTTTCACTTCGAATCATCTCCCTTTGGAAATGACACAGAAACGAGCACCCTTTTTGCAAGGGAAGGGATTGAGCCACAGGAACAAGTCAATCTACGTAAGACAGAGTCCTGCAAATCTCTTTGAAGAACAAATGTTTATGTCCTTAGTCTCACTAAACCCCACACATTAGCTGCTCTGAGAGTCACAGACTGCAGAATCATGAATGAGTGGACCCGCGGATTGCTTTCTCTGTGAGGTAAGTTACAAAAGCAATTTGTAGATGTTATAGAAGGAGCAATGGTAGAAGCAGACTACACAATTCTCAGTTAGTAGAACTGTGTTTTAAAACTATTGCTATTTGCAGAAAAGCTTCTACGCGTGGGGTGATGCTTCAGCATTACGGAGGGACACTCTGGAACCATTGTGCAGTGTGTTTCGTTTTTTAGTGTGGAAGCATTTTAAGTGTGCAAACTTCTAAATCAGTTTGTTAAAAGGCTCGGTGGCTCAGCCTGTAATCCCGCGCCTTGGGAGGCTGAGGTGAGTGGAATTGCCTGAGCCTGCAGGTTTGAGACCCGCCTGGGCAAGTTGGCAAGACCTCATCTCTACAATAAATTTTTTTAAAAAAATTAGCCGGGCATGGTAGCGCACACCTGTAGTTCCAGCTACTTGGAAGGCTGAGGCGGAAGGATCGCCGGAGCCCAGCAGGTCGAGGCTGCGGTGGTTGGGAGCGGCCACTGCACTCCAGTCTGGGCGACAGAGTGAGACTCCAACTCAAAAAAAAAAAAAAGTTCTATTATGCTGGAAATTTTCTTAGACTCTAGCCAATGGAAACAGGAAATATATTGAACTAAAAAATTACCATTCTAAAGCATTTTTTTTTTTTTTGAGTCAGAGTCTCACTCCATCACCCAGGCTGGAATGCAGTGACAGGCTCATGGCCACCCCAGCGTTGACCTTCTGGGTTCCAGCGATTCTTCTGCCTCAGTCTTCTAAGTAGCCAGAACTACAGGTGCATGCTACCATTCCCGGCTAATTTTTGATTTATTGTAGAGACGAGTTCTCACCAAGTTGCCTGGGCTGGTCTCGAACCTGCTGGCTCAGGTAATCCACTCGCCTTGGCCTCCCAAAGTGTTGGGATGACAGGCTGAGTCACCAAGCCTGGCCCTAAGCATATTTACATAGTTCAAGGAATGGTCTTGATGCTGCCTTCGATGCTCCATGGTGCTACCATTAGATTTTCAGTATTATGATAATATCACTACTCTTTGAAAAGGATAAATACCCCAAATGTGTACACAGGGCTTCTATATACCAGCAGAGCCATGGAGGGTGAGAGGATGGTCCCCCAAAGGTCCTGAGCAGTATTCTTACCCTCAAAGCCTCAGATGTCGCTCAAACGTACTCCATCTAACCTTGGTATGTGCTATATGCAGTGTGGTCCGCAGAGGAAGCGTCAACAAACATACAGTAGTGAATTCTTCTCTGTCCATCAAAGTCCTTTTCTGTAGGTTTTTCTCCTTTGCTAGGTAAGATCCGAATCAAAGGGGCAAAGCTGAAGGCTCCCTGGTCTAATTCCAGTTCTTCTAACAAGCTGTGTGATTGCCCAGTTCATTTGACCAAGCAGTATCTCTGACTCCTCTTCTTACCCATGACTCCAAAATAGGACCATGAGATCTTCTCCTGAAGCACTCACATGGTCGTAGCAGCCAAGGTCAGGGCTGTTAAAGACAGGAATTTTATGCGCCTAGAAATGTAGGACAACCCCCAGGCTCTTGTTTCTGTGATAACGGAGAGAGGCAAGTTGGCAGGTCTGGCATCCCTTTCCATTGTGTGTCGGGGTGCGGAGGGAGTTGAGGGTGGAGTGAGGCCAGGGACCCTGTGGAGGAAGGAGACTTAAGGAGGAGGATTGGGACTGGGAAGTCAGCCTGGGGCTGGTATCTGGGGAAAGGAGAACCAATACCTCTTTGTTGTCAGGAAAGCCCTGGGCACAAAGGGTGAGTTTGAGTTTCACTTCAGGTCATTTGAGGGCATTGCGAAAAGGCAGTTTTCAGACAGCGAGCTTGACTGACTGACTGAGGTAATTAAATCACGACGCTAGGCCTCTCACTACGAAAGCAGAAGAATATAAGCGCACAAAAGGAAAACAAAATTCTTACATTTGTATCGAATTATGTCATTAGAATGTTTACTGTTCCATGTAATAATTACATGGCTCATATTCGATCATGATGGAGTTTCTCTAATTGGTTAAAAGCTTCCCCCATTCATTTGGTGGGACAAAATTTGGTTTTGGTCATTTTTTGTTGTTGTTCAGGCATGCAAGGCTCGCATGCCATCTGACTTTGTTTTGTTCTGGCTGGGGTTTTGGCCACCTCGGTGGTAATTTTCAGTTTGATTTCCTCTCTTCAGGGATATCTATAAGTCTGGGCAGCCAGTTACCTGAGGAGGAACTATTTCTTAGTCCTTGCCTTGTCTTCCTAATGCGAATTTTGTTTCTCAGACTCTGAGACGAACAGCAGGCATCATGCCAGAACAGCGATTCTGCTGTGCTCCTGAGAAAGTCTCCTACAGAGGACCTGTTGGCCTCGGCATCTCCACTGTCTGCCTTTTTTTCATTTTCTGTCTTTCATTCATTTTCTCCTTGTGTTTCCAGAGGGTTTCGACCTTGATTACTCGAGGACTGATTGATCACGTGGCAAATCATCCAGGCGCTTTCTTTCTTTTCCTCCCCATTTCCTTTAAAAATTTTTAAAATTTTTGTCTGCGTTTCTCTTTTTTACACATTAACTCCAACGGTCATTAGAATAAGGCTTGTGGGAAGAAACATGGTAAAGGGCCGTGCTGCCCCGTGTTTTGTTTGTTCACTCCTCTGGTTGATGGTGGTAGGAGAGAGTGTGTTGAAATTTGGGAGTGAAATCAGATTTTACTTTCAGCTGTGGAACTCAATGATCTATTATCTGTTACTTCAGATAAGTGCAGTTTGGTGCGGAAAGTGGATTTTCCATAGTGTATTGAGAAGTCCTAATAATCTAGGGGGAACACAGATTCCTTCCCTTACATAAGGCAGTTACCACTACTGACATCTGAAATGGGGGATCCAGACAGGAAAATGACCCACCCTACCTGGAAATACACTTTGCTGTCATATGACATGCTGTTTCTCTCGGGGGAAAGCACTGTGTCATGTCCTGGAGGTAGAGACCTTTGCTCAATCAGAGAAAGCCCAGGCCATAAATGTGAGTAACTTGACTACTCCTCTGAAACCGGGAATGAGATGGGGCCTCGTGGAGGGGAGGCAGGTTCAAGATGGAGCTATCTGAATGGAGAAGCAGAGTTTTTATTTTTCTGGTTTCTTAAAATTTTTTAAATTTTATTTTAAAGATGTGGGTACAAGCCGGGCTCCGTGGCTCAGCCTGTAATCCCACACCTTTGGGAGGCTGAGGTGAGTGGATTGCCTGAGCCCATGCACTCAAGACCCGCCTGGGCAGCGAGACTTCATCTCTACAATAAATCAAAAAATCAGCCGGGCGTGGTAGTACGCACCTGTAATTCTGGCTTCTCGGAAGGCTGAGGCGGAAGGATCGCCAGAGCCCAGCAGGTCGAGGCTGTGGTGGCCGGGAGCGGCCACTGCACTCCAGTCTGGGCGACAGAGTGAGAGTCCAACTCAAAAAAAAAAAAAAAGAGATGTGGGTACAATTCAGGATTAGGTATACAAGTGGTCACCGTACAGGTAAAGTTTGGGCCTCCCTTTGGTCCCCACCTTGCCTGCTTTGAGATAAGGTACCCTTCTTGATGTTGTGTCCCCCCACCCCTGTAGTTTCCCACTATAGAAGCAGAGTTTTTATTCTAATAAAACCTCCCACTCACCTGAGTCCTATATAAGCAATGCCCTATAGAGAAGATTCTTGGTAACTTTTAAGGTGACAACAAACTGATAAACTATTTATTTCCTTTTCCAATTGTGCTTATGAGAAATTAATAGAGCAGTTGTTCTCAACCAGGGGCAGTTTTGTCCCCCAGAGGACATTTAGCAATATATGCAGACACTTTTGGTTGTTAGAACTGAGCTTGCTATTGGTGTCAAGTAGGTAGAGACCAGAGATGCTGCAAAACACCCTACAGTGTGAAAGACAGACCCACAGAACAAAGATACACCCAGTTCCAAACAGCAGTATCCAGGTTAGAATTCCTGAGTCGAGGCATCTATTTAGAGTGCTTGATTTCCCTCACAGGTAACAGGTGCACTTATAAAAAATGTTTTTCTGGAGACACTTCTCTACCTCTCAGTGTGATCAAGAGAGAAGAAAGTATATATGCACTTTATACACACACACTGTGGGTGTGCGTGCACATGCGCGTGCAATGTCAGAAAAGTAGGAGCCCTTGAGGAATATCATTGATGACACTGTGACAATCAATGCCTTTATATAAAGCCAATTGAAGCAGTGATTAGCATCACCAATATGTTCTCTGGAAGATAAAGCATTTGCTGTGGTTTGTTTTAACTCAGTATGCTGTGAGCAAAGCAGTGTGATAGGTCAGCATGGTTACAAAATGCTGGACATATAATGCTTTAGAAGACAGAAGCTACCACGGAAACCAAGGATCTGCAGTCTACGGGAGAGAAAAAGATAATTAATTCAGAAACCATAATTCAGAAACAGAGGGAGGTGAGATGCATGGGCACATACAGGAAGGGCGGGTGTTCTACAGTTTAGGGGCTAGAGAAAATATAGGGAAGAAAAGATGGGCAAAAGGACAAATTGTAGCAGACAATCACTGACATCTGCATAGATCCCCAGCTGGCCTGGTGGATAGTACGGTATAATGGGGAGTTAGAGCACACTGAATGTCTTCCTCACCATATCTCTGGGGCTACTGATAGACCTTTTTCCTACTTTTCACATTATTTGAAAACATGCTGTGTAATAATTTCAAATTATTACGAATGGGCAAGATGTTAATTGTAACATCTCTTTTTATTGTAGCCTTTCTATTTATTTCATGCATTTGCATTCTGCCTTCTCATTTTTACAGAATTTCAGCAAAAATGAACTGTAAAACCTTCAGTATATATTTTGCTGAATAAGATGTTTTGGCCCTCAGTCTGTTAGAAAAACATATAATAAATGCTGGTGAGAAAATGGAGAAAAGGGGACTTCCATGCACTGTTGGTAGCAATGCAAATTAGGACAGCCATTATGGAAAACAGTATGGCAGTTTCTCAGAAAACTAAAATTAGAACTACCATACTATCAAGCAATCGCACTACTGGATATTTATTTTAAAAAAACCAGAAATCAGTATATCAAAGGGATACCTGCACCCCCATGTTTATAACAACACTATTCACAATAACTAAAAAATGGAATCAACTTAAGTGTCCACTGGTGTATAAATGGACAAAGAAAATATGGTGGTGTATGATATGTGTGCAATAGGATACTATTCAGTTAGAAAAAAATGAAATCTTGTCACTTGCAGCAAAATGGAAGTGAAATAAGGCACAGGAAAAAAATATATTCTCACTCATATGTGAGAGCTAAAAAAAATTGACCTCACGGATGTGTAGATTAGAACAGTGGTTACCAGCAGCTAGAAAGAGTGGAGAAGGGGGAGAAATGAAGAGAGGATGGTAAATTGATACAAACATACAGTCAGAGAGAAGGAATAAGTTCTAGTGTTCAAGAGTGCAGTCGGGTGGCTATTTAGACAAGTGAGAAACAATATATTGTGCATTTCAAATTAGCTAAAAGAGAAGATTTGAAATGTTCCCAGCACATTTCAAGTGATAAGTAAGTGATAAATGTTTGAGGTGATTGATATTCTAAATACCTCGATTTGATTGTTATACATTGTATGCAGGTATTAAAATATCACACACATCCTGTAAATTTGTATAATTATTATGCTCAAATATAAAACTTTTTTTTTTTTTTTTTTTGAGTTGGAGTCTCAGTCTGTCGCCCAGACTGGAGTGCAGCGGCCGCTCCCGGCCACCGCAGCCTCGACCTGCTGGGCCCCGGCGATCCTTCCGCCTCAGCCTTCCAAGTAGCCAGAATTACAGGCATGCGCTACCACACCCGGCTGATTTTGTGATTTTATTGTAGAGATGAGGTCTCGCTGCCCAGGCGGGTCTCGAACCCGCGGGCTCAGGCAATCCACTCACCTCAGCCTCCCAAAGGCGCGGGATTACAGGCTGAGCCACCCAGCCCGGCTTAAAACATTTTTTAAAAAGGAAAATACATGAAGGTATTTATTTCTATACAAATGGGAGCAAAACTAGGGCACCCCTTCATCTTGAAACAAAAGTAAGTTCACTAGAAAAGTTTCGTATGAGGATGTGTTTTTCTGTGGGGACATATGCATATCTGGGAGAGGGCAGTAAGATCAGGTGGCCAAGAAATGTTATTGGTGATTCTTTTTGTATTAATTCTCCATTGGTACTTCACTGGCTAGAAAATAAAAAGTCTGGATTAAGGAGAATCTATCTATCTGTATATAGATATATGATTATACATCTATATATAGTTATATATACAGATATATGTCATATATATACATAATCTCCTTATTAAATGTTATATATTGTATATGGCAATATCTTACATATTGTCAAATGTCCTCTGGCGGGTCAAACAATATATTATATAGCTGTGCTTTTCCCCTAAGGAAAATCTGTACTTAACCGTGTTTAGACAGCCTGCTAACTCATTGATGATGATTCCTAAGCATTCCTCTTAAAGTCTCTCTTGGCTTATTTGACTTCGTACTTCCTCTACTCTACCTGAGCCATCCAGTGTCTTCACTGAAAACATGTTAACTTGTAGCCTCGGAGGACAGACCCAGGCATCAAGTCTCTGTATCGGTTTTGTTTTGTTGCCATGACAAATTGTTACACACTGGGTGGCTTAGGACAACTGCAGTTTGTTCCCTCCCAGTTCTGAAGACCAGAGAGTGTCAGAGTGTCCGCAGGGCTGCACTCCCGCAGAGGCTCTGGGGAATTCCATTCCCATTTCTCTCTGTCTGGTTTCTGCTGAGAGCATCATTCCAACCTCAGCCTCTGCTTCACATGGGCTTCTCCTCTGTGTCTTTGTCTTCTCTTCTGTCACTTATAGAGACAACTGTCATCGGATTTAGGGTCCACTCCAAATCCAGGATGAGCTTATCATAAGATCTTTAATTATAACTACATAGACTCTTTTTTCCAACTAAGGTCACATTCATAAGTTCCAAGGATCAGAGCACGGACACATACTTTTGGGGGGGTGGGCAGGGGCACCATTTAGCCTACTATAGTCATTTTTCTACAAACAACACAGCCAGCTATGTGATCTTGATGATTCACAGAGAGTGACCAACCGTTCTGGTCACAAGAGGTTTCCTGAGATGTGACACTTTTAGTGTATGGGACATTTCCTGGGACAGAGGACAGGGAAGGAGCGTTCCGACAATGGTTGGTCTGGAACTCTCAGAATGATGGTCCTCAATGGCAGAACAGAGTCTGAGTGACCAACATCCCCATCCAAGGGGCTCAGAATTCACTGTGGCACAGGTTGTGGGGACGGATGTCAAAACAAGAGGAAGCAAATACCCCTGAGAAAACATCGAGGGCCGGGCGTTGCCCCTTCTCCTCCCACTGACCTTTGCTTTGACAGCTGTGTTGAGTGAGTCAAAGGCTTCTGTGGGAAGGAAAGCCCTAACCACAGACCTCCTGTCTGTGAGAGCCACTCTCCAGACTTAACTTCCGCGCACCTCATTACCTGTGTCAGCCCTGCATTTTCCTCAGCTGTTTGTATTTTTCAAAGCAGCTGTGGTGGGGTTTGCTGGCTGGTTACATTTTAGCCACCTGGCCAGTGATACTTCACCAAAGTGTTTCTTGGGGGTGGGGGGAACTAGCAATGCTTTACATTGTGTCAAAATGCCTCTCTTTTTTTTGGTTGCCACGCCTCCCCAGTTAACTAACTCCTGCCTCCTGAGCAGGAGAGGCAGAAACAGCAAGTAAAGCCGAGGCTTTGATCTTCCACAAAGGCGAGGTCCCTTCCTCGGTCCACCTGGACAGGGATCACCGAGTGAGCTGCAGCAGAGCTGACCTTGACCAGGGCTGCATGCCTCAAGTGGCCTGCTTTGAAGAGCTCATCTTAGCAGAGGATGATGGAAGGAGGGTGGCATTCGTGTGCAGTGGCAATGTCTGTGCACAGCCCTCTACCTTGTTGCAATGGCTCCTGTCTGGGAAAAACAGGACAATCTTCCCTTCAAGCACACTGTGGGGGCTTCTGGCACTGCACATATCCTCTTCTGACCTGAAGCTTCATGGAGATGGGCTGGATCTGGTTGCATTTTTAACCCCATCTTATTTTCCAAGCTGGAAAAGATAAGCCTCCTCGTGGGAAAGCAGCTGCTTTGGATCAGGTTGGAGGCAGTAAATTTAAAAACAATCGTTAACATGAATGAAATGGTGAGATCCGGACATGACTGCAATGATGAAATGCCCAGGCTTTCTACTTTGACACCATCATACTGATTCCACCTTTCATTGATACAGTTTTTGCGTTTTTTTCAAAATTAAAAATTTTCATCACCTAATTCAGTGATTCTTTGATCATGGTCACACGTAGCTGTAATGGTTTTTAAAATGTATATGCAATCTTTCTCTCTTTTTTTGGTTGAAAACACAATTTTTTGTTAGCTATTTCTAAGATCAAATTTTCATTTTATTATTCATTTCATCTGGATGTACGTATTGTGTTTTGTTTATTGCCTTGTATACTCTTCCCAGTGGCTGATCTCTGTGCTGCAATCTGCATATGTAATTTGCCACAGTTTACTGTTGTCAACTGTGTTTTGCTACCTCAGGTGAAGTGGAGAAAATTTACTTCTGTTTACATCCTTTACCTCCCTACTTTAAAAATATAATTGTCTTATTTTCTCTAAGTACGTTGATGAGCACAGCAGATCGTTTTATGATTTTTGCCTCAAACTCCTAACATAATATAAGAAACTCATAAGAAGCGTAGCCTGTGACATTTACCCTTTTGCCTTTTATCTATTTGAGACTGAAGGGTGGTTTTGGGAACAACACTGTGTGATGCCTCCTGAAATATCCTTCCACTGATCTGCGGGGATTGGGGGCGGGTGGAGGTGAGAATTCTTCTAGGATAAGGAGGGAAGACAGAGCTGGAAGCTGTAAACTGAAAAAGTGGGCGCTGATTTGAAAGCCTAGTTACAGAATTGCCACCAGATCCAGAGGGAGACCTCCCCTCAGCAGGACAGTCATAGCGCTGTGTCCTTGGCAAGTTACTTAGCTAACCTGAGGTTAAAAAAGTTTAACCTGAGGTTAAAAGCAGTTTCCTCATTTGTAGGACCGGGATAATAATGCCAACACCGCGTGGCAGTTGTCGGGATTCAGTGGGATGATGTCCCTGAGTCACCTGGCACGATAAAGTGAATCCCCGTACACCCTGGCTTACTTGATTCTCTGCCCCCTTTCCTTGGTGAGCACCCCTGAAAGCAGTGTCCCAAGTCTTACGGTCATTCCATCTGCAATTGTGAATTTTGAAGAGGCAACCCCCATTCAGTCAGAAACTTGCTGATTTAGTCTGAGGAGCCTGGTTTATCGTGGGAATGGTGGGGCGGTGATGCCTTCATTCTTGTTTTCCAGGCTCAAACCCTTGACTTTATCCATGACTCACCTGCCTCTCCAGCCCAAAGTCCAGCATCAACCCACCTCCTGGATTTCTCTTTAGAGTCTGTTCAGAATCCTCCTCCCTCTCATCACTTTACTGTTGCCACCTGGGGACGGCCGCTGTGGTCTCTCATTGGGAATACGGCGGCAGATTCCGAATTGGTCTCCGTGTGTCCTCCTTGTTCCCCCTCAGTAGTTGATTCCCAACGTAGCAATTGGCGGTGCTTTGCTGCCTTTTAGATCTAATTCATTTCGTATCTGCTCAAAGACTCTATGGCCCCCATCTCACTCAGAGTAAAAGTCAAAGTCCTCACAATGGTCTCTGCAAGATGTCCTATGGTCTGGCTTCCTGGGAACATCTCTGATTTCATTCTCTGCTACTACACTCCTCACCCCACTCGATGCCAGCTACTCTGGTCTTGTCTTCTCTGGAGCATGCACCGGTGTCCTGCTGTCTCAGGACATTTGTATCTGCTGTGTCCTCTGCCTGGGATGACTGGCAGGGCCTCCTCCCTCGTCTTTCAAGTCTGGGGTCAAAGGGCACCTCCTCAGTAAGACTGTCCCTGGCCACACAATTAAATATCCCAGCACATTGGGAGGCTGAGGCGAGTGGATTGCCTGAGCTGGTGGATTGGAGACGAGCCTGGGCAACTTGGCGAGATCTCATCTCTACAATCAAAAATCAAAAATTACTGGGCATGGTAGCGCATGCCTGTAGTTACAGCTACTTAGAAGACTGCGGCGGAAGGATCGCTGGAGCCCAGTGGGTTGATGATGAGATCCGTGAGCTTGCTACTGCATTCCAGCCTGGGTGATGGAGTGAGGCTCTGGCTCAAAAAAAAAAAAAAAAAAAAAAATTGCAAGATTTCACTCTATTCTTCTCCGAAAATGCTTAATACTTCCTAATACCCTACTATATTTTATTAACTCCTAAATGCTGTCGCTGAAGGTTTGATTATTATTTTATGGGCTACAATAAAGAAGGAATATCACCAAGTAGGTTGGGCATGGTGGCTCATGCCTGTAATCCCAGCACTTTCGGAGACCAAAGCAGGAGGATTGCTTGAGCCCAGAAGCTTAAGACCAGCCTGAGCAACATAGAGAGATCCTGACTCTGTAAAAAGTAAAAAAAAAAAAATTTAAATTAAATAAAAAAGAAAGAATATCACTTAGTAAAACATGACTCACCATCAATTTTAGACTATACCATCAATTTGAATATGTACTAACTTACATATTTTTTAAATGTGGGAAAACGTGTGTATTTTAAAAAATCACTAAAACATGATACTTTATTTACTTCTATATTTGGTTCAATTACTACTTTTGCTAGAAAAACGTAAACTCCAGGGGAGCAGGGACTTTTGTCTGTTTCCTGTTGAACACAGAGCCTGAAAATTAACAGGTACTCAATGCATAGTTATTGAATGAATGTATAAACATGGATCCCACGAGAAGCAACTGTGTCGATAAGACATAGATGTTCTAAATTAGGCAGTGTATAATGAGAGCCAACTCTGTAGCAGTGCTTCAAGCCTGTGCTCTGCAAATCCTCAAAGAAAAGGAGCAGAAGAGTCTTGCTAAAGCTTTTATTTTAATCACAAGCATATTGTGTGGCTAAATCTGAGGTGTGTTAATAAATCGTCACAAGACCCATCGCCTGTCTTCCCTTCACAGCGCCAAAGGATCTTTAAAAAAGAAAAGTAAAGAAAGTTTCAGAGGAGCCTAAAATAGTTTATGTTATAGAGTGGAGGGAAAAGGAACCCTCCACTCCATAACATAAACTATTTTTTGTACTCATGTGCCCACTCTTGACCTCTCCTTCCCCTCTCACCCCGGACCTCTGTAACAGCTCCGTGACAAGACCATCTAATCATTTCTAGCATGCGACAGCATTTGGTTTGGATTCCCTTATCAGCATTACCTTTTCTTTTCTCCTGTGTGCCCCATCTCTGCCTTAAAGGAGACCCAGAATGTAGCTCAGAGATCAGTGACACGTCCACCCCTTCTTCAAACACTTCATGTCGAAAATCTTTCAGAGATGTGATTGTGGGACCCTAGACCTGGCAAATAACTGTCATCAGGGCCTTTAGGCCTATTAAAGGAATTCATTCCAATGTCATTGCTTGGACCATGGGGCATATTTAATGGTAAAAAAATGATTTTATTTTAAAAAGTATGCGGTTATGGTCTTTTATTATGCGCGGAAGACAAATTCAGTTAATCTTGATTTATTTCCATTTGGTGATGATCAATCAGTTTGCTTAAGTAATTTGAGAACTGCAATTTGGTTTCTCTTGATTGTACAGTCTGTGTAAAAAGAGGCTTCAGTTAGATTTTTGAAAAGTTGATTTTTGGGGCAACCCCCTCAGGTCCCCTCCCACTGTGGGAGCTTTTCTGTCCTCTCAATAAATCCCTCTTTCTCAACTTAAAAAAAAAAGAAAAGCTGATTTTTTTACTTTAAAAAAATGTACAAATGCCATTATAGTAATGTTTAAATATGTTGCACAGTGTCGATTCATTTTCATTATATACAAGTAATATTATATTAAGTTATTTCTAGTATATGTTTTCACATTTCCCGCTATCATCACCTTATTAGTGTTCAGGGTAACAGCTCTAACTAAATTGAAACATTAAATACAGTTTTTAATTGACATATACAAAGAAAATTAAAGCTGCTAAAAATGTTGCCTCAATTGGGGGTGTCATTTAATGCCAGGCCTGGAGTATTATTTTTATGTCCTATATGATTATTGCTCAAGGAAGTCTTCAAACAATATCCCACAGTTTGGTATTTCCTACTGGAACTGGTTAACTAATAACTTGTATGCACTACAGAACTATATCCATGCTCAGTCATCTGAAAGAAAATAATAACTATTGCTTATTGAGCTCATACTATACACTAGATAGTACGCTAGGTCCTTGATACACATGATCTCCTTTAATATGTACAACAAGTTCATTAAAAAGTCCTGAAGGGACTTACAGTCCGGTTGGAGAGATGAGATATATATTTAAATGCACAAAAATAACATTAAAAGAGAAATAAATAACAATACATGGAACACCAAGCAGCATGTGATAAATTTCCAAATGAATCAAATGCACATGTGTCATGTGTTCAGAAAAGAATGTGATCACTGTGTGGCACTCACTGTCTGCTCATTGAAGGTGAGCGTCTTACTGCATTCAATAGCGAAGTTTATCTTCATCTGCTAAACTACAGAACATGAAGTCTGGAAATACCCTTGAGAAGTCATTGTCTCGTTTGATTATAGGCAGAATGCCTCCTTTATCACCTCAGTAAGGCGATAATGTCCTGTTACTCACATAGTCAGTGACCACTTACACAGCACTATCATTTATGTTGCTATTTATGTTACTATACTTCATTTGATTGCCACACCAACCAGGTGAATGAAGCAGACCTCGAAGTGTTCGCTTCATATTCCAGATGAGAACCTGCAGCTCTGGGAGCTCAATGATTTGCTTCTGGGTAATGAGGAGGTCTGGAAGTTTCCAGCGTTCTTCATGCTGGGTGCTGTCCATCTCCAGTGCTCCTCTTTCCTGGGAAAAAAACCTCCCTCCCTGGTAGTTGGCCATGTTCTGTCCACTGGTGGAAGCATGACTTCCATATGAGCATTCGATCACTTTTTCGGAAATAGACATTGTAAAAAGATTCTCTGCTGTATGAATGTGGAAGTAATCCTAAGAAGGGAAACTCAAGAAAGGAATAAATGAGTCAGTCACTGATGGCAATCCTGAGTTACTAGCTATGTCGAGGGTATAATCATCAGTGCCTTTTGGTCCAAGGTGAGGTGAGCTGATGCTGGTCCCTTTTCCAGACTGGGCCTAGCAGTTTAGTTGAGTGGTACAGACCACTAAGTTGTCAACCACAACCCCACTCTCTAGTCAGACATGGTCTAAGCTTCTGAACATTTGCAGAAGGGGCCAGTTTGAAGTTATGCTACCCCCATCCCCCAATTTCTGGGTTTGGCTTTCTTAAACTCAGTAAGCAGGTGTATAAAGACCTCACTGATTCCTCTCTAAGCCTGGACCTGGGCCAGGAAGCCTGAAGCTGATGGTGGAAGTTAGGAACAGGGCAGTGGCAAAAAAATGAAGGCTTTCTCCACAGAACAAACAGAGGGCACACGAAGGGCCCTGCCCTTTCTAACAAGTGATGTCTGAAGAGGGATGAGTTTGTTCGTATAGCACTCCTTCCTTGTCATCATCCCAGTGGCAGCCTGTTTTGATGCAAAGTACCTGTGTCCCAGGACATGAGCACACAGGGAAAGATACTACATTGGACTAAGCCTTTTGCCAAGTATGATTTCCTTCTGCACTCATCAGACCGGCTTCAAATGGTCCTTCCAGGAAACGATTTAAGCATGAGGAAAATATGGTGTGTGGCTCTAGTCTAGTTAACTGCCCAAACTTGAAAGTCAGTAGAAAATACATGAATGCTCTCTTACATTTTCTTTAGATATGAGTTAAAGTTATTTCTTGAAGAGGTGCTTATAGGACTTGCAAAAGCCAGAAGATGCTTTTATTTCCAGCCCAAATTCAGCCATATTTTTCTTCTTTCCATTTCCATCTTGGACATAGAATAAGACTCTAGACACAGTCTGGAAAAGCAATACAGTGTCAAGATTAAGAGCACTGCAACTAACCCGCACCTAGGGCAAGTTGCTAAACTCTGGCTTTCAGTGGGTGTGTCACTAGTGCTTTACCTGTAGGGGTGTAAGAGGAATAAAGGATTAACACACAAGTACTTGGAACAGTGCCTGACTCAGAGGATGTGCTCAAGACACTTTAGCTGCTCTTAGATCTTAAAAAATTTTTTTAACTATTTTTATTTTTCGTATATTTAAGATGGTTTCTCTAATGATTCAACATACTCTTTATTTGCTTAAGAATATGATAGCATATTTTATACTTGCTTTTGTTTTCATTGAATTTCTGCCAAGAAGTGAGTTTTGTGGAATTCTTATAGGTGGAAGTGGTGTGGGCGTTAACTGTATAAACAAAAGCAAGGTTTTACATTTGCAAGTTTTTTGGTTTTTTTTTTTGAGTCGGAGTCTCACTCTGTTGCCCAGACTGGAGTGCAGCGGCCGCTCCCAGCCACCGCAGCCTCGACCTGCTGGGCTCTGGTGATCCTTCCACCTCAGCCTTCCTAGTAGCTGGAACTACAGGCGTCCGCTACCACGCCTGGCTGATTTTTGATTTATTGTAGAGATGAGGTCTAGCCAAGTTGCCCAGGTGGGTCTTGAACCCTCGAGCTCAGTCCACTTGCCTTGGCCTCCCAAAGCTCTGGGATTACAGGCTGAGGCACCGAGCCCAGCCAACATTTGCAAGTTATTTCTAGGAAGTTGCATTCTGTATTTTAGACTTGTTGGCTTTATTTATATAATTGAAATACCACTACCATTTCATCTCTGTGTAAATTATTTCTTTTACTGATTTCAGTTGTTGTCACGCTTCTTTTCCGGGAATCCATCCATTGTGGAATGCAAAGTGCACTTGGGGTGACTTTGACTGTAGTCAGGGCTCTCTGATGGAATCCCAAACCTTGGTCCCAGTCACTAAGCTGCAACTCCTACCCTTTTGCAATTCTTTTTTTTTTCAAACATATTTATGTTCATGGCTCGCTCTATTTGTATTACTGCTAATTGGGGAGAAGGGCCGGGAGGCAGAGTTTCTGAGTCAGTTAGCTTCCCCAGATAATTTGGGTTCATCCTTTCCCTTCACAGCTATCAAACTGTGCAGAATTACATAGGTTGGTTAACAGATAGCAGGAGACTCCCAGAGGCCAAGAAAATGAAACAGAAGAGACTCTATTGAGCTTCTTTGGGGGGGAGATTAAAAAATACATAACATAAACTTTACTATTTTAATCACTTTTTAAAGTGCATGGTTCTATAGCACTAAGTGCACTTATGTTGTTGTGGAATCACTGCTATCATCTTCTCCAGAACTTCCTCAGTTGCTGTTTGAGGCAGCCCTGCCCCATTTGGGGAACCTGCGAATTGAGTGGGGAACAAAGCAGGTACGTGGCTCTTCCATCTAAGAGAGCATTTTCCTTTCTTGAGATACCTGTTCAAAGAAAAAAAAATACAAGAAAAAGATACACATATATATTTCTTCAACTTTTTCTTTGGGATTTTCATTTCTTCTTTCTGTCTTACAATATTTGCATATATAATTTAAATAATAATTTTAAAAGGAATGTAGATTTTCAGATACATCTTTTAAGCACCACGAATATTCCTTCTGCAGAAAATGCTGAAGAGTACAATCTCTACTTGTAATGTTAAACTTCTCAGAGAGTAGCCAGGAACTTTTGTGTTCTATCCATTTGACAACCTCCTATCCTAAAATGCATAGAATTATAATAATAACTCTGTTTTATTACAGAAAGCATGTGTAGACTATATATGCATGTATATGTATAAATATATACAAATTGTTTATATATATAAATTATTATATATTATATACATATTTATTTGCATTCAGAAGAAATTTCCAGGCAACCATATGAGTGATTGGACAAGACAACCTACCAGGAGAAATGTGTGAAAAGAATGACTAAAAGTTAGAGTGAAATAAAAGAAAATTAAAATAAGTTTTCAGTGCTGATGATGGTAGTAAAATGAACACTTAAAATACTGTTGATGATGAATAAATTGGTAAATCTGTGGAGAAGACTTTATACATATAAATATATATTATATTAACATATATATATATGATCCCAGAACCCCTGGAATTTATATATTAAAAATTGTGTATTTATTCTTACATGTTTAAGCTTCAGTCACCTTCAAAGTGCTCTCCACTTGATGCAATACACCTATCGAGATGCTTTTTCCACTGCTCAAAACAGTTTCTGAACTCAACCTTTTAGTACTTCTGTCATTTTTTGTTTCACCTCTTCCACATCAGAAAAATGTTTCCATTTGAGGATTTTTTTCATCTGGAGAAACAAACAAACAAAAAAGTCACTCACAGCAAGATTGGGTGAGTAGGGAGGGTGGGGACACTAAGGTCATGCTGTTTGGGGTCAAAATCTCTGAACACTTAGCGCACTGTCATGGTGGAAGAACCAGTCACCTGTTTGCTGCAGACAAATTTACTGAAGCCAAACGCAGCCTCTCACAACAACACTAGCCAGTGCACTGATGTTGATGGGTTCCTAGAATGCTTACTTAGCAGGAGAAGCCTATACTATAAGTGACCTGCCCTCCAAAAAGATAATTCTGGTGTTTTTTTGGTATATATCCAAATTTATCCAAATAAATATTTATCCAAATATCTCCAAATTTGAATATAGATTATATATATGTAATATATACACACATGCATATACAAAGAGTCTTTAAAATAATCAAATCCTTTGATCATGATTTTATTTCTTTTTTTTTGAGTTGGAGTCTCACTCTGTCGCCCAGACTGGAGTGCAGCGGCCGCTTCCGGCCACCGCAGCCTCTACCTGCTGGGCTCCGGCGATCCTTCCGCCTCAGCCTTCCAAGGAGCCGGAATTACAGGCGTGTGCTACCATGCCCGGCTGATTTTTGGATTTATTGTAGAGATGAGGTCTCGCTGCCCAGGCGGGTCTTGAACCCGCGGGTTCAGGCAATCCACTCACCTCAGCCACCCAAAGGCGCGGGATTACAGGCTGAGCCACTGAGCCTGGCATGATTTTATTTCTAGGGATTTTAATTGTAAGAAAATGATCAAAGATTAACACACTAAAGAAGCAGTAAAATATTATAGCTAAATAATAGAAACAATTTAAATAAATGTTCAACATAGGAAGTGGTATATTCCAATTGATCAATTTGAGGTAATATTATACAGCAATTATAATTTTTTTTTTGAGTTGAAGTCTTACTTTGGCATGATCACGGTTACCACAGCCTCAACCCGCAGGGCTCAGGCAACCCTTCCATCTCAGCCTCCTAAGTATCTGGGACTACAGACACACACCACCATGCCCAACTGATTATTTATCTATTTATTATAGACACAAGGTCTCACCGTGTTGCATGGGCTGTTCTCAAACTCCTTAGCTCAGGCAATCCTCCTGCCTAGGTCTCTCAAAGTGCTGGAATTATAAGTGTGAGCCACCACACCAGGCTTATAGTTTGTTAATAAAGAAGTTCAAGGACATTAAAAATGCTCATGATACATAGACTAAGTGAAAAATAATATAATTTCTCCATGCGTGCCACCTCAACCATGTAAAATATGTACAGATAAATGGCTGGTTCTATCTAGATGTGGGAATATGAGTTCCCACGTTCAAACCAATAGGATTTCTATTTTCATGCACTGTGCTTCATTTTACGAGAAAGAAATAAATCACAGCCGGGCTCGGTGGCTCAGCCTGTAATCTCGCGCCTTTGGGAGGCTGAGGTGAGTGGATGATTGCCTGAGCCTGTGGGTTCAAGACCCGCTGGGCAGTGAGGCCTCATCTCTACAATAAATCAAAAAATTCAGCCAGGCATGGTAGCACATGCCTGTAATTCCAGCTACTTGGAAGGCTGAGGCAGTAGGATTGCTGGAGCCTAGCAGGTCGAGGCTGCGGTGGCCGGGAGCGGCCACTGCACTCCAGTCTGGGCGACAGAGTGAGACTCCAACTCAAAAAAAAAAAAATAAATAAAAAAAATAAATAAATCACAAGTAGCAGAGCTAATGTGAAGAATTTGTTCAAAAGAGTACATCCCAGGGTTGGTCTGTGGGGAGTGAGTTTCTTCTTCTATAGCTCTTAAACATGACATGTTTAACGGTCACCCTGGGGCACATTACATTCGAAGGCGCCTTCTGAATCAAGAATGGATTTGCTCTCTCTGGTTTTAATACTAGATGAGCATATTGTCCCCTGAGTTTTTGAAAATTGGTTTATATATGGGATATTCATAACTCTTGGGTAAGCAGAAGACTCAATCAGATCACTGCATTCTCCCATCTTTATGGAGAATCTCGGGCTGACAGTCTTGTGGCTGCAAGTTCTATTCACTTACGGAATTAGTTTGTATTAATATTTACTTAATTCGTGGATCTTTCTTGGCCCCAAACAGACTCCCACATGAGAGGGTCTACATTTGAATTATGAGAATTAGAAGTCTCTTTAGGCAACATAAAACATCAGCTTATGCCAACTGAAGGGACAGTTTCACCATTAATACATGGAGCGTTGAGGAACGAGCGACCACCAATGAGTTTCGCACAGGCCACAGTGTCTTCCCACGAGCCTCTCCCGTGGCCGCTTCCCAAGGCTGCCAGTAGAAGACTGGCATCTCTCCAGAAGTCAGGGACTCCTTTTCATACGCTGAGCTCCCATCTGTTTTGAGTTGATGTCATTACTTTAAAGGTTTTGCAAAATGGCCACAGGGGTTTGCCTGTGGATGAGCCTTTGGATCTCCTTCTGATGATTGCGTCCCTATGGCCATTCTGGGTACCATAACAACTTTGTTTGCGATTAGGGATACATATTTCAACATGGCCTAGGATCAAATATAAACTCTGAATCGAAGACAAACATCTAAATCGGCCGCCAGAAACGATTTCCTTCAGACTGTGTCCAAAACAGCAGCTGAACTTTGTGTGGCACATTTTTGGACCCCAGAGGCAGGACTCTCAAGCTTCCCAGATCCAGGTATTTTGAGAATACTTTTTTCCTACTGGTGATCTGACATCTGAGGTCAGAGAGTTCTAAGTGGCTCTCGGTCGCTCCTGTTCCTTCTCTAAGTTTTGCCCTTTTGACACTTCGGGTAACTGCATTCAATTGGATAAATCATTTCACATCTAGGTAGACCCTAACTGAGGCAACAGTTGTCCTTGTAATTCAATTCTCCTGGGAGAGAAAGTGCTTTGAGTTTCGTTGGTCAGGTGGCAAACATTGTGCTGAATGTCGGATGAGCAGTGCATTCATTCCAACGGAGAAGGAATGAACCTGGAAACAAGTGATGGGTGGGAATGGGTCTTTACATTTGAGTCTGAGGAATGTACTCCCAGAATCACGGAGTGAGCCCAGGAGATGGCTCTGTGATTAGTATGTTATTGAGTAAATAAACAAGTGAGTGTGAATTACGTGATCAAAAAAACGATACCACGGTGCCAAGATGGGCAAGTCCCAAGGTACAAATGGACAGTTTAAGAAAATTTAGACCTTGGATGTGTTCCCCGTGGGGTAGATTTAAATAAAGCAGTTGTAGGGAAGTTGGAACCAAGTCTTAACGGAGTTCAATTATGCCTTCGTTTTTGGAGTATCTGTTGGTTGGAATGAGTATTTGTTATGACAGAATATGCAAGAGTACTCTCTGTGGGACAAATCATGTCCTTCTGATCATGTGGGGGCCGTTCCTGTCATCAGTATGACAAAAGACGTACCCCTGGTCGGTGAAACTCCAGTATGCTCATAAATTGTTCTCACGAATTCTCTAAACATTCACTCTACCCCTTGTCAAAAGGTAGCTTTTCTTAATACGTGAAATAAAAATCAATTTCTTTTTCAACTGGGTCTCCATCGCATGTTTTTATTTATTTATTTATCTATCTATTTATTCTATAAATACTCATTAAGAATTTATTCCTTTCCAGACACTGTGCTGAGAATATAAAAAAGACAGGGTTGCTGACCTCAAGAGGGTTGGTATCCAGGGAGTATTAATAAATAGGCAATTAAAATGCAATGTTCCTAAAGTATCTCTAGTGCACTTTTTATTTAGATGTCTGCTGCTATTTAGCTAGATGACTAAATTTGAACAATGTGAGCACAGGGACTGGATCTCATGTTTAACTTTCTAGCATCTAGGACACATCCCGTGTGCTTAAATAAATTTATTGAATTGAATTGGGTAACATCCAGCAAATGATGAATCTAGAAGTAGTATTCGGTACCTTTCTGTTGGTGTTCATATTATCACAGAACTTTTTTATTTGGGGAAAATGTTGCGGACATAGCATCCAAATTTATCTAGGCTTGAGTCCAAAATGTGTGTGTTTTTAAGTTTTTATTTTAAAGGGAGTAGTGTTTAAAGGGAAGAGTGGTTTTATTTTGAAGGGAAAGAGCCCGGAGATTGTATCCAGAAGGTCTGGATTTCAGTTCTTGTGTGAGTGACATCTTTTCTGAGACCCAGTTTCCTCATCTCTAAAAGGAGGTTATAAACAGAACCTAGCTCACAAGTTTTAAAATGAAATTAGATCAGATAATATGTGAAAGCTGTTTTGTAAACTGCAACGTGAGAAGACATATTAGCGTTGAATCACAGAGTCAGTCAACCAAATAGAAAAAACTATCGGAAATTATTAAATTTTTTTTCTCTTCATCATCTCCATCTTCTACGGGGAAATGCACTTTCCAAAGTTCTTTCCAGAGAGAACAAGTGCAAGGAATTTCTCTATGGGTTGTGCTCATCAGGGGAGCCCTCTTGGAGGATTTAGGGCTTCCACTGCTTATCAGAAGATGTGTTGAGCTTAAATAGACAGAGGGGGTGAGGCGGGCTGCAGGAAATGAGAAAGCAAAGATGTTTGGGTGACCATGAGTATGGCTGTTTAATAGAACTGCGAATAGACAGCCTGGAATGGAGGGCCCTGTTCCTGTGGGCCCAGAGAGCTTCGCTACCAGAAGTAGTTACCTGAGTGAAGCCCAAAGGTGAGGCCCGGATGGAAGAGGTGTGTGAGAGATTGATCCCCACAACTTTTGAAGGAACTGGAGGAGCTGTGTCTGTGAGAGCCCCTGGAGCAGCCACCTCGAGCTGTCATCAGCTCTGACCATTCACCCTAGAGCGCCGGGCACACGTCATTTTCTTCATGAGCCGGGAATGACAAAGGCTGGGAAGTACCACTGGAAGACTTGGGCAAGATGAGCTGGAAAATGCAGCATCTGGCCTCACGGCACAGGAAATTGAACGCGAGGGTAAAGAATTTGGTATTGACTGTCTCGGTGGCTCAGTCTATAATCCTAGGACTTTGGGAGGCTGAGGTGAGTGGATTGCCTGAGTCTGTGGGTTCGAGACCTGCCCAGGCAACTTGGCGAGACCACTACAATTACAAAAAAAAAAATAGCTGGCTGTGGTACTATGCGCCTATAGTTTCTGCTACTTGGAAGACTGAGGCGGAAGGATCGCCGGAGCCCAGCAGATCAATGCTGGGGTGGCCATGAGTGTGCCACTGCACTCCAGCCTGGGTGACAGAGTGAGACTCCAACTAAAAAAAACCAAAACAAAAACAAAAATTTGGTATTTCCTGGAGATCAGGGAAGAACTACTGAAGGGTTTTGACTGATACAAGATTAGTATTGTCACAGGGCCATGAACTTTTAGACCGAAGAAAGACCTCAATAAAAATTATTTAATCAGCCGGGCTCGGTGGCTCAGCCTGTAATCCCACGCCTTTGGGAGGCTGAGGTGAGTGGATTGCCTGAGCCCGCGGGTTCGAGACCCGCCTGGGCAACTTGGCAAGACCTCATCTCTACAATAAATCAAAAAATCAGCCAGTCGTGGTAGCGCACACCTGTAGTTCCAGCTACTGGGAAGGCTGAGGCGGAAGGATCGCCGGAGTCCAGCAGGTCGAGGCTGCGGTGGCCGGGAGCGGCCGCTGCACTCCAGTCTGGGCAACAGAGTGAGACTCCAATTCAAAAAAAAAATTATTTAATCTACTTGTTCTCAATCTAAGAGTAAGCAGGAAAAGCTGTGGACATAGCAGTGTCACTTAGAGACTGTTTAAAAAAATGTCCTCTCCTTTCCCTTATGGAGTCTGGGGTGGGAGATGGCATCTGTATGTTTCGACTTGTCTCTAGGTGAATTAGCCCGGTTCCTGCTAGTGAAAACTAGAATCTTTTCAGGTATGTAGATCAACCAGTATGCTGGTAGTTTGCTCATCTTTTCCATTCTTGTTTTTTTTTTTTTTTGAGTTGGAGTCTCACTCTGTGGCCCAGACTGGAGTGCAGCGGCCGCTCCCGGCCACCGCAGCCTCGACCCGCTGGGCTCCGCCGATCCTTCCGCCTCAGCCTTCTGAGTAGCTGGAACTGCAAGCGTTCGCTACCAAACCCGGCTCATTTTTTGATTTATTGTAGAGATGAGGTCTCGCGAGGCTGCCCAGGCGGGTCTCAAACCCGTGGGCTCAGGCAATCCACTCACCTCAGCCTCCCAAAGGAGCGGGGTTACAGGCTGAGCCACCGAGCCCGGCTCCTTTTCTGTTCTGAAAGGTGCTGTAATCAATAAGTTACCACCACAGATTTCTGCAGGTTTCTGCAAGGAACTCTAGTCACTGTTTCTTGCTTCTGCCATATTCTACCGTATTTACCCATTTTACCATATTAGGTAATTTCTCTTTCTAAGTCTCCACACCAGAATTCCATTATTGACATTGAAACCAGTAGCCCAATTCCAAGCAGCGTCCTCCCTTCCTCCATCTCTGTCATAGAGACACCCCTGCATCTCTGTGGAGTTTTCCAAGAGTGGTCACACTTCTTTCACCAAGGCATCTCTTAATTGGGGGAGCATCATATAGGTCTTCCTGAGCAGAGATGGGGGTGGGAAAGGAACAGGGTGGTTAGATAGTTTGTTCATAATAGATCCACTTCAGCAATTCAACTTCTTCTGAGCTTTTGGACTCGTTGTTTTTCCAAGGGCAATTGTGATGGTTCCGCCTCATTTACTGATTCCATTAACCAGCTAAGGAAACTGTTCTGCAATGTTTCTCAACTTCGTGGGCTATTGAAAACATCTGGGGCAGTTAAAAATTTCTTGATGCCTAGGTCATACCTCAGAAAAATTAAATCAATCTCTGGGAGTGGACCCTAGTATCATCAGTATTTTTGAAAGCTGGTTCCAATATGCTGCCAAGGGTAAGAACAACTGTTAGGCTTAGATGAATGTATCCAGGCTGTTTTGTGCTCCTATGACAGAACACCTGACACTGGATAATTTATAATAATTGGAAATTAATTGCCTCTCACTTCTAGAGGCCAGGAAATCCAAGAACAAGGTTCTGTCATTTGGAGAGACTGGCTTGGTGAGGAGAGAGCCATCACGAGTGTGCAAGTAGGTGACATCTTTAGTGAAATGTATTTTTCTTTCTTGATACACTTAAAACAATCAATAAATTTTGCATTTTTCTATGGTGTGCTATGTATAAAAATATTATTTTTAATATAGAAATAGGACATCTCAGCAGACCAAACATTCATTTGTGGATATTTTTGGAACCTTTGGAATTGTTCAAAAGAAGAGAAATTTTAGGTTTGTTACTTAGGAAGATTTCACAGTGAGTCTTATCATTTTATGGTGAATATTCTCAAGAGACAGGTTGGCAAATCATTGATTATGCTATTTAAAAGCTAGACCAGCCTTTATATTTTCAAAATTGGAATGAGAAGGCAATTCTTACCTTCAACAGAAAGAGTGATGTTAAGATATTCAATGTGCCGGGCTCGGTGGCTCAGCCTGTAATCCTGTGCCTTTGGGAGGCTGAGGTGAGTGAATTGTCTGAGCCCGCGGGTTCGAGACCCGCCTGGGCAGCGAGACCTCATCTCTACAATAAATCAAAAAATCAGCCAGGCGTGGTAGCGCATGCCTGTAATTCCGGCTACTCGGAAGGCTGAGGCGGAAGGATCGCCGGAGCCCAGCAGGTCGAGGCTGCGGTGGCCGGGAGCGGCCACTGCACTCCAGTCTGGGCGACAGAGTGAGACTCCAACCCAAAAAAAAAAAAAAAAAAAGATATTCAATGTTTTCACTTCCCACATCTTTTCCGCTTGTTTGTAAGCTTCCCATGATAGAGACACTACATAGCCCAGAACAAGCCAAACATGGAATTTCAAATGATCTCAATATCTTCCTGAATTTTCTAGCACTAAATCAAATAGGTAGGCTGTAATTTGCTAGCTCTGCAGCATTGACCAAATTATTACTGCAAAATGAGAAGCCACAAGCAAGTTAATTCATATTTGCAGTAATTATCAGACCACATTTATGTTCAAAAACCATGAATCCAAGAACTGGTAGCTAGCATTAAAGGCAACTACTACATGAAACAACTACATGTGTTTTCTCATTCAATCTGCCCAGTAACTTGGATATAGATGAACATTTTCTGCCTTACAAATGAGGAAACTTAGGTCTCAGTAAGGGTAATAACTTGCCAAGATCACCATCTAGTAGGTGGTAGACTTGGACTGGAAACCCAAGTCTGTCTGATTTCAAAGTTTGGGTACTTTCCATTGTATCATACGGCCACCCTGGATTGGTGACAGCATGTGATTTCCAGCTGAAATAAAGGTGGGCACCATATGACCTTGGTACAAGTTGATAGGAAGCCAATCAGGACCATCCATCGAGAGCAATAACTGCTGGTCTTATCTGAAAAGAGGGTAACAGGAAATGAACCTTTGCTCCTAAACAAATTTTTCTTGGGCCAGTCATGTCCCTAGGTGTTTGAAAATTCTGGTACTAAAAACATTTCTTTTGTTAAAAATCACTGTTGAAATACCTTCAGGAGATATCACCCATTCAGCTCTATTTTTCTTTGTGTTAATTAGTGTTTGACATTTGCTCTCCAGAGGACAGTTAAGATGGGACGGAACAGGAAGAACAGGAAAAAAAAAATGCCGTGAGAAGAAAGTACATTTTGATACTCCTGATTCTCTGGAAGGTGGTGGAAAGAAGGTTTTGAAGTAGAAACTCCACAAGTTGGTGGAACAAGACAGGGTGCGCAGTGAGTGACATCCGTTATTCCAGGAGTTGGGGGAGGCCATGAGGAACTGACAGCTCAAGTTGGGAAGAGGCGGCTTCAGGCGTTTACGTGGCTCTTATTTTATAATTTTTAGCCAAGGCTGAGGTGGATTAAGGTTTGGGACAAATACGATGGGGAATTCGATTGGGAGCAGAGAGTACTAATTAACCTTAGTAAAATTGTCCAGCTTAACTCGGAAATAGGGAAGGCCTGGGTGTTACCCCTGTCCCTAGAAGCAGACCCCAGAGACAGTAAGCCTGGAGGATGATAACAGAAAATCTGCTCCAACTGGAAGACGGAAAGCCATTGGGAGGCTTGTGGCCCAGGTGGGAGCTGCCTCCGGGCATGGGGGTGGGGAATGGGAAGTCAGCGGGACAGCAGGACAAGGCCACCGCGAAAAGAAAAGGAGGTACGGAAGGGAAGGAAAAACCCAGAAGCCCATGCCCACATGCAAAAGAAAAACGTACCCCGGGCTGCGGAGTGAGGAAGGATGTCTCTGCTCCACAGGGCCTGGGAGGAGCCAGAGGCGGGAAGCCGCCTGGGGCGTCCTGCTTGACCTCCCACTTGACTTGCGGCACCTCGCCTGTGACAGAGTCCATGAGCCACTCCCAGGCCTCCACTTGGGAGTGTTGAAGTGTGAGTCCCATAACCCAGCTGCAGGTAGCCAGTAGGATGGGTGCATGGGGCATGGTGCAAATTCCAGCCGCTTCCACGGTCTGGGGCTTGGCCTGATCAAAAGGTGCAGACTGGGATGAAGATTCCAGAAACGTCGGATGGGTGTCTGGGGAGGCCCATTCAAGCGTTTGCAGCCCACGGTTGCAACGTGTGGTCTTTATTTAACCCATGCGGAGGCAGGATTCTTTTCTATTTCTGCTCAGTTGAGCGGGCAGCCTGTCTCCCTAATGGCCTGAAATATAAATCCCGAGCATGCTAAAACGAGGTATTTCCCCACGCAGTGCCAAAGGCTGTTGAAACTCCTCGAGGAGGGCAAACTGTAAACACCATGAATGTTCAGTTTTTTTAAAAAATCGGGCCATCTTATCTGCTCCTTATCTGGACCACCTAACAAAACTGGTGAACCACCAGTGAGGCAAATGGCCCTAATTTACTTTCCTGGGCAGTCTATTTGCTGGAATGGAAGTTTCGAGGATCTTGTCACAGGACACTTTGAAAATAAGAAAATCGTCTCGATGATTCATTATTTAATGCTTTCTGAGTATGTGTGTCTACAGATGTCATGGGGCAAAATAGATGCACTGAGGAAAATGAAATATCCCGAGAAGGAGATTCTGCGATAACCAATTGGTCATCCTATGATAGGAAAATCTCGTCTCAAGATTCAGTTCGGGCTGGGTGTGGTGCCTCAAGCCTGTAATCCCAGCACTTTGGGAGGCCGAGGTGGGGGATTGCCTGAGTCCACGGGTTCGAGAACAGCCCGGGCAACTTGGCGAGACCTTGTCTCTACAATAAATTTAAAAAATAGCCGGGCGTGGTGGCACGTGCCTGTAGTTCCAACTACTTGGAAAGCTGAGGCAGAAGGGTAGCTGGACCCCAGCCTGGGAGACAGAGTGAAACTCCAACACACAAACACAAAAAAGACTCAGTCCTCAGCAGCACAGAGAAGGAACACTGACAAGAGACCGAGATGTAGTCTCAGAAAATGCAGATGTGCATGGATCGAGAATGGGGGTCTCTGGAAGTAAAATGGCCTTTCCTTTCTCGCATGCCAAGGGAGTTTTATTCCTTCATGAAAGAACTTCCAAATTCTGGAACACTCCTGGCCAAGCTTGGGTGATACTTGTTTGTTGTAGACTCAGAAGTGGAAAAGAACAATTTTTAGAGTCATTCGCCAATACTGTTATCAGATTTTTTCCTATAAAATCTTCTACTTAGAAGTACCTAAAGTGACGAGAATAAGCGACTCCCCAAATATCATCACCACAGACCTCTAAGGGATGCCTCTGGAGGAAGAGGCTACCCCAAGCCTAAAAAGGAACAAGTGGAGAGTCTGAATTGGGAATGGTTTAGACTGGACCACTAACTGCCTTCATGTCAAGGCATCTGCATGCAGTCGTGTGATTTGCATTTCTTCCATGGGATGTCGGAAACTTGTTAAGATCTTTGTATTTCCAACAGTTTTAACGCTTCTGACCTCTGTTAAAAAACAAAACAAAAATAAAAACAGTACCAGAATAGCATGTTAGTAAAATGTTACTTGATTAGAGAAATAAAATGGAGAAATAATAACACTTAACGCTTTTTTTAAAAAAAGGCACATTTATTTTTGTCTTCCAGTGGGTCTTGTTCTGTTATTTTTGTCTTCCAGTGGGTCTTGTATGTGTAGCATACTTGCATGATCATGGCTCACTGCAGCCTCAAACTCCCGGGCTCAAGCAATCCTCCCGCCTGAATAGCTGGGACTACAGGCTCATGCCACCATTCTTGGCTCATTTAAAAAAAATTTTTTTTGTAGAGACAGGAGCTTGCAATGCTGCTCGGGCTGGTCTTGAACTTCTGGTCTCAAGTGATTCTCTCACCTCAACTTTCCAAAGCACTGGGATTACAGGAATGAGCTACCACACCCGGCCACCATTTTCTTCTATTTTGTTAATTGTTACTGTCAGATAGTGGAAATACAAAAAAGGAGTTGAAATGCTGTAATAAATCCTCCTGCACCCATCATCCCACACACATGATTAATGCCTTACCAGTTTTCTTTTATATAAACCCCCATCAACTTTCCTCTCTTTATTTTAAAGTAGAAGCCCCAAATCATTTCATTTCATCCTTAAATATTTCAGCATGTTCTAGAGTTCATTTATTGTCTAAGAGCTACAATTTAGTTCCAGCAATAAAATAATCTTTAAAAAAATATTATCTTTGGCTGGGTTTGGTGGCTCAGCCTGTAATCCCACGCTTTGGGAGGATGAGGTGAGTGGATTGCCTGAGCCCGCGGGTTCGAGACCCACCTGGGCAACTTGGCGAGACCTCATCTCTACGATAAATCAAAAAATTAGCCAGTCATGGTAGCGCACGCCTGTAATTCCAGTTATTTGGAAGGCTGAGTCAGAGGGATCGCTGGAGCCCAGCAGGTCGAGCCTGCGGTGGCCAGGAGCGTGTCACTGCATTCCAATCTGGGCGACAGAGTAAGACTCCACCTCAAAAATAAAAATAAAAATAATTATCTTTTGAAAGAGAAATCTCTATTTTTTTTTTTAAAAGAATCTACGGTATTTTTAGTGGAATGTCTTTCCTAAAATTATTTTTATGAATTTGATTTTTTTTGGGGGGTGGGTAGTCCTTGAAAAGGATTTTGCAAAGTCAAGTTTTCTCCTGATCCAAAGTAATAGGGTCCTTTATTTTTGTAAATTGTAAATAGCGATCGATCGATATTTAGATTTTGTCCCAAGATCAGTAGATTTGTAGCTTGGGGATGGTACTGGGTATGCTTTAAATCCTTTGATGAAAAGTACAACTTTACTTGAAAGAAGGAAATTTGATGTGCTTCGTTTATACACGTGCTTTTTAACTCTCTACTGCTCTACCAGACCTGGAAGTGTACGTGTTCCTGGCAACCACACTGCCCTTTAAAACTTGAACAAAATCTCTTTGATGAGTGACCCTTGGTGTTATAACTGGCAGGAAAAGAGTAAGGAAAAGAACTGGCAAAAACCATGCAAGTTTTATTGAACAAATGCTACCAAAATAGAACCCCCATCTTCTGCTAGGTAACCGTCAGCACAATAAGTGTGTTTTGACACATCTCTTAGGAGAACCAAGCTGAAGTCGTCTGTAAAATCTTGCTGTTTACTTTGTTGGATTTGCACTTTTGAAAAAAATGCCCTGGGTTACAAAACGGAGCCCACGTGTTATGGGTTTCATCCTTCAGTGAGGTAAGGAGCACAATGTTCCTCCTATTTATTTTCATAAATCAACACAGAACCCAGGCATTGGCATTTTACTGGTAAATAAGAAAGTATCACATTCCTCTTTTCCCAGGCCAGCGATTTTTTCAGTTCCCTCTCCTCGTGCTCCGGAAAATGACCCAGAATCCGAGCTTCTGTGACAACCTGTCTGATGTGAGCCCTTCCAGGAAAACGCAAAGTCGTTTATCTAACAAGACAGTGAGGCTGGGTGAACAGCGGGGATAATCATAAAGGGATAAGGGAGAATCCTGAATAAAACTACAAGGAAACTCACTTCTAAACAGGTGTCCAGGTGTCCAGCACCTGGCCTCTTATCTCTGTTCAGTTCCCCTTTAAATAAGGCGCAGTTTATTTTTCAGTTAGTTTGAAAGCAGAGAGGATATGCCCCCAAACCAGAAAGCGAATGGGACAGTAGTGGCTTCCTTTGGTGAAGATAGCTGTCTGCACTTTCAGACGTCTCCTGCCTTCACTCCCGGGAAAGTTTCTTCATTTTGATAGAGTCTAAGGATTAATTGGCAAGACGCTGTCTCTTGATGTTGTGACTCTTCCTTCCCGAGCTGACAAGCAAACACCGCTCCCCCCCAGCTCCTGCGATGCTCTGGTGCCCCAGGGTTCTGAGCCAGCCTCCCTCGTGTTGTCTCTTACCTCCTTGCCCTTTTCAGGGACTGAGATTGTGGTTAGAAAGAAAAACAATGGCCCTCAGTGCCACAGTGTAGAATGGGAGGAAATGACAGAGACACAGGAAACAGGGAGAGAGGGTTTCTTAAACAAACAAGCCCAGAGAGGAACAGACTAGGAAAACAAAGGTAAGGCTGGGAGAAAGCAGTCCTGGAGCCCAGGAGGGACTGTGATGGGGGGGGGGCCTGGGACCTCGGAGCCTGTGGCAACCCGGTGACCAAGTCTCCAGGCACTCCTCAAGTCCGAGACAGCAGAAAGGCCACGAAGGAACTGAAGAACCCAGCAGGATGCTGGGTTTGGAGCCTATGAGAAGAGACACGCCCCCACCCCTCCCGTGGAGTCAGGGGTATGCTGCCTTACCCCTTCCTGTTCCCCCACACAGCACAGCAGTGAATGCACCCAGCAGGGGAGTGCCTATCTCCTGCCCTGCAATCCAGACATACTATGACATCCTTCACCTAAAGTGCCTTAAGTTAAAACTTTGTTTTTAAGGACATAATCTACAATGACACTCTGTGGTCCCAGTGGTTTTAATTTGACAATGACTGCACATATGTATTCCAGTGTCCCTACAAGTATAGGATCTGAGGGGACCAAAGATGATCATGATACATTCTATTCATTTGTAACTTTCAAATAACCGCAACACAGAGATGAGGTCCTTTTGCCAAGTATTTGGAGCTTCAAAGAACAAATTCCCTGTTTTTTATTTATTTTGAGTTGGAGTCTCACTCCGTCACCCAGGCTGGAGAGCAGTGGCACGCTCACGGCCACCGCAGCCTTGACCTGCTGGGTTCAGGTGATCCTTCCGCCTCAGCCTTCCAAGTAGTTGGAATGACAGGCATGCGCTACCACACCTGGCTTATTTTTTGATTTATTGTAGAGACAGGGGTCTCACCAAGTTGTCCAGACTGGTCTTGAACCCCTGAGCTCGCCTCAACCTCCCAAAGAGCTGAGATTATGGGCTTGAGCCACCAAGTCTGGACTCTAAATTCCCTATTTTTAAACAGATTCTTTTTAGGAAGAGGCTTGCACCAATTCTTTATCTAACAGCTGAAGCTGATGAATGGCAACATATCATCTCTATTCTCCCTAGGCATGGACATTTATTTTTTATTTTTATTTTTTTGAGTTGGAGTCTCACTCTGTCACCCAGACTGGAGTGCAGTGGCTGCTCCCGGCCACCGCAGCCTCGACCTGCTGGGCTCCGGTGATCCTTCCGCCTCAGCCTTCCAAGTAGCTGGAACTACAGACGCGCGCTACCATGCCTGGCTAATTTTTTGATTTATTGTAGAGATGAGATCTCGCCAAGTTCCCCAGGCGGGTCTCGAACCCGCAGGCTCAGGCAATCCACTCATCTCAGCCTCCCAAAGGCGCGGGATTACAGGCTGAGCCACCAAGCCCGGCGGCACGGACATTTAAAGGCCATGAGAGCATGAAGTTTTAAAAGTGATTCTAAGAAAAAAAAGTGTAATAAATATCTGAGACCCCATTCTCCAACCTTCCTTGCCCAGTTGTGTTTTTTCTCTTCGTAGGCTGTGAGCTGATATTCTCTTGAGGGCTTCACTATTATCCACAATGCTTCTATTTTAATATTTGACTTCAACTGGGTTTTAATTAGAATAGCTCAAAACTGGGATGGGATGCTTTGTGAGAGGGTGAGTTCCCTCACTGGGTGTTTGGGCAGATGCTGGATGACTCTGCTGGGTAGAGAGCATCCTTTGGGGTCTGAGCTATAAAGCTAATATAATAGTATCCTTTCCAATTCCTGAGATTTTATTCTAAAGATCTGTGTTGACATAATTATGTTAATCTTTTCTTTTATTGTCTAACTATCCCATTTGTATAAGCTACTGTTATTTTATGTAATTTTGTGCTGTTTGCTCCTTTTCTATTTATTCAGCTGCACACTTGATTTTAAAACCACTTGAGAGTTGGTAATGCCCGTTGGCAGTTGTCACCAAAGCCCCTTCCCAAAGCTCCTCCTCAGCGGTGGAAGAGCTCTCCAAAAGAAAAGTGAGTAATTCCAGGGTGAAAAAAAGGCATGTGATCTGTAGAATCTGGAACCTTTCATGTTTGATGCAAGGAAGCATAAAAGGGAATATGGAGAGATCCTAGGAAAACTTTCTATGGCACTTCTGGAAGTGAAAATCTAAGATCATGAGATTTGTAAAGACAAGCAAGAGTTTTCTCAAGAACAGTAGAGGAAGCGTGTCCCGGTCTGTGACGGCTGGGTTGCACTTGCTCAATACTGCCTTGGACATGACAAAAATGGATGCGAGTCCAAATAGCCTTGCAGGTCCTATTCTCCTCACTGCTACTATTTCAACTGAGTTTTATGTTTTTCTTGGGTAAGTTCAGCCTGTGAGGATAGCCCTGCTGTCATTCTTCTGGAGCCCTTCAGACTTGCATGCCTTGTGAAACTGGGTGATGGGGCAAATGCTCAAATACCTGCTCTTACATTCCAAGAGCGAGAAAAAAAGCAAGAGTAGCCCGTGACTGAATTTCTTTCTCCACCAGTTCTGGAAAGACTTGAGAACTATGAGGCGCTCCGAATCAAGTCTTTTGATCATGATGGCGATTGATAGAGAAATTTAGACCATAGCATTTTAGAATCAGGAGATAAATTTTCAATTCACTGATTCTCAACACTGACTGTACATTAGAATTATATTGTTTGCTTTTTAAAAAAGACAGTATCAATATTGAGATGTCACCGCAACCAACTGGTTTCCTTAAATTGGGCTCAGGAAGCACTCGTATTTTTCTGATAAAGAAAATGAGGCCTGAAGTGTCCTTTAATTGCACCAGGTTCCAGAGCTAGTGGGTAGCAGGAGGCCAGCGCCTTCTCAGGGCAGTGTTCTGCCACCAGGAAGCATTGTTTTCTTTTTCTTTTTTTGAGTGGGAGTCTCACTCTGTCGCCCAGACTGGAGTACAGTGGGCGCTCCCGGCCACCACAGCCTCAACCTCCTGGGCTCCGGCGATCCTTCTGCCTCAGCCTTCCGAGTAGCCAGAATTACAGGCATGCGCTACCATGCCTGGCTGATTTTTTGATTTATTGTAGAGATGAGGTCTCACCAAGTTGCCCAGGCGGATCTCAAACCTGTGGACTCAGGTAATCCACTCACCTCGGCCTCCCAAAGCGCTAGGATTACAGGCTAAGCCACCGAGCCGGCCAGCATTCTTGAAAATTTATTTCTCTTTCTCATCCTATTGTATTCAGTTCCAGATAGAAATGAGGACCCTTCTTTTTTTTTTTTCACCTCTTCATTGACCAAACACCTACTATATCTCTGAAGGATTTCTCTTGCAAAATAACTTGGACGCTCCAGACTGTTTTGTTTCTTTAAAAAGCCCCTGGCCAGGGACACTTAGAACAAACACAGAGCACGTGGAGTTTATACGCAGCTCCCCAAGTTCATGCACACATCTTGAGATGAAGTTGACTAGGCAGATGGGTGGCAAAGGATCAGAATCCCGATTAGAATGGGTTAAACACATAGGAAGGCATTTTTGTCTTCCCTTCCCTCTCTTATTTCTGACCTGTAAGCTATGCTCTCCGTAAGTAAGTGGGTCACACGAGGCTCCCCGGTGGCCCAGCCAACCTCAGGACGAGTGACCTGTGGCCCTCTGACCTGAGGACGTTTTTCCTTGCAGAAATGAAACGAGGCTCTGAGACTGGAAAGGAAACGTTGTCATGGGAAGGTGCTTGACTCTAACAACCCAGAGCAGAAACTCAAAGCTTCGAGTCCTCTCTGGGTCTCTCCCCAACTACATTTCTTTTCAAAAGGCAACAAATTCTGGCTGGTTATCACTTGTGCCCCACCCTCATTCTTCTAAGTCAGCTTTTGTGCAGGAAAATAGAGAGCTGTTTTCATGGCCTTATCAGAGTCCCAGGAAAGGGGAAAGGAGCGTCTGGCCCGCTATCTGTGCCTTGCCGGGGGACAATGAAATGCTGAGAGCAGGCTCCAGGGGAAAGGGCTGCCACTTCGGACCCACAGGGTGTCTGCCAGGACCAGGGAAGGAGGCGACGGGGGAGGGGCTGCGCTCAGCCTGCAGAAAACATAATAGCCCCTGGGGTGGGCTGCTGCAAACAGGAAGGGTGTGGGCAGGATCTGAGCCCAGCTGCTCCCGCGCCCATTCCCACAGCCTTTGATCAGCAGGCAAATGGCATTTTGTGCCCCGAGATAAATGCCTGGTCAGAGGGTGTGGGTGGCTGTGGAAGGGGATAAGGATTAAAGATGAAGGTGTTTTGTAGCCTGCCCTAAGGATGTGTGCTTCAAACCTGGGATCAGGGACGGGTGAGGTGCAAGAGAACAGAAAGGCTTCTGTGAATGTATTCATTCATTCATCAAACATTTGTTCTCTTCCCAGCCCACTCAAGGTGCTGTGCTGAGCACTGCAGGGGATGTGACAGCAAGTAACACATTTGCTGTTTCTAGTCTAGGGTGGTGGATCTCAAGTTCCTTGAGAAGGTTCTTTGCGCGGCTGCAAATTGCAGGGTGGGACAGCAAGAGGCAAGGTGCTTCTTTTTAAGGTCACATGCGTTTTCCCCTCCCGAGACTCAGATGCCCCGTCTTCACCGCCCCCTTCCCATCTTGGGACGTGTGCCTTGCCGCTGCAAATCACTGCCAACGAAGAACACGCTTTGGGCTTCTGAACTGGGTAGAGGCTGATTGACAAAAGCAAGGAAAACTTTCTGCTTGCAAAGCTAAGGCCCCTATGAAGAAAACAAAGAGAGAAGCCGGGCTCAGTGGCTCAGCCTGTCATCCCGCGCCTTTGGGAGGCTGAGGTGAGTGGATTGCCTGAGCCCGCGGGTTCGAGACCCCCCTGGGCAGCGAGACCTCATCTCTATGATAAATCAAAAAATCAGCCGGGCGTGGTAGCGCATGCCTGTAATTCTGGCTCCTTGGAATGCTGAGGGGGAAGGATCGCTGGAGCCCAGCGGGTCGAGGCTGCGGTGGCCGGAAGCGGCCACTGCACTCCATTCTGGGCGACAGAGTGAGACTCCAACTCAAAAAAAAGAAAAAAAGAAAAGAAAACAAAGAGAAAAAAACAAACAACCCCCGAACTACAAACACACAGTAGAGAGTGCTGCTGCTTGAAATTGGGAGTGGTGAGGTGAGAATCCTTCTGGCTAGGGATACGGGGCGTGCCAGGAAGACCTTCAGGGAAGGCATGATTCCCAGAGGAGGCCTTGAGGGATGCATGAGATGGCATGCACATGGGTGGGGGTGGACGAAGGGTGCTGGGGAAAATGTGAAGGGTAGAATGGACATTGTGAGGCAAATACGCTATCACAAAGTGAATATGGTGGCAGAGATGAACACACCTGGTAGAAAGCAGCTCATTTTGCCCGAGAATGTCTGTGTTTACTCCAAGACTGAGAAGACCAGAAAGTAAAGTAGAGCCGTTCTCCAGAGGGCTTTGAATACAGACTAAAGTTTTCAACTGTGTGATCAGGCCACAGTGAGAGGGGATTTATCCCTTCACCAGACACTCACCAACTCTGAACTTTGCTGCAGCCCAAAGGAAATCCCTCAGATCCTGCGTCTTAATGCCCTGTCTCTGGGCCACACTCACAGTTTGAGGGCAACACACCATAAATGTTCAATAAATGGCCCGAAGTCTTTCTGAAACTCTAGGCAAAGACTTTTTATCATTCACTCAGCAATTTGTAAAACAAATATCTCATAAACGCGTACTATTTTCCAGGCATTGTTCCAGGTATTAGGGGTTACAGCATTAAGGAAAAATGCAAAGTCCTGCCCCCAAGGAGCTGTCATTCTAACGAGGAAGAAGCAGCCAACACACAATCATGGCAACTCAGAGGAAGAACAGTGCAGGGTAAGAACATGCAGAGAGGGCCGGGCTCGGTGGCTCAGCCTGTAATCCCAGCAATTTGGGAGGCTGAGGTGAGTGGATTGCCTGAGTCCACAGGTTCGAGACCAGCCCAGGCAACTTGGCGAGACTTCGTCTCTACAATAAATCAAAAACTAACTGGGCGTGGTAGCACGTGCCAGTAGTTCTGACTCCTTGAAAGGCTGAGGCGGAAGGATCGCGGAGCCCAGCAGGTCGAGAATGGGGTGACCGTGAGTATGCCATGGCACTCCAGCCTGGGCAACGGAGTGAGACTCCAACTTAAAAAAAAGAAGAAAGAAAGAACATGCAAAGAGATGGTGCTGGTGGGTTAGTTTATGTAGGGTGGTCAGGGGAGGTCTTTATGATAACAATGATATTTGGGGGAGCAGCACGACTAAGGGAGGGAAAAGCATTCCAGGCAGAGGGAACGATCGCGGGAGAATTTGGTGTACTCTACAGTAGATGCGCGGAAGATGGCTGTAGCCAAATCCACTTTTGATGGGCAGAGAAAAGAGAGAATGAGGGCACAGGCAGGTTCACACCGGCTGCACACCTGACCTGGAAACGATTTCACGCTGCCCTCCAGAGCTTGGCCACCTGGTGGCAAATTTGGGGTGTTGCTTAATATAGCCCTCTTAAGATGGAGGCAGATAAAATTTACCAAAAATATCTCCAAAGGCCTTGGTTTTGGTGAGTGATCTTAGATTAGGAAAATGTTGTGGTTTAGAATTCTTCTGCGACACTGAATGTGGTTTTGGAAGGAGATTATGAAATTTTAGAAAGCTGTCAGCCCATTAGGGATGGGGGAGGGCTTTCTATAAATCAGTTTCTTGTTAATGCCCAAAGGGTTTCTTCTTCGAGGTGAAGCAGAGGATGGTAACTTTCTTGTCCACTGCTGGCCAATGTCAACTTGTATCTAGCTGTCATTCGGATGTATGTATTTGATTAGAATAAGGAATGAGTATTCAGTGTGTATTGTGGTCATTGTATACTGCTGGACCATCTTTTTGTTTGAGTTTTGTATTGTAATGACTTGTGGGGTCAGATTGTGTTTACATAGCATCATAACAAACAAATTTAAGAGTGAAAAATGCAACCAACTAACTGATTATGTTGCCTTCATGTCATACCAATGATTTTATCGTTTTCTAACACCACCAGAATTAGTAAGTATTTTGGTGGTTAGCAGGCACAGATTTATGTAAGTGTTCCATCTGGTGCATGTTATTTTTGCTACCACTTAACTTCTTGAAGATCTATTTTATAAGAGAGAACCAGTTTGTGTACTTGCACGAGGCGTGATGTACTTGCTCTTAATGTCAATATTTACTTTTACCAAAACTCAGAACTCCATCACAGTAAAGCACTCTGCTCTGTGGCAGCCAGACTTGTTGATGGTACAAGTGCCCCTTCTGGAGCTGGAAGGACTGAGGTAGCAGCTTTGGTGTTCACTGTTTTGATTTATCAGAGTGTCTGGAAGAAGGGTATGTGCTATATTCCAGTAAAGGCAGAACCCATTTCTGGTTTCTCTTCTTCTCAAGAGAATCATTATTGTTTTTTTCTATTTGAAGTGGCTCGTGTGAAATGCAGATGGCTAAGTGATTCCGTTATGCATGGAGTCTCACACATCTTAGCCAATTAAAGGGCTGCAGAGAATTACGCAGAATTAATCCCATCCAGAAGGTCTAGGGACAGCCTCAACTACTCAAACTCTAGTTACTTGGTTTACAATGTCACAAGAGACCCTTGATGGGATTAAAGCTGTGTATTGCCAGGCACTTTGTCTATTATTCCTTGTGAACCTCATGTGTGTGTGTGTATGAGTGTGTGTGTGTGTCTACAACTGTGTCAGCGTTTGTCAGGGGTTAATGTTACACTCTTATATGCATCGTCTTCAATTTGCCAAACCACATGAGGCCCTTTGAAAATGGCCACTTCTTTTACATTTATGAAAACCATGCCATTTAGTTGACTTCTCTTGACTTTTTAAAGTGTTTGTTTTGAAATTTCATTTTATACAGGAAATAGACATAATCGCCAATAAATGTAACTTTAATAACTTAGACCCTGGGAGCCTTTCCTGGTTGGCAAAAATATTCTCTACATGCTGCAAATCCTTCTTATGGGATATCCTATTTTTTATCTGGAGTTGAAAGTCAGGATTAATCCAGATGATTAAGAAAATCTTCCTAAAAGATACCCTGCATCCTCTTTAAAATTAAACTCTGCTTGGAAGTCTGCTTGCTTTTCTTACTCCAGTGATAGTGTAAATGGTAAAAGTAAAAGTAGATAACAGATCTTTCTGGTGTTTTCCATTGGCATTTTCACTCAAAGACAGTAGGATTCACTTCCCTTATTATAGTACAAAAGTAATATTAGGATATAGTTTTGAGCAAACTAGTTATTAATAATCAATATGAATTTGACAATATATTCAACATTCCAAAGAAGTTGTAGAGGTATATAAAGAAAAACTTTAAATTTTTCAATTAAATTTTCCATTTCAAAAGCTCCCACATTATATATACTGCAGATATGTGCTTAAGCGAACACACGCACACAGACCTAATCTGCGTTGTGGATTCTAAAAGGAAGAAACCCTGCGCAGATAGCATTTCTGAAGGTTTCTCACCCCTCCCCTCCCTTTGCTTTCTAAGGCGTGGAACAACGTGGTTCCTTCCCAGACAGTCAGACTTACTATAAAAAGTAACATCAGCCATGGGAATTATAAAGGGAGAAGGGATATGCCATAAACAGGGATAAACATCTTTTTTTAATGCAAAGCTGTCAGATTCATTTAAGCAGAGACCTGTTCCTCATCTCTAATGTGGTTCCTTTTTCCTGTCCGGGGACCGACGAAGTGGGGGCCTTCCCTCCTACGTGGCCCATCGTGAGAGGCTTAGATAAGGCACAAAGTTGCCCTCAGTAGACTTAAAACCCCCATCTCGGACAAAATGGGAAAACCCTACTTTCGTTACCACTCTATCGGGTAGAAAAAACCCAAAGAAAACATCCACTGCACAAAGCCTACATTGTGTGCTGAGAAACCCTGATCCTTGGCTATTGTCTTCAGTCCTACTTATGCAACAGAGATGATTTTGCAGAGGTTTAGAAAAATTATCAGCAGGCCATCTTAGCGCTATATTTATTTGGTTAGCACGTGCTCCATTTTCTAGGGGAAAGAGAGCTGAAACCTTCAAACAAGGTCCGCAAATGAAAAGTTTCAGCAGGAAGAAAATGTTCATTTCTGAATAGGAAAACCCTCTTCCTGTGAAATGCTCAGTTGCAGTAAGAAATGTACTTCATTCCAAACCTTCAGAAACTTACGATGCACATGATCTGTTGATCCATCACATATTTATGATTTTATTATATAGTATATAAAATATATATTACTCTTTCAATTCTTATGTATGTAAACAAGAACAGCCATTAGCCATGCAGGCTGTTTCTACCCAACATCAAAATCCAACTAGGCTTTAAATTATATGTAATGCTTTTAGTTCATGGGGGAGGCAAGACATGGTGGGAGAGGTGGGTAGTGCCAATAACAGAGAGCTGAGGGAGCGGGCGCAGGCTGTGGGGACTCGTGGCCCAGGTTCTGAACCGTAATTCCACACCTGACTCGTTAATAGACTCTAGTAAGTATTGTTTTGTCTTTGTTTTTGAGGTATAACATTGGGATAATGATACTCTCCTTACAGACCTTCAGTTCCACATGTAAGAACCTTGTAAAACGGTCATGAAAAAATAAGCTTTAAAGGTGGTTAAGTACCAAGGATAGATAACAGTGGGGAATGATTTAGTTTTCTATTCCACCTTCCTTTGAGAGGCTGAGTCTTGAGAAACCTTTGCTAGCTCATACCTGGGAATTTTCAAACTAGAATCCATTGTCCATTCAACACATATTTATTCCCTATTCTAGGCCGGGCATTGTGCCAGCTACTAGAGGAATTCTGCAGAGTGTTTCAGGAGTCCTCAAATGTTTTGGTTTGAATTTTACTCTCAATATATACTTCAACTACTTTTAACTAGAATAGGAATTGCATGTGTGTTCAATGTACTACATACTGAATGTTAACTCCTTGGCTATCACTGACGTCATATCTTGTTCTCTCAAGTTAAATCATTTCTGCATAGACTCAGAACGCAGCTTCTCCTGCCTTCACTGGAAATATTGTTTACTTCTTCTAAATGTGTCATTGATTTGGAACATAATGGTGCTTAAATGTTTCTTTAAAAATTCAGGACTGCCTACTCTACACAGGTGGATCTGTACAAGTGTTACACGAAGGCTGTGTTCAATTAAATGACAGGTCAAGTTCAGTGATGTATTTGGAACATATTTTGTTCCCAGCATGGCTGCACGCTTGTGCAAAAATAAATGACAAGCTATCTTGTCCAATATAGTTTGGGACACACCGTAAATCCTGAGTGATTCTCTTCCAACATTTATGTTTATGAAAGAGAAAAAGCAAATGTTACGTATTGCTGGTGGTTCAATTTTTGAAATAAAATGTTCCTACTTGCTTTTGACGAAATTAGTTTAACCAAAGAGTGTTAGAAAGCTCCACCATTTGTAGAGAGAGATTCATGGTTGATTTAAAGTTTTTCCCAATACTGTACAACTAAAATAAAATATAGCAAAAATGAAATAATGAGGCTGATTTCTAATTTATTTATTTATTATTTATTTATTTGGGGTCTCACTCTGTCACCCAGTGCAGTGGCATGCTCACAACGATCATGGCTCACAGCAGTCTCAACCTCCTGGGCTCAGGCAATCCTTCCACCTCAGCGTACCAAGTAGCTGGTACTACAGGGCACGTCACCAAGCCAAGCTAAGTTTTTAATTTTTTTGGAGAGATGAGGTTTCGCTTTGTTTCCCAGGCTGGTCTCGAACTCCTGGGTTTAAGCAATCCACCTTCCTTGGTCTCCCCAAATGCTAGAATTACAGGCATTAACCACGGTGCCCAGCTCAAATTATTTTTTAAATCAAAATACCAGTTGTATTCAATGACTAATTACGTGAGTCAATGTTACAAATTAATTATGTAAAGGGAATACACGAGCAAAATAATATTTTGTCTGCTTATAAATCGGTGCATAAACTTCTGTTTAAAGAAGTTTGGAAACGATGGCACCATTGGATGCTGTATAGAATTGCAAGTCAGATTGTCTCTAGATGAAGTCCCTTTTGTAAAAATATTATCAAGTTCTCCCCTACTTCCCCAGGCTCAAAACTATGAGTATGTCTGGACAAGGATCCCGTGGACTTGTCTGGCTCTGTGAACCTTGTCTTTTAACCACAATACCGATTCACCCTTTTTAAAAAGAATCACAAGAAAATTACTTGACTGTTCCACCATAAAAGCACCAGCTTTATAAATATCCCTATGGGAATGTTTCCTTGCAGTGGTCAACATGTAGAGTGAAGGACAGTATCATCATTGTTTTCTTAACACCCGAGGAGTAGATCCCACTTCTTGTTCCCAGATCCTACAAATTGACAGGGAGGAAAGAAGAAACAGGGAGAGACCTGCCACACGCTGAAGCTACTGATGAAATTTAGGTGGAGGTTATACCTTTGTCTCGAAAAGCGTTGTGCTTTTCGGGATGGGGTAAGGGTGTCAGAAAAGCCCTTGTTAATGCAGTGCCCTGCATGAGTAATAATGTTTAATTATTATTCCATTTATCGCCTTTGATTATTTAAATGTCGGCCTTCATATGAATGATTTGCAATTACTTTTCAATCTTGCACCTGTATTAGTTAATCAAATAGATACAAATTTCTATTCAGAAGCTAGGAATGTTCATTTTATTTTATTCTTTAGAACACTAGTGTGGTGAGATTGTTTTCCCAACAACTTACACTCACCTGGTTGCTTATTCTCTCGGATAGCCCTGGTCCAGCGAGTATATACACCTCTCCTGAAGTCTGTTTGCAGATTAGCTTCTCATTCCCCAAGCCCTACTTTCTTCTATTGCTCCTTCTTCCAGATGAATTGCCCTAAATTTCTTGTTTGTTTTTCTGAAAAGAGCATCATTTTCTAAGATTATACTCTTCTGTACTTTCTGCCAATGTTCTTAGGGATTCGTGAGATTCTCTTGCATAAAGCCCAAGCAGCCTGATCTAAATTCTCTCATGTTTCATTTTAGAATTACCACCCTACACGTGTCCCAAGACCAGGTTTCTCTCCCGGCATTGACATGTTCCCTGTGGGTCACCACCCAACTAGACTGAACCTGAAGGAGGGACTAAGCAGGGGAAAGACCCTGGATCATCCGATCTCTCTCATCCCCTACACGAGACACTTTAAACAAAAGACACTCAGAACTAATCATCTGAAAATCCTGCCGGTGTAAAAACAAGCAAAGCTTCAAAAACGTGTTAAAACAGGTGGAAAGGGATGTATCCTAATGCTTAACCGAGTATTCATTTGAAATCATTGTTTTCCTTTTACAAAATAAATGTGAGGGGGCAAGAGTAGCCTAGAGGTTAGATTCGGTCTGGGTTCTCGGGATATAAGCTTGGTTGGGACTTACTCTGTGTTCTCAAGCAAGTCAATCCTTGCTTCTATTTTCCTGACTATGAAATGGAAACAATACTTCCATCCCGAGGGTCCCGAGGCTTACTGGTAGTGAAGTGCCTTGGAATCCACTGCTGAAAGGCGCTCAGCTAGTTCAAAGCACCAGAATTAAGGAAGGTTTATCATATTCATAAGCCGGTAAATCCTTCCCGTGGGTGTAAAATGATTCTTCCTCGCTTTATTCCTGACACAGACTAAAAAAGGCTCCAGATTCTTCCATGCTATCAACTTAACACTGTGCTCCAGCTGTTTACATGCTCAAAACTCACCCCATCCTCTTTTGATTTGCAGCATGCAGTGAGCCCAAGACAAAAGGACGCTCTATCCACAAGTGTGACGCGTGCGAAAATTGAAACTTCATGCTTCATTTTACTAAGGACTTTGCTTTCTTTCTGTGGGTTGGAATAATTGGAAATAAAGATAAACAATGTAAAATAAACATGAGTCCAATAAAGTCCATTTGAATCGACTGTTAACTGGCAAAACTCATGGGCATGTGAGGAGACAAGAGTCAAAAAGTTAGTGATGAGCCAGCTTTCTTTAAATACGCTATTTTAATTAATAGGAACAATGCCCAATTGCAAAACACGTGGTGATTGTAGCAATTGCGGTTTTATTCAAGAGACTGAGGAGCTGAGAGGAGGAGAATAGGACATCTGGCCAGCAGCACGGAGGTAGGACAGCAGAAAGGTTGGAGAGGCCCCAACAGAAGTGATGGTATCGTAGAGGGAAGAAGGAAAGAAAGGTGACGTTCACTGTGTGCCACATTTATGCCAGACGTTATGCTGAGCACCTTATACACACTATCTCATGTAATTCTAATAATGACTTTGCAAGAGAGTCAAGTTGCAAAGTCTTGATTGCTTTCATCTTATGGATGCTGAGAGCTGGTGTCAATTTTTTTTTTTTTTTTTAGGCTAATGGAACTACTAAATGACAGAACAGAAATTCTCCCCTGGTTTCATATGACTCCCAGTCTAACCCTGTATACCACACCCTGGAACTATTTTGGGGAAAAAAAAATGCTGTTGATCCAGAAAACTATTATTAGGTTTCTTATTATGACTTGTTAATAAGGGCACCAAAATTAGCCTGTTAGCTTTCATCTTGGTCTGCTGCATCTCTTTCACTTCTGTGTGGTCATATTTCCTTTTTCTAAATCGTATTTGGGTAGAAAACCTGCTCTTTGGATAATTAGATTGCATTTTGTTTTCTGTACAATGCTGATAGTGAAAATACACATGTTAGGTATCGTGCTTGGTGTCTCCTTTATCCTTGGTGACAAGGGTGGGGGACACTGAGGTAAAATTTGAGAATTTTAGAGAAATTATGATACAAGGTAGAAGAAGAGAAGACACTTTTTTGAACTTTTTTTTTTTTTCCAAGTAATACACTAGGAATGGAAAACCCTAGTTCTGGGACATTCTATGAGAAGAAATTGTCTGGATTGCTCTTAAATATCAGCTCTTGCCTTAACCATTTCTATCCTTCCATGCCTGCCTGCAGAAAGTCTCTATAAAGGAACTCTTGCGAGTTTAATCCCAACTATCCCTTGACATGCAAGTAACCTCCATGCTCACTTCATTAATCCGATCTCCCCACTGCCTTCTGGATTACCTCTTTTCCCATCTCTCAGACGTCTACTTTTATTCTCTGCGTAAAGTTTTTTCCTTTCCCTCTAGCCTGGAGCTATGAACTGCCTTTGGTTCTACATCGGAGCTCTGCACTTTGACCTGCTCTCAGAGCTACATCTGTGTTTTCTATTTTTTGTCCATAAGCTAAAGAATGAAAAAATGGTAGAGATCCACAGATTCGTCCTCAGTAACCAGAAGATCAATAGATTGCATCTTCATCAAGACCTGGACAGGAGAAAAAAAAAAAATCCAGTAATTGGAAGTACTCAGGGGTGCTTGATTTTTGTTAACTTTTCCTGTGGGTCACCACCCAACTAGATTGAACCTCAAGTAGTGACTAAGCGGGGGGTGGGGGGGATAGACCCTTGATCATCTGATCTTTCTCATCTCCTACATGTGACACTTTAAACAAAAGACACTCAGAACCAATCATCTGAAAATCCCGCTGGTGTAAAAAATTAGCCGGGTGTGGTGGCGTGTGCCTGTGGTTCCAGCGACTTGAAAGGCTGAGGTGGAAGGATACCCTGTGTGCAGCAGGTCAAGGCTGTGGTGGCCATGAGCATGCCACTAAGTGTAGCAAGGAAGCTAGCCTTACCACATCCAAATGGTTATTTCTTGAATCTATGTTGTTTTGAAGTTACATTCTTTTTTTTTTTTTTAGAAAGCAGGATTTATTGAGAGGACAGAAAAGCTCCCACAGTGGGAGGGATCCAAGGGAGTTGCCCGAAGTTACATTTTAATTTCACATTGTTTTGAAGTGGCCTTTGCTCTCTCAAATTCTGATGGTACATATCCCTTTTGCTGCAGAGAATAAGGGAAGGGAATGTCAATGTAAGGCCAAACCTGTCGCTTTAGAAGCACAGCCTTGAAGAAAATATTTGGTTTCTGACACATAAAGCTATATAAGTACCAAGGACAGCCGGGAGCTTGCCTCAGCCCTGTTCTGATCAAGATTTGTTCCATCAGAACATTTCAAATTTCTCTCTAATGTCTTTTGTTATCCCTTTGGGTTTTTGTATCTTCGAGTTTTATAGATCTCCCTTTCTCACCCTCCCTATCTATTTTTATTTCTTTCCATAGCTTATCATCTTTAGAAGAAAAAGTAATGATTTAAATTCATAGCTAGGCGCAGTGGCTCATGCCTGTAATTCCAGCACTTTGGGAGGCAGAGGCAAGAGGATTGCCTGAGCTCAGGGGTTCAAGATCAGCCTGGACAACTTGGAGAGAACCCTTCTCTACAATAAATCAAAAATTAGCCAGGAGTGGAAGCACGCGCCTGTGGTTCTAGCTACTTGAAAGGATGAGGTGAAAGGATCACCTGTGTCCAGCAGGTCGAGGCTGCGGTGGCCATGAGCAGGCCACTGCACTCCAGCCTGGGTGAAAGAGTGAGACTCTGACTCAAAAAAAAAAAAAAAAATTTGGCTGGACTCTGTGGCTCAGCCTGTAATCCCAGCACTTTGGTAGGCCAAGGCGAGTGGATTGCCTGAGCCGAGGGTTCGAGACCAGCCTGGATCATTTGGTGAGAGCTCGTCTCTACAATAAAAATTTAAAAATTAGCTAGGCGTGGTAGTGCACGCCTGTAGTTCTGGCTACTTGGAAGACTGAGACAGAGGGATCGTGGCAGCCCAGCAGATTGATGCTGGGGTGGCCATGAATGTGCTACTGCACTCCAGCCTGGGCAACAGAGTGAGACTCCAACTCAAAAAAAAAAACTTCAGGAAGAGAAAGGTTTTTTATGAAATAGAACTTTCTGAGATGATATAAAATTTTTATATCTGCATTGTCCTATATGAAATTCACAAACAATTGTAGCTACTGAGTACTTAAAATGTGGTTAGGGTGACTAGAAATGACAGTAAAGTAGATACTGGGAAAATAATTACAGAGAAGCAAATTAGAGAATGGGATTTTTTAATTCTATCATTACAGAATGATAGAATTGGATTGTTCTCCTCCTTCCTCTGGGGGGAAAAAAAATGACTCATGTGATTGAAACCAACCAGAATCAGCACAACCACAATTCTGAGAACAGAGCTATGGGGCGTCATACCACCCAGGTTTCATATTGGACCCTGAGAAGCACACAGATGAGGCAGACCAAAATAGCACTGCAAAAGCTTTGAGAACTAAATTGACATTCAAGTCATTGTCCACAACAGCGGGCAAAGGCATGTGTTTAGGATTGATTGCCGGCTAAAGTATAAGATTAAAAAGAAAATACCAGATTCACTTAACGTAATATTCAAAATGTTTGAGAATCAATCCAAAATCACTCATTATACCAAGAACCGGGAAAATATTAAATCAAATGAGAAATGACAATAAATATATGCCAATGCCAAGATGACACAGAGGTGGGAATTATATGACAAGCTCTCAGAAAAATGCTTCAGCAAGAAATTGCAAACACTCTTTAAATTAGTGGAAAACGTAGACAATCTTTGTGAAGAAATAGGAGATATGAAGAATGAAAAAGGCATTTAGAGCTGAAGAATTCAGAATAAAAAACTCACTGAATGAACGTTATAGTACAGTGGAGCTGTTTGAGGAATTTGAAAGTATATCAATAGAAATTATCTGAACAAGAGATAAAGTAGCTTAAAAAAAAACAATCGAAAAACAGAACCCTAGGACCCAGGGATCTGTGGGACAATAGCAGAAGAGCTAGTGTTTGTGTCACTGGGGGTCCCAGAAAGAGATAGGAAAGCGTGAGGGTCTAAAACACAAAATCGAAGAAGATAAGCAAACAGCAACACAAACACAAATGAAAGAACTAGATGTGGTGGTGTGTGCCTGTAATCCCAGTTGCTCTGGAGGCTGAGACAGGAGAATCTTTTGATTTTCAAAAGGAGTTTGAAGAGACCAGCCTGGGCAATATAGTGAGATCCTGTCTCAAAAAAGAAAAGAAAAGAAAAGAAAAGAAGGCGAGGGCCTGGAAAAATATTAAAAAAAAAAAAAAAAGATTGGCATTTCCCCAAATTGAAAGGAGAGACCCCAAGAAATTTAGAATAAACTTAGCTCACATTCTGCCTCAGCACAACCATTTTTGCTTAGACTGACATGCTTTGAATCTCGCACAGGGTAGACACAGATAGATAAATTTCCGATAGGCAGGTTTTAGGCAGTGTTCAGACATTTTACTGTAGGCCAAGCTGGCAGCCTGCCCACCCCCTCAGCAAATCTCCATCAGATGCAAAACAAGGACAGCCCAACCTTTCAATTCATGGTTTGGCATAATAATCTCTAAGAAACTTTCAGTTTCCTTGTTGAAGGCGGAAGCTCAAAGATCACCCCTTAGTTTGGCTGAAGTCATTTTGGTGAGGAGCTTGTGGATTGGAGACGCCTGACAGGTCTCTTGCAGGAAAGGCTTCCTTTGTCTCCTCCCATCTAGCCCACCACCATGGCAGCAATCCTGTGACTAACCCACCCACCTGCCAGCTGTCCATCACCTGACGTCAGTGCCAGTGCTTACCTGCTCCTTTGTGATGATGTGGAGCAGACCACCACCCAGTCACCTTAATGACCTTCCCCCATCAAAGGAAAGGATTAAAAAGACTCAACCATGAGCAACCAGCTGCCATTGTCTTGCTAAGCTATGGTGTGGTTACGTGTCCTTTAAGCTGTGGCCAGGTCATGTGTCCTGGCTTTGGCACTTTCCCCTACCTTGAGGAGGTGAATCTCCTCTTTTTCTCTCTCTCTTAAATTTAGTTTTAAAATAAACTATATCTTCTAATCTAGTTTCTGTGCAATTCTTTGCAACTTTCTTGTGGTACCGGATCACACACCAAACACCCACAACCCCGGCAGGCATGACCTAACATTCTGGAGGCCCCGGTGGGAGTGCGACCCAACAAGAATCGACCAAAGTAAATTCACACCCACATGTATCATAATCAAATTTCCAAAAACTGAAGGTGAAGAGAAAATCTTGAAAGCAGCCTGAGAACATGACATCTTCGTTACAGAAGATCAATGATTTCAGTCATGGTGAGTTTGTCCTCTGAAACCATAGGAGGCAGAAGTAAGTGGTATATTTTTTAAGTTATAGAAGAAGGAGGAAGAGGAAGAACTGTTATGTCAAAATGCTATATCTAACTAAAATATTTCTAAAATATTTCCAATGAAATAGAGATATTCTTAGATGAAGGAAACTAAGAGAATTTGTCAAAGAAACTTACTTAGACATAAATAAAAAGATACAAAAAGAACTTGAAACATCAGAAATAAAGAAACAAAAATAGAATACATGAGAGGACATAATAAACTGTTGCTTTTCCCGTATTTTTTAAAAAAATTGTGTCTGAGCCGGGCTCGGTGGCTTAGCCTGTAATCCCGTGCCTTTGGGAGGCTGAGGTGAGTGGATTGCCTGAGCCCGCGGGTTCGAGACCCGCCTGGGCAGTGAGACCTCATCTCTACAATAAATCAAAAAAATCAGCCGGGCTTGGTAGTGTGTGCCTGTAGTTCCAGCTACTTGGAAGGCTGAGACGGAAGGATCGCCGGAACCCAGCAGTCGAGGCTGCAGTGGCCGGGAGCAGCCACTGCACTCCAGTCTGGGCAGCAGAGTGAGACTCCAACTCAAAAAAAAAAAAAAAAAAAAATTATGTCTGATAGCCAAAAGCAATAATAATAATAATAATAATAATAACATTGATATGTTGTTCGATGTATGTGGGGTAACGTTTAAGAGAGCAATCTCATAAATGGGGATGAATAGAGAGATTAAATGATAATAAAGTTTTACATATCACTTGGAATGGTAAAATATAGATAGTAATACATAGTGATAAATTAGTATGTATATTTCAAGCTGTATGAAGAGAGAAATAAAATCAGTATAGAAAAATTAACATAAAATTGCAAAACATGTTTTTGTAACATTAAAAAGAAGACAGAGAATCAAAAAACAGTGGGAACAAACAAAAAACACATAATAAAACAGGATACCTGAATTCTAGCAAATAATTACTTTTAAAGTAAATAATCTAAGCACACTAATTAAGAGACAGAGATTGACCAAATATATAAAAAATGATTCAACCAAATGCTGTCCACAAGAGGCCCACTTCAACTCCAAGTATGCTATAGGTAACTCACAAGTATAGAAATATTGTTCAAACTTTAATTGAAATAAAGCTGGACTATCTATATTAATATCAAACAAAGTAGACTTTAGAGCAAAGAAAATTACCAAGGACAAAGGGAGACATTACAAAATGTTGAAACAGTCAATTAATTAAGAATTAATAATAGCCCTAAACATGTATGAACCAAGCAACAGAGTTTCAAAGTAAATGAAGCAAAAATGGACAGAACTGAGAATTAGACAAACTCACAATTGTAGCTGGGAGCTTCTCTCATTAATTAATAAATCATCAGACAGATAATTAACATAAAATCTGGACACAAATGTTCATAGCAGCTCTATTTGTAAGAGTTAAAACTGGACTTAAATATCATTTAGCAAATGGGTGAATAAATAAATTATGATGTATCTACAAAATGAACTGTTGATACGTATAGCAAATTGATGGATTTCCAGAACTTGGTGCTACATGATAGGAAAAAAAACTTAAAATATTACAGAATGTATAGTTTTATTTAACATAACATTCTCAAAATGACAAAATTATACGATAACATCTGATTAGTTGTTGCCAAGGTTAGTGTTGTGAAAGTGTATAATTATAAAGGGGTGATGAAATGTTCTGTGTCTTAATTATAATCATGGTTCCACAAATCTGAATTTGTCATAAAATTTCATAGAACTACACACTGAAAAAGCACATATTGAAGCTGGTGAAATCCAAATAAAGACTGCAGTTTAGTTAATAGTGTTGTACCACTGTCAATTTGCTGGCTTTGATAATTGCGCTGTGTGTTATGTAAGATGTTATTATTGGAGAAAGCTGGGTGAAAGGCACATGAGAACTCTCTGTACTATTTTTGCAACTTCTATATGAGCCTTACATTGTCTCAAAATAAAAATCAACTGAATTTTAAATTATATTTTTCATTAATTTAAATAGCTACATGTGACTCATGGCTATAGTATCAGACAGTGCAAGTCTATACTAAGCTCTCAGGAACTGATCAGTGAATAAAGAAAAGATGGTGTTTTTACTCCTAGCTTCCTATAAAAAAGTTTCACATGGAAAATCTTATTTAACACATAATATATAGCCCACATCCTTTTAATGTCACTCAAGCTGGTACCATGCTGTATAAAATCAGAGCATCATAGAAGGTGAGGGTGGGAAAGTAATGCATTTGGTTGTTCGAATCCGTACCAGTGAGTAACGCAGGTGGCAGAATATTAATTCTTCCGCTTAAGTCACAAAGGTTTCAAAAGTCATAGCCTTGTTTTGTAAGCTTGCTGAATAGGAAGAAGCCTATCGTTGTTTTGAGCCTTAATTATCCCTTTTTATTGACAAAATCTAAGCAAGTTATAGCCTTCAAATCCCCAGGAATGAACAGTTGGTCTTTTGACTTTCTCTGCCAGAGTAAGTGACTTCAAATCTTTTGCCAGCACAGGTTAAGAGATCAACTCTTCCCTCAGAGCCCACACAAGTCAAACTCTTCGGACTTGCAGAAAGTGTTTGATTTTGTCCTCACTTTTCGTCTATTCCCCTCTTCTTTTCTCAAAGCATCTTTGCTCTAGATCAAATAGACACACTTATACTGAGGCAAATTGTGTACTGGCCTGATCCCCACCGTAGCCTTACACAAAAGTAAGACTCAGACCATGACCAGTTGCCCAAACTTCCTATGGAATACTTGGGGACGGAGATGTGTAAAGTTATTTTAGGACGAGTTACTCTGATGCCCTCCTTCCAACTACGCCGAAAGTGATGCTGGGAGCTGTTGTGAGCCCTGACTTGGGTAAGGGCTAAGCCTGGTTGTCTAGAGACTACCAAAAGGGAGTAACACTGAGGTTCTCTTCAGTAGCATTTGGGGGTAGAAGGGAAGAGAGAATTATCACTACCATTGTTAAGAATTGCCAGTGCCTAGTGATAATAAAAAACACACTGACTTTTAGTATGTCTTTGTCACTGTTTTAAACGCAGCCAGAAATAAGGACAAAATTATGAACTTCGCAATAACTTGGATGGACTTAGAGGCTATAATACTGAGTGATCTATCGCAGAAACAAAGAACCGAGTATCACATGTTCTCACTCATAGTGGGACTTGAACAGCTATCATAATACTATAAGAAAGAGATTGGCAGTAGTGGGAAACTGCCGGGGTGGGGGTGGGGAGACAAATCTCATCAACAAGGGAAACTGCATGATGAACATTTGTATCCCTAACCCTGAATTGTACCCCACATACTTAAAACTAAAAAATAAATATGAAAAAGTAAATTATTATTATTATTTTTTTTGAGTCGGAGTCTCTTTCTGTCGCCCAGACTGGAGTGCAGTGGCCGCTCCCAGCCACCGCAGCCTCGACCTGCTGGGTTCCGGCAATCCTTCCGCCTCAGCCTTCCGAGTAGCCAGAATTACAGGCGCGCGCTACCACACCCGGCTGATTTTTTTATTTATTGTAGAGATGAGGTCTCGCTGCCCAGGCGGGTCTTGAACCCACGGGCTCAGGCAATCCACTCACCCCAGCCTCCCAAAGGCGTGGGATGACAGGCTGAGCCACCGAGCCTGGCTGAAAAAGCAAATTCTTTACAGATGATAATGCATCCACTTGTTGCCTTTACTTGGGAAGACCACTCATGTCCTCCTCCCCTCAGAAGGTCACCAGTTTTCTCCCTTATGAACCCAGAAGCATAACCTGCTCTCACCCATCCAGACCAACTGAGGGAGGCTGAGATACCAGCAAGCCCCGAAAGGGCAGGAGACAGTCTGACTCCCTCTTTATTCCCTATAGGTAACACAATGCCTGGCTTTAATCAGTATTCAGAAAGTAGTTGTTAAATAAATAGATACGTGAATTAGTTTATAGTTCACAAAAAGAAACAACGATTTTTCTTTTCATGCTAAGAGATGACTCCGCAAAGTTGGATCTTACTGTAATGAACTGTAAAATAAATTCCAGATTACCATGAAAAGTACCTGCTTGGACGTTATCAGTTTTGAAAAGTCTCTTTCCCAAAGGAGGACTCCTACGCACCAAAATATTAAAATGAAGATATTAACTCACACCATTTCTGACCTTCATTTTGCTCTTTAACATTTCAAGTCTCATATTAGGCACTTTATCCTCTAAAAAGTCCTCTCTCGGCAACTAGAACTAAGTTTCAATCCTGGGTCACGTTTCTTAGAAGCAGAGCCTAAGACAAGAATTTTGATGAACATAATTTATTGACAGGGTCCTCTCAGGAGAAAAGGAATGCAGGAAGCAGGAAAGGGCAGGAGAAGGAACTAAAAAAGAATATAGTCAGTTGGAACTCTCTTCAGCCTGGTCCCACAAAGCGCTCTGAAGTGTGAATGTCACCACAGACTTGAGACAGCCTTTTGAGACATTGACTGGAGGTCGCCCCAGTTAGGGGGAGGGTTGCATTACCTCTCAGGAGAAGTTGTTCCCATTTGGTTAAGGGCAATTTTCCAGACCAGAGAGCAGCTGTAATCCATTAACAGACAAACTTACAGTAGCTGCAGGACGAGTGCACTGGTCTGGAAAAAGAGAGCTTGGCAGGGCACCAACAGAATCTACGACAGTTTATCCCTGTCCTACTCATATTCAGTTGTTTCTCACATCAATTCCGCTCCATCTAGAAGGTGGAGTCTAGAGGCTGACCGATATCCATTGGTTGAGTCATTCTGTCTACAGCCATTTTATGATGGGTGAATTAAATGGGGTTGGTGGACACCATGACCTATTCACCTTTTAAGGTTTTGAAGATTGTATTCATTTCTGCCTTTCCGTCTGAGATGTGACACTGCTTTTGATGTGTTATCTTGGGAGTTTCAGGGTTATTCACCTGGTTTTCCTACTGCAATGGCTCTTTCTCTACTAGGCAGTATGAGGGTTCTTCCAAGTGTTCAGTGTGTGTATTCTGATTACACCTTTAGCTAGCCAGGAGATAACCACGTGGTGGGTTCATAAACCTGTGGACTCACGTTGAGATGGACCTATACTAGAATCCCTCACCTACTGATCCTTGATTAAAGAGCCCACTTTCCCAGTGTACGTTTACCCAAGTCACATGGCCATCAGTCCCTTTGTAGGAAGACCGGGAGAGTCACTGCTGTATAAACCTACCAAAATATCTCAGTAACTTTTCTCATAGCAACTGGAACACAATTTCAAGCAATAGGCAACGGATCTGAGAACAAGCCAAGCCCATAAACTGGGCAAGGAATCATGACTTTCCATTGAGGTAGCTGACCTTAGTCTTCTGATCATCTGTTCTTAATGAACATAATTTTTCGGAATGATTATACATGTGCTAAAGGAAGACTCATTGCTTTCCCATTGATCTCACCCTAGAATTGCCATATTCCATTAGCCATCTATACAAATCCCTCTGGATCAGCGCCTGCTAATCCACCTGCTGGGCACTGCAATGGCCATGCCCACCCTGTTTCTGTGATCAAGGGCTGCCCTCTGTCCTCTGCTATTCTGGGCTCCCATCATTTCCACTGCTGTCGGGGGCACAGCTCTGCCACAGACTCTCCTCTCATCGATACCAGTCTACAAAGGACTGCTGCCACTGAGCTTCTCAACAAGGCGGACACCCCCTCATCCAGGAGACCAAGTCGTCATTTTGCCAAAGGAAATTATCTAGAAACGGGGGCAGCTGTGAGCCTTTAGTAACTAACACTCATGGTTGGTGGTGGTGGACTTGGTAGGTTGAAGAAGGAATCTTGACGGGGCAGCAACAGAATCTACTACAGGCCCTTTCTTGCTGCCCCAGAGTCCTTCCACATGCTTTTGTCTCAGTCATCATGACATTATCCGTGTACATGACTGTGTGCACCTCACTAGGGCAAACAACTCTCCAGAGCAACCAGAGAGGTTCATCTCCACGTGTCTTTCTATTCCCCAGACCCAGGACAGTGCCTTTCAGATAGTGCATACTCAATAAATACCTGTTAATCTGAACTCTCACTAATAATAAAGTAATTAATGAGGTAAGAATATAATAAATGTATATAGCACTTCATCTTTTGGGGGTTGAACCACAGTAAAGTGCCTATAACACAACAAAAATTCCCCAAACAAAAAATTAAACAAAGATGCATACGGAAGTTATGGTGCAAGTTATTTCTATGGTAGGAAATATTTCCATCCTTATAAATTCTTAGACCAATAGATACAAATATAGGACTCTTGTCAAATGATGTCCTCCAAATAATATTTATGATATGATAGAAGTTCATCATTAGCTCTGTCTTAGTTTGTTTGGGCTGCTATAACAAAATACCATACACTGGGTTTAGCTTATAAACAACAGAGATTTCATGGTTCTGGAACCTGAGAAGTCCAAGATCAAGTTATCAGCAGATGTGCTTGGTGACTACTCATTTTCACTTACATAGATGGTAATCTTTGTGTTCTCACATGGTGGAGGGGGAAGGACTCCTCTTACTGGGTTGCTTTTATAAGGGCACGGATCTCATTTATTAGGGCACTACTCTTATGACCTAATCACCCCCAAACACCTCTCTTTTTTTAATTTTTAATTTTAAAGATGTGGGGTACAATTGAGGGTTAGGTAAACAAATGTTAATTATGCAGGTACCCTTGTTGATGAGGTCTACCCCTCCCTCCCCTAGCAGTTTCCCTCAACTGCCAGTCACCCCTCCCCTGGCAGTTTCCCACTACTGCCAATCCCTTTCTTATAATTGTTCAAGGTTCACTTATGAGTGAGAACATACGGTACTCTGTTCTTTGTTTTGGTTATAGATCACTCGGTATGATAAACCCTAAATCCATCCAAGTTGCTGCGAAGTCCATATGCTTGTCTTTTTTTATGGCTGCATAATGTTCCATTGTGTATATGTACCACATGTTTAAAATTCAGTTCAGCTTTAATGTGCAGCATGGTTGGTTCCATGTTTTTGCTACGTGAATAGAGCTGCAACAAACATACATGTGCAGGTATCTCTTTTGTAGAATGATTTAAGTTCCTCCGGGTATATTCCCAATAGGGGAACTGCTGGGTCATATGGAAAGTCAATTTCTAGTTCTTTCAGAAATCTCCGGACTGTTGTCCAGAGAGGTTGTACAAGTTTGCATTCGCACCAGCAGTGTAGAAGCATTCCTTTTTCTCCGCATCCTCGCCAGCATCTGTTGTTGTTTGTTTCATTAATGTTGGCCATTCTTACTGGGGTTAGATGATATCTCAATGTGTTTTGATTTGCATTTCTCTGATGTTGAGTGAGGCTGAGCACTTTTTCATGTGTCCGTTGGCTACCTGTATAGCTTCTTCTGAGAAGTGTCTATTCATGTCTTTTGCCCACTTGTGAATGGGGCTGTTGGGTTTTTCCTTTTGGTGCGTTTGAGTTCCTTGTAGATCTTAGATGTTAGACCTTTGTCAGATATACAATTGGCAAATATTTTTTCCCACTCTGTGGACTGTCTCCCTGCTCTCTTGATGGTTTCTTTTGCTTTGCAGGAGCTCATCAATTTGATGAGGTCCCACTTGTCTATCTTATGTTTTTAAGGTATGGGAACTTGGGGTTCTGATCAGGAATTGGTTGCCAGTTCCAATTTCCATAAGGGTGTCTCCTGTGTTTTCTAAGATTCTTATAGTCTGAAGTTTTACATTTAGGTCTTTAGAGTCAATTTTTGTGTATGGTGATAGGTAGGTGTCCTGTTTCAATCTTCTGCATGTGATCATCCAGTTGTCCCAGCACCATTTACTGAATAGGTTCTTTTCTCCCTAGTGGTTGTCATTGGAGGTTTCATCAAAGATGAGTTGATTGAGAAATTGAGACTTTGCTTCTGGAATCTCTATCCTATTTCATTGGTCTATATTCCTGTTTTCGTACCAATGCCAGGCTATTTTGATTACTGTATTCTTATACTAAAGTTTGAATTCTGGAAGTGTGATACCTCCTGGTTTGTTTATTTTGCTTAGGATTGTTTTGGCTTTTCGTGGTGGTTTATGTTTCCATATGAATTTCTGTACTATCATTTCCAGGTCTGAGAAGAATGATGTTGGTAATTTAATTGTTATCCATTGACTCTGTAGATTGAAAAGGCCTCTGCTTTTAAAATATTCACCTTGGGGGTAAGAATTTCAACATATGAATTTCGGAGGGACGCATTCTCTCTATAGCAAACTTTCATATCTCTCGATTCTCTCCAAGTCTTTCCAAGTTCTTAACATTCTGGAAGTAAAAATCAGAAGCTTCCTAAGTTCTGGTATCTCCTCAGATCTAATCTTTGGGCAGATCTCCTTTGTATCATAGAATCATCAGTTACTCTTTTGAAAGACAGATGAAGTAAGAGAGACTTGTACGGTGGAAGGGTAGAAGGGTAGACCAAGTCGCCTAGACAAACTCAAAAACAAAGTAGATCCTAATGTATATGGATGAATCCAACAAAAGAACTTTGGGAGACTTGAGACTTAAGAAAATACAGTTACTGGGTACACCCAAGACTTTCTTCATGGAGTTACCTAGTTTAATCTCACTATTAAGGTGTTTTACCAATGGATTCCACATGTTGGTTAGGAGCCCTGCACTTTTTAAATGACATTGAATGACTTAGCTTTGTTTTCCTCCCTATGGAAATTTTGCTAAGGTCTAGCCAGGCGTAGTGGCATGCATCTATAGTTCCAGCCACTTGGAAGACTGAGGCGGAAGGATAGCCCAAGCCCAGCAGTTCGAAGCTGTGGTGGCCGTGAGCATACCACTGCACTCCAGCCTGGGCGACAAGAGTGAGACTCCAACTCAAAAAAAGAAAACATTTGCTAAGGTCATCTTTTCAGTCCATATAACTCATGCCATCTGAGTGCTAATTTTTAAAACAGTATCCACAAATCTTGTGACAAATTTGAAAAATAGAGAAAAACATAAAGAAAAAAAGAATTTAATCCCTCTGTTGAGAAAAGAACAACCACTAACACTTAGTTGTATTTATTCTAAGCTTTCTTTTTTTTAATGTGTATATCTGCACATATACATAAAATCTTATTTGAATTAGCAATATTTTATGGGAATTTTATCATGCTATTAAAATTATATTTGTAAGACCTTTTCGATAACTAAATCATATATTGTCAAATAATTTTAATATTAATTTAACAGATTTATTTAAACATTCCCCAGGTTTTGAACATTTGCATTTTTCTTAATGTTCTATTGTTATAAATAACATTGCACTGAACATAGTTTTTTGTTTGCCTTCTAGTCACTTCATTCATTCAATATTCATTTAGTCACCAGATACTTATTGGCTCCTATTATAAGTCAATGGTACTATGCCACTAGCTAAGCATACAGCAAAAGGCCAGCCAGGTCACTCTCTCTCCTCCCTGCCACCATGGAGTTTATAATCTGCCAGAAAGAAAACCCTAAAATTATTGTATTGTAAGTGTGATAATGATGATGAAGAGGAAGTGAAGAGGAGCTTGTGTCTTATTCCTCAGGAACTGCCACAAAAATTTGTTTACTAGACTGAGTGGCTTAAACAGCAGAAATTAATTTTTTTACAGTTCTGGAGGCTGGATCAGGGTGCCAGCATGGTTAGGTTCTGGGGAGGGTTCTCTTCCTGTCTTGCAAACGTTCACCTTCTATCTGTGTGGTCACATGATCTTTCCTTGGTGTGTGCACATTCCTTTGCATATACAGCCACCAATTCTATCAGAACTGGGTCCCAACTTTATGACATCATTTATCTTCTCACATGTAAAACGCATCCATTCCATCCCAAGAGCCCCCAAAGTCTTAAATCAATCCAACCCCAAATCTAAAATTTAAAATCCAAATCTCATCTAAATTTCATTTAAATCAGATATGGATATGATTTATATTGAGCAAAAATCTTCTTTAACTGTTAACCTGAAGAACCAGAGAAGATAATTTCTAAAATGCAATGGTGCGATAAGCATAAGATATATATTCTTATTCTGAAAAGGGAGAAATGGGAAAGGGGTGGAGGACCCCAAGCAGGTCTAAAACCTAGCAAAGAAAATTCCATTAGATCTCAAGTCTTGATCCAAGATCCAGGTGCTGGCAGGAAAAAAAAGAGAGAAGGGAAAAAAAAGAATCTTCAGGTCTACTGGAGCAGCAGCATCACCTCCATCACCTCCATGGTGCTGGATAGAGTTTTCCAGACCAGGATTCCTCCCTCAAACCTTTGTCAGGGAGTCCTACCCTGAAGGCTTCAGGCCAAGGTGTTCCAGCCTGTTGAAACCGAGGCAATGACTCCAGTGATCTCTGAATCTCCAAGGGTCATTTTTCCCTCTTCTTGAAAAACAGCACACACTTGCAGCTGAATAGCTCTATTGTCCCATTTTGTCAAATCCAAGAAGTACAGCAGTCTTCTTTCATTTCATTTTATCTCTGTTCCTCTCAGTTCAATGAACAATATGTCTGCTTATATAATCCCATAATGTCCTTTTTGAGTGATAGTCCTGTTCCACCTTCGGTGTTCTCTTCAGTGCACACCCTCTGAATTTTTACAATATGAATAGCCTGAACATTTTCCAAATATTTATTCTTTCTTTTTCAAAAATCTTTATGTTCACTGATTTTCTTTTCCTTATTTGTAATTTTTCACTAAAAATGTGGTATACAATTCAGGGTTAGGTATACAAATGTTCATTATGCAGGTATCCTTGTGGATGAGGTATGGCCCCTCTCCCCTGGCAGTTTCCCATTACTGCCAATCCCTTTCTTATAGTATTATGAAAGTTGTTCAAGTTCCGCTTATGAGTGAGAATGTGACACTTGGTTCTCTGTTTCTGTGATAGATCACTCAGTATTATAACCTCTAAATCCATTCGAGTTGCTGTGAAGTTCATAATTTTGTCTTTCTTTATAGCTACATAATATTCCATCATGTATATGTACCACATTTTTAAAAATCCAGTCTTCTTTCCATGGGCAGCACGGTTGGTTCCATGTTTTTGCTAGTGTGAATAATGCTGCAATAAACATGCATGTACTGGTATCCTTTTTGTAGAGTGATTTGAGTTCCTCTGGGTATATTCCCAGTAGAAGGATTGTGGGGTCATACGGGAGGTTGATTTTAGATCTTTTAGGCATCACCACACTGTTTTCCACAGAGGCTGTACTAGTTTACACTCCCACCAACTGTGTAGAAGTGTTCCCTTTTCATCACATCCTCTCCAGCATCTGTTGTTTACCTTCTAGTTCCTTTTTGCTTAACGATTCCTTCTTCAACTCATTTCTCTCCTTTCACATTTCACTGTAAGCTATAGGAAAAAAAATCAAGCCGTTCCTTCAATGCTGTGCTTAGTAATATCCTGAGCTAAATACTCAGTTTCGTTCTTGCAACTTCTACCTTCCCAACAACACCAGAACACAGTTCCTCTAAGACCTTTGCCCCTTTACAACTTGGATAACCCTTCTTCCAGTTGCTAGTAACACTTTCTTAATTTCTGTCTGAGACCTCACCAGACTCACGCTTCACACTCATATTCCTATCATGCGCCTCCAGACTCTTCCAATCTCTACCCTTTCCCCAGTTCCAAAACTGCTTACATATTTTTAGGTAATTGCTACAGCAGCATCCGCTTCTTGGTACACAAATCTGTCTTAATCTTCTCAGGCTATCATAATGAAATATCACAGATGGGCAGCTTAAACAATGCAGATTTATTTCCTTAGAGTTCTGGAGAATAGGAAGTCTGAGATCAGGGTGCCAGCACTGTAGGGTTTTGGTGAGGGCTCTCTCTCTGGCTTGCAGACTGCTACCTTCTTGCTGTGTCTTCACATAGACTTTCCTTATACTGGCCTGTGGGAGAGAGAGAAAGAGAGAACAAGCTCTCTGATGTGTCTTTTAATAAGACATTAATCCTACCAAATCAAGGTCCTACCTTATAATCTTATTTAATTTTAATTACTCCTTTATAGGTTATATCTCCAAGTACTGCCACACTGGGGCTAGGACTTCAACGTGGAATTTTGGAGGCTACAATTCAATCCATAGCTCCTTGGGAGAATTTAAGGAGGGAGATAAAACAGTTGAGTATTTTATCACATATTTAATAAATTTAGGGCTTTAGTAATTTTATTTTTAATTTGGATGTGCTCTTTTTTAAATTTTAAAGATGTGGGGTACAATTCGGAATTAGGTAGTTAAGTGGTCATTACACAGGTAAAGACTGGGCCTCCCTTTGGTCTCCACATTGCCTGGTTTGAGATCAGGTACCCTTATTGATGTGATCTATGCCTCCCCTCCCCTGGCAGTGTCCTGCTATTATCAAGTCCTTTCTTATAGTATTATGATTAATGTTCAGGATACTCTTAGGGTTGCCAGATTTAGCAGTAAAACATAATGTCCAGTTAAATTTTAATTTCAGATGGACAGTGGAAAACTTTCTAGTGTAACTCTCTCCCATGCAATGTTTGGTATCCTCTGTTTTCTCTGGCAATCCTTCTTTTTATGTGTCACCATGATCAGTGCTAGTTTTCATTCAGTCAAGAGATCATGTCATATAGATTTGTTATTTTGCAGGATACCTACTGTAGGTATTTGTTTACTGAATTAACATGCGAACACGAGGGTAAGCATTTCTAAAGTATCTAGGTAAAATCAATTGCTACATTTGTCTATTCTGTGTGTAGACACTCAGATGAAAAACGATTTTTCTTTTTCTCAAATTTGTAAGTCTGTTATTGTTTGATTACTTTTTTGTTATTTACTCTACATTAGTTTCTAAAGCATCAACATATATGTATTTTTGCCTTAAAGTAGTTTTTTTTATGAAGAGAGTCTTTAAAAAAGCACTGTCAATCTCTTAATAATTACTCACAAAATTCTTATTATGAAACCTGAAAGTTCAGTTTTTCTGAAAAAGTTAAAAAACCACTTTTTATAAACATTCAGAACAATGTGGCAATAATCTAGGAGTTTCCGAAGACATGTTGGTTGCACCTTTTCACATTAACTCTTTGTCCCAAGGCTGCCATTCAATGTATTTTAGGCAAGGTAGCTCTTATCTCAAGTTTAGGATTTCAGCTGCCCGAATACATTGAGATTCTCAATCACTTTCTCTGCCTTAAAGGCTTTATAACCGTTCCTTGAAAAACACTCAAGCCAAGGAGGTGGCACAATTAGCATTTGCATCAATACTCTCACAGAAGCTCTCTCCAAGATAATTTTACACTCAGACATAGACACACTATACAATTTTTTTTCAAGGCTTTACCAATTGGAAATGAGAGCTGAAATGTATCCTATACCCTACATTGTACATACAAAGTACTAACATCTGAAGAGAAACAATGTCACCCTATCTGTATAATCTAGCTGCCCAATGAAATATTCAGCAAATATTTATTACATGGAGGTATCTGATTTAAATGTCAGTGTTCTCTAAATTACCTTACTGGTCTCCAAACTCCTTTTCAGATTTCCTAAGATTGTGTTACTTTCTCTTCTCACCTCTAAGTCCATAAACACACAGTGCTTTGTCTCGCTTATCATCTGTAAAGAAGTAAGCTCTACTTGAATGACCCAAGCTCCTGGCCAGTTGATGCTGAATTGTAAGCTGCTAGGGGTGGAGAACATAAGAACATAAAATTATGTTTTTCTCTTTTAGGTAGGCTTGATTTCATCAATTCTGAGAATGGGAACCTGTGAATTAAAAATATTCTTGGGAAAAGGTGAGAGGAATACCTGAGTTTTCTAAATCCAAAGAGACATATACTTTTGTAAAAAGTCTGAACTACAAATGTTTCGATACAGTTCCAAGTAGCAGCTGCTTTGCTGTACACTCCTGTTGACCACTACCAACTTCCACACTCTACGTTTGCAGAACCTGAGCTTCGTGGGGATAGGATCTTTTATTTATTTTGCTCACTTCTCTGTTTCTAGTATCAGAACAGTGCCTGGTGCATGGCACATTCTCTGTATTATTGGATGCATGAATATAAAAAGAGTGTGCCTTATTTCACTTCTTTAGTACACAACCACGAACAATGCTTGGGCGAAATAAGAATGATACTCATAATTAGCAATAATTTCTTTCACTGTCGAGGTGGGTGTTCATCAGGCATACCAATTCTTTCTAATTGATGTTTTGAAATCTCCCCTTGCCAAACATTAGTGACTTTTGTCCTGCCATGTTTACATACCTGAGACCAAGCACAGGCACTTTTTGAAGTTAATTAAAGATTCACTTATGTTAAACATTTCCGGATGGTAGCAAGAGACCAACTTGGCAAACAATGGCAATAATCTCCAGCACTTCCCTCCGCGATTCTTCTTAGACAGGTCTTGAAGGGCCTGGTTCTAATGGGATTGACAGAAGCAAGATGGGGCCATGCGGAGATGCCGTGTTGCTGCCTACAGCATGAGCTCGCCAGTGAATTCGGAGACAAAGATCACCGACATCATCCTCTTCTTAATCTGAGTGCACGTTATCTAGCAGAAGTATAAAGTCTCCTACTGGCTTCCCCCTGCCACCCAGTGACTTTCTGGTATGCCTTTCATTTATCTGTTATTCTGTGCTCAGAGGCCAAAAGCTCATTTTAATACCAGCTAAAAAGATCACTATCAGAATGCCTCTCAATTTCTTCACTTGAAATTATCCTTTTACTTATTTTCTCTGATGACTTACCAAGGTTTGAAAGATTTTTACCCGCTTAAAAACTGTGTTTATAAACAAATCATTAATGTTCTATTTTTATTTTATTTTAGAGACTCTACTTGTCAGAGTTTCTGATCGGAAGATGACAAGCTGTCACCGTGAGATGTTAACATAGTTCCAGCCAAGAGCAAAGAAACAGATTTGTGCTGTGAGAGTTTTTCACGGCTAGCATATATGACTGGAATTGGGGTCTTTGAAACATTGAAAGCAGTTCCTGGGAACTCATGGCAGTCCAAGGTTGAGATTCATATTAGGCTACACATGGGGACCAACTGGGGAGCTTAAAAATACTGGTGTCTAGACCCCTTTCTAGATGAATTAAATTACATCTTCTGGGCCCTAGAATGATCTTAATGTGTGGCTGGGGTTAAAAACCACAACACAGTGTGGCATGTCTAAAATAAATGTCAAAAACCAAACCAAAGAACAAAAAATGAAATGAAAGGAAAGGAAAGGAAAGAACAAGCCTGCCTCAGAGGTTGCATCAGTAATTGCGAGAAAAGCTTTTGAACTGTGGGTCTGGCCTCACTTGTGCCAGCGGCAACTCCTGGAAATGAAGGCAGAGGTGTCCCTTCTCCCCTGAATCACCTCCCTTTCCTGGGTCCATCTCAGTAACAGAATAGGGGACTGCCAAGCCCCACAGGAAGCAGGAGGGTGAGCTGCAGCTCAAAATGTCGCAGGATTAGATTCCCTGCATTCAACTAAATACGTGAGGGCAACACTTATTTCTCAACCAGCACTCTGCAGGCCAAACCATCCTGCGTCTGCAAAGGGCTGGCTCTTCTTTGTGCACAGCTCTGTGGTCTTCTTTTCCCTCAAGCCCCACGTTCCTGACATTTCAGTGACAACTCGAGTTAAAGCTGCCTCATAGTAAGAGGCAGGTGTCTCTGCAAGACTTTCTCTCCTTGGTGGAGTCTCCCAGACCCAGCTCCGTTACCTCGTTCTTGATTCATCGCCCTTCAAAACTTCAAGAGAAGTGACACATTCGGTCAGGATTCCTAATATTACCCTTCAGGCTCTGCCGATGAGCGGAAGCGTTCCAAGCGAGCAGAGAGGTTCTTGCTGCTGCAAAATTGCTTGAGGTGGACAAGACCGATAAAAAGAAACGAACGGTAAAATGAATACTGAGAATTTTGCAAAATGCAAAAATACTCTGATCTGATATATTCGCAACTGTCTTGTAAAAATAAAAAGAGGACGCTTCCATAGGTTCCCTTGGATAAAGTTAGTATGCTATTTTGTGGTGCCTTATTGATTTCAGAAAACAAATGACTGTGCTTTTTTTTTTTTTTTTTTGCTCCCGCTTGCTATGCCTTTCTAAAAGTTTGACGTTGTAAAGACTGCAAAAAAATCATCTGACTCAGCCCTCTGGCTACAAGTTATGGAATGTAGAAATCATCCAGTGACTGTCCTCAGAGGCAGCTGAGCTGGGTGGACAGAACAAAGACTTGAGAGAAGGTTAAACCTATGTTCGCTACTTACCAGCTGAGTGATTTTAGGCAAATTACTTAGCCCGTGTATGGCTCAGATTCCACATCTGTGACGTGAGGCTGATAATACCTGTCTCATAGGGTCGTTAGGATTAAATGAGCAATGTCTGAAAAGCTTGTAGCACTGAGCCTGATGTTTGGGGGGCAATTCACACACCGTTGCTTTTATTATACCAAAAATAAATTACTTTTTGGACAGTTAAAAGGTAGGAGCCTATTGTAGGACTTAATACCTTCCAGTGCTCTTTTTTTTGGTGGTTATTTCATGAATTTTATCATATGTCAAAATCAAAATAAGATGTTTCTGAAAATCTGTGAACCAGGTTTTTAGTTTCATAAGTTTTTAGTCTCATCTCCACACATTACCTGACAAAACCCTCTGCTCTGACAGCAATCACATCTTCACTTCGAATGCTTTGCTTTTTTGAAATCTATTTCTGATGATTTAAAAAATAGACTTTATTTATTTTCCTCTTCTAATTTTTACTTAAATTTGTGGGGTACAATTCAGGGCTAGGTATACAAATGCTCACCGTGCAGGCACCCTTATCGATGAGGTGTGCCCCCCCAGGTGGATATCTACTACTGTCAATCCCACCTCCCCACCCCCACCCCCACTTCTCACAGAAACAAAGAGCTGAGTATCACATGTTCTCACTCATAAGTGGACCTTGAACACCTACCGTATTACTTTAAGAAAAGGATTCAAAGTGGCGGACTTCATTTTTTAAAGTAGTTTCAGATTCACAGAGAAACTGAGTGGCAGGTGCAGAGATTCCTCCATCTGACCACACCCATGTCAGCACAGCCTTCCCGGTTACCAGCATCTCCACCAGAGCGAGTCTTTGCTTTTCCCTCCACCCTCCTCTCTCTTCCCAAACCTGAAACCCGCTCTCATCCCAGACAGCTTGAAACCCAAGCTCCTATCCCGACATACTTCTTTCAATGGCCACAGGACTTCAGTTCCAGCTTGATCCTTCATCCTATAGCTCCTTTTCTACTTTGTGTCCATTTTTTACTTTCCCAATTAGCCTACGAACTCCTCAAGGGCAGCTCGGTGTTTTAGATTTCTTTCTTAGCCCTTATTTTGCATAAAGCCTACCAATTTTAATTAAACAAATTGAATTGTCACACGCGTGCACACAGACACATACACACCTTACGTTTTCGAATTACATACTTTCGAGAAGATTGTGCCTCTTAAAGATGAAGAAGAGTTTTTAAAAATATATTTATAGAATTTTTTTAGTGGCTTGATTCATATGGGGCAAACATGTTTTAAAAGAAATTGAAATTTGGTTTGAATGCCAAGCTGAGATGTGAAATGTATATTTACATTATGGACTCTAGGTCTTGGGATCAAGCCTGAATAGTCTGTATGATGGCACTTATATGTTCAATTATGTATACAGAAGGTGACAAAAATGTATAGACATTTTAAGAAGGGAAAAAACTGTGCTAAGATTGTAATACTCAGTAAGTTGAATACAAATCACATTTGACTTCTGCAGTTACAACAGGTAAGCGCTTACCATCAGTGTCCAGACACTTCTGATTACAGTGCACATCTCTTAAAACGTGTGTGCAGTTTTTTGGTACCCCTGGTATACAGCATAGGACATTGTGGAACTGGACACAATGATGACAATTAGGACAAATCTTAATTATCCTAGCACTTGGATTTATATTTGTACTATCTTATTACTGTGTACTCTCAAGTTCATTAGAATAAATTAAATACATCATTGTGTTTTCTATAGCCTTGTCGATCCATTATGTCACTTGTTCAGTGTGAGGTTTAAGAGATTTCGCAACTGGTCTACTGTTAACAGAAGGTATCATTTTTTTGTGTGCAGGGTCAGAGAGTTCTGGTAACTGACTTGAAAGAAGAAATTGTTATTTAAAAAATAACATTTTTATCATCTAGTCCACTATCTCCTTCACTATTTAATGAATGTGGGGGGTTTTTTGTGGGTTTTTTTTTTTTGCCATTTCTCTTGATTGTGGATATTCTGTTTTTATACACTGGTGTATCTCCCTCTATTGTGCATTGCATGGTTGTGTTTCCTAGATAATGCTTTTTTTTTTTTTAACAAGTTGAAGGTTTGAGGCAACCCTGCATCAAGCAAGTCTGTCAGTGTCATTCCTCCAACAGTGTGTGTTCACTTCCTATCTCTGTGTCATAGTCTGGTAATCATTCCAATATTTCAAACTTTTTCATCATTATTATATCTATTATGGTGATCTGTAATTGGTGATCTTTGATGTAACTATTGTAATCGTTGTGGGGTGCAACAAACTGTGCCCACATGACGTGGCAAACTTAATTGACAAATGTGCGACTTCGCTACTGACCAGCTGCTCCTCCATGTCTCTCTGTCTCTCCTGGGGTGTCCCTCTTCTCTGGGACACAACAACATTGAAATTAGGCCAAAGAATGACCTTCTAAAGGGCCTCTAAGTGTTCACGTGAAAGGAAGAGTCACCCATCTCTCACTTGCAATCAAAAGCTAGGAATGAATAAGCGTAGTGAGAAAGGCATGTTGAAAGCTGGAACGGGCTGAAAGCTTGATCTCTCATGCCAAAAAGTCAGCCAAGTAGTGAATGTAAAGGAAAAGTCCTTGAAGGAAGTGAAAAGCGCTACTCTGGTGAGCACATGAATGATAAACAAGACAACCTCATAGTGAATATGGAGAAAGTTGGAGTGGTCTTGTTAGAAGATCAAAACAGCCACAACATTCCTGAAGCCCAAGCCTAATCCAGAGCTGGGCTCTAACTCTCTTCAATTGTATGAAGACTGAGAGAGGGGGAAGAAGCTGCAGAAGGAAGGTTGGAAGCTAGCAGAGGTTGGTTCATGAGGTTTAAGGAAAGAAGCCATCGCATTTTTAACATAGAAGTGCAGAATAAAGCAGCCAGTGCTGATGCAGAAGTTGCAGGAAGGCTGGGCTTGGTTGCTCAGTCCGTGGTTCCAGCACTTTGGGAGGCTGAGGCAAGTGGATGGCCTGAGCCCACCAGTTCGAGACCAGCCCAGGCAATTTGGCAAGACTCACCTCTATGATAAATAAAAAAAAAATTAGCCAGGCATAGTAGCGTGCACCTGTAATTCCTTCTTTGGAGGACTGAGATGGCTCGATTGCCGGAGCCCAGCTTGTCGACGCTGGGGTGGCCGTGCCACTGCCCTCCAGCCTGGGTGACGGAGTGAGACTCCTACTCAAAAAAAAAAAAAAAAAAAAAAAAGAAGCTGCAGGAGGTTCTCTAGAAGATCTAGCCAAGATAGTTGATGAAAGTAGCTACACGAAACAACAGATTTTCAATGTAAATGAAACAGTCTGACATCGAAAGAAGGTGCCATCTAAGATTTTCATAGTTAAAAGGACAAGTCGCCGGGCTCGGTGGCTCGTCCTGTAATCCCACGCCTTTGGGAGGCTGAGGTGAGTGGATTGCCTGAGCCCACGGGTTCAAGACCCGCCTGGACAACTTGACCAGACCTCATCTCTACAATAAAATCAAAAATTAGTTGGGCGTGGTAGCGCGCGCCTGTAGTTCCAGCTACTTGGAAGGCTGAGGTGGAAGGATCGCTGGAGCCCAGCAGGTCGAGGCTGCGGTGGCTGGGAGTGGCCACTGCACTCCATTCTGGGCGACAGAGTGAGACTCCAACTCAAAAAAAAAAAAATGAAAGGACAAGTCAATGCCTGACTTTAAAGGAGAGGTTGACTCTCTTGTTAGAGGTTAATGCAGCTGGTGATTTTAAATGAAAGGCAATGCCCATTTACCATTCCAAAAATCCTAGCGCCCTTAAGAATTATGCCAAACCTACTCTGCCTGTGCTCTGTCAATGGAACAATAAAGCCTGGATGACAACGTGGCTTACGGAATATAGGAAAAAGATTCCTTTCAAAATATTACTGCTCATTGACAAGGCACCAGGTCATTCAAGAGCTCTGACAGAGATGTACCAGGGGGATTAAGGTTGTTTTCAAGCCTGCTAACAGAACATCCTATTCTGTAGCTCATGTACAGATAAAGGAGTAATTTTAACTTTCAAGTCTTATTATTTAAGAAATACATTTCGTAAAGCTATAGCCGGTGTAGACTGTCATTCTTCCGATTGATCTGGGCAAAGTAAATTGAAAACCTTCTGGAAAGGATTCATCTCTCTAGATGCCATTAAGAGCATTTATGATTCATAGGAGAAGGTCAAAATATCAGCCTTAACAGGAGTTTAGAAGAGGTTGATGCCAACCGTCTTAAATGACTTGACGAGGTTCAAGACTTCAGCGGAGGAAGTCACTGCTGACGTGGCGGTAATAGCAAGAGAGCTAGAATTAGGAGTGGAACCTGAAGATGTGACTGATTGCTGAGATTGCTGCAATCTCACAGCACTTTAAGGAATGAGGACTTGCTTCCTATGGATGAGCACAGAAAGCGTTTTCCTGAGATGGAATCTACTCCTGGTGAAGATGCTAGGAACATTGTTGAAATTACAACAAAGGATTTAGAATATGATGTAACCTTAGCTGATAAGGCAGTGACAGGGTTTAAGGGGAGTGACTAATTTTGAAAGTCCTACTGTGGATAAAATGCTATGAAACAGCTTTGCATGCTTCAGAGAAATCTTCCATGAAAGGAAGGGTCCATCGATGCAACAAACTTCCCTATTGTCTTATTTTAAGAAATTACCACAGACACCCAACCTTCAGTAATCGCCACCCTGATCAGTTGGTCAACAGTCATCAACACTGAGGCAAGATACTCTACCAGCAAAAGATTATAACTCACTGAAGGCTCAGATGATCGTTAGCATTTTTTAGTAATGTATTTTTATTTAAGGCATGTACATTTTTCAGATGCGATTGCACACTGATAGATGACAGTATAGTATAAACATAACTATATATACAGAGAAACCAAAAAAATCTCATGTGACTCACTTTATTGAGTTATATGCTTTATTGTGATAGTTTGGAACCAAACCTGCAATATCTCTGAGGTATGCCTATATTTTAGCTTCTCATTTTTAGTTTTTGGTTGATTTTTTTAAACAAAGTGTTTAATGTTAGAATGAAAGTATTAAATGTAGATATTTTATAAGAGCAAAAATATCTTTAATTTATTTCCCATCATCTCTGACATTTACTCAAACTGATCATATTAGCATGTTTCCTTACAATGAAAAATATAGCAATGAATCATCTTATTCTTAGATAAGAGGTATGACTACTGAAATCTGAGGCAACTTAAGTTACACTAAGTTTGGAGTATTAGAACAAAATGCAATGTAAAACTAGTCAAATTTAAAGATAACGGCTCCTTTGGGGGCCGAGGATTTAGCTGACATGGTTTACTAGATCAGAGACAAAAAGGTGACTCATCTTGGTGAGAATATCCAGTATTGAGTATTCAGCACATGTGGTTGGGGGGATTGAGCAAATAATTAAATATATGTGGTCCATATATTTAATTATAATGGGGGCTTCTCACTGTTGGGGAAGAAAGTTACAAGTATGGAAAGGGAGAAGACAAGAATAAACTCTCAAATGGATCTTTTGGTATTGGTGAAAACTCATGAGTTGTTTTCTTTGATAAAGATAGACATATATACATGGGTAGGATACCCATTGCATTAGTCTTCTTGGGATGCCATTAAAAAAAAACAGGCTGGGTGGCTTAAATAATAGATATTTATTATCTCACAGTTCTGGAGGCTGGAAGTCTGAGGTCAAGGTGTCAGCAAAGGCAGATTCTGGTGAGGCTCTCTTCTGGCTTGCAGATGGCAGCCTTCTTACCATGTCTTCACGTGGTCTTTCCTTAGAGCATGCATGTGGAGTAAGTAAAAAAGAGAGCTCTCGGGTGTCTCTTCTTATAATGACACTAATCCTATCAGGTACCAGATAGGATCAGGGCCCCATCGTTATGGTTTCATTTGACCTTAATTATCTACTTATAGGCCCTATCTCCAAATACAGCCTTATTGGAGGTTACAATTTTAAAATATGAATTTAGTGTGGGGTACAAAATTCAATCCATAAGATCCGTCTATATCAGTGAACCAGGGGTCATTGGAGAAATTGCTGGTCTCAGGCTTGGAGATGCGTCTGGAATATCCTACTGAGCTTGATAGAAAGTATCTTTGTCTATTAGGGCTAGTAGAACAAATGATATAAATGAAAGCTTATACATAATAGACATTTGTTTCTTACCGTTCTGGAGGTTAAGAAGTCCAAGATCAAGGTGCCAGAAGATTCAGTGTCTGGTGAGGGTCTGCTCTCTGGTTTCAAGAAGACAGCTTTCCGCACATGGTAGAAGAGACATATCAGCTCTCTGGGGCCACTTTTCTAAGGGCGCTCATCCTATGCCTGAGAGCTCTGCCTTCATGATCTATTTCCAAAGACTTCACTTCCTAATACCATTACACTGAGGATTAAGTTTCAACATATGAATCAGGAGTGCAGGGGAGACATAAACATTCAGTTCATTGCAATAAGGAAGTTTTTAAAAATAATAACACAGAAGACAGTTTGAAGGAGCTCCCACTTATCAAATCTGAGGCAATTTAAGTAAAAAATTAAATAATGAAAGTAATGGATTTTAACTCATTGAATAACAAAAATCCTCTCTCTATTATCTCTATTGATAGATAAATAATACAGAGATGTAGATAAATGATAAATAGAATAGATATAGATAGTAAGATGGATAGATAGATAGACAGACAGACAGACAGATGATAGAATGAGCAGAAGAGAAAGTTCTACCTTATAGCAGAAAGAATGATGGAATTAGGAAATTGCCACTTAGCAAGCATGACCATAGCAATTAATTCAGGCAAAAATCACAGATGGGTGCTAACACTAGCTTCCGATAGTTTGATGAAAGTCAGGCTTTTTAGTGTCAAAGTATAACCCATCAAAATACAGGTTAACAGCATATTTTTAAAAGTAAAAAAACTGGCCGGGCTCGGTGGCTCAGCCTGTCATCCCGCGCCTTTGGGAGGCTGAGGTGAGTGGACTGCCTGAGCCCGCGGGTTCGAGACCCGCCTGGGCAGCGAGACCTCATCTCTACAATAAATCAAAAAATCAGCCGGGCGTGGTAGCGCGTGCCTGTAATTCCGGCTCCTCGGAAGGCTGAGGCGGAAGGATCGCTGGAGTCTGGCTGGTCGAGGCTGTGGTGGCCGGAAGCGGCCGCTGCACTCCAGTCTGGGTGACGGAGTGAGACTCCAACTCAAAAAAACAAAGCAAACAAACAAACAAAAAAACTGGCAGACATCATCTTAACCAAGTGGTTAAAGTTAACATCACTCACAGCGGGACAAAGCGACATCATGTTCTTCCTTACCTGATGCTCTGAGGAGAGCACAGCATCGCTGCTGTGGTATTCCCATAGTAAAGCATAACCAGAATCTATTCATGAGGAAAAATCAAAGAAGTCTAGGTTGAAAGCACTCCACAAAAGAACAGTCCTATACCCTGAGTACAGTTTCAAGTTCATGGAAAACAAAGAAATACTGAAAAACTTGTTTCAAGTCGAAGGAGACTAAAGAGACGTGATGACTAAACACAGGTAACCCTGGATTAGATACTCAGTTTATAAAGGTGCTGGCACTGTCAGTAAAATTGGAATAGTATCTGTGAACTATTGCCTGAATTTCTCAGTATTAATATTCTGTTGTTGATGGCTATTCTGTGCCTATGCAGGAAAGGATCCTTAGTTTTTAGGAAATAAACACCGACGTTTTAAGGGGCAATGAGACATTATGTCTGATAAGTATTCTTGAATGACACTGGAAAAATATTTATTTATAGAGCAACTCATAAGGTATAAATGAGATATAAAGAGCGGGAGAGAGAGGATGTGATAAAATGTGGCTGATCTGGGTGTAGATTATAGGGGAGGTCTCTGTACCATTCTTGAAACTTTTTTGTACATTTAAAATGATTTCAAAATAAAGGAGTAAAAAATTAATAAAGTTTAGCACAAACAATATAGGAGAGTAACTTAAATCAATTACCCAAGACCGGGTAATTAACACACGTAAAAGAAATTATCTTGAGAGAACATCCCAAGGTATGACATATTGGAAATGCTCACATATAATAAGAATTATTTTGGAAAGGATCACAGTCTACTGATATTGAACAGTAGGTTAAAATGAAATCAAGAGGTGTCAGAGATCAGGCATAAAGACCATCTCCTTTATTAAAATTTCAGTGCTGAAATCATATATGGTTATTTCTTCATCATGCTAAAATGAAATACATAGAGGTGCTATGGGGGGGGAACCCATCGCTAGACTTGCTTGAAAATGAAATGTAATTATTCTCTAATTTCCCTGAGTAACACAGGAAAAATTCTGCTGGGCTGAAATCATTATGCAGTTATGTGGCCCAGTCCCGTGTTTGTATTAGATCTAACTCCATGGCAATGACTAGAAAAGGGCACTCAATATTATTTCACATTAAACAGCATCTAATCTATGGGCAAGAAGAAGGGGATAGTGTGAAGAGGAGATGGGGAAATAGGAATGCTCACCTCTCGCTGGAACACAATCAATGGAGGCACTGGGGGGCTTCCTGGAGGAAGGAGTCCTTTTAAACTCTATCCAACAGTGGCAGATGGCCTCGTGTATGTAACTTAAAGTCTGTTCGGTAATGGTATGGTCCCCAGAACAGCAGTATTGGCACCACCTGGGAATCTGTTAGAAATGCCAGTTCTCAGGCCCCATCGTGGATCCACTGAATCAGAACTTCTAGAAGTGGGGCCCAGAAATCTGATTTGTAATAATCCTGAAGCATGCTAAAGTTTGCAAACCACTGGCAAATCATCTACTCAGCAGGTTTGGAAGAATACCATCTGTTAGGAAATACTCAGGTACCTGTGTCTCCTCAGAAAGGGGCCTAATTCCCAATTTCCTTACAGTTAAAAGCCTTCAGAAGGAATCACCATAATTTAAATGGCTGGAGCTCTTAGGGAACTGCTTAATATCACCATAAATAAAAATTTAAAAACAATTAGAGAGGCACCAGAAGCTCTTTTTATCCTCCTGTGATCCTCTAAATGCACCAAGGACTTGCCACTTGGCTATTATAATTTTATATCCACCATTATATTAAGGTTCTCGGTTTGCATTTTTTGCTTTTGGGACTCGAACGCCTGTCATTTCATGGCACCACGGAGTGATTAATAAAGGCTTTTATATAATGCACTGGGTCTCAGTGTGAAAACATCCTGCCCCTTAAATGAATACGGCTCCATATAATACCTGCAGGCCGGGAAGCACAGAGTTCTTCCATGGGGGCATGCAGAGGTGGGGGCGTCTTTCTTACAAAGTTGGTAAAGTAGGATTGGGAAGTCCAGGCGACTTCACAAGAGACGTGGGGAGGAGAAGAGTGGAGGAGGGAGCGGTGCTTCCGAACGCCCATCTGCCTGGCATGTGAGCGGAGGTGGGCTCTCAGCAGATGTGCTGTCCCTCAGTTAAAAGATTAGCTGGGCATGACTGGGGGCACCTGTAAATTCGAGTGCTTTGGGAGGCAGAGGCAGGAGGATCGCTTCAGCCCAGGTGGTCAAGGCTGCAGTGGATCGCTCTGCTACATTCCAACCTGGGCAACAGAGCAAGACTTTCTCTCTTAAAAAAAAAAAAAAAAAAAAAAAACCAGGCTCAGTGGCTCAGCCTGTCATTCCGCGCCTTTGGGAGGCTGAGGTGAGTGGATGGCCTGAGCCCGCGGGTTCGAGACCCGCCTGGGCAGCGAGACCTCATCTCTACAATAAATCAAAAAATCAGCCGGGCATGGTAGCGCATGCCTGTAATTCCGGCTACTCGGAAGGCTGAGGCGGAAGGATCGCTGGAGCCCAGCAGGTCGAGGCTGCGGTGGCCGGGAGCGGCCACTGCACTCCAGTCTGGGCGGCCGAGTGAGATTCCGACTCAAAAAAAAAAAAAAAAAAGTTGGGCTTGGTGACTCACCTGTATTCCCAGCACTTTGGGAGGCCAAGGTGAGTGGATTGCCTGAGCCCTCGGGTTCGAGACCGGCCCAGGCAGCTTGACGAGACCTCGTCTGTACAATAAATAAAAAATCAGCCAGGCGTGAGAGCGTGTGCCTGTAGCTTCGGCTACTTGGAAGGCTGTGGTGGAAGGATCGCCAGAGCCCAGCAGGTCGAGGCTGCGGCGGCCGTGAGGATGCCACTGCCCTCCAGTCTGGGCAACAGAATGAGACTCTGACTCACAAAAAAAAAAGTAACACAGATAGTTTTTTTAGAACTTAGGATTCTTGTTTGTTTCAAAGGACAGGATAGTTATTTAAGTAATTTGGACTGGTCATTCTGTCTTACCACAGGACAACCCTGATAGCTCTATAATCTTTGTGGGTCAAATGTTTGCCTGCTAGGCCAAATTCTGCCTAAGGTTTGCTGTGACACCTGGAAGACAGTTATTTCATCTTTGTTTATAAACGGCTCACTCACCTGTGTTGGAAGCCAAACCGGCTTTTGTTAATAAACGAACACGCCCTTGCCACAGGTAATTGATGTTATTGCTTATATTTAACAACTCCTTAATTGACATTTGGGGACAAAAATCCCACTTTACGGAATGGCCTCAAGGCCTGAGACACAGGCAGGGCTGGAAGTTTCACTCACCTGTCATCTCCAACCTGAATGCTGCTGTTGGTTTTCTGAGCCCTACAGCTTCTGGTCATTTAAATAGTACCTCTCAAGGAAGTTCTTGTGGACCAGCAGCCCTGGAACCATCTAGGCCATGGACTGCAGTAGTACTGCTCCTAGTTACCAAAACTCAATTCTAGAAGCCTCTTTCAGCCCCATCTTCCCACAGCCACTCCTGGGTTCCACTTAATCTTCCTCTCAGCCCCTAACATTTTTTCTTCTCCTTCTAAGGCTGGCTACCCTAAATCTGCTCATGCCTCAACCCACCATGGATCATTTGAGAGAGAGTGACTTGAGTACCTTAAAGGTGACAGGACGGGAAACAGGCTATGATGGGTACTCCATTCCATTAATTAGAGTGATGTACAATTCCTCACCTGCAGTTCAGTTGAATTAAATTCATCCTCTTTGCTCTCACCATTCTGAACTATTTGCTTTTCCTAGAACATTCAGGAACATGCTATGCTCTTTTGATCTTTGATTCTTTGAACATACGCTCCTACCATCACCCACATCGTAGTTCAAATTTATGAAAAATGTGGTATGTGCCTGATGTGTCTGGAAGAATATTACATCTATGTGTTCATTTAAACCTCACAAAACTTTTTGAGTAGTTACTATTGATATTGCCAGTTTTAGGTAAAGACATTGAAGCTCAGGGGATTGTGTAACTTGCCCCTGGGCTTCTAGTTGGCTAGCGGTAGAATAAAAGTCAAACCTGCTTGTTGTGACAGGGTGCTTCTTCCAGTCCAGCCCTTGGTCTGCCTGACCCTTATTCATCCTTTGGATCAGGTCTGCTTACTAGAGAAGCTTTCCACGACCCAGTCCAGATTGCCTTGTCCGTTCACCCCCAGCGCACCCTCTACTCTGGCACATTGCTGGGTTTTACCTTGCACATGCTTTTCACCTCTTGCTTCTGGCTTGGACCTGTGTTGAAGAGTGGGAGGTTCGCTACACTTTATTATTTCACTCCACTTTGGGATAACTCTGTCTTCATACTCAGTTGTGTAAAAGTCATGTTTTCGGCTGTGTTGAAGAAATGTTCTGAAACCGCTTGAATTCAGATGACCATTGAACAAGAGGCATTCAGAAAAGATAGGAAATGTTTGAAAGAAAAACAAGGAGAGGGCTCTATAGGTTTGGCATGTTTGAGAGTCTAGAGTACGTGGGACCACTACAATTCCTTTGCTGTTTGAAGCTGGTCTTCTTGGCCTGGTATTTACTGGCTTTAGAAGCAAGAGAACCAGATTCTAATTCCAGATTGATTTCTTTCTCACTGGCTGTAGGACTTTGAGCAGATCATTTAAAATTCTCCGAGCATCAATTTAGTTTAAGAAATTTTTTTCTTGGTTCTAAAGTTATATGATTTTATTTCAAAAATGTAGTTAAGTGCTCAGCCTCACTAATCATCAGAGAAATGCAAATTAAAAAATACGTAGTTAAAAACGTTGACTAAGAATAGGAGATAAGCCTGAACAGAAAGCAAGAAAAATATTGCTTGCTTTCTATTTTATATTCATACATAGGATAACTATTTTTTTCATAGAACTTAAATTCTTTCTTCACAGTTAAAAATGCAATAATTCATGGCCTGGAGGGCAAAAGAATATGTTTACAAATGACTGCTTTTTGGTGCCTTTGAATTTGAAGTTCATGCATAAAGCAAAAAAGTACCTTTATAGACCTATTTAGCAATAACCCCAAGGGCTGAGTATGCATTCTTCAGAGGCCTGTGATTTTTATCTGCCATATGATTCTAGTTGACAATAGCAGATTTAGCAAAACTTGGTGTTTCACGGAGGTGTGGGCAGGAGTCTAGGTTCTGGTCTCCCATAGACTAACTGACCCCTTCTTTTTGAACTGTATGTACAGTTTCTCTGTTAACAGTGAGCCCATATTCTGGGAAAGTCTGTAAAACAGAAAATCCAGGACATGACTTGGACAGATTGCTGACCGTGATTCTCAGGCTAGATTTTATGGACACCCCCAAGTATGGCAGTTTTGTTTTGTCTTTAATGTATTCAGCGGCAGAGGAACCCTGAAGAGAACCATTGTGGTGAACCTTGTAAAGATTTAATAGAGTCCCAAGCAGGCCGCAGAGAAGGACTCATTATGTGCCAAAGAGTGAGATTCAAAATATGTATGTTCAAAATAGGATGCTGTTGTTAAAAAATTGAGTTTGTTGAGATGAAAATACCTGAGGGTATTAGCAGATCATGCAGTCAGATGAAAAACTATCTAAAATAGACTTACTACAGTGAAGCCTGAGAGGAAGGCAAAATCATCCTTAGGGTGGAGAACTGATATAAAACCTCACCACACCCCTGCAAGTTTCACCGGAGACCCAGTTCCAGTGAATTACAGCCTGGGCGACAGAGACTCCAACTCAAAAAAAAAAAAAAAAAAATCTGCAATAGTTTCAAAATCACTTGTTTTTAGAAGCTAGCCATTCATTCAGTCAAGAAACATAACTTTCTGCCTGAATGTGGTTGGGGTATATAAACCCAGTTACGGTAACGATGCTTTTTCATTTTTCAACCTCCACTGTCTGTGGAAGACAGGGTTTAGTATTTTACTGAGGTGTCTACATGAAACATCAACTTGGAATTTACTTTTAGGAAGCTTGAAATTTTTCTGGAGGGAAAGCATACACTACAAAATTACAATCTTTACTATTCTTTGAGTATTAACTGTTTGCCAGCACTGTGTTAAATGCTTTACATGCATTGTTTTATTTCATCCATAAAGCTGCTAAGTAGGTAGCTATTATGATTACCCTCTTTAACACTGGAGGAAAATTAAGGCTTAGAGACGCGAAGTACCTTCTCCAGCACCTCCGCTCGTAAGAGCTCCAATTCGAACCACGGTGAATTTGGCTGGAGATCCTTAGTTCCCAACCACTGCAGATGACATAAAAATACCAACTAGTATGGAAACACGTGCGCTTGTGGGAAGGGCTGAACTCATGAGTTTTAATAAAGACACAGGATAAAGAAATAGGGTCTGTTAATAACGATGTTTGGGGGATGAAGTCTGAATATTTTTCCTTCATCAGAATGCACATAGAGTATGACCAAGGAACGTAATGAGGAGACTAAAATATAGTGGTGAGTGTATTTATGCCACTTGCTACCAAAGAACCTCACCCTTTCCATAAAGCGGCCCTGGCCACACGCTCCTTCACATCCTTCGATTTTTGTCTCTATTCTATCCTTAGAATCACTGCCTGAAAAATCTGAAATAAACGGAAAATGGGTCTTACTGTAGATTTGAATTCTGTCCTTTTTATTCGAAGAGGTGACATCATGCAGATAAAAAGATGTATTTTCTGGGTAACTCGAGTGCACACTGGACCAGGGCCACTTCCTTCTCACTGACCCACTTTCCTCCACCTCAGATCCGGACAATCAGGTGACAGAGGAGGCCAGCACCTTCCCACCACTGCCAGTCGGTCTTTGGCAGCTTTTAGTTGTGTCTCCGCCATTTCGGCTCGGTGGCTGTAGTCTGGGGCTCTTTATCTGATCCCTGGAGTCCGTAATGAAGCTCTTACCTTCCTTCAGATGCCATTTTTCTCTGTCTCTATAGAATTCACCTCATCTTGTTCTCCCGACCAGACCCCACGCTTTCATCTCCGTCATTCCGAGGTGTTCTCCAGGCGTCTCTCTACTGGGAGAGATTCTTTCCTCACCTTCTTCTCTTCTTTGATCCTCTCTGCTCTGAGCAGCAGCACTCTTCTTTCTGTCCTGTGCCCAACACCGAAAGCCTCGGAGAAGACGCTGAAGTGCACGGCCATTTGTGTGCTGCTGGTGAATCGTACAAGGGGGGACCCAAAAGAACAAGGAATTTATTTATTAAAAATTGTGTGCTTGTTCTTACATGTTTAAACTTCATTCACCTTCAGAGTGTTCTCTTTTTGATGCAGTGCACCTCTCGAGATGCTTTTCCACTGCTCAAAACAGTTTTGGAACTCATTAATTTTGATGCCTTTTAGTGCAGCTACCATTTTTTGTTTCACCTCTTCCGCATCAGCAAAACGTTTCCCTTTGAGGACTTTTTTCTTCTGGGGAAACAAAAAAAGTCACTTAGGCCAAGATCAGATGAAGGGAGGGGGGTAAGGGATCATGCTGTTTCTGGGCAAAAACTGCTAAACACTCAGCATGGGTGTGGGCGGGTTGTTCATGTAAATCACCCATCATGAAATGAGCAAACACACTGAAAGAATCTCCAAAAAAAATTCACTAAAGCCAAACACAGCTTCTCACAACAACACTAGGTGGTACACTGATGCCAATGGGTGCCTAAAACACTTATCTGGAGGGAGAAGCCTGTACTACATGGAACATACCCTCCAAAAAATAATTCCAGGGCTGGGATCCGTGGCTCAGCCTATTATCCCAGCACTTTGGGAGGCTGAGGCGAGTAGATTGCCTGAGCCCGCGGGTTCGAGACCAGTCTGGGCAACTTGGCGAGACCTCCTCTCTACAATTAATAAATTTTTAAAAATAGCCAGGCATGGCAGTGCATGCTTGTAGTTCTGGCTACTTGGAAGGCCAAGGTGGAAAGATCGCTGGAGCCCAGCAGGTTGATGCTGGGGTGGCCGTGAGCGTGCCACTGCACGCTAGCCTGGGTAATGGAGTTAGATTTCAACTCAAAATAATAATAATAATAATAATAATAATAATAATTCCAGTATGGCAGGGAGTATGACTATGTTCTTTGCCTTAATCTGAGCCTGCATTGAATTTCTGATTTTCAACTTCTAGGAAGCAGGGGTCCCATCTACTCGACTTCCTGATAAAATGTTTTGAGCTATGCTGTGTGTATTTGGGCAATTGAATCTTGTGGCTGTTAGAACCAATGGAACATAATTTAAGGAAAAACAAGATAATACCAAGTTTTGGAGTGCTCTTACAAAGTTTATTTATTTTTCTTTCCTTGTTTTGGCTAGCATGTGCGAGTTTTATGCTAGAGTCGTACAAATTCTCAATAATTAAATAGAATAGTCTGAAGTGGTGAAAATGTTAGATTACATTCACTTTTAAATGAAAACATGTGAATCACTTTCAAAAATGTATAGTGATATGACTCATTTACAAAGTATGGACAATATTTGTTCAAGGAGGCCTACGAGAGTAACATAACAGTTTGGAGACCTAATATCACACTGAACACAGAAAGGCCTTGATGTGAATTCCAGTTTTGCGTAAAAACTTTATATGCCTGGAAAAGTCCTTCATCTCCTAGACTGTGCTTGTCTTCTCTTAAATCAATACTGAGGATTCAGTGGGAAAATGAAAACAAAGCATTTAACCTGTGTATGTTGCACAGAATTAGAAAAGTGTGGCTGACATTGACATGTTGACTTATCTTTTTGAAAAGATGCTTCAGAAGCAATTGGTTTCTTTTTATAGTCTTAATTAATTTGTAATTTGCTTACCCACTCTTCGTAGTTTTTTTGTCTGGATTATTCATGCATTCTCTTTAAGACGTTCAAATGAATGTGGGTTTGTTGTAATAAGGATAAGAACACTTGTTCTCAGGCCAGGCATGGTGACTCACGCCTATAACCCCAGGACTTTGGGAGGCCAAGGCAAGAGGATTGCTTGAGCCCAGGAGTTCAAGACCAATCTAGTCAACATAGTGAGATCTCTTCTCTACAAAAAATTTCAGAACATGGTGGCACATACCCACAGTCCCAGCTGAGGCAGAAGGATTCATCATCTGAGCCCAGGACTATACTCTCCAGCCTGGGTGACAGAGTGAGACTCTGACTCAAAAAAAAAAAAAAGAAAAGAAAAAGAAAGAAAGGAAAGGAACACTTGTTCTCTGCTGCTTCCTCAGTCACATAATCTTCTATCTGGCTGAACAGAGAGCTGCAGAAGCAAGAAGTAGCAGATTTTATGGATTTTATGGCCTCTCCCATTCATGCCCCGAGCGTGGGGCAGGGAAGGTCGTGGTCTTTGGCGGCACGCAGAATTAAGGCAGTAATGCCCTGGAGTTTCCCTTTCCTCTGCCCTTCCAAGTTAACCCAAGATGGCCTGAGCATTCTTGCAAAAGCAGGAATGATGACACCATAGACGCACCATCCTTGATACAGTGAGAGATGTGGCTTGGAATTCATTGATAGGTCAAAGACCAAAAATGCCAGTGAGCAGTTTATCAGAGTAGAAACAAGGCTGTGTGGACTTCTTTTGCCTTAAAAGAAGTGAGTGAGTTTTTGTTGCTTTGCTATTTGTGGGGAAGGAGCTGTGCAAATGTCTATGTAACCCCTTCACAGGCATCTCCATCTTGGTAAAAAGGGGCAGGGACCTTGTTTCAAAGGTTCAGAAAACTATCATTAGGAGAAAAAGAAAGTCAATAGACTAGAAAGGATGCCTGATGACTGGATTGTTTCTCATTTCTCCAGTGGCAACTTTCTCTTGATTATCTGAATCCTACCATTGGCAGGGGGTGGTACCCACCAAGAGCAGAGCACATCACAAGGTGTCTTCGAACAGCTTTGTGAGAAAGTCAATAATTCAGGGACACTGGAAGTTCTCATACATCTAAACAGCTTTGCCCGTTTCTTCTTTATGATTTATTTGCCTACCTCTACTCTAGAATAACCACAGAAATGACAGTATTTCTGACATGTTAAAATATTTCCATAATTTTTAGGATGGGTGAACTTTTTTTTTCCAAATCTGAAATGTTGTATTATACATTCACCTGGTATTTTCCAAACCAGTCCCTTTATGACGAGGCTTCTTATGGCCTTTCTATCCCTCAAATATACAAGAGGCTTTAAAAGAGAACTTAACTTTCCCTTTGTTTTTGAATTTTTAAAAAATGATGTAAAACTTTTCTAAATACAATTTTTTTGAAATGGATTTAGGCAATGAAGTAGATCGCTTGTACTGAATAGCTTCTAGAATAAAAGAAACATTCTGGCAGAGTAGACTTTTAAAATGTTTCTTTGTTTTTTATATTCATTTTACATAGGGCATAGGCAATCATGTGAAAGTTTTTCATTCACGTTTGGCCCAGTGTCAGTAAAAACAGACAACAGTCAAGTATTGTTGGACAAATACTACTCTGTAAGCATAAATATCCACATGGACCAATTTGCTAAGAACTACCTTAATTAACCTACAGTATATCTGATAGGAAAAAAGTCCTTAAAACTTGTTTTTACTTTAGGATCTGTGGGGCATCATTCCAAAGGTCCTGAAGGTCTTCTTCTTTTTTTTTCTTTTCTTTTCTTAGGGGATGGGATCTTGCTCTGTTGTCCAAACTGGAATGCAGTAGCAATCATAGCTCACTGTAGCCTGCGACTCCTGAACACAGCAATCTTCCTGCCTCAGCCTCTCAAGTAGCTGGGACTACAGGTACGTGCCACCACACCTGAATAATTTTTTAGAATTTTTTTTGTAGAGATGGAATCTCATTGTGTTGCTCAGGCTGGTCTAGAACCCTTGGCCTCAACTCCTCACTCAACCTCTCAAAGTGCCAGGATTACAGGCATGAGCCACCAAGCTCGGCCTCATAGGTCCTGAAGGTCTTGTATGTGTTCAGATATCCTGTGTGTCTCCTCGTCCTTTCACCAAAGTCCTTTTTCTAAAAGGCAAAGCTAATCATGCCATTTTTATGTAAAAAGTCTTCGATGATTGCCCTTTGGTTTAGGGTACACCCAAACTTCCTGCAAACCAGAGCCTTTGAGTGCTGGCCTCTGTCACCTCGTCAGCCTCATCCCTCACCATCTTCCCTGTCACCCCCTGTGCCACGTTTCTGTGGACTGGTCTGCAGGCTCACAAATGCGTCCACAGCTTCACTCTGTGTTCACACTGTCCCACTCGACAGAAATGGGCTCCCTCTCGATTCCTCCTCTCTGGGCCTGACTAGGGAACTTCTGCTTTCTCTACAATTCAGCTCAAGCATCACATCCTCTCTCAACCTGTGCAGAACGGTCCTTCGTGCCTTTTTATCCCCATCACAGCTTTACATCCTTCTCCAACCACACATCATATTGTCAGGTTGCATTCTAAATCCCCTACTGACTTGAGCTCACTGAAAGAAAGGTCTGGCCACAATATTCTTTTTCACACCCCAATGTCAGTCACTTAGTAATGAGAGAGGGAATAGCTAGAGAAAGGTTAGGCAGACAGACAGGCAGGTCCTCTGGCCGGGAGGGTCTCTCAGGCTCGGCCTTGGTAAACAAGCTCTTTGCCAGCCTCTCAAGCTAGAGTTTAAGTACTCACTGCTAGGATTGAAAAGCAACTAATCAGCTCACTATTAGGCCCCTATCTCCTGCTGATTGGCCCTTAATACTGACCAATCAGAACAGTTACAGCTCGCAGCTAGTGCTAGCCAATCGGCTTGGACTTAGGGCTATATAAGCACCAAGTTTTTGACCCAGGTGGGCAATCCCTTTGGGTCCCCTCCCTCTGTGGACGCTTCTCTGTCCTCTCCATAAATCCTGCTTTCTCACTTTCTAGCCGTTGGTGGCCGTCATTCTTCCTGGGCATGAGACAAGAACCTCCACCCTGAAGAGCTGCAGCAGATAGTTGGAGCCGAAGAACCATGCACCCCAAGGCTGGCTTGCCAACCCTTGGAGCCGGCTGAACCAGGAGAGCTGCCGGAAGAGATACCCGGGGGGCTGGGCTTGCCAGCCCACTGAACCAGCAACACTCTCAGGGCCTGGTTTGCCAGCCCGTTAGAGCCAACATTATGGGGGCTAGACTTGCCAGCCCACCAAATTGCAACACTCTCAGGGTTTGTCTTGCCAGCCCATTTGAGCTGACACTTCCAGGGCTAGGCTTACCAGCCCCTCGACGACCCTTTCCGGGGCTTGGCTGGCCAACCCATTGAGCTGACACTCTCAAAGTACAGGCTGACCCGAAAAATCCATATCAGTTTGCTCTCTGAAAGTGTGTGTTGAATGAAAGATTGATTGGGTTGGCAAAGAAAGAATTGGATTATGAATAATATTCTCCTACAATAATAGCTGAAGATTCCCTGCCAATAACTTTCATCGATATGCATTTTGTAGATGGTCTCTATCCCTTCCATTTGTGATACTGCTGCAATTTTGAGAGAATCAAGATTAGTCCAGAGGTGACCGTCAGCAGTTTATCCTTTTTCTCTCTCATTATTTGTTATTACTGGGCAAACCACTGGGGCATCATCTGTCTTTCTGTATTTGACGCCCCAGTTGTTTGCTCAGTAATAAGAGAATAATGAGCAACTAGGAGATGTTCTGCTGAGTGTTAAGTTCCAGGTTACTCTGCGCCTGGCCTTGAGCCATTAGAAATGACCATGCCCGCCGGGCTCGGTGGCTCAGCCTGTAATCCCAGCACTTTGGGAGGCTGAGGTGAGGGGATTGCATGAGTTCGCGGGTTCAAGACCTGCCTGGGCAACTTGGCGAGACCTCATCTCTACAATAAATCAAAAAAATTAGCCGGGCATGGTAGCACGCGCCTGTAGTTCTGGCTACTCGGAAGGCTGAGGCGGAAGGATGACCGGAGCCCAGCAGGTCGAGGCTGCGGTGGCTGGGAGCGGCCACTGCACTCCAGTCTGGGCGACAGAGTGAGACTCCAACTCAAAAAAAAAAAAAGAAATGACCGTGCCCAAGGACAATGGAACGACTGCAAACAGACCTCCTGGAACTGATTCATGCAGCCAGAAAGTGATGATTTTTTTCCCCCAAGAATCAAAGGACTTGAGTCTGGGTGTTGAAAATCTGTAGAAAACAGTATGTAAATATATATGTGTGTGTATACAAAAGAAAGATTATCTTCTATGTTAGAGAGCTAGCAAAAATATAGGTTTAATGAATTTGAAAACTGAACTTCTGATATCTTTCCACCCCAAAATTCCTGCCATCTTCCCCATCTCAGTTAACGGCAACTCAGTTTGTCTAACTACTCAGGTCCAAATCCTTGGGGTCGTCCTTAAATCTGCTCTTACTTTCATAATCCACACTTCACCTATCAGGAAATCTGTTGACTCTTCCATCAAAACCTGTTCAGGATTCAACCTCTTCACCACCCGCCTCACAGTGATGGTCTTTGCTCCAAGTCACCACACTGCACCCACCAGGATCATTCCAGTTGCCTCCTGCCTGGGAGATTCCAGGCTTTGGAATGCTAGCGTGCTACTGCTCAAACAGAAGTCATTTCACGTGACTATAAACCCTGGAGTGGCTTTGTGTCTCATTCAGAGTAAGAGCCAAACTCTTCCTGTGGGCCACAAGCCTCTCCTGATCCCACCCTCTGGGGTCCTCTCCTCCTCATGTTCACGACTCCCTCGGCTCCAGCAACACGTGCCTCCTCCTCCCTGATCCTTGAGCCTTCAGACATCTTGTAGCTTTAAACCCTTTGAGCTTCCTCTGCCCTCTGCCTCAAATGTCCTTCCTTGCTTGGATGAACCCCTCCCTCACCTCCTTTGAGTCTTTCCTCAGGGATGCCTGTCTTTTCTGTCCTAATTTTTATTTTTTTTTTTTAGTTGGAGTCTCACTCTGTCGCCCAGACTGGAGTTCAGTGGCTGCTCCCGGCCACCGCAGCCTTGACCTGCTGGGCTCCGGCGATCCTTCTGCCTCAGCCTTCCACGTAGCTGGAACTACAGGCGCGTGCTACCACGCCTGGCTAATTGTTGAATATTGTAGAGATGAGGGCTTGCCAAGTTGCCCAGGTGGGTCTCAAACCTGCAGGCTCAGGCAATCCATTCACCTCAGCTTCCCAAAGCTCGGGATTACAGACTGAGCCACTGAGCCACTGAGCCCGGCTTGTCTGTCCTAATTAAATCTGATTCCCCCTGGCTCTTCAGGGTCTCCTCCCTCTCCTCCTCAACCCGTGTAATCCAACATACACTTTTGTTGCTATTCGGTTCCCCACTGCACCCTTGGCACTTGGAACAAGTGCTTGGTGTCTAGGAGATGCTCAGTAGATTTGCTGAATTAATGCTGGATGCATTAAAGCATTATTTTCAGGAATAGAAGTATGATTTTTCTTTTGGCTGAGATTCTGAACATTGTGCTCATTCTGAGACCCCAAGGAGTTTATTATGGTCTGTGGGTAGAAACAGCGAGATGGAAAAGTTTATATTTCTTGATTCAAATTTGTAATCTGAGGGGGCGTTACCTGTTTTTTGCTCTCCTAGAAAGCAAAAGGGTTAGATCCTCTGATTGGTCAGAAGGGAGAAGGAGGAAGAAAATTCAGCACAACGGTGTCAATGTCAATAACCATGTATTCCAAGATGAAATGACATTGTAATGAGGGATATATTTTAGATTTCCTTGCAGTAAACTTCTACTCTAGTTTAAAATCTGCATGAAAAATCAAAGGCAAAAAGACCATAGTTACAAAATGGTGGGGACCCAGAAGAAAAGCCCCAAGGATGGTGTTTCTGTAGAGGTGATCGGAATGTGCTGGGAAGGGGGTGAACAGGCCCTTGAAATTGAAATGGTGGCAGCGCTGAGGGGCGTCGGGTTCCCTGTCAGGCCAGAGGCATTCCCCCTCAGGGGGGACTGCCAAGGATGTGTTAGGGAAGTTGCTGCTTTGCTTCCAGATAGATCATCAGGCCACAAGGCAGGGCTGGAGCTATAGTGCCAGCCTGACTCCCACATCAGGGAGAGAGAATGGGAGTCCATTCATACTCCATGTTTCCTGCTTTGGGATGTTTTCAGAACCACTGTCCCTTTTCCCCTCACTGATTATGCCACTGTCGCTTATGCTATGTGAAGGTAATACATTGAGCTTCAAGCTGAGGCCACAGGTTTTCTGAAGACTTGCAGCACTCATAGATTTGGGAAATTCTTTGGATCCATTCTAGGGTGCTCTAACTTAAAGGCTCTGTAAAACACGATGTTTTCTCTGCTTCATAAATGATCTTGGAGCGCCACTTAAAATCAGCTGCAAGAGAAAGTATTACAGGGGACATTTGGTTGTAAATTACTATTTTTGGTCTGAAAGAGCTCAAGATTTTTGTGCCCTGCAATGACCCCAAGTCAGTTATCAGTATTTGACCGCAAATCAGTTTTCAATATTTGACCCCAAATCAGTTTTCAATATTTAACCACAAATCAGTCTTCAGTATTAGACTTGTGTGTGTGTCATGAAACTAAAGTTATGTGTAAAATCCATAGTGAGATATAAATTAGTAAGTTAGCAGAAGATTGAAACATTTTATTTAAGACTGAATATCCTTTTTTTTTTTTTTTTTTGAGTTGGAGTCTCACTCCATCGCCCAGGCTGGAGTGCAGTGGCACACTCACGGCCACCCCAGCGTTGACCTGCTGGACTCAGACAATCCTTCCACCTCAGCCTTCCATGGAGCCGGAGCTACAGGCATATACTACCACTCCTGGTTAATTTTTTTATTTATTGTAGAGACGAGGTCTTGCCAAGTTGCCCAGGCTGGTCTCTAACTCACGGGGCTCAGGCAATCCACTTGCCTTGGCCTCCCAAAGTGCTGGGATGACAGGCTGAGCCACCAAACCCCGCCAAGATTGAATATCTTTAAGGGGAAATACTGTAACACATTAAATTTTTCCCAAGATCTCACCTCTTATTTTTAACAAACACTCACTTTTTCTTTTATACACATGCCTCATATTTCCTCATAGATTTTCCACTCTACCAGGGAAGAGTAATAGATTCCAACGTCTTGTAGGGAAAGCTCAGGTAAACTTGATTTGGGAAAGAGGTAAGTTTGGTAACTATGAGATTCTTCCTCAAGCATATGTGGCTAATGGCTAGACGGGTCAACTTGCTCCAAAGAGAAGATTGGAACATAATGTGGCGATCAGGGATAAGGAATCAGAGTTTAATTAGAAATGAAAAATTACAAGTGACTCCATGTTTGAATAAAGATATAAATGGAGGTAAATTCTTGAAAAAAGGAATAAGGAATCAGTACTGATGTTGAATACGTTTGTCTAAAGTGAAATAGCTTTACTGGAAAGAAGTTAATTCTCTGTTTCTGCAAACATGTTGGTCAACAGATTTTATAGACACTGAAGAGAAGAATGCTGCTGAGTGAGGTGCGTATACATCCAATTCTAAAAGCCCATGTCTAAAACAAGATGGGGGCCAACCAAAAGTGTTTTGCTGCGTGTGTGTGGCTTTTTTTTTTTTTAAATGATGATGAGGTCTTTTTATCCTGAATTTTTTGCAGTTGTTATTTTGAAACCAGAGGAAAGCCTTTGCTTTATTCTTTGAGAAGCTTTATCCTGCTGTCTGAGTGGCCCTCTGGTCATGAGCTTCCCTATTCCGGAGAAACTTCCCCAGAAATTCCACAGTCGTTTGCCAGGGTTGCTGCAGAAGGAATTTTTAGCCTGGGAGAAGGTAAGAGGCAAAAAGGAGGTGAGTTGGTATTGTGCCGGGAACTTGTTGCAATGTTTCATTATTTCATTTCAAAAGCCCTGTGAGTTATGTAATAGCGTCTTCATTTGACATATGAAGAAACTGGAGCTGAGTTATGTTGTAGAACTTCCGCAAGGCCGTGCAGCTACTAAATAGTGCAGTTGAAATTAACATCTTGGTGTGCACGCGCGCACACACACACACACACACACACACACACACACACACACACCCCTGCCCCCCACCCCATATAGCAGGCTCTCCCAACACTTCCAGTTTGATGCAAGATGCCACACACGGATGCTGGTTGGACCATTGCCACTAAATTGATGAACTCGATCAAGCAATTAGTTCTTTCAATCATTTAAGTGGTCTGTTCATTCCCTTGACAACTTTGATATCGTTTGCAGTATTGGACACTTGTTTTGGGGTCTTGTACACAAATCAAAAGACATCTCTTAAACTCAGTTGGCAATAAGATGAATTATTTATGGGCATCATATCGGAGTTTGACTTGGCTGTTTTTTTGAGTTGGAGTTTCATTCTGTAGCCCAGGCTGGAGTGCCGTGGCACACTCACAACCACCTCAGCGTCAACCTGCTGGGCTCCGACGATCCTTCCGCCTCAGCCTTCCAAGTAGCTGGAACTCCAGGTGTGCGCAACCATGCAGTATTTTGGATTTATTGTAGAGACGAGGTCTAGACAAGCTGCCCGGACTGGTCTTGAACCTGTGGGCTCAGGCAATCCACACCCCTCAGCTTCCCAAAGTGCTGGGATGACAGGCTGAGCCACCGAGCTTGGCCTGACTTGGCTTTTAAACAAGAATATACAGAGCATAGTGTGTGGCTGTGTGTGCTGGGAGGAGGAACAATGACAGGAAGTGGGAGGATAGTTGGAAAGCGGTTGGCTCAGTTGCACAAAGACCAGCAGACTGAATTCTTAAAGTCTTAAAATCAGAATTTGCTCAAGTTGGAAACAATGTTAGAAAATATTTTCATTATGCTCTGTCTTATTACTGATGAGAATTGAACTAACTGCCTGTGGGCATACCCTGATTAATGACAGTATCAGGTGGACCACCTATGTCTGATGACTTGTCATCTAGAATTCTCTCTATCATCAAACAGCCTGCTGTCACAAATGGGTGATCCTTAAGCAGAAAAAAATGAAGACCTGATAGAAAGACCCCAAGTCAAAAGAAGTTCAAAGTCATGTAAGTTATTGACATCACTGACCTGTCAAGGGCCTCAGGGGTATGTCCATTGTTTGATTTAGGATTTCAGGTTAGATTCCTTCCAGCGTTTCAAGGTAAAGAGAGGCTCCCTCCCTAGTACAGCAGCAAACATCACTGACACACATATCGTATCTGTCTTGGCAAAAAGGTTGCTGAAGTAAACATTTGCATGTTTTGGTTTTACTTTTCGTTGGAATTCTGTCCTCACCACATCCTTGCTGATAAAGAGTCACCAATATTCTCCCTCTCCCACAGAGAGGCGTACTTATAAATGGAATGTTTTATCTCTCTCAAGGCAACCCCTACTTTGGTTCTCAAGGGAAAAAGAGAAAGTATTTGCTTTACCTTTCACAGAGTTCTCAATCATCCTCGACTCTGCACTGCTCTGTAAAAGTTGAGGACAAGAGAGACCAACTATAAGACTGCACTTATTTCTTTCCAACTCACAAAATGTGTTTCGCCCTCCTCACCATCATCTCCTCTCTGCAGCTCTGGTCCCAAGCACAATTCTCAGTTTCAAAATGATGTTAGATGAAGCATTTACACATAGAGAAAGCTCTGTCGCGATCGCTTTCAGGGAGGCACGTTTTTCTCTTTGAGGACTCCTGGGTAGTACAACTTGCTTGTAACTTCCCTTTCTGTAAAAGGGAAGTTGCTTGTCAATGCCTTCCATTCTCTGTCCATACACTCTTTGGTCCACAGGCTGGCTACTGCTCCCCAGAGAGCGCTGACTCATGTTTCTACTAGGCAAGTCCGAGTTGACTCGGTGGGTGGTGTCGTAGCCGCATAATTGCTGCTCTTGGTGGATGGGGTCCCAGGTTTGAACCACAGTTCCTGAGCTCTCAGGACGATTTGGCTGAGTTGAAAACTGTCTGATCGCATGTCTCCTCACATCAATTCTAGGTCATGCAGATGAAGGCTAAACCTCAGTGACCATAATGAATTGGATTCACACACTACAAAACCCCAGCGCGATTCAAGCCATATTCTGAAGTAGAATCCTCTAGAATTGGGATTCCTGTCAGAGTCCTGGCCAGAAAGGAGCCTGCCAGCTTAGCCAAAGCAGCGGTATTTAGGGACTCAAGGATCTGAGGATGAGAAGCTCATTTGGTATTATAAAACATATGCATTCCATTTAGGATACTTCTCTTGAGAAAATGGCTCTGACTCCTGTGTAGAAGGAACATGAAACTAACATACCCTTCTCAGCTGTGTAAATATCATTTGGCAAAAGATAGGAGCTGGCATGCCAACAATCAGAACACAGCCTTTCATCTCCATCACGGCCCCAGCTAGGCTGCCTGCCTATGGCTGACCCCCTCGCTGGGCTCTTTTGCTTCATGTTAGCCAGTAGGATGCAGCAATGCAGAGGCACAGAGGACAGAGAGGAAACTGACAAGAGGACTCCAGGAAAGCCACCCTAACAGCGTCAGGGGTGCAGAGATAGTCACTAGGTCCTCCGTCTGCTGTGGGCACTGGGGTGTTTCCCATGATATTCAATCAAAATTAAAGAGCCCGAGCCGGGTTCGGTGGCTCAGCCTGTCGTCCCGCGCCTTGGGAGGCTGAGGTGAGTGGATTGCCTGAGCCCGCGGGTTCGAGACCCGCCTGGGCAACTTGGCGAGACCTCATCTCTACCATAAATCAAAAATTAGCCTGGCATGGTAGTGTGCGCCTGCAGTTCCAGCTACTTGGAAGGCTGAGGCGGGAGGATCACCGGAGCCCAGCAGGTCGAGGCTGCGGTGGCCGGGAGCGGCCACTGCACTCCAGCCTGGGCGACAGAGTGAGACTCCGACTCAAAAAAAAAAAAAATAATAAAGAACCCTATTTGAGATGCTACCTAGTTCAAGCCTCAACGAAGTCCTATTTTTCAGTCCTCCCTGCCATGTCTGGTGACCGGGCCAGATTTCCCTTCGTTTCTGAACCGGGAAGGACTGTACTTCTCGAATCTCATCTAAGCACAGATGAGACACACATTTATTTTTATTCAACTCCTCGAACAGAGGTGCTGTGCAAATGTTCTTGACTCATGATACCCTTGATGTGCAGTAATTTATTCACAGTGTGAATAAACAGTGCCCTTTATTAAGTAGATAGGTCCAAACAACTCCATAATAGTAGTTTCCTCAGTGTTCAACTGATATCACTGTGTTAAAAATACCCTGCAGCATCCCCGTGAGTTTGCTGGGGCACCCAGGAGTCCCTCGTACACAATTAGGTGGACCAAGGGGTGGGGGACTTTGATTTGGTCACCTCCTGTCTTAAAGGAGTTAAACAATCTAGAGAGAAAATAAAAGTGCATCGGAACATGTTATCCAGCAAAGCAAGATGCTATAGAAAGATGGTTTTTAGGTCAGGATGTTTAGTTGCAGAAACAGAATCTACTCTACAGACTTTAAACAGAAAGCATTGATGTAAGAACAGAATTTCTAGAAAGGTCATAGAAGCAAAGTTGGATGCTTTTCAAGCAACCACAAACTGCTTTAGTGAAAACCTCACTGTTGTGGATTCTGCTGTCTTCCACTCAACACCTGAGACCCTAGAGCCTGTCCACGGTGCCTCAAAAGAATAAAAAACCTCTGCCCTTTTTCGCAATGAGTTTGCCACCGGAGCACAGGTGTTGTGAAAGCCACCCCTAGAGGCCAAAATGGGAAAGGAAAAGACACACATCAACATCGTCATCATCGGACACGTCGATTCCGGCAAGTCCACCATCACCGGTCACCTGATCTACAAATGTGGCAGCATCGACAAAAGAACCATCGAGAAATTCGAGAAGGAGGCTGCTGAGACAGGAAAGGGCTCCTTCAAGTATGCCTGGGTTTTGGATAAGCTGAAAGCTGAGGTGAACGTGGCATCACCATCGATATCTCCCTGTGGAAACTTGAGACCAGCAAGTACTACGTCACTATCATCGATGCTCCAGGACACAGAGACTCCATCAAAAACATGATTACAGGAACATCTCAGGCTGACTGTGCTGTCCGCATTGTTGCTGCTGGTGTTGGTGAATTTGAAGCTGGTATTTCCAAGAACGGGCAGACCCGTGAGCATGCCCTCCTGGCTTACACACTGGGTGTGAAGCAACTAACTGTTGGCGTTAACAAATGGATTCCACTGAGCCACCCTACAGCCAGAAGAGATAGGAAGAAATTGTTAAGGAAGTCAGCACTTACGTTAAGAAAATTGGCTACAATCCTGACACAGTAGCATATGTGTCAGTTTCTGGTTGGAATGGTGACAACGTGCTGGAACCAAGTGGTAATGCCAGTGGAACCACGCTGCTTGAAGCATTGGACTGCATCCTGCCACCAACTCGTCCAACTGACAAGCCCCTGCATCTGCCTCTCCAGGATGTCTACAAGATTGGTGGTATTGGGACTGTCTCTGTGGGCCGAGTGGAGACTGGTGTCCTCAAACCTGGCATGGTGGTCACCTTTGCTCCAGTCAACGTTACAACTGAAGTGAAGTCTGTTGAAATGCATCATGAAGCTTTGAGTGAAGCCCTTTCTGGGGACAACGTGGGCTTCAATGTCAAGAATGTGTCTGTCAAAGACGTTCGCCATGGCAATGTTGCCGGTAACAGCAAAAATGATCCACCAATGGAAGCAGCTGGCTTCACCGCTCAGGTGATTATCCTGAACCATCCAGGCCAAATCAGTGCTGGCTATGCACCTGTACTGGATTGTCACACGGCTCACATTGCATGCAAGTTTGCTGAGCTGAAGGAAAAGATTGATCGCCGTTCTGGTAAGAAGCTGGAAGATGGCCCTAAATTCTTGAAGTCTGGTGATGCTGCCATCGTTGATATGGTTCCTGGCAAGCCCATGTGTGTGGAGACTTTCTCTGACTATCCTCCTCTGGGTCGTTTTGCCGTCTGTGATATGAGGTAGACAGTTGCTGTGGGTGTCATCAAAGCAGTGAGAGGACAAGAAGGCTGCCGGAGTTGGCAGGGTCACCAAGTCTGCCCAGAAAGCTCAGAAGGCTAAATGAATATTATCCCCAATACCTGCCACCCCAGTCTTAATCAGTGGTGGAAGAATGGTCTCAGAACTGTTTGTTTCAATTGGCCATTTAAGTTTAATAGTAAAAGACTGGTTAATGATAACAATGCATCGGAAAACTTTCAGAAGGAAAGGAGAATGTTTTGTGGACCCTTTTGGTTTTTTGGGTTTTTTTTGGCGTGTGGCAGTTTTAAGTTATTAGTTTTTGAAATCAATACTTTTTAATGGAAACAGCTTGACCAAAAATCTGTCACAGAATTTTGAGACCCATTAAAACAAAGTTAAATGAGAAAAAAAATAAAAGAAACCTCTGCCATAAAACCGAAATTCCCTGAGTGTAGCTGTTGCCTCACCATGGCCACTTTTGCCTTCCAATCTCATGTGAGTCCCTATCACTTGAGGAACCTAGATCACAGGTTGAAACTCCAGGTGAGAAGGAGTCTGGGAATAGTGGTTTATTAGTTTCCCAGCTTCTTCAGTACCAGGAGGCAGTGCAGAGGAAAGCTGAAGTGAGTGCCAAGTGATCTAATCTTCACCACCTGCCACAGGTACAGATGCATACAGTGGATGCCAAGAAAGAGCAGCAGGTGAGATTTGGAGGTGGGAGAATAGAAATCACTCCATCATTGACACAGGATTTCAATGGGCCTTGCGGGATGGGTGACATTTCACAGGCAGAAGTGGGAGTGGCCAGTCATAGTGGAAAAAATAAGACAAGCAAAGGTGCAGAGGCCGGAAATTATGAGAAATTCAGAATGCTGCTAGTGATGGCTGTTTGGAGCATCCTAATTTAACAAGTGAGAATGAAGGAGACAAAAACTTGGGAACTTGGGTTGTGCCAGTGAGGTGAAAGTCTTATACTGGATGGAGCAGTCTGTAAGAATACGGTCATGGTTCTCTGAAAGTTTTTTTTATTAAAAGCTAAAATGGAACTTTAGAAACAGAAACAAAGAATCTCTTCTGTCTGTGCTGACTCCCTAGGTTACCTTGTTTTCTCCTGTTGCTTTAAAAGTGTCCAGATGCTAAAAAGCCCACGTTTATGTCCAACCCAGACCCCATCTGCTGAACTCTGGACTTTCAACTGTGCACTCTTCATGACTTGGATATGGCTAGGCATTTCACACTCGATATGTCCAAAATGGAATTCTTGCTTCTCCCTCTACCTTGTAAACCCACTCACCACAGTTCCCATCTTAGTCAATTGCAGATTCAAACTTCCAATTCTCAACCTAAATAAACATCATGGGATTACCCCTGACTCCTGGCTTTCTCTTCCACTGCCTGTTGACTGTCAGCAAATCCTCCCAAACCTTCGAAAGACATCCGGAGTCAAAAGACACCGCCTCATCACCACCTCCACGGCCACCCCTTTCTAAACACTATCGTCCCTTGCCTAGATGACCACAGTGGTTTCCAACTAACTTTCCGACTTCCAAACATTCTCCACACCACAACCAGGGTGTTTTTTTCCAACAAGCTGAGTCAGATTATGATACTCCTTGGCTCAAAATCCTCTAGTAGTTTCTCATCTCATCAGAGTGGTGAAAACCAAAGGCCTTACAAAGTCCACTTGGCTCTTCCCAGCTTGGACTCAGGTACTTCTCTGACCTGTCCTCCTGTGTTTTCTGTGTTCCAGCCTCAGGCTCCCTTGCTGTGCCCTAAACATGCCAAACACACGTGAACTCAGATATTTGCACTTGTTGTTCCTCTTATTTTTTTCTCTTTTAATTTTTTTTATTTTAGAGATGTAGGGTACAATTCAGAGTTAGGTATACAGATCATTATGCAGGTACAGATCATCATGCAGGTATACAGATCATTATGCAGATACGGATCATTATGCAGGTATACAGTTCATTATGCAGGTACCCTTGTTGATGAGGTGTGTTCCCCTCCACCAGGCAGATTCCCACTATTGCCAATCCCACCTTCTCCCCACACCTGGCAGTTTCCTACCGCTGGCAATCCTTTTCTTATAGTATTACAATAATTGTTCAACGACTGCTTATGAGTGAGAACACGTGATACTCAGTTCTTTGTTTCTGTAGTACATCACTCAGTATTATAGACTCTAAGTCCATCCAGGTTGCTGTGAAGTTCATTATTTTGTCCTTATTTATGGCTGCATAATATTCCATTGTGTATATGCACCTCTTTTTTTTTTAAATCCAGTCCTCTTTTGATGGGCAGCATGGTTGATTCCATGTTCTTGCTACTGTGAACAATGCTGTGATAAACATACGTGTGCAGGTATCTTTTTTATAGAGTGATTTGAGGTCTTCCGGGTATATTCCCAGTAGGGAGATTGTGGGGTTGTATGGAAGGCCGATTTTTTTGATCTTTTAAAAATCGTCACACTGTTTTCCACAGAGGCTGTACTAGTTTATACTCCCACCATCAGTGAAAAAGTGTTCCCTTTTCACCACATCCTCTCCAGTATCTGTTATTTTTTGTGTTATTGATGATGGCCATCCTGACTGGAGTAAGTTGGTATCTCAGTGTAGTTTTAATTTGCCTTTCTTTGATGATTAGTGAGGCTGAGCGTTTTTTCATGTATCTGTTGGTTGTTCACATGTCTTCTTTTGAGAACTATTTATATCTTTTGCCCACTTTGTAATGGGTTTTTTTTTTCTTTTTCTTTATGGCACGTTTGAGTCCCTTGTAGATCCTAGATGTCAGGCCTTGGAAGAATCAACATTGTTAAGATGTCCATCCTACCCAAAGCAATCTACAGATTTAACGTGATACCTATTAAATTACCAATAGCATTCTTCTCAGACCTGGAAACGACAATACAGGAATTCATATGGAAACATAAATGAACACAAATAGCCAAAAAAATTCTCAGAAAAAAAAAAAAAAAAAAGCGGGAGGTGTCACACTCCCAGACTTTAAAGTTTCCTCTTCTTTTAAATGTTTTTCTACCTAATAACCCTGTAACTCACTTTTCTTCGGAAAATCTGCCCAAAACCCACATTATTAGAGAGGATTTTCATAATGGTTCTGTGTGAAATTTCACTGAACAGTATTTTCTTATTTGCATCTGTCTTCATATGCCACATAACATGTACACAGTACATACATTTTTATATATTAACTTTTTTCCTTCTCCCCTCACTCCCCTATATGTATACATAATTGTTTGCATTGCCCATTAATTAGGAGAGTGCCTGGCATACAGTAACTATTTAATAAATAGTTTTTGAATAGTACTATTAATCAAGGGCAGACTCATAATGAGATTATATTATAAAAAAAGGAATTATTCAGTAAAGTGGTAGATGACTTTTTATTCCACATCTTCAGGTCTCCATCCTGGCATTCGACCTGTTATTTGTGCATGAAATATTTGCAAGAAAACTCTGAAAAGTGTTGTATGAAATAGTTTGTTTACCAGCACTAAATATATACCAGCATGGTAGGAAGACAAAACAGGTGGCCATTACCATTCAGTGCACATTGATGACCCCTGACAGTTTATAAGTCACTTTCACATCCTTCTTCTGTTGTAGTCTCACAACACTGAGGACCAGTTGGTTGGATTGCTTCTGTTTTATGAATAAGAAAAATAAGGTTTGGCGAGAACAGGTTACTTCCCTTGGTTACACAGCAGGAAGGTGGCAAAGGTGGACTCCAAATACATCTGGAAACTCCCAAGTTCTTGGCCTTTACTCACACGACAGGCACATAAACCCTAATTAAAATGCTTTGCAAAGAATGGAGCCTGCTACTTACATCCTCTGTTCATCTGACTTGAGCAGCTGGACCAAAGTAGCCAGTGACTTTTAAGCTGGTGTAGCCGCTGAATTCAAGAAAAACTGACCTGGGATTTGTCATGCTTGCTTGGTGTGGCAGCATCTTCATGATGGGCTTGATGTGTAAAATTGCTTCGTGTTTGAATCAACAGGGATTCAGAACACGGCTTTGTTCAGACTGATTGAAAAATACAATCTGCTGGTTGGAAGAAATCTGGTGGTGAAGGAATATGATGAAGACTTTAAGGAAGTTTCTTCAACACTGTTTTCTCATCTTAAATGATCTGAGTGCATTTCTTGAGTGTGAGTGGTGTCTGGTGGAACCAGAAGAGACAGACTTTCCTCAACTCAGTTGTGGTCTGGTTCAGACAGACACTTGACAGACTGACAAGTGTTTAGGAGGACTTCCTGAATTGGTTTCCCAAGTACTTCCGGCTTACCAGCCCCCGAGAGAGAGAAAAGAAAGGAATCTTTTCCAGCCCAGACACAGGCCCAGATGCAGCAATCTAATGATGGGTTTCAGTACACACTACCCCCAAATATGACACCTTGGCATTTGAGAAAACAGCAGAAGCAGGAAGGCCACTCTTGTCTTCCCCTTGCTTTGCTCCTCTAAGCAGATCGTGAGATCTTCATCTGAGAGGTGCTTTCCCTATATCAGAGGAAAGGAGCAGCCTTTGAGGATACAAGGACACAGAGGAGAATCTGAACAAACAGGCCTTCCTAAGTTACCCCTTGTTTATTGCCATTAGATTATACAACCCGTTGTCTGATCATACGTCTCCATGACTATCCATCTCTTCATCAAACTTAGCATAAAAATACACAGGATTTTCTGTTTCTTTGGGATTTCATTTCCTTATGAAGTCTCCCATGGCACATGAAACATATGTTTGCTTTTTCTCTTGTGAACCTGTCTTTTGTTGCAGGGGCCTCAGCCACAAACCTAGGACAAGTGAGAAGAAGGAAACTTCCCTCCTGACACTGTTATCACTGCGAGAAGTAGGGACTAATGTCCAAAGGATAAAAAAATAAATGTTTCTGGGAAAGTTAAAATCACCTGTTTCCAGTGGCCTGGCACTTAAGAAAAACTAAGAGGGACACATTGCTTTCATTTGGAAAAGGAGAGAGTCAGAGATGACAACTGGATGGAAATAGTAGTTAGAGAGGGTTTTACTGAGCCATTCAATAGATGGGTTGGGTACCAACATATATCTTATAGAAAACAGGGAGCTTTTAAGGAAAAAAACGAAATGTCATTCAGTGCATAGAAATGTTTGTGAAAGAAATGATCAGCGAGAGCCAGGCTTGGTGGCTCAGCCTGTAATCCGCACTTTGGGAGGCTGAGGTGAGTGGATTGCTTGAGCCTGCGGGTTCGAGACCCGCCTTGGCGAGACCTCATCTCTACAATAAATTTAAAAAAAAAATTAGCCGGGCGTGGTAGCGCGCGCCTGTAGTTCCAGCTACTTGGAAGGCTGAGGTGGAAGGATCGCCGGAGCCCAGCAGGTCGAGGCTGCAGTGGCCGGGAGCAGACACTGCACTCCAGTCTGGGTGACAGAGTGACTCTCCAACTCAAAAAAAAAAAAATGATCAGCGAAAGGTTGATACTGAGAAAGTCCTATTTCCTTTGGACCTCGTGTATGCAAAACGAATGGAAAGACTCAGGCAATTATCTGCCCAACTGAAATTTCCTACGTTACTTCAATGACGGGATCTCGTGGAAGGTTTATGAACATACATTATCACTGGAATTCAGAAGTCTCTATTTGCTTTGCATGGGATAATAGAGCCATAATGAAAGTATGTTTGTACCTGAAACTCCTCCCTATGGCCTTTCTCAAAACACTGATGCTTACACACCTCACCCCTAGAGATTCTGATTTAGTAGATTTAGATGAGGTCGTAGAAACTAAGTTTGAAAGCTTTCCTGGGTAATTTTGATTTTTCAGCCAAGTTTGGGAAGCACAAAACCGTAGCTTTCTTTTTTCCTGGGACATGCCATGCAGCGTGCTGTTTAAACTGACCAGCTCTTACTTGCTTTCTTACTATTTTCCCAGTGGTGCTGAGCACCAGACAGTTTCAGTTACTTGAAAAGCCTAGCTAACTGATTTCTGTGTGTTAACACGGTACTGTGATTTCCATTGGGTTTTCCTGCACTTGCAGTGAAAGGATTCAGCACGAAGAGGCCTACTGCACAGACTCCAACCTCCAACGTCTGCAATGTCAGTGCATCATGCCTCTAGACGAGTGAAAGGACACATCCCTGTCTCAATTTTTTCCCAACCTTCACAAACTTCTACCTGCACTTCCATTTTTCGTTCCTCAGTCTTCTATTTCTATTCGCCTTAAAGAATAGGAGGGTCGTGTCCTCCTTGGAAAATAAATAAATAAAAAGAAGGAAACATTTGTGTGCCTCTGGAGAAAGTGGCAGGTCATGAACAAGTGGGGACTTTGAGTGGGACTTCAAGGTTCCCTCAAAAACAGCAACTCTCTTTACTCAGCAGAGAGCACAATATTCGACCTTTCCATGGGAGGCTTCAGTATTCTTTTCAAAGCTACATATCAAAAACCCACACACAATGGAAACATTCCCTCTCACTGGGGCATCAAAGAAGAGAGAACTTGCAGACCAGGCTTTCTCAAATGAAGTCTTTTCATTGCAGCTCCAGATTTGCTCTCTGGGGATCACTGACTTAAAACCATGAAGAAGAGGGTGAGGGGACATCATACCATTTCCATTAAAAGCAGTTGTTGACGGCCATTTTCCATTTTCTTTCCCTTCTTCCCTATTTCGCAGTAAGGCTTGCATTCCAGTAAAATGAGGATTCCTGCAAAAGGCCAGACAACGCCATTCTTCCCCCAAATGCCAGTCGCTTTTCAAGTGGGTGGCGGGATAACTAAGAACATTTGTTACTGGGCAGAGTCTCCTCAAAACCCATTAAAACAAAGTGTTCTGCCCTTCCTTCATGTGGGGATAGTTTTTTCTCTGTGTAATTTAATTTTATTTCTTTTGGGAGAAGCCCAACGGTCAGTTGAAAGTCACAATAACTCCATTAACACAACCAAAGTAAAAGAGGAATAGAGACCTTTCCATTTCACACAGAGCTCTGTTTGACTGACTGTATCCCGCGCCCTGGAAGTGCAGAGGGAAATGCGTAGCAACTCATAAACACTGGTGTCTATTTTTCTGTTGTTCTTCACTCCGAGTGGTAACACACTGTGGTAGGCGGTCTTCTAAAAGGACAGCCAAGGAGTCTGACCGCCGAGCATTTATGCGCTTGTGGAATCTTCTGGGCCTAATGTGTGTGAGCTGGCTCTCATGACTTGCTTCTAATGAAGAGAACATGGCAAAAGTGATGGGCGTCACTTCCACAACGAGGTCACAAGAACCATGAGCTCTATCTTGTTGACACCCTCCCTCATGGGCATATTCTGTTGCTATGTTGCGAGGTACTCTATGGCGACGCCTACGTGGTAAAGAATGGAGGGAGGGAATAGCTCGCGAGGAACTGAAGTCACAGTCTAACAACACACAAGGAGTTGAATGCTGTCAACACCCACATGTGAGAGCTGGGAAGCAGATCCCTCCTAGTTGAGCACTGAGATGACCACAAGACACAGAGTCTGAGGACACAGTTAAGTCCTGCCTGGATTCCTGATGCATAGAAGCTGTGAGCTAACACACGTGGGCTGTCTCAAGCTAAGTTTTCAGAGGATTTTTGTGAAAGAAAGCAATAGATCATTAATATGTGTGTCGTTTTTTAATAAGCATTATCTTCAAATTATAACAGATTTATAGAAAAGTATGCAAATCATAAGATCGCAGTTCGGTGGATTTTTATAAAGGAAACACACATATTTAGCATCCAAAGCAGGATATAGAACATTACCAGTATTCTAGAAGCCTCTCATCATTACCCTTATTCCTAAGATAATCACTATTTTTATTTCTGTCATTACAGGCTAATTTGCCTGTTTTGAGTTTTATGTATTTGGAGTCAAGCATTATATATTCTCTTGAACCTTTTTCTCTATTCATTCTGTGCTTGGGAGTCATACTTTTTGCTTCTTATAACATTATTTTAAATACATTAATTACACTTATCACAATATTAAAATCCATTCTATTGTATGGACAGTTGGCTTTAGTTTCTTATTTTTTGTTTTTGCTTTGTTGCTATTAGAAGTAATACTACTATGAATATTATCATCTATGCCTTTTGTTATATATAATTTGCATTTCTGTTGAGTGTGTGCCTAAGAGTGGAGCTTCTGAATCCGTGGGAGATGCATGAGTTCTGCTCTGGTAGACACTGCCTCATCATTTGCCGAGGTGGCTATACCCGTGTTAATTCTACCCGCAGTGTATGAGAGTTCCAGCTGCCCTCATTCTCACACTGGTATTGTCAGGTTTATTTGTAATTTTAACCAATCAGAGGCATATCTCATTGTGGTTTAGTTTGTAATGTTTCCAAAAATTAATGCCATTAAGTACTTTCTTATGTGTTTATTGATTACTTGAATGTTTGCATTCATGAAATATCGAGATACACTTTTATCCTTTGTCAGTAAAAGTTTTATTCTCTTTAGTGTAATATTAAGATACATTTTTTTTCTTTTTGAGATAGAGTCTCGCTCTACCATCCAGGTTGGAGCACAGCGGTGCAATCATAGCTCACTGTAACCTCAAACTCCTGGGCTCAAGCTATTCCTGTAGCTGGGACTACAGGTGCACTGCCACCATACTTGGCTAATTTTTTTCTTTTTTGTAGAGACAGGATCTCACTTCTAGACCCAGGCTTGCCCAGAACTCCTGACCTCAAGCGATCCTCTGCCTTGGCCTCCCAAAGCACTGGGATTATAAGTGTGAGCTGCAGCACCCAGCAAGATCATTAAAAAAAAATAAAATATGAATATTCAGTTTGCCAGAACCATGTATGGAAAGATCATGATTCCTACTTGATTGCAATGGCATTGTTTCAGTTTTCTAGGGTTGCCATGGCAAAGTGCCACAAACTAGGTGTCTTAAAACAACAGAAATTTATTGTCTCAAAGTTCTGGAAGCTAGAAGTCCAAAATCAAGTTGTTGGCAGGTAACGCTCCCTTGGAAACTTGTAATGGAGAATTGTTCCTCACACCTTCCTAACTTCTGGGGTTGGCTGGCAATATTTTTTGTTCCTTTGCTTGCCATTGCAAGACTTGCCTCTGTCTCCAACATCACATAATTTTCTCCTCCCATGCGCCAGTATCTGTGCTCAAATGTCACTCTTCTCATAAGGACATCAGTAATATTGGATTAAGGATGCATCATACTCCGGTAAGACCTTGCCCGCATTAATTACATCTGCAACCATCCCATTCCCGACAGATCACACTCGAATGTACCAGGAGTCAGGACTTCAATATATCTTTTGGGGGGACACACCTCAACCTATATCAGGCATTTTGTCATAAACCAAGAGAGTATATATGTGTGGGCCTTTTTTGGGGACTTTCTATTCTATTCCTGGGCTTTCTATTCTTTTCCATTGGACTACTAATCTTATGTTGCATCTAGTCTTATGTTGCAACTACACTGCTTGAATTAAAAGTTATATATATTAGACCTTTTCTCTACATCTCCTATGCCTTTAACGCTTTTCTCTGTATAATTTATGCTTCTTTCTCTTTGTGCTCTAATCTGAATATATTCGAGTGACTTGTTTACCAGCTAAAAAATTCTCTTTCCTCCCTATGTAATCTGCCAATCCATCTCTTGAATTCTCATTTTAGTAATTTCATTGTTCAGTTGTAGAATTTCCATTTAAATCTTTTTTCAAAAAAAAATCATATATCAGGCCCCATGCTATGTGCTTCATATTTATTATCTCATTTGAATCCTCACAAAAACTCTGAGGAGGTCCTATTAGGAGCTATATCTTTAGAGAAGGAAATAGAAGCTCAAAGAGATTAAGTTACTCAAAATTATACAGCAAGCTGTTCCTGACACTAGGATTCAAATCCAGGAAGTTGGACTTGGAGTAGGCTTTCATAGTCTAAAGTCACACTGCCTGATTGTGAAGACAGTAGCAGCTAACATCTCTGTAGGGTTTACTTGCCATCGTCCTTTTTGGTATAGTGGTGAGCAACCCTGCCTGTCTAGAGGGCTTACTATATGCCAGACATTTTTAAGCACTTTACAAATATTAAGTTATTGAATCCTCACAGTGACCTAGAGGTAGGTCCTATGGTTGCCATTAGACAAATGAAAACTTGAGGCTCAAAGAAGGTAAGACTTGCTTAAGGTGAATGCTAGTCAGGACTCCAACCAAGGAAGTCCATCCCCAAAGTTCACGCCCTGAACCACTACAGCAAACTGCCTGCCAGCAAAATCAGGGAGGCGTAGCACCTGGAATTGAGATGCAGTGATCAAATATGATCACTTAAAAAGTAAATACAGGTTGGACTCCATGGCTCAGCCTGTAATCCCAGCAATTTGGGAGGCCGAGGCAAGTGGATTGCTTGAGCCTGTGGGTTCAAGATCAGTCCGGGCAACTTGGCGAGACCTCGTCTCTACAGTTAAAAAAAAAAAAAAAATAGCTGGGCATGGTAGCACGCGCCTGTAGTTCTGGCTACTTTGAAGACTGAGGTGGAAGGATGACTGGAACCCAGCAGGTCGACGCTGGGGTGGCCGTGAGCATGCCACTGCACTCCAGCCTGGGCGATGGAGTGAGACTCCAACTCAAAAAAAAAAAAAAAAGTAAATACAGTGCTTGGAAGCAGGAGAAATGCACTTTGGAAGAGCAGAGTGGGTAAAAAATTATGAGTCTGATATAGAATAAGGAAGAAAAGGGAAAGATGGGGAACAAGATACATTATTCAATTGTGAATAAGCCATACTGCATACAGCTTGGGAGAGCATATTTTGTGACGTGGTTTGTACAACCTTAACATAGAGGATGCAGCTCTCAGCAGCACAGCAGGAAGCACCAAGGCTGTTGAATGCTGAGTCCTGGCAAGTCTCTGAGGTCAGGAGGTTCTGAACGTTATGGTGGTAGTGAAGATTTGGCTGATAATTGCTAGGTTTGAAAGATAAGTATCCAGAAGGCAAAGTCGCGGTCGGGATGGCCCACAGGGGTACCAACCCAAGCAGTGGGAATCTGAAAACTGGAACTGAGTTTGAGGGGGTAAGCTATGTGAACTGTAATTATCAAACCACTTCCTAGGCTTTCTCAAAACACGGATATATATACTTAATAAGCGTGTTAGGGGAGTTTACAGAAGGCATTTTATGTGTAACAAGTGACATTAGGCAGATACGACTGCCATTTCTATTCCTGTGTTGCTATGTGCAAATACATCTCTCCTTTTATGTAACCCAGTTGAGATTCCTGTAAACACTAAGGACAAAGAGCTTGTTTTTCCGTTTTCTTGAGGCAAGCCACATGAAGAACCCAGGCACCCGAGTGGCTTTTGGGCCCCTCCCCAGCCTGGAAATGCAGAGCTGAAATGATGTGTAGTAAAAGGATGAATGAAAGAACACATCTCTGCCAATTAGCCTTCCTCAGAAATGAAAAATAGAAAGTATTCTACTTCTTCTTAGTACAACACGCCACCAACGTTTAGCATCCTTTTTAGTTAGGAATGCCCAAATCTAAATCTTTCTGTTAAAATTGAAGATTTGGCTGAGCACTGTGTAATCCCAGCACTTTAGGAGGCCAAGTTGAAAGGATTGCTTGAGCCCAGGAGTTCAAGACCAGCCGAGACAACATAGTGAGACCTTGTCTCTATAAAAAAAATTAGCTGGACATGGTGGACCACGCCTGTAGCCTGTAGTCCCAGCTATTCAGGAGGCTGAAGCAGAAGGATTACTTGAGCTCAGGAGCTCAAGGCTGCAGTGAGCTGTGATCATGTCACTGCACTTCAGCCTGGGCAACAGAGGCAGACCCCAACAAGCAAAAAAGTGAAGCCTTTTCCACTATTCTCAGGGGAAACATGAAACCAGACTGCAAGTCCAAATTAGATCCCTCCTTTGATCTTACTAATTCTCTTCCTTTACATCCTGCAGCATGACTTACAACCATCCCCTTTTAAGCATATTTGTTTGTTTCTTGTCTGTCTCCCCACTTATGGTCTAGTGTCCCCAGGGCAGGGAATGTTTGTTTTGTTCACCATTGCATTCACAGAGCATAGTCCTGTGCCTCGGACACAGTAGGCTGCCAGCAAATATTTGTTCAATAAATAAATGGGAGAAAAGGTAAGTTGTCTGTATAATCGTGGATCTGAGCTAGTTCTTTGTTTTGTGCCAGTCCATATAGTGGGCATTTATTTAATGCCTGCCGCACCATGTTAGAGGCGGTCAGTAAGTCACCCTACTCTCAAATCGGCTCCCTGCATTCCATCTCTAGGAATTTCTCAAAGTAGTACCCCGACATCTCTCACCTGGGCTAGTGAGGCCCCTACTAGCTTTCTTTTGCTGTCTCACATAATTATAACCATCTGAGTTTTTTAAAATACCACATTCGGGGCTAGAATGAACCAGGTGGAACTGGATTAGAGTTGGAGACGTGATATGAGCTCACATTTAGTTTAGTATAGATAACGATGGATTGATATAGAAATAATTACAGATATGTGCGTATACCTGGGTTAGCACACATACATGCATTTCCCCCATCTGTCTGCTGAGAGGACCTAGAATCAGTTGCATTCCAATATTAATGAGAACCACTCCTACCTAGGTCTTGGTTTCCTAAGACCATTCCTCAGCACAGTGAAACGGGGATCTCTGGAGAAATTATCGGTCCTAAGATTAAGACAGGGAATAGACAAGATGGCCTGGAGTATTTTGTAGTGATAGAAAGTAAGAAAGTGCTCAAGCAAACTGAGATGCACATGTCAAAAGAACACCGGGGTTTACTGAGAGAACATTCAAAGGCCAAAGATGGAACCAAATAAATGAAGTGGCTTGGATTGTAACCCCAAATATAAAATAAGTATCCATAGTTTTATTTTCTAGATAAATGATTGGATAAATAAATAAATAGGAGAGGAGAGCTACATCTGTACAGAAGAATTCCAAATAATTTATATAGATTCTCTGCCCTCAAGGAGATGGAGCATAAGTCCCCACTCTTTAAATGTGGGCTGTGCTAAGCAACTTTCTTCTGAAGAGTACAGGACAGGAACAGGAAAACCGTGATTGTGATGGAGAGAGAGATCTGGCAAACCCTACCTTAGCCAGATGATCAAGATTAACATCATCAGTGGTACGTCATGTTGATAACACATGTCTTTAAAATGATGTGTTTAGAATGGCACTCTCTTTCTGTGATCCTTCTTCCAAAAACCTATCACCCCGATCTAATCATAAGGAAAACATCAGCTGGATCTCAAGTAAGGGGCATTCTCCATAACACATGATTTCTTCAAACTGTGAAGGTCATCACATACGAGAAAAGTCTGAAGAACTGTCACAGTCCAGAGGTCATTGAAGAGACAGAGTGACTAAATGTAATATATTATCCTGGATGGAATCCTGAAACAGAAAAGGGAAAAAAAGAAAAGAAAAACGAATGAAATCTAAAGCAAGTATGAAGCTTAGTTAATAATAGTGTACCAATATTGGTTCAGTAGATGTGGTAGATGTCTCATAGTAATGTCAAATGTTAATGAGAAGGAAACTGGGTGTGGGGTATACAGAAATTCTCAATACCCACTTTGCAACTTTTTGGCAAAATCTAAATTATTCTAAAATGAAAAGATTTTGGAGTACTATAAAAAGCAAAAAACAAGACAAACAAACTCACATTTGCTACATCTTATCCCGCTTGCAACTAATAGTAAGTCACGAGGCTCAGGGTATGTTCAAGTCTGTCTGGAACCCATGCCCTGACTTTCTTTATTGCTGCACTTGTGAGGCAGGTGAAATGAATGAGATGAGAAGAAAGCCAATCACAAGACAGGGAAACATGCCTCCCGCCCCCCAGGCACCTGCTGGGAGCCACATCTGATCCTTGTTCTTATATTGATTTGTCATCACATTTAAAGCACACAGCAACTAAGTCTGTGAGTGGAGTATTTCTCATATCATTTTCCGGATAAAGTTTCTCATAAAAATGAAGCTAAACTGGGAATAGCGCCAAAGCTGACCTTGTTTAATTCATTCAAAAAGTATTAATCAGCCGGTCTCAGTGGCTCAGCTTGTAATCCCAGCACATTGGGAGGCCGAGGTGAGTGGATTGCCTGAACCCATGGGTTCAAGAACAGCACAGGCAACTTGGCGAGACCCCATCTCTACAACTGATCACAAAAACTAGCTGAGCGTGGTGGTGTACATCTGTAGTTCCAGCGACTTGGAAGGCTGAGGCAGCAGGATTGCCGGAGTCCAACAGATCACGCTGGGTTTGCCGTGAGTGTGCCACTCCACTCCAGCCTGGGCGATGGAGTGGGACTCCAACTAAACAAACAAACAAACAAACAGTATTAATTGAGCATCTGGTTTATCGAGATGCTAAAAAAATTTTAAGGTAATGATGTGGGTTCAGGGAACATAATAGTGAATAAAATAAAATTCATTCCTGCCCTCATGGAGTTTCCATTTCAGTTGAGGAGAGCGAAAAAACGAAAGACAAGGAAGTTACCACTAATTGACCAGATAAAGATGTCTGCCCTATAAATAAATTAGGATTTCTGTTCCTGATCTAGCATGTAAGGAGCTCTAGCAACAAATAAAAAGATGAAAACCTGAAAAAACCGACAACTCTTCCTTTTTCCTTCAAAGGAATGAGGTCACGGGTGAACCTCTGCCCCCAAAACTGGAGAGACAAATAGGCAGATGCAGCGAATATTAACAGAATAGAAGCCCAAGAAGACCCATCTCTGTGGGCACCAGCATCAGGGGAGGAAAACCGAAACTGTCATTGACAATGTGCTGAAGGTTGAGTGTGGTTCAGCCTGTGTGTTATGGACTCCAGGCCCTGAGGTGGGTGCAGTGGCGCATGCCTTTCGTCTCAGCTACTTGGGAGGCTAAGGGAGGAGGACCCACTGAGCTGGGAGTGACCTGCAAATGAATTATACATCTGAAAGTAAAATGCAAAACCACGAAACTTTTAAAAGTTAACTTAGGAGAAAATCTAGATGACTTTGGGCATGGCAGTGATTTTTTTAGCTATAACATCAAAGGCGCAATTCATTAAAGAAATAATTGAAAAGCTGGACTTTTTTTTTTTGAGTTGGAGTCTCTGTTGCTCAGGTTGGAGTGCAGTGGCGCGCTCACAGTCACTGCAGCCTCGACCTGCTGGGCCCAGGTGATCCTTCGGCCTCAACCTTCCAAATAGCTGGAACTACAGGCATGCACCATCACGCCCAGCTAATGTTGTGATTTATTGTGGAGAAGAAGTCTCCCAAGTTGACCAGACTAGTCTTGAACCCCTGGGCTCAGGCAGTCCTCTTGCCTCGGTCTCCCAAAGGCAAAATTTAAAACTTCTACTCCATTAAAGACACTGTCAAGCAAATGAAAAGACAGGCAAGCCGGGCTCGGTGGCTCAGCCTGTAATCCCAGCACTTTGGGAGGCTGAGGTGAGTGGATTGCCTGAGCCCGTGGGTTCGAGACCTGCCTGGGCAACTTGGCGAGACCTCATCTCTAGAATAAATCAAAAATTAGTCGGGCATGGTAGCATGTGCCTGTAGTTCCAGCTACTTGGAAGGCTGAGGAGGAAGGATCGCTGGAGCCCAGCAGGTCGAGGCTGCGGTGGCTGGAAGCGGCCACTGCACTTCAGTCTGGGTGATGGAGTGAGACTCCAACTCAAAAAAACCAAAACAACAACAACTACAAAAAAAAACAGGCAAAAGACTTGAAGAAAATAAATACGGAAGACATATCTGATAAAGGACTATCCAAAATGTGCAAAGAACTCTTAAAATTTAACAATAAAAAATGAATAACCTGATTTAAAAACCAGGCAAAAGATTTGAACACACAATTCATCAAAGAAGGTAGACCAATGGTAAATAAGCATATGAAAGATACTCAGGATAATACGTCATCAGGAAAACTAAAATTAAGACAGTAGGATATGATAATGGCCAAAATCCAGAACACTGGCATCAACTCCTGACCAGGATATGGAGCAAGAGGAAGTTCACTCGTTGCTGGTGGAAACGCAAAATGGTGCAGTCACTTTGGAAGATAGTTTGGCAGTTTCTAACAAAACTGAACATACTCTTACTGTCATATTCAGCAACTGCATTTTTGGCATTTATGCAAAGGAGTTGAAACGTATGTTCATAAAAAAATTTGCATACATTTATGGCAGCTTTATTCATAATTACCAAAACTTAGAAGCAACCAAGATGTCCTTCAGTAGATGAACAGATAAATAAACTTGTATTTCATCCAGGCGATGGAATATTTTTACACTGGAAGCGTTGAAATCTGTGTGTCCATTATTCTAGGGGGAGACCAACAAAAGCCAGAACCGATTTACAAAAATTGTGTATTTATTCTTATTCTTCAGTCAACTTTAAGGTATTCTTCATTGGATGCAATACACCTGTCGGGATGCTTTTCCCACGGCTCAAAACAGTTTTTGAACTTGTCAATTTTGTTGTCTTCTAGTGCTTCTGACATTTCTTTGTTTCACCTCTTCCACCTTTGCAGGGACTTTTTTTTTTTCATCCGGGGAAACAAACAAACAAAAAAAAACTGCTCAGGGTAAGCTGGGTGATTAGGGAGGGTAGGGCCAGGGGGGGTCACACCATTCTGGTAAAAAACTGCTGAACACTCGGTGTGGTGTGGGCAGGTGTATTGTCATGGTGGAAGAACCAGTCAGCTGTTTGCCACCACTTGAGGCGCGTCTTCGGCAAACCGTGATGCCACCTTCTCAAAACTTCCAGAAAAAAATTTGGTTAACCATTTGATCTGGAGGACCCAATTCCAAGAGTACTACCAGAGGTCCACCCTCCAAAAGATAATTCCAGGTTTGGGGGTGGGGTCTCCCTTCATAAATGTATAGTATAGGGTATTCTGTTTTGGTCACATTATAAATATGGAGTATAGACAAACTAAAGGCTGATAAGGATAAAAATGATATTTAATAATTCTTGATCATTTAGTACATGCCGAGTATCATGCTAAGCATTTTACCTACATTCTCTCATTCATCCTTCCTAGTCATTTATGAGACAGACATTATCATTGTCCTTTAGTTGACACAAAGCCACACACCTAATAAAAGATGGAGCCAAAATTCAAATCCAGGCAGGCTGACTTCAAGCCTCACTCCCACATCACTTCCCTGTGGAACTCAGGATGCTGTTCTCTGAAGATCAGAGGAAGGAACCGGAAACGATTAGATAGAGGATGAACTGACCTGAGGATGACAAATTGCTGTCCCCAAATACTGAGTCACCTCCCAGGTGAAAAAGGCATACACTTGCACCCAAAGAAGGATGTGTGAAAGCCATAAGGAAGGAAGTTTCACCTGAAAAAAGCAATAATGTTCTAACAAAGGGAGCAGCAAAATAAAAAAGGGGCATCCTGAGATACGGCTTCGACTTTTCTTTCTTTTACTTTTTGGATTCGTAAGATCGGGTCTATGGGAACCCTCAGGCTAAATGAACTTCCTTTCGATCTTGAGATCCTAGAAATCACTGCCTTTGTGAAACGTATCCAAATGCTCCTCTTGCTTTTGCCAGATGGACTACATAGAGCATCTTACTGTCTTCTATAAAACTAGAGCCTGATTACTAGTTTAGTGTTTCCCACACCATTGTGTAAGAATCTGCACTTCTACTTTTATTTATTTATTTATTTTTGTTATTTACAAAGATTTATTACAGCACGGGAGGGATTCAGGCCTGGAGTCAGGGAAGGGGAAGGAGGCAGAGCAGCCAAGGGACGAGAAGAACCTGGTTCCCTCTCTATGTGCCCCCCAAAAGGACATAGACCAGGCGGCACTCCTGGTATCAAAGCACAAACAAAACACAACAAAGTAGCCTCTGCCAGTCCATCTTCCAGGCACCCAGGAGGAGCGGAGTGACAAGGGGAAGATTTCCAAAACGTGGAGGCTGTGGAGAAAGATGCCTGAGTCCTGGGCCCTGGTGAGAGGTGTGGTGACGTGGAATCAATCACCCATAGGGGTGGGGATGGAGAAGGGCACCCACAGGTTCTCAGGACCTCTTTACCCCAGATCTTAGGGTCCTGCCCTGTAGGTCTCCTGTGTTTAGGGGAGAGGATCTGGGAAGTAGAATTGTGAAGGGCAAATCCTTGTTCTTGGTTTCAGGGATTTTCTCTCACATCCCACCTCTCACTGGGTGAATGGAAGAATGACTGGCAGAGGTAGGCATCAGGCAGCAAGCACTCAGGTTCTCTGGGCATCAGCCAAAGGTGGGCAAACAAGCAAATACAGACCAGCCTTAGTCTTCTAGAAGTCAGAAGCTGCAGCCCTAGCAGGTGAGGGGAAGGGCACAAGACAGGGTGAGGACAGAGTGGGTTTCTGGGGAACAGCAGTGTCCCCTCCATTTCTCCTGGGAGATGCTCGGTGCTTATGTGCCAGGTTCAGGGCAAACAGGGCACTGAGGCCCCTCCCCAAGCTCACTGAGTGCTGGGTCTTCCACTTGGTCCCCAGGGCTTCCATCTCTCTGGGGCTCATTCAGAGGGGGAGGGCGCTCCCAGGGCCCCTCCAGCCCCTGGCCACAGGTTGTCTTCTGCCCAGCAAACTGCCTGATGCCCTTCAGGATTTCCGCCTGGCTGTCCTCTTCTTCCTCCTCGTCCTCATCCTCCTCCTCCTCCTCTCCTCCTCCTCTCTTGAATAACCCAGCTCCCGCAGCTCTCCCAGCTCATCCTCCTCCTCGGACACCTGGTTCTCGTTCAAGTTGCTGATGGACTGCAGGTGAGACTCAGCAATGCGCTGCACGGCTTTCAGCAAGGGGGGTGTGTAGGCACAGGGGTTGGGTCTCTTCGACTTGAGGTGGTGCCCCTCTCCAGAGGCTTGCACTTCTACTTTTAAAAAAAAATTATTTATTTTTTATTCTAAAGAGGTGGGGGACAGTTCAGGGTTAGATATACAAGTGTGCATTATGCAGGTTTTCTTGTTGATGAGGTGTGGCAACCCCCAGGAGTTTCCTACTACTGCGATCCCTTTCTTATAGTATTATGATAATTCAAGGTCTGCTTATGAGTGAAAACATGTGGCACTCAGTTTTCTATATCTGTGACAGATCACTGAGTACGATCAGCTCTAAATCCATCCAAGTTGCTGTGAAGTCCATATGTGTATCCTTCTTGATGGCTGCATAATATTCCATTGTGTATATTTACCACATTTAAAAAATCCAGTCCTGCTTTGATGGGCAGCGTGGTTGGTTCCATGTTTTTGCTATTGGGAATAGAGCTGCAACAAACATGTGTGTGCAGATATCTTTTTTGTAGAATGACTTGAATTCCTCTGGGTATATTCCCAATAGGGGAATGGCTGGGTCATATGGAAGGTCAATTTCTAGTTCTTTCAGAAATCGCCACACTGTCTTCCAAAGAGGTTGCACTAGTCTGCATTCCCACTGGCAGTATAGAAGCGTTCCTTTTTCTCCTCATCCTCACCAGCATCTTGCTCTTCCACTTCTTGAGGACAAAAGCTCCTCTTTATCTCTGTTTCTTCAGCATCTCTCTTAGCGCTGTATGTGTAGCATGTCCTTAAAAACTTAGGAGAACTGAATTTTGGCCTCTTTTAAAAAAATATTCTGTTGTCACATCTTTTTCTGTTCTCAGTCACCAGCATGCTGGGGGAAAGAAAGCATCCTGTCATAGGCACAGACCCTGTGGTGCTTTTTTTTTTTTTTTTTTTTTTTTATCTTTTGAGTCGGAGTCTCACTCTGTCACCCAGACTGGAGTACAGTGGCCGCTCCCGGCCACCGCAGCCTCGACCTGCTGGGCTCCGGCTATCCTTCCGCCTCAGCCTTCCAAGTAGCTGGAACTACAGGCGTGTGCTACCATGCCTGGTTAATTTTTTGATTTATTGTAGAGATGAGGTCTCGCCAAGTTGCCTAGGCGGGTCTTGAACCCACGGGTTTAGGCAATTCACTCACCTTGGCCTCCCAAAGCATGGGATTACAGGCTGAGTCACCGAGCCCGGCCTTTGGTGCTTATGTCATAGAAAAGTAGTGAGAAGACAGGGAGACACTTTGAGAAGCTCATGCAAAGGGGAACCACCATGCCCATGTAAGGACCGGTATGGGTATATCTCCCAAGAATATCAACTTTCCAGAAACAAATGCACATAATTCTATGCCAACACCACAGCGCTTCTTCAAGGAATTGAAGCAAATGCTAATCATTGAAGGTCCAATTCTTTCAGTCTAAAGCTTCTTGTTGGCACAAAAGATTTAACAAAAGATGGTTTGCCATATTGGTGTTTATATTCTTGATGAGGGATGTGGTTACATTCTTAGATTATGGTTTGTTTTCCACATGTGGTCTAAAATAGAACAATTTTGTTTGATACTTTTGGGTACTAAATATAATTCAACCATCCACTGATTATACCAGCTACTGGTTAGTTGTAGGACCATTTAATTCAAGACCTCTTTTTCAGCTACTAAATTTGTGGGTGAACAAAATAATTACTATAATTGTTCACTGCTGTGAGTTTCTTGCTTATCGATGCAGGATTACTAATATCTACTTGGAAGATGGCTAGAGATGGACTCTCTGAGAGGAAAAGGGGGTTTCTGAATGTCATTAAATTAATTTTATGTCCACAGATATTTCTCTTCAGGATGTCTGTAATAATGGTAACTTTGACTTTACCACTGAGTATCTCAGAAATATTCTATCTTCAGCTGTAGGGATTCACATGGTGTTTGAACAACTGAGTTAGCCAAATTGCTGAGTATGTATAAAGTTGTGTTGAATCTACTTTTCTCCTGAATTGAGAAATATAGTAGGCAACCCTTCTGCATCTTGGAGACTAGTTGGGAAATACTCTGTGTCTACTATACATGTATTTGTACTAAAAGTATTCTCACACATAACAAAAACTCCAGAGGGAGATCAAGCTTCAGGGCCGTTAGACTTGGTGACTCAACAAAGTCACCTGAGATGGCAGTTCCTTCTGTACCTCCTCTCTGAAATCCACAGCTCTGTCAACATTGTGAGGGTGGCTTTTCTCAAGGTCACGGTTGCTTGTTCGTAGCAACAGAGGCTAGTACGCACTCAGCAAGGTAAGAAACAGGTTCTTTTTCTCAGAAGGTTGAAGTAACCCTCATCTGGTGTCTTACTGACTCAAATTGGCTTAGAGCCACCCATTCCCAAGCTGATCACTGGCGAGAAGATTGGGTAACCAGAACTGGCGAGACAATGTGCACCACATCCATTTTGGAAATAGGACACTTCATTTATTATTTTCCTTTAAAAAAATTTTTTTACTTTAAAGATGTGGTACAGGGTTAAGCACACAGATGTTCATTATGCAGGTACCCTTGTTGATGAGGTGTGTCCCTCCCCCTCCCCTGGCAGTTTCCCACTACTGCCAATCCCTTTCTTATAGTATTATGATAATTGTTCAAGGGTCACTTATGAGTGAGAACATGTGGTATTCAGTTCTTTGTTTCTGTGATAGATCACTCAGTATTATAGACTCTACGTCCCAAGTTGCTATGAAGTTCATAATTTTGTCCTTCTTTATGGCTGCGTAATATTCCATTATGTATATTTTCCATATTTTTTTTATCCAGTTCTCTTTCGAAGGGCAGCACAGTTGGTTCCATATTTTTGCTATTGTGAGTCATGCTGCAATAAACATGTGTGTACAGGTATATTTTTCATAGAGTGATTTGAGTCTTTCCAGTTATATTCCCAGTAGGGGGATTTTGGGGTCGTATGGAAGGCTGATTTTTAGATCTTTTAGGAATTGTCAAATGGTTTTCCACAGAGATTGTACCAGTTTACACTCCCACCAACAGTGTAGAAGTGTTCCCTTTTGGCCGCATCCTCTCCAGCATCTGTTGTTTTTTGAGTTATTGATGATGACCATCCTGACTGGAGTTAGGTGGTATCTCAGTGTGGTTTTAATTTGTATTTCTTTGATGACTAGTGAGACTGAGCATTTTTAAATAAATCTGTTGGCTGCTCATATGAAGAACAGGCATATAGACCAATGGAACAGACTAGAGATTCTGGGAGCAAACTTTTTTAATTTCTCAACCAACTCATCTTCAACAAAGCCTCCATTATCAACCACTGGGGTGAGGAGAACCTATTTAGTAAATGGTGCTGGAAAACCGATTGACCACATGCCAGAGATTAAAACAAGACCCCTACCTAATACCGTTCACAAAAATCAACACTAAATGGATCAAAGACCTAAACATAAAACCTCAAACTATAAGGTTTTATAGTTTCTATAACTATAATTTTATAGTTTCTAAGAAAATGCAGGAGACACCCTTACGGAAATTGGAACTGGCAACCAATTCCTGATCAAAACTCCAACTGATGCCATAAGACATAAGATAGGCTGGGTGCAGTGGCTCACACCTATAATCCCAGCACTTTGGGAGGCCAAGGTGAGAGGATTGCTTGAGCCCACGGGTTTGAGACCCCCCTGGGCAACTTGGTGAGACCTCATCTCTACAATAAATCAAAAAATTAGCTGGGTGTGGTGGCACACATCTGTGGTTCCAGTTACTTGGAAGGTCGGAAGGATAGACTGAGGTGGAAGGATCGCCTGAGCCAAGTAGGTCCAGGTTGTGGTGGCCGTAAGCATACCACTGCACTCCCGCCTAGGTGACACTGAGACTCCAACTCAAAAAAAAAAAAAATAGACAAGTGGGACTTCATCAAACTGACAAGCTACTGCAAAGCCAAAGAAACCATCAAAAGAGCAAGAGAGCAGGGAGATAGCCCACAGACTGGGAAAAAATATTTGCCAACTGTATGTCTGACAAAGGCCTAACATCTAGGATCTACAAGGAACTCAAACGTGCCGAAAAGAAAAAAACAAAGTGGGCAAAAGATATGAATAGTCATTATTCTCCAATCTGTTATCTCCTCTTCCAGATGATAGGTACTGAGAACAAGCTGTGCTCCCAGGCTACTAAACCCCTTTCTCAGAAAGCTCCCTCTCTGGTGGGAAAGGAAGATAATTAGCATACGAAAGGCGTGGTGGGGTCCAGGTGAAGACCTTCCTCCTAGCAAGAGTGCCTAGTTCTGCCCAGGAGAGAGGAGCAAATGGGTCAGACTTCTGAGTAGACGCCCTATTTTGACTGTCTTGGGGAAAACACACAATTAGATAAAAGGAGATAAAAAGAGAAGATGTTGAGGGAGAGTAATAAAGGCGTAGGATTGAAATGAGATCATGTCGTGCTGAGGAGATCAAAAAGAAAGAATGTTCTGAGAAAAAAAAAGTGCAGTGAGGAAGGCAGTAGAAAGATAAACGAGAAGAATAGCAATGACGACTTAGGAAATTTCTAGCTCAACAACTTTAAAACTCTCAACAGGGAGGGGAAGCCTGAAGCACAAATAACTTCCCCAAGGGCGGGGCAACTAGTAAGGGACTGAGTCGGGATTTGAACTCAGAGAAGTTTAGCTCCAAAACACAGGCTCTTTTGGCGTATTTCTCTGCCTTCGGGTGAGGATGAGGATTGAAAGTGGTAAGTAGATTCTGAAACTAGGATGTGCAGTGTCAGGAAAGAAGAAGGTTAAAGGCAGACTGAGTGGCATGGCGAAATGGGGAAGACATGGCGGCAGCCAACGGGGCTGAGGGTCTGGAAGAGCTGTGAACACGGGGAGGTCTGGCTCAATGGCACTAGCTCTATTGCCACTCTGTTTTTCACTAATACCCAAAGTTTTCTGAGCTGTCGTTTCTGAGAGTCTTTTTTCCTTCTCTGATGTAATTTTCACACTTTCCTGCAACTCTTTTTTTTTTTGAGTTGGAGTCTCACTCTGTCGCCCAGACTGGAGTGCAGTGGCCGCTCCCGGCCACCGCAGCCTCGACCTGCTGGGCTCCGGCGATCCTTCCGCCTCAGCCTTCCAAGTAGCTGGAACTACAGGCGCGCGCTACCACACCCGGCTAGTTTTTTGATTTATTGTAGAGATGAGGTCTCACCAAGTTGCCCAGGTGAGTCTCGAACCCACGGGCTCAGGCAATCCACTAATCCCAGTCCCTTTCTTCTTCTCCTTTTTTTTTCTTTAGAAAGCAAGATTTATTGAGAGAACAGAAAAGCTCCCGCAGTGGGAGGGGACCCGAGGGGGTTACCCCTTTACTTCTTGAACGGCATCCCCTTCAGACAGTCGGTCATTGCTCCAACCACAAACATCCTCACCCGCACACATCTTCTTGGAGAGCCTTTTGCTCCTTGTTTCACCCTGCGGACATTCTGAGACAGAGTCAAGAATCTATCAGGGGACTTCAGCCACTGAGCTCAGCATTTGGGACTCCTAGCCTAGTGGGTTATCATTGCTGGCTGCACATTAAAATCAGCCAGGAGCCATTTTAAAAAATGCAATTTCCTGACTCTCACGCTAGACGTCCTAGGTGGGAATCTCTGGAGATGAAGCCCAGGTAGTCCTGTTTGTTAAAGTTGTCCGGATCAACTCATGCAACCACCAGCCAGCCTAGGACAGCTATTGGGACCCAAAGCTCTAGCTTCTGACTCGTTCTTCTATTATTTAGATTCTGCGGTCTTCTGGGCTTTGAGAGCAAAGCAGAATCACCCTTGGTCACTACCTGATAACTGGATCTCTCTTGCATGCAGAGTTGTCTCCTGTGACTTGGAGACATTATGGGAAATTATCCCAGGCTGACCCTGCATTTACTGCAATTTAAAAACCATGTCATAATTATATCCTATCTGTCTCTTACACTTCCCTTGTCTGGAACCCAAATCTCTTCTCACCAAGAGGGCCACTATTTTGACAATACAAAAAGGAGCACTGTTCTGCACTGGTCTCTTCTTGCAGTCATGTAAAGCCAAAGTCAGCTATTTCTGCTTTTATTGACTTCGCCTTTATCATCCTCCTTGTATTCCAAGTCCCCCTTCCTCGTCCCACTGGTTGTCGTGGCCCCCTCTTGGTTGGAAACTCATGTTTTCTTCACCTGAGCTAGGTAGGGGGATACAGGCTGGGGTCTGCAAGGTGTAAGCCTAAGACTGAACTCTGAGATGGTGGAAGTCTGGTAGGTGAGGATGGGAAGCAAAATCACCACTTAACCCTAGGGAACCGGGAACTTTTTAACTACTTTCTAGTGAGAGTTCTTCGTTCATAAACCCAACACATTTGCGAGTGGAGGACCGAACCTTTCCCTCTAAGTCTCCAGGGTGGAGAGTCAGCACCAGCAGTGGTTTCCTGGGGATGTGGGGAAGCTGACCTAGAGCCTCAGAAGCCTTCCCTGAGATTGGCATTCCTGGGGAGTGGAGCCTGGATTGGGTTCTGTGGCTCTCAGCCTCGAAGACGGTGTGCAACAATCAGCACAGGAAGTGCTGCGCAGAGACTCCGCCTTGTGAAGAAGGACCGTACTCTGACAGAAGGAAGAGGTTCAGATAAGAGTTTAGAGGTCAGTGATGTTTCCAGTTCCCTGTGAATGTGGGACTGGGTGAGTTTAGCACTTGTGAACACACGGCGTGTGGAGGTGGTAGGATGGTGGGGAAGGCCTGAGCCAGAGAGAGACAGGGAAGGGAGGAGAGGGACGGGATAAGCATCTTCCAGAGGAATCCACGGGATCTGGGAGGAGGAGCCAGAAGACCCCCCAAGGACTTCCGAGGATCTCCAGTCAGGGCTCAGTGTTCATGAAAAAGATAGTTAATTAGATCTTGCTCATTCACCCTGTGATTAATTCCTAACTGAGAATTTCTGTTTCAACAGTCATGAAACTCCTGCCTTGTTTAAGTGACAGGAGACTCTTACACACGCCTTTCTGGGTATGAACACCACAGACCATTTTGCCTTTTCCAAGTCTGCATTTTATCTATCAACTCTTTATGGAAACTCCTTGGTGACACCTCCACGACAAACATCATTTTGTTTCATTTTTATCTCTTCTTGAACTATTTGTTTTACTCTCTTGATGTACAAAGTATTTAGTGTCGACCCAACCAAAAGAATATTCATTGAAAATTATAGTATTTACTTGATAAAGGAAATTTTTTCTCAAGCACCAGGTATGAAATTATACACAAATACAATTTCTTTAAACATGTATTCACACAGTAGTGGAAAGCTATCAGGGGCGGGGGGTTGGGACTGGCAGTTGACAGAAATCGCTAGGGGAGGAGGGGCATACCTCATCAACAAGGGTACCTGCATGATCAATGTTTGTATACCTAACCCTGAATTGACCCCACATCTTTATAATAAATAAATAAATTTAAAATAAAAATGTATTCACAAACTCCCATCTCCAAACACAAGGGACCAGAGTGTTGAAATGATTCTTGGTTTCAGCGCATCAGTTGTCCAAAGATCAAATACAAGATGGGTGGAGAACTGAGAAATTAAACATCTAAAATGAAGATGTTTCCTTTTTAAGAAAGTGCTTTCTTTAACTCATTCTCATGGACAGGGAATTTCAGTACCCACCACCTTATTGCTTCTAGCTTGTTAAAGATGTTTTTTCTTATGACGGGGAATCACCAGGTCCAAGAAAGGCATAGCTAACCTAGAATTTATTACAAAAATAAGCATTGCCCAATGACCTCCCCACTTCCTCTCCCTTTGGTTTCTTTATGAATGAAATCCTTTGAGGAAGAAGTTGCAACGATGGTCTTAGATCTCTTGATAATATACAATCAAAATACAGAATTAAAGTGTTTTCCAGTTCATAATAATTTCCCTCTTGGTGTCTTAAAATTTTAATCAATCCAATGAATCTTTGCATTCACTTAATAAAGGATAAGAGTCTCATAATTTATTCACAGACTTAATTTTACAAAAAGGCTTTATTTTAAAACTATGGCAAAAAAATTTAGTCATTTTTGAAGGGATCAAACAAATCCTTCACACTCCAAAGTTCCAGATCCCTCATATGCGTTATAATGACACCTACATTATTGCTTTAAAGAGGTTCCCTAGTTATTTATGTCATGCTTAACTAACTATGAGTAATCAATTATTCAGGAAATTGCGTATGACTTTTAAAAACATGCACCTGATGTATTCGAATGTTCCTGAGAAATTCCTTGACTATGTAATTTGTACTTTCTGCCCCAGATCCAATATTAGTTAAATAAAATGTTTCACTAGGTTAAATAAAGTTTTCAACTAAAAATAAAAGTAAATTCAACATAGCTTTTACACACATTCGGCAGTATGGGAAACTCAGTTATTCTAACACCAGGTAAATGCACGAAGCCGAGGATAAAATGTTTCTGAGATACTCAGTGGTCACGTCAAGGCTACTAGTATCACACACACATGAGATGAGCTTCATGACAATCAGCAACCCTCTCTTCCCCCAGGTAGTCAACTTCTAGCAGTCATCCACGTTGATGCTAGTAACCCTGTATCACTAGCAAGGAACTCTCAGAAGTGAAAAATTACACTGAATGTTTTGGAAAATGCTGGAATAAATATGTCATCCTCTTCTCCGGAATATCCTTCCTATTCTGTTACAATGCTGATTATTTTTCAAATTCTTGCTCAAATCCAAATCTCTGAGAATGGACCACCTGACCTGCAGTGGTACTTTTCTCTTCCAAATGACTTTTCCAGTTACAATGTGTGTCGCTTATTCAGCTTCTGTTGCCCTCGTGCTATTGTTTCATCGCTGGCTATGTTTTAGTTCCCAACAATAGCATAATGTCAAAATACAATCTGGAAATTTTTCTGCTCTGAATACATCTTAGGCCCCTAACACTGGCTTGAGGACTAATAACCTGGCCTCCTGCTTTTATTTCTGTCACTTATTCTGATAAAGACTATGTGACAGGACCTCGCATGTTCTCATAATCCACATGCCTGGAACATCATTTGCATTTTATATATACTGACTATGGCAGAAATTGTTGTAGTCCCTGGAATCCAGCAATGAGTAGGGAGAAAGGCCCAAGCCATGCCATCCTGTCCTAACAGGAAGAAGGGTTGAGGGAGAGGAGGAGGTATTCTAGTGTAGACACACCTCATGTATACATTAATCAGGTGCTATCAGATTGAATGTGTTCCCCAAAGTTCATGTGTTGGAAATGTAATCCTTAATGCAACTGCGTTAAGAGGTGGAGCCTAGTGCAAAGTTTTATCCACCCGAGAATAGATTAATGTTATCATGGGAGTTCTTGCGTTATAAAAGCAGGTTCAGATTTCTCTTGTCCTTTCTTCCCCCATGCCCCCTTTCTGTGTCCTTTTGCCACGGAGTAAATGGTACAGAAAGCAGGCCCTCACCACATGTAGGCCCTCAACTGGGACTTCTCAACCTCCAGAACTGTGAAAATAGTCCTTTTCTTTGTAAATAACCCAATCTAAGGTATCCTGTTATAACAGCACAGAAAGAACTAAGACATCAGGTCTTGAATCAATTTGTCAGTTGTAGGAACAGGGGAGGAAACACATCCAATCGTCTTTTTAAATGTTTTGGCCCAAACTTGGTGAAGGATAGTATTGAGCTAAAAAAAAAAAAAAAAAAATGACGACATGATTGTGGCATCAGAAAGAGCAGGACAATTACTAATTGTTCTGTTTTATTCAGTTTGGGGTTGAGATAATAATACAGTTATAAAACCCTACCTATCCTTCAAGGCATAGCTCAGATCCCACCTTCCTCTCACGCTACCTGTGGTTACCTCAGACATCAAGGATTTCACCCTTATCTAGCCTAATTCTGTGAAACTCCAAGCTCCTGTTATCCCATAGTGCAATGCCTTGTAACTGCACATTTATGTGCTTTCTCTCCTCCACTAGAGTGTAAGTTCCTCAGGGCTGGTTATGTCTCTAGTTAGTGTTGCATGATGGTTAAAACAGCTCTGGGCTGAGATTATCTGAATTTATATTACAGACAACCTCCCTAATAGATTTATGTCCTTGAACAAGTCAGTCGATCTGCTTCTCAGTTTTTTTCCTTTGCAGGTTGAAATGATGGTGATGATGATGATGATGATGATGATATAATAATAATAATACCTACTTCATGGGGTTGTGAGGAACAAGTGAGAAATGCATGAAAATCACTTACCATGTGTTGGGAGCCAGCCTTGGAGGCCCACCTGATTGACAGGGTCTTGGTGGGCCAAAGACCCTGGGCCGCAGGGCGAGCCCGAAAAGCTGAGGCCCTTCTGTCTTCCACCTTTGCTGTTTGGTACCACTGAAGAATTCTGTACAGTCGTGGAAGAAAAAAATGGCATGTTTATGCAATAAACACTACAGGATAAAAAAAAAAAATAACAAAGACACCTGGACAAAAAAGACAATTACAAAGCTCTAAAAGTCATAAAAGCCCCCCCAAAAAACTACTGCTACATAAAAAAATGTACACTTAAAAACTTTCTTGAGACATTTCAAAGACTGTAATTTGAGACTTTAAACTAAAACTATCATTTTTGGCTTTATAAATAAGACTCATTGTCTAAAGGTTTATAGGGATCTTGGCTTGTTTATTACTAAGACCACTAGATGGTAATAACTTTTAGAGGATATATACATAAAAATTTTCTTTGTCTTGCCCCTTTACAAATGGTATAAAAGCTTTCCATTAGCCAACATTAAATGTCATCTGTTCAAAAAACAGGTGTCCAAATATACTATTTTCGTCTTTCACCTATCCGTCTCTCCTTCAAAAAACCTCACACCCTTGACAGGGGCCAGACCCCCACAACCATGGTGATTATTTGTCACTCAATAAATCTTAGCTAAGACTTTTCCTCTTTGTAAATCCAACAACATTTAGCACCATGCACAGAAATAGCAGCTGCTCAAGCAAACATGCCTTGAATAAATTGGAGGCATACATGAATAAATGAGTCTTAGCAAAACAGATTGTTACATAGGACAAGATTCAGGGTTGAGAGAACAAAGGATGGAATCTGGATGGCCAGAGGTCACAACTGTTAAATTTTCAGTCTTAAATGAGCTTTCTACCACGAAACAATCGTGCAGATTTTATTTAGTTTCTTTTCTTTTAGGTTTTATTTTGTCCCAAAGTCATCTTGAACCTTTTGGGGAGTGTTTTGAGAACACAAGGGTTTTGTAACATAGCGTCTGTTTTGAGAAAAAAAAGAAAGAAACTACATTTCCACTTCAGTTCTTTGAGTGGAGCCCTGCATCAATTGGGCTCTTCACGCATACTACACTTCCTGTGGATTGCCAGTGGAACATGGGAGGTCTAAAGTCTATATTTTTTTGCTTTATTGTCAAAGCTATAACTTGAAATTTGTCAAAGAGGATTTCTCATTATTATTAGATATTCACATCCCTGCATACATAGACAGTTTTCCTAAGAGTTTCATTTAAAGTTTGAAGAACATTGCTTTCTACCACTAAGCCTAAGCACTTTGTGTGTGTTTTATGTAAGTAGCCTTTCAAGTTTCCTGATCTCTCTTCAGCCTGAGCTCAAGTTCAGATCTGAGGCATCATCCCAGGGAGAAGAGATGAGAAGATGGGCTTAAAACAAGCTGAGGAGTTTCTTACCATTGATTCAACAGCCTACAAAGTCCTTGGTGCCTGCAGTGTGGCTTTGTAAACAAAACAAAACAAAAACTCATGTCTTTGCAGCACAGAAATGTCCAGGTATGCCCTTACCTGTTTTCCCCCTATTTATCCACCAAAACAATAACAAGCAACTGGTGAGGGAATTTGTACAAATCAGGCACATGAAATAATCACTTCCTGGTGGCGCCATGGAACTGTCTATGATCAGGTGAACGGAGACAGCCCAGAAGGAGGGCTGTCATCCATCCCTTTAGCAGCCACCCAGACACAGAGCTGGCAAGCTCCAAAGAGCTGCACCGAGCCCTCTTGTGCTGGAGATAAACATGCTGAGAAGAAATTGAAATTGAAAGGGGAAAAAGGTGGGCGAGCAACTCTGAGACTTCCTGGTGGCCCAACAGGAGTTGGCAAAATCGGGCAGTTAAAGTGTGATGGGAACAGAGTCCCGACAGGAAATATGAACAGCTTGATACTCTTCACCTGATAAATTTTTAGAACTCATCTTAAGAGAAAACTAACCGCACTTTTAATGCTCTTAGCTGAAAACAGCCAAAGAAAATACTGTAATGTTCCTCTTAATTGTTGGACAAAGGAGGGATGTGGTTCCATTATGTCTGTCGTGGTCCTCTGTCTGGCATTGTGGTAATTTGCTAGGATCTTTGTCTCTATGTGAGGCACGCCACACACCACCCTGGTTCCCACCAGAGTCAGCAGTCTGTTTCCTCTTTGTCTTCCTTCTGAACTGCCACAGCAAGCCTTCCGCCTCCCCAAGGGTGCTGTCTTGCATTATTCCACTAAGAAGATGCTTTACCAGCACGAGCGTCCTCAGATGTGGTTCTCCCAAATAGCATCCTACCAGCAACTAAACAGTAACCGGCAACCATCAGCCTCTGAAGAGCGAAGGAGCTGAGGGAGGCAAGACCGCTCCAGGCTTAAAGAAACAACAATGAGAACATGTGCAGATTCCCAAAGAACACACACCAAATTTAATAAAGACTTGGTGCCACAGGAGGCTCTGTTAGTGGATGATGCTGGAGTTCCTTTGTTTTCCTCCCGCATTTTCTTGCATAAGTTTGTCTCTGAGTGCCATAATCTCAAATGGACAGCCAGTTTATCTTGGATGGTGCCACCTCTTGGTAGCCAAGAGCTGGGGCCAGGCAAACGAATGGCCTTGTTAGGTACTGACTGCATGCAGGCCAAGTTATGAGCTCTAGCCCATTAGGTTCGGTGTTCTCCCACCACCCTACCAACGTCTGGGCTGAGCTACAAGGGACATCGGGCGAAGAGTGTTCATGAAGTTTCCATGCTGCAGAGCTTGGAGAAGGGCCTTAAAATCCACACTTCCGGGGTGGAAGCTAAAGAATGCCATTAAAATGTTCAATTAGGGTCGGGCTCAGCGGCTCAGCCTGTAATCCCAGCGCTTTGGGAGGCTGAGGTGAGTGGATTGCCTGAGCCCGCAGGTTTGAGACTTGCCTGGGCAACTTGGTGAGACTTCAACTCTACAATAAATCAAAAATTAACTGGGCGTGATAGCGCACGCCTGTAGTTCCAGCTACTTGGAAGGCTGAGGCGGAAGGATCGCCGGAGCCCAGCAAGTCGAGGCTGCGGTGGCCGGGAGCGGCCACTGCACTCCAGTCTGGGTGACAGAGTGAGACTCTGACTCAAAAAAACAAGCAAAAACAAACAAACAAAAAAACACGTTCAATTAGGCTGGGCTCAGTGGCTCGGTCTGTCATCCCAGCACTTTGGAAGGCTGAGGCCAGTGGATTGCCTGAGCCCGCAGGTTCTAGACCAGCCTGGGCAACTTGGCGAGACCTTGTCTCTACAATTAAAAAAAAAAAATTAGCTGGGCATGGTAGCTTGCGTTTGTAGATCTGGCTACTTGGAAGGCTGAGGCGGAAGGATCACTAGAGCCCAGGAGGTGGATACTGGGGTGACCGTGAGCATGCCACTGCACTCCGGCCTGGGCGACAGAGTGAGACTACAACTCAAACAAACAAACAAACAAAATTTGGTTGTTAGTATTTGTCCATATAGATGGCAGGGAGGAGGGACTATCAGAAGGCACCCAGAAGCTTGGCAGAGAAGGGGTTATCTGAACTGGCTCTGGAAAAAGTCAGCACATTAACTCTTTTTGCCTGCAGAGGCAGAAGCAAAACATGAAGAACAAGGCATAAAATTCAGTGGCCTGTTCAGGTTTGTCACCGTGGGTGAAGGAACAGGGTGGGAGGAAAGTGAAGAATAAGTTCAGGTGAGCCGATGGGTGACACCGCTGGCTGTGCAGAGCCGAGGCCTCTGCTGGGGAGGCCCTTTGATGTGATTCTTGCGGAGGAAGGCCCCAGAGCAGGCGACTCTCTTCTGTCGCATAGGAACGAGGCTCCAGCTCCTTACAAGGCTCCTGTCCGCAGCCACTGCCCAGCACTGCCCACAGCTGCCCTCACGCCTAACTTTCCAGGGGGTGCAGGCCCAGCACACAGGGCCGCTCACTGGAACATGCCCAAGATCTCCCGAGGGAAGGGAAGGAGGCAGAGGGACAGAAGACACATTCACGGGCACCACCCACAGGCCCGCTACTTGTGTCAAAATGTGACCGAACGTTCTCTCTGCAGGTGTATCGAGCGAGGGTCGCCGTGCGGGGAAGGGGGGTGTGTGTGGCTTGACTTTTCCAGTACGAGAGAAGGAAGAGAAGAGTGAAGCCTCCTTGTGGTCATCAGCCAATGTCCGTTTTTCATCGTGCCCGTCTGTGCAAATCTGGCTTCCTGTCCTTGCCCCTCAATGGCCTCATCCTGTCAGGAGGCAGCTGGTTCGGTAAAGGCCCGCGCCGCTCAGCAGACGCCCGGGGGTGGGGGTGGGGGGTGGGGAGCAGGAGGTGGCCACCCCGACTCCAATTTCGCCCGCCTCTGGGTTAGCAGAGGCAGCTAGAGGTCCTGTGAAAAACGTCTGGGCGGCCTCTGTTGGCCGTCCTCCAGGAAGAACTGTTCACAGGCCTGTTCTCAGGCGGCCTCGTTCCAGAGGGTCTAACTGGGAACACAAAACGCGTGGCTTTTTTTCCCCACCAACCTCAAAGAGATCCTTTTATGGACAGACCCGTGCCGGCCTCCTTTTTTGAAATTCCCGTTGGGAAGCTGACCTCCCTTGGCCTGGGCAAGGCAACAGGTGACCCCTCGGAGAGTGGGAGGCAATCAAAGCGGCTCTGTCTCCGGGGTCTGGGCGTCACTGAGGACAAACGAAGTTTTCAGCCTGAAAGGACACAGGCGCTGCCTGGGGACACGGTGGTGGGATTGGTGGAGGGGTGGCGGAGCAGAGAAGTTGTGGCTGGTCCTTAAGCTTTGGAAACTCACTGGGGCACGATCCCATTAGCAAGCAGGAGAGCAGGAAGTGTACCTACTTTCGGAAAAGTTCCTTGGATTTTCATCCAAATGTACCTGATGCATTACAGCTTCAACCCTTCCCATCCACACTCAGAGTGGAGATTCTGAGTCAGGGTGGGACTCTCCTGGATGAGAAACAATGCACTGGGCTGAGGGGATTTTTTCTTACACACTGTGGTGTCTGGGATTGTTCAAATCACAAAGAAAGCATTAATTTGATATTGTTAATTTATTAAACCACAATTGAGCGTGATAACATGAAGCAGAATGAAAGGGGAAATGTACTCCAGCCACTACTCACATGCCAGCAGCTTGATTGACAGATCTTGTTTAAAGAAAGGACCAGCCAGACATGGACCTCTATAACTGAAAGCCAAAAGTCTTTGCTATTTTTGGTACCAATGGATTTGAGTTGTTATAATGGCCTTCTTTAGTCATGTGTTTAGATCTCCATATTTATTTTGTTCAGTGGAATATAAAAAGAAGCAAGCTGCACAAATGCTATTGGGAGATTTGGAATAGATGAATCACTCGTGCTCTTTGGTGTGTTTTTATTTTAGCTTAATTCATTTATACATTTAACTAGTTTAACCTGTGTTTAGAACTCATACAGTCTCTTGCACTAAATTAACCATTCGATTGTGGTGTTATAAAGTCCAGAGAAGACACAGTATTTGCCACAAGTAATCTACAGGGCCTAGAGAGAAAATGGAGGTGGTACCAGGCACACAGTTCTCACAGACTGCAGAATTTAGGCATGCATTATTTCACTTCATGCATGAAGCTGTCATAGCCAAGTACCATGACTTTGGGACTTGGAGTTAACCCAACTAGTAGGAGGGAAGTCAAGCCCCAAAGCCAGGTTGTTTGATTTCTCCTCTTGTCCTCTTTTAGCCCTGGATAGGAAGCCTAGAGAAAACGATCATCAGTGTTTTAAAAATTCACTATGTTTTTTCAGTGCTTGTGTCAGAAGAACTGAGACCTGGGTGACTGAACCCTGAGTGACTGATTGGCCCTAGGTCCATCACTAATGCTCTATTTCTCCCAGTGTCTGCATCTGTGAAGCATAATTACTTAAAGCACAAGTCATTCCACAGCTCTGTCTCAGGGTAATATAATAAAGGATAGTCATTTACCTAGGGATCATTCTTTACTGTTTGCAAAATTCATTTACACACATAAAAAGCTTTGAAAGGAAAAAAAGACAGTACAGTTGCAATTTTTCTTCTTAGAACTTCAGTTTTCCAAACAGCAGAAAAGATGGCTCTTCTCTATCTCAAATATTTAACAGGAGTTTGGAAGGAAATTCAGTTTCACTTGACCAGATTTCTCTGAGCTACAGAGACGTTCATTCAAAAACACTTTATTGAGCATCTATTGTCTATGAAGCATTGTATTAGGTGCAGGAAAGCAAAACTGGATCCTAGTCCTCAAAGAGCTAGTCGAGAGGGAGAAGCAGACTTCAAAAATAATATAACATCTATTGTAACGCTTGCTGGAAAAGAAATGGAAACTGAGCCAAAAGCTCAGGGCAGCCAGACGGGGCTGTTCTGGGTAGGCAGCGAAGACTCGAGGAAGTGCAGATGAAGAGAAAAGGCTGGAGGTGCAGAAGATTCCTGAAGTAGATGAGACTCTCACTACACTCTCCGCGTTTGAAAGCAGGAAGTCTCGAAACTTGTTTCGATCTTGTAGCATGAAGCTGGTACTGGGGACACAGAAGACACTCAGTAGCAACAGGAAGCGTTAACTCCACTGTGAGAGACCATCTTGCAAATTATAGGCCTTTGAAGAGGATGTTTCTTTTCTTTATTTAGGCTTCAACTTTAAGAATTAATATTTACGATTGGTAGATGTGCAAGTTAATGTGTATGTTTGTATCTGTGTGAGAGAAGGAGGGAAGGGGAGAGAGTCGTTCAACCGACATCCGCTAAGCATCTGGAGAGTTGAGAGGCCTAATTATAACCCACACTGGGTGGCGATCTCAAATGAGGCGGCAGGTGGCTTGCCCCTGTGCTGGTCTGTCCTGCAGGGGACTCACAGAAGGAATTTGATTCTGATGCGAGGTCGCAGGGCCAAAAGGGTATGACATACTGGAGAGAGTCCATGTTCTGTAAGAACAGCAAGCCCAACCATGGGGGAAGAAGGCAGTGCCTGGAGCATTCAGTCCGAGACCTTATGAAGTTTCATCTCCAGCAAGCCTTCCCCTTGGGCGCATTCAGGCTTAGTTTTTGTCCCTCCTAAGCTGAAATTTCATTTAGAAATCCGAGGGTTTCTCTTCTCTAACCTCTTGCTTGTTTATTTCAGGGTACTTGTCGCCAATTGTCATTATTTTGTTTATTTGGTTTTAACTATCTCCCCAACTAGACTACAAGCTCCAAGAAAGATAGTCTTTCTCACCATCATATCCTTGGAATCTTAGTAAGCGTGTATTTGATAAATATTTGTTGACAGTGAAGACTAAATTTCCTTTCCCTGTTTTCTTCTATTTCTGCGAGTGACATTTTCATTACTCAAATGTTTACCGAGGACATAACTACCACGTGCCTAGGTCCTAGGTGGCCAAAGGAATACAAAGAGGTATATTCGCTCACTTAACGACAGGAGTGTGCTCTGAGAAATGCATTGTTAGGCGATTTCATCGTTATGTGAGCATCATAGTGTGTATTCACACAAACCTAGTGGTATAACCTACTACACGCCCAGGCTGTATGCCTAGCCTATCACTCCTAGGCAACAAACCTGTGCAGTATGCTATCATACTGAATATGTAAGCAATTGGAACACAATGGTAAGTACTTGTTTATCTAAACATAGAAAAAGCATAGTAAAAATGCAGTATGATAATCTCACGGGATCATTGTAGTATAAGTGGACTATTACAGACTGAAACATTTTGTAGCTCATGACCGTACATGGTCCCTGAATCAAATGATGGCTCACAAAGACATTTTTAAAAGCCAATAAATAATAGTGCAGTGCACAGAAAAAGAAGATCCACCTGTGTCTGGATGAGTTGAGGAAGGTTTTAGAGAAAAGGAAATATTGCAGCTGTACCTTGAAGGCACATAGGTATCTGCAAAGTCAACACAGAGCGGGAATCACACAGGCATAGCCCAGTGAGTTGTGTTTGGAGCCTGATGGCTGGAACGTAAAATGAATATAAAAGCTTGGTGGGAAGTGAGGTTGGGCAGAGGCACGGTAGCAGGGAAATAAAGAACGTGCCTGTCATAATAAAGATGCTGGTGTTTAACCACTTTGGATAAAGTATCTTTGAAGAAGTTCAAACATGTGGGGAGATACGATTAGTTTTTCCAATTAGAAGACCATTGCAATAGCCCGGACAAGCAATGGTAAAGACCTGAACTAAAGCAATGAACAGGCAAGAACCAATTTAGAATATTTTTAGGAATAAACACCTGTATAATTTTGTAGCTATGTCTCTTAGGGTTACGTTGCAGAGAACAAACCCTACTACTCTAGCCAGATTAAGCAGAAAGACTTTTTTTAATAGGGCCTCAATAGATAATAGAATGTTAAGAAGGGTTAAGATCTTAAGCCGAATTTCTATTAATTCCCAGTGTCGCACAACAGAACTGGACTGCCAAGGGAGCTTCTTCTCTTGTTGTGAGCATAAAAATTACATGATCAATCTGGAAATTGCTGGAAGAACCAGGCCATCTGCTTTGATGTGCACCAGCAAAATGGACACCTTGTTTGCTACCTCTCTTCCTTCTAAGTTCAGTTCTGAACCAAACCTTACACAAAAGTATCTGGTTATTGGGTCCTAAATCACAATCAGATCTGCTTCAAGGATATCTGGGGAACGCCATTGTTTAGTCTGTATGTTTTTTGGATATGGAAAGTCACAATAGAGAGAGAGATTGGACAAGATACTGAGCAAGAAAATATCCACTAGTATATCCACCATGGTGGGCAATTAAATGGGGGGTAAAAGTGGGAGAGTGTAGAAGTTTCATGAGCCAGTTATTAGACCACTGATAGATGGAGATGTGCCATGATGGGAGTGTTTACACCATGGAAATTGGCAAACAGTACAAATTGGATATTTCTCCTTTCTTTCTTTCTTTCTTTCTTTCTTTCTTTCTTTCTTTCTTTCTTTCTTTCTTTCTTTCTTTCTTTCTTTCATTTTTGGCAAGTTCATTTATCAGCACACTACCAAACATAACCTACATACAGAAAGGTGCATGAGTCATCCGTGTCCAGCTCAATGAATGAATTTTCACAAACTGAACACACTCATATCAAGAAACACATTCTCACCTGCACCCTAAGACTACCTGCATGTTCTCTCCCAGTTACTACCCTGCACCAAGAGCAACCATCATCTTGACTTCTATCACCATGCAAGGTCTGACACTTAAGTCCGTAAACTCATCCTTGGAAAAGTGCACACCTCATTGCTGAATATCACTATGATCCGCTTTGAAGTACTCCATTCGGGAAGTTATGCGCCGATGCCAGTGCCTAATCTACCCATCAAAGCAATTTTGGAACTCACTTTCTGGAATGGCCATCATAGCTGTCATTGAGAAAATGTTGGAGTTTGAATTAGAGCAACGAACAAACATTACATTTCTTGTTAAACTTACAAGAATGGAAGTGAAATCAGGGGCATTTTAGTCCAAGTTTATAGGGATAATGCCATGGGAAAAAATGGCAGTGTGCAAACGGGTTGAACATTTTTCTGAGGAGAGAGAAAGCGCCACTAATGAAGAGAGGTCAGGACGGCCAGTAATGAGCAAAACTGATGAAAACATTGCAAAAATTCATCAAACTGTGTATCAAAATTGTTGGTTATGAGAAGCATAGCAGACCAAATAAACATTGATAGAGAAACAGCTAGGAAAATCTTAACTGAAAATCTTGGAATGAGAAAGGTGTGTGCAAAAATGGTCCCAAAGGAACTCTTGCATCACGGCAATGCACCTGCTCACAGCACTGTCTGTGAGGGAGTTTTTAGCTAGTAAGCAAATAACTGTGTTGGAACACCCTCCCTACTCACCTGATCTGGTCCCTATTGACTTTTTTCTTTACCCAAAGAAAAAGGAAATATTCAAAGAAAGACATTTTGATGACATTCAGGACATTAAGGGTAATATGATGACAGCTCTAGTGGCCATTCCAGCAAAAGATTTCCAAAATTGCTTTGATGGGTGGACTAGGCGCTGGCATCAGTGATAGTTTCCCAGAGGAGGTAACTCAAAGGTGACCGTAATGATATTCAGAAATGAGGTCTGTAGCACTTTTTCGAGGATGAGCTTGTGAACTTAATTGTTAGAACTTGTATATTAATTTTGCCTAGTCGATGGAGTTAGACTCCCACTCAAAAAAAAAAAAAGATATGTAGGTGGAGGGTGATGAACAGTCTGGAGATTAGGTGTACTTGTAAAGTAGCTGAATGATGTACATTGGGGTATAACCTACTTAGAAAGAAACTGATCAAGAGGGAATGGATAAGCCGGGCTCGGTGACTCAGCCTGTAATCCCGCGCCTTTGGGAGGCTGAGGTGAGTGGATTGCCTGAGCCCGCGGGTTCGAGACCCGCCTGGGCAGCGAGACCTCACCTCTACAATAAATCAAAAAATCAGCCGGGCATGGTAGCGCATGCCTGTAATTCCGGCTACTCAGAAGGCTGAGGCAGAAGGATCGCCGGAGCCCGGCAGGTGGAGGCTGCGGTGGCCGGGAGCGGCCACTGCACTCCAGTCTGGGCGACAGAGTGAGACTCCAACTCAAAAAAAAAAAAAAAAAGAGGGAACGGATAGAGAAAAAGAAGGATTATGTGAGATGAAGTTTCAATAAAATAAGGAGCGGGTATGACAGTGAAACAGGTGGATATTGTGAGAGGAAATTGTGAGATTAGCCACAGACACCTAAAACAAAGAACACTGAGATACACAGAAAACATTTAGGGCTTACTCAGTAGCCATATACTTCTCCTCTGATTCTTTTTTTTTTCTTCTTTTCTTTTCTAATAGAGATTCAGTTGTTCTCAGATGGCTTTTTCTTTGTTCGGTAGTTAGCATGTTTGAATCCCTCCTCAGCCCTAGAGGTCAAATTATGACCTCTAGGGCTGCCAGTCTCTCATACCTTGCTGGGGCTAAACTCATGGTCTCGAATGTTAACGTACATCAGAATCGCCTGGAGTGTTTGTTGAAACACACATTGCTGGGCTTTACTCCTGACCTTTCTTCTTCACCAGGTTATGGGTAAGGCCCAATCATGTGCCTTTCTAACAAGTTTGTAGGTGACGCTAGTGCTGCTAGTCTAGAAGTGGCAATTTGAGATTGACCAGTCTTTTTTTAAATTGGAGTCTCACTCTGTTGCCCAGGTTGGAGAGCAGTGGCATGCTCAGGGCCACTGCAGCCTCAACCTGCTGGACTTAGGTGATCCTTCAGCCTCAGCTTTCCAAGTAGCTGGAACTACCATGCCCCCTCCTTTTAAATTTATTGTAGAGACAAGTTCTCACCAAGTTGCCCAGGCTGGTCTCGAACCCCTGAGCTCAGACAAGCTTCTCTCCTCGTCCTCCCAAAGTGCTGGAATGACAGGCTTGAGCTACCACGCCCAGCAGAGAATGACTGGTCTTAGCCAATCATGGTTGTTTAATTTCCCTGGTCAGTTTAGACATGGACATATGACCAAACCCTGGCCAATGATAATCTAGGAGAAGTCTCCTGTCAGGCTTCCTGCCTATGTTTTCCTATCTAACATGTGGAGACATATGGAAGGAAAGAAATCTTCTCCAGAGGATGTATTTACTCATGAGGTCTGGAGAATGGCACATGCCATTGTGGCCATGAGGAGAGGCATCACCAAACCACCGAGGATGGTGAGACTACACTTAGACAGAACACACCCCAGTACATGACAATCTCTTTGAGCTGCTAAATTGATCCATCCTGAAAACATGCTTCCCCTGGGCCTGTACTACGTGAAATAAATTTGTTAGTGCTTAAACTTTTTATTTTGATCCTTGATTTCCTTCTCTTGTCTGATTGCTCTAGCTAGGAATAAACAAAACAAAGCAAAAAAATTTTTATTTGGATTGTCTATTCTGTAGAGCTGAATGTATCTTATTGTTGCCGATATTATGTTATCTACCTGATAAGAAAATAATTTAAGGGACTACAATCCCCACTGACTGATAAAGATGTGGAAGAAAATTTGTTGCCAGTGAGAATGACAGTCTTTTAAATATATAATCTGGAAATATTTATTAAAATAAAAAATATATGAAAATTCTAATGCAGAAATCTTACTCTAGGAAATCTATCTTATGGAAATAAAATTGCTCATGAAAAAATATACAGTTAAAGATAATTATTGTAATATTTGTCAAGTCTAAAATAATAAGAAGAAATAACTTGAAAATATTTCAGTAGGGGACTATTGAATCAATCATGATACATCTATTCTGTGACTTATTATAGAACTATTTTTTTAATAAGTTAAATTCACATCTGTGGACCTGGGAAGACACTCATTTGCAGAGAGGTATATATAGTATAATAACAATTTTATAAAAGCAATACATTTCAAACTTTATATCTTAATACAGTATTTTCATAGAAGTATGAAAAAATGTGGAATGATAAACACTGAACTGTTAACACAGATGTCTCTAGAAAAAAGCACTGAGCTAAGAAAGTACAAAAAATATATTCTGATACAATACTTAGTGACAAAGGGCAACTTGCAGTGCTCTATTGACTTAATTGCAAATATGTAAAAATTGATGATGATACTAGAAGCAAATTAAAGCATTGAAGCAGTCGTTTAATTAGGGCAATGTAATACGGGATCATTTTTAGTTGAATTTCAATTATGTTGATTGCTGACATGGAGGTAACAGTAACAACACGGGATGCTGAAATTTAAAACTGCAGTTGGCAAGGCTGAAAGTATAGCGATTGGTATGCATGAGAGAATCAAAGTTAAGGTGAAAATCCCTGGAGCTGAGGAGACCAAAGACTTTTACGTCGTCCGCATGGAAATCACCAGGGCAAATTCAGTCTTTGAGACAGGATGGATAATCTGAGCCAAAGACCTCAGTCAGAGGAACAGGGACGGAGGACAGAGAAGAGGAAAGAAAGACAATGACATGAACTTAAACAAGAAGAGTTAAGCAACGAGGAACTTTAAACAAGACAACATGGTTCAGTGGGTATCTTTTGAAATGGCCAAGAATATGCTTGCCTCTCCCTGCCTTTATTCACTCCCGCAATTCCTTATTTCAGTACCCGAGGGGAGCTTTGCTTCATTTACCTGTTCTTTCTTTCTTTTTTTTTTTTTTTTTTTTTTGAGTTGGAGTCTCACTCCATCACCCAGGCTGGAGGGCAGTGGCACGCTCACAACCACCACAGCCTCGATCTGCTGGGCTCCGGCGATCCTTCCGCCTCAGCCTTCCGAGTAGCCAGAACTCCAGGCAGGCACTACCATGCCCAGCTAATTTTGGATTTATTGTAGAGATGAGGTCTCGCCAAGTTGCCCAGGCTGTTCTCGAACCTGTGGGCTCAGGCAATACGCTCACCTCGGCCTCCTAAAGTGCGGGGATTACAGGCTTGAGCCACCTCGCCTGGCCTACCTGTTCTTTCTGTAGGCTCCAACAGGCTAAATTCTGTTATTGCAACTCTGCTGATACTGTTCCCCAAATCCTACAGCCCTGTCCCTCCTTCTTGACCTGTACTCATGCTTCAGGGTCAACTGGAAGCGTTTTTGTCTTCATGACTTTCTTGACAGTTCTGACTCCATGAAGCATGTTTCATATATGAACTCCTAATACAACTTGACACTGCATCACAGATTGTCATTTATTCCTCTTAAGTGGTTTTCTATCCATAACTTTTGTTTCATAAGAGCAGTGCTAAGATATCATTCTCTTCAAGGCTTCCACTCTCTCAAGTTCCCATCTTTTTTCTCTTTCCATTCACAGAGAAAATAAGATACCAGTTGGAATGTTACAGTAATGCCAGGGGTTTAGTCCATTGCTCTCTGTAGAGAAAGTCAATCACTGAGTATTGCCAGGGAAGAAGCTTTACTATATGACAGTGACATCAGCTGGGTGAATGGGAGCCTGGTCTCAAATCTTTCTCCCTAACTGACTACAATTCGGTGTTTATATCCAGCAAAGAAGGAATGTAACTATGTGCCAGAATTAGGGAGAGGTAAGGAAGCAATCATGGTGGATGAAGGATCTGGCATCTCACTGCCTGGATGCTGCTATCTAGTGAGTTTCAGTTCCTTGCCCGAGAGTTGGTTTCCTGAGTAAGAAAATCAGATAAACAAGTTTGAAGACCGAGAGGGTCAATTTCTATGTTTAAGAATATTGCTTCTATGGGACAATTGGACAAGTTTAAGGAAAACCCCATGCATTTTTCCTCCCTTCTCATAGTCCTTTCATATCTTCTCATAAAAGAGGAGGAGGTGTCCCTCCATGAGTCAAAGACATGCCCTACTGGCACCTGGGTCCCTTTCAGCTATATACCAAGCATCTTCATGTTCCAGCACTCAACTAGGTGCTGAATGGAAAGTGATGAAACGCACATGTAGTCCCTGTCCTCACAGAGGTTAGAATCTAGCAGGTATTTTAATTATAAATAGGGTGAGTGTCAAGTCATGCAGGGATTCTCTCTCCTCTTGTCCTCTTGGAAACTGCTATTGATTATCTCCAGACTTCTGCTTTCTATAACATCCTCATAACAAGCATTTATATTTGCTATGTCATCTTACGTGTAAAATAACAATTCTTTCATTCACCTTTTTCTTCTAAAAAGCCTAAAGTTTTTTCTTCAAATGCAGTTCTTCATTGTCCTCTATTCCACAACAAAACTTCTTAAAACAGTTGCTTATGATAACTGTAACATTCCAACCGATGTCTTATTCTTTTCCTACTTCCTTTTGCAGTGTGGCTTCTGAAATGCTTCCTCACTGCCACTATTAGATCCCAGAGCCTCTCTCACCAAAACAATGCCCTTGACTTTGGTGAACTCAATGTACATTGTTCAGTTCTTGTTTGACCTCGTGGCAGCATTTACTGATAATTAACTATTTTTCCAAGCCTCCTTGTTTGGCTTTAGATACCCCACCATCTCCTTAATTCCTCCGACATCTTTTTCTCCTCTGTTTCTATCTGTTTTTTAGGTTCATCTTCCACTATCAGATACTTGAGGTTCAGGTCTCCCCTCTTCCGCTTGGTGTTTTTCTCCTAGGCAATCTTATCCATTTCCTAGTCAATCAGATGGTGTTTCCACACATTTTTATCTCAGATCTCTTCTTGAAATTTCAGACTAGTTAACCCAATAGCCCTCGTGCAATTTCCTCTGGGAATGTTTCTCAGCATAATGGATCAGCTTAAGACCTCTTGCAGTGTGCTTCCGTATCACCTTGTATTTCCCACTCTTATCATGTCTCTACCTACTTTATGATGACCTTACTAATAGTATTCTTCCCTGGAAAATATTCTGTGAAGGCAGGAACTCCAGAATAATGTCTGTCTTATTCATCACTTTATCTGCGGCATCCAGCAAAGTGATTGGCTTGGAGTGTTAAATTAGGTTCAACCTAAAGCTACCTCCTTACATATTTTAAGTTCAGCCTAAAAGTTTTTCCATAGATAGTTAACTGTAACCTCAATAGATGAGTAAACAAACTATGATATACTCTTGCACCAATCACTGAGTTTTGGTCAATCACAGGCATTGGACTGTTTAAACCGTGTTCAAATAAGACAAATGCCGAGTTGTAACCACTCCAGCTGTTTCTGTGCCCCACTTTAGTTCCCTGTCCATCACTTTCCTTCTTTCTGTCTATAAATCTCTGAACATGTGGTGGTGCAGAGTCTCTCTGAAACTATTCTAGTTCAGGAGGTTGCCTGATTCTCAAATTGTTCTTTGCTTAATTAAACTCTGTTGCATTTAATTTGTCTAAAGTTTTTCTTTTAACAATAATTACTGTGTGTTGAAGGTGTGGGTTGATAATTTTAATGTTATAAGTTAAGCCATTGTTAGAGTTCTATTATTTGTTTTAAAGAGCATCAATATACCTTTTCTGTTTCAGTATCATAGTCTTTTAATGACTGATACTTTTGTAAAATGCAATCAAATCAAATTACTAGAAAAATGAAGCAAACAATAGCAAAAAAAAAACATACAAAATGTAAGCCTGAATCCTCATTACTGTTGGGAAACTAGTGCTCACTAAATGGTCTCTGCAAATTTCTATATTTTTTCAGGCACTAAACAGTGACAGTTAACAGACTGGCACTAGAGGATGACAGAATGGTTAAACTCTTAACTTTATTGACCCTTCCTAGATCATTTTATTTACTGACTAACTCTCTCTTATAATTGAAGGGAAAGAAAAATAATCTTCCATAATCTTCATGGTTTTCATATGGGATGAACCTCTATAACAAAAAAGAAAAAAAAGACAAGAGAAAAAACACCCAGAAGTTTATTATCATGTATACTTCCTATATACATGGGAGTTGCCATGAGAAATGTGTAAATCTTCAAGAGGTGACTTTCAGTTCAGGCTTAAATACTCATCTTCTGCTGAAACAAAAGAACAATGGTGTGGGGGAAGGCTCGTTTACAGAGAGATGTCCAGAAAAAGCAGAGTAAACAAGGGTAAGGTTTGTCTTGCAAATTCAAGTCAGTGTCTTCTCCATTGATGAGCATTTAGTGATTTAGTCACCCTCCTCTTTGTGATAAACAGAGGGAGACACTCTTGCCAATGAAGATTTCCTTTACAGATGCAATTTCCCTAATAAAAGTGTAACTTGTACGCTCACCCTTCTTATCTCTGAGCTTCACATCTGTGGATTCAACCAACTGTGCGCCGAAAATATTTGAAAAAAAATTGCCTCTGTACTGAACGTGTACAGACATGTTTTTCTTTTCAGTATTCCCTAAACAATACAGCATAACAAATTACAGAGCATTTACATTGAATTTGGTATTGTGAGTAAGCTAGAAACAATTCAAAGTATACTGGAATATGTGCATAACCTATATGCAAATACCGCGTCATTTTATATCAGGGACTTGAGCATCACAGATTTTTATATCTAATGGGGTCCTAGAACCAATCCTCCACAGATACTGAGGGACGACTATACTCTGTGTGTATCTTCTCTATGTCTTCTTTTTTATCCCCTCTATGTTTATCTTCTCCTATGTCTGCAATTTCTCAAAATAATCCTTATGCCATAAAAGTATCTTTGGAGATGGCCTATTCTGGTCTCCTACTGAGTTAAACCATGAAGTGGTAACAGAGGTTAGAGGGTGGTGCTGAGAGGTGTAGGGATTATCGATGTGCGTGTGTATCCCAGGGCTCCTACCAGACGGCTTTTGTTGTGTGCTGGATGGGTGGCCACAGAGTCAGCGCTCACTATTGTGTCACCTTATGTTTGGCACTGAGAGCTACGAAGGACTTCCTGAAATGCTCTCGTCCTTTCACTGCTTATCAATACTGTTTCCAGAACCCATCAAATATTGCGATTTTATGACCTTTAGAAAATCCTTGCACTATTTCTAATAGACATCGAAGAGCTGCAACTTCTAGTGGACTTGCCAATTTTTTTTTTTTTTAATTTTTCCAAAACCAGTTATCTATGGACACAAACAGCTCAGCATGACGGGATTTACTGTTTTTCCACATAATTTTTCATGGTAGAACTATGGGGAAGTTTCAACCTCTTCTCCTTTGTCAGCTTTGGAGTGTTTCTTTGTTTAATATTTGAAGAGCTAAAAAAAAATAAAAACCCAGTCGTGCACTGGAAGCAGATTTTATCTCAGGCAAAAGAGACTAACCCGAAAGCTCAGCTTTTACATTCTGGTTAAGGCTGCCAGATTCAATAAATATAAACACAGGACACCCAGTTACATTTGAATTTTAGATAAGCAACAATATCTTTTAGTATGGACATGGTCGTGTCCCTTGTGTGGGACATACTTGCACTAAAAACGTGTTCTCTGTTTATCTGACATTCACATGTAACTGAGTGTCTTGTATTTTATCTGGCTATGCTATCTTGTATCAAGTATTTTGTTCAGATGGGACCCTATTCCTACCCGCTGTGGGCTTTGGGGTATTTTTGGTTTTGTCTTTTGAGCTTGGAGGAACTTTCTTCACTATTCAAACACACTTCTTAAAAGGCTTTCTCTGGGTCCCAGTTCATTAGCATCACCATGGCTTTAAATTATGTTAAAACAGGATTAGGACTACTGACAATTGTAAAGGCAAGAGGCTCCCAAGGAAGTTAGGATCAAATTATGATCAAGAAAGGAAAGGAAGGAAATGCCAACCTTAGTTTGTAGATAATGCTCAGCATAGTGAATGCTGTGTAATGGAGTCAGACACAGAATCCCCTTGGGAGGCCCATGGGCACTCAGCCTCACATTTCGCAGATGGAGAAACTTGAACACAAAGGGCGTTAGTGACTTCTTGAGGGGCCCGGAGGCAGCTGTGTAAAGGAATGGGAGAAGAGAAGAGAAAGCAAATCCTCCCAAACCCACTCTTAACCACCAAAACAGGAAGAAGGCAGAAACATCACCAATTTGTGGATGTTTTTATTAAAATATTTTGTTTTAAGCCGGGCTCGGTGGCTCAGCCTGTCATCCCGTGCCTTCGGGAGGCTGAGGTGAGTGGATTGCCTGAGCCCGCGGGTTCGAGACCCGCCTAAGCAGAGAGACCTCATCTCTACAATAAATCAAAAGCAATCAGCTGGGCGTGGTAGTACACGCCTGTAAAGTACACGGATGGCTGAGGTGGAAGGATCGCCGGAGCCCCAGCAGGTCGAGGCTGCGGTGGCCGGGAGCGGCCATTGCACTCCAGTCTGGGTGACAGAGTGAGACTCCAACTCAAAAAAAAAAAAATTTTTTTTGTTTTGCTCACTCGGCAGGGTGGCATGCTTCTGTAGTTCTACTACTAGGGAGGCTTAAGAGGATAATTCCTTGAGGCCAGGAATTTGAGGCTGCAGTGTGTCATGGATGCACCCATACCCGTGAACAGTCACTGCACTTCGACCGGGGCAAAATAGTATAACCCTTTCTCTAAAAAAAATCTTTTAAAAAGTATTTTTTGTCTAGACAGTGGGAAAGTTTTATCTCTACAATCCCCACTTTTTTTTTTTTGTAACAAGTGTAATCAATTTATTAAAATACTTGACTGGTCGAGGTTCTTGTCTCATGCCCAGGAAGAATGAGGGACACAGACAGCTGGAAAATGAGAAAGCTGAATTTATTGAGAAGACAGAAAAGCTCCCACTGTGGGAGACTACCCAAAGGGGTTGCCCCTACAATTCCTACTTTTTATAAGCACAAAGCATGAAGCCAATGCATTCTAAAAAATTGAAAGGGTTGTTAGAGAACATTTATTCCAATCTCCTCATTATATTGATGGAAAAACTAGAGCCAAGAAGTTGTGTGATTTTACCAAGTTGTATAACTTGTGGAAGGCCACCTGAGCCCAGTACTAAGAATTACTACATTTTAGTGTTTTTATCCAGCTGCTGTTAAGTTAATAATTGATTCATAAAATATAGAAAAGGCCAGGTTGAATCTTTTTAACCAAAAAAAAAAAAAATGATTCCAATGAGTTGGGGAATAATGGGGTCTTAAAATATCTCTCTCGAGTATAAATCATCCTACCAAAAAGATACCTGCACTTGTATGTTCATTTCAGCGCTATTCACAATACCAAAAACATGGAACCAACATAGGTGCCCATCAGTGGTGGCCTAGATAAAAAAATGTGGCAGGTATACACCATGGAATATTACGCAGCCGTAAAAAGAATGAAATTGTGTCCTTTGCAGCAAAATGGATGGAACTGGAGGCCATTATTCTAAGTAAATTAATGCAGAAACAGAAAATCAAATACTGCATGTTCTCACTTATAAGTAGGAGAACTGAATACACACGGACATAAAGATGGGAAGATCAGACACTGATCTTTAGGGACTCCTAAAGCAGTGAGGACAGGAAAGGGGGACAGGGTTTACAAAGCTCCCTATTGGATATCATGTTCATTATTTGAGTAGCAGGTTCAGTAGAAGCCCAAAGCTCACCTTTGTGCAATACGCCCATGTCACAAATATGAATCTAAAATTTTAAATAAATAAATAAATAAAAAGAAAGGTCTAGCTAGTGAAAAAAAAGTCCCTCTCTTTCTGTAAGTTTAGAGACTTCTATTTAAAAATAGTCTGATCTTCTTGTTAAAAGATAATTTTTTTTAAAAGAGAAGTATGACACACATACATATAAAAGAAGAGCACGTCAAAATTGCATTATCTCATTAATCAATGAAGGCACCAGTAGAACGTTATGAATAGTTTAAACGGTCTGATATACACAGAAATAATGTTATATTATCTACCTGAATGCTATGGACTGAATTGTGTCTCCCTCCCACCCCAAATGTACACGTTAAACCCTAACCCTCATGAGACTACAGTGGAACAGGACAATGATTCAAGTAGGTGACTAAGGTTAAATGAGGACAGAAGGAAGGAACCCTGACTGAGTAGAACAGGTGTCTTTGTAAAAAAGGAAGAGACATTAGAGATTTCTTTCTTTCTCTCCACCAGGTGAGTACACAGTGAGAAGGTGGCCGTCTACAAGCCAGAGGGAGAGCCCTCACCAGAACCCAAGCATGCTGGCACCCTGATCTCAGATGTCCAACTTCTAGAACTGTAAGAACATACATTTCTGTTGTGAAAGCCCCTTAAGCTATGGTATTTTGTTGTGGCAGCCCAAGCTGATAGATACACTGAGAAAACCATTTGCATTGCCTTGAACAGGAATCATTTGCACCACTATGAACAGGAAACATCTGAACTTTTGTACAAGTTAACTTCTCTCTCTATAGAGTTGTGAAAGGTTAGTTAAAGACAAGTGTACACAGCCTTATAGAATTAGATAATCTCTACAGCAGATAGGGTCTGGCATACTGGAGTGCTAGAGTGGACAATTCTAAGACCGTGCTGTGTAAGTGGCGGATTCTTTCCAGCCCTCAGGGCTGCCGGGTGAAATCTGAAGTTCCGGTGTCCTCAGGCACATCCACTAATCCTGGCACGATACAATTATAATCACTGCTACACGCACCACAATGTGAGAAAGACTGGCAAGCTTTGCCTTAAACAATGTTGATCTTTATTACTTTACCCAACACGAAGTGTGGAAGAGAGCGGTCCAGAGGTGGTCAGTCTCTCCACGATATCACCAAAGGTCCATATGGAAAGTCCCCAGAAGGTGTCTGCTTACATGTCATTCACCAGGTTTGTTTGTCAAGTGAATGGATTCCCATCACTGACTTTTAGCTTAAATTTTTCCCCGGAGAAAGGGAGAGGCTATATTTCTTTCCAACTGCCCTCTAGAAAGAGATGGTGGGCATGGTATTTCTGTTGCACAGGTCCTTAGTGTCTTGATAATTTGTTATGTGACTTTGGTTGAGATACTTTACTTCTCTAGTTATTAGGGTTTTTTGGTGATAAAGTGATGGGGCCAAGTAACATCAAGAATATTTAACTCATGGCTACATAGACCCATGACTGTGTTTCAGTGAATCCCGACTTTTTATATAAAATTTTCTGGGTGTGTAATTTTCAGAAAAGAATGCCAATAATTTTCATCAAAATGTCAAGGAGTCCATCAAAAGGGGTAAGAACCACTGACCTCGATGATTTCTATAACTTAGGCAGCTCTCATATTTTAAGGTTTATGAAATCAGTGACGAATGTAGGAATTAGAAATTAGGTTCTGAAGAATCCTCTTCACTGTGTTAACTTGTGAACAGTGGTCAGTTTGTACCTGGGATCTACCTGATCTTGCCTGAAAGAGGTAACACTAATTCTAGAACCATCAAAGAGCCATTAGCAATGGCCCAGTGATCTCACCTTCTCGGTTTAGGTGAGATCCAAGGAGGTTAAGTGACTTACTCAAGATCCACATCTAGTTTATGGCAGGTTGACTCCCAGAACCCAGGTCTTCCAACCAATGAATCTTTTACCTAGAAGTGCTCATGTGGATACTATTACAATATCTATCTTTTTTTTTTTTTTTTGGTCAGATCTTGGGAATTCCTCAGTTTCCAAGAAATTGATTTTGTTCTCTTTCTCTTTTTAGATCAGATAATGAGAATTAATTTTAAAAGATTCATTATCAATTTCAAAGTGCAAGTTGTCTCTGTGATCATCCTAAGCCCTCTGTATGTTTTCCAAAGTTGAGCTATATCACATGGAAGGGGTCACTGACATATTATTTATATTATAATAGTAGCTGCCACAATTATAAGGGTGGTTACTGGTGTCTTGACTTCAAGAAATTGCAATGATTGGATAGTCACCGTTCTTTGACAGGAGGGAATGGGAAAGGCACATAGCTTTAATAAGCATACCTGATTTCAAACCAGGTGGAGTGGAGACCAAAGGGAGGCCCAAACTTTACCTGTACAATGACCACTTGTCTACCTAATCCTGAACCCCCACATCTTTAAAATGAAAAGAGAGAAAGGAGGCCCAGTGCAGAAACATATGGGAATCAATAATCTGTCACTGCTGGCATTGGTCTGTAATGTACAGTGGTCTCAGGTAACATTACCCATGCCTCTGGTCCTCAACTTCCCCTCTGTTTTAAAGCAAGAAGGAGACAAAAAGAAATAAGGGTGAAAATAATAGGAAGGAAGAAGAAGGAAAGGTAAAAGGGATACCTCAGAGTTCCTTGAAATCTTGAGCTAAGAAAGAAAATTTCTGTTTGTAAAAAGATATGACCACCCTTTCCCAAGCTTCTTCCGTCTCCTTCATTTAGGATGCTTGCAGTAGTCAGCAATAGAAATCCCAACTGAAATGTCTTAACGGTGAAGAGACAAGTTTATTGTCTCTGGGCATAAGTGAAGAAGCACATAGCCCCAGATACTGTTGGAACACACTCTATTCTGAGAAAAGCTGACATGAGGACTAAGATGATGCAAGAAGAAGAGCAGAGCTGAGAGGATGTCAGAGAAATGGATTTTATTTTTAAAGTCAAGTTCGTTTGGGTTTTCTGTACTTGCACCCCAAAATAGCCTAAGGAATTTATCATGAAGTGTGTTGGTCTTACATCATCAGGAGAAAATCACAGAAGAGAATCCGGGCTGGAATCTGGCAAAGACATAAAGTTACCTCTTCCAAAAACTGATAAGGAAAAGAGAGCTATTAAAACACTATATTTGACAGCAGAGCACACTTTAGAGTACTGAATTTTTAAGAATTCATGTAAAAGATTAATAGAGTCACCCCTAGAAAAAGTCTAAGTATATTGAGGCGATATCTCTGATTTCTCTTTGATTTTCTGGCTTAAAATATTTGTACTCACTGAAATGACCAGGAGTGCATGTTGACATCTATAACTCATAGGGTGTTGATCAGAACTGTAAACTTCTTTTTTGAAATAAGCAATTCCTTGGTCTGATTTTTGTCCTAACCATGAACCCAGCCTGGGCGTGTGTTCATGATTTATAAACCACAAAGGAGAAATCTGGGCCAAGTTTCAGGTGAAACTTCTTTATTCCCCGTGGTTTCAAGTCAGGCAAAATTCAATGTTTCGTCCATTATAAGTGAAAGTTACTGATGTCAACTGACAGGAATTCAGATATAAGATTTTCCAACCCTTCAGTTTCAGCATTGAGGTCAGAGAAAGAGCTCCATTATTTAGACCATTCCATTTGGTCACCATGGTTCTCCTTAAGATAAATGGGCTTTGCTTAATTTCTGTTTGTAAACTAAACTTTGAAGTAACCAGTTAAAGCAGGTAACTCATCCAAAGCTAAGAGAGTTTAAGGCAAAAGGACCTCAAGGTCAATGTATCACAGCAAGCCTTCAGGGCTATCATTTTAAGTGGTTTACATCCAGTTGTTTTTCACAGAGTTTGTAAATTTCTTATTTGATCCATTAAGGAATGAAAATAGCCCAAGTCTCTTTTTTTTTTTTTTTTTTTTTTTGAGTTGGAGTCTCACTCTGTTGCCCAGACTGGAGTGCAGTGGCTGCTCCCGGCCACTGCAGCCTTGACCTGCTGGGCTCCGGCGATCCTTCTGCCTCAGCCTTCCGAGTAGCTGGAATTACAGGCGTGCGCTACCATGCCCGGCTAATTTTTTTTTTATTTATTGTAGAGATGAGGTCTTGCCAAGTTGCCCAGGCGGGTCTCGAACCCGAGGGCTCAGGCAATCCACTCACCTCAGCCTCCCAAAGGCACGGGATTACAGGCTGAGCCACCAAGTTGGTTTATTAGATTCTGACATGCTCTCAAGTGTAATAAAGAAATCTTGAATAATAATGTTTTCAAAAAATGAATATAGGCCTTTACATTGAAATTACTCTTTCATCAACCAGATTCATAGTCCTAAAAGGACAAAGTTCCATGCAGATCTTTAAAACAGAGAGGTGAACACATTTATCTCTGATTGCAAAAGCTAAGGGCTGGAACGGTTAAAAAAAAAAAAAAAAGACTGTGTCATGGATGAAGAAGTCATGGATGAAGAAGAACCAGAGTTAGGAATCTACTCCAAAAGAGTGAGTTGACCTGAGAAATATGTGCCTACCAAGGGCGAACTAAACAATATATGAGAATAATGTTTGCTCAAGGACACATTAGACATCTAAAAAGTACAATTGTGCAGCCAGGAGCAAATTTCTTTCCAGCCTGTGGTTCCCAAAACTACAGTCCATGAGAAGCCTGTGGTGACTTTGTTAAAAATATCAGCTCCTGTGATATCCCTTGCAGAATCTAATTTAGTCAGATGGGGCAGGGTCCAATGAACCACACTTATAATAACTTCTTAGGTGATTCTGACCCCAGTGAGCTAGGTCTCTCTCTTTGAAAAACACCACTTTAGACTGTGGACAGCCCAAGGTAAATTATGAACTAGGAAGAGCTGTGACAGTTGGCATCAACCTATCTTGAATTTTGTTGCTCTTGGCATCTCCTTTCAATGAGTTTGCTTTCCTAAGTATAGAGGACAAGCCTGGGTTCAGGATGTAGCTCAACCCTGCCCTCTCTGTGTGATCTGGCACAAACTGCTTAACATTCAATTGTTCATTTATTCATTTAGCAAATACGTATGAAGGCCCTGTACTTAACATCTTGAACAAACATTTACATAGTTTAAGTGGAGGAGGCAAGCAAACATATAAACAAAGAAATAAATAGGTCAATTTAAGAGACCAGTGAGTATGTTTTGTTTTGTTTTTTAAGTTGGAGTCTCACTCCATCGCCCAGTCTGGAGCGCAGTGGCACACTCACGGCCACCTCAGCGTCGACCCGCTGGGCTCCGGCGATCCTTCTGCCTCAGCCTTCCAAGTAGCTGGAACTACAGGTGCATGCTACCATGCCCGGCTAATTTTCAATTTATTGTAGAGATGAGGTCTCACCAAGTTGCCCGGGCTGGTCTCGAACCCATAGGCTCAAGTAATCCACTCCCCTCAGCCTCCCAAAGTGCTGGGATGACGGCTGAGTCGCCATGCCCGGCCTGACTTTAAAAAATAAATAAATCAGAATGAGATTGAGAATAACCCAGGGGGCAAGGAGAGGCCAGCTACTCCCTGTGGATGGACAAGCAGGCCCTCTTAGGAAGAACAGTTGAGCAGAGACTCAAATAAAGTGAAGGAGCCAGCCATGCAAAGATGTGAGGGAAGGTCTACAGGACAGCAAGCTCCAAAATAAGCTTAGTGAGCCAAGGGGCAGGAATAAGACCAAGAAGGCCAGACAGGACTGGCAAACAAGAAAGTGGAATGAGAAAGATCAGGTCAGAGGCAAAGATAAGCTAGATACCCAGGGCCTTCAAACGTTGATAAAGTGCTTAGACCCTTTTCTAATTAGAATGGAGGGTCATGAGAGCATGATAAGCAAGCCACAGTCTCTTATAAACTGTTAGGGTAAGTTTAACTACTTTATAGAGAAGTATCCCATAGTACTTGTAAGTACTCAGTACTCAGTAAGGGTTCAATAAACGACAGCTGTTATTTTTTCCTGGGTGAGAAAAATGCTGTCCACCTCACTGTTCTTTGCACATTAGTGCCATGTTCTTCCCACAAAACATCTTACCTATCTTGTATCTCCTCACCTCAGGTCAACTAACTTGATTACGAAAGTTACTTCTGCTACATGTGTGGCTCCTGAAGAAAGCATACGTAGGAAAAATGGCTTCCTAAACACCTTACAACTTTCCTGTTCTCTCTGAGTAAAAAGGACTTCAAGGATCCTTGATTTCTAATTGAAAAAACAATAGAAGAATCTAATAATCCAACGCTGAAAGTGTGAGCCAAATAAGTATCTTGGATAGGGTGATAGCTCTTATGCGCTCTCTGGGCTCCAAGGGATCTCCTTAAACACATATGAGGGTGAGGCAGCGGAAGCCTGGTTTCTTATTCTTCAGCCTGAACCAAATTAATAGTGTCATGGCTCCATCTTCTATAAAAACATATTAATAGCAAGGTGTGTTGGCGCATGCCTGTAATCCCAGCACTTTGAAAGGTAGAGACAAGAGCATTGCCTGAGCCCAGGGGTTCGAGACCAGTCTGGGCAACTTGGCAAGACCTTGTCTCTTCAATAAATTAAAAAATTAGCTGGATGTGGTAGCGTGCACCTACAGTTTCAGCTACTTGGAAGGTTGAGGAGGAAGGATTGCCTGAGTCCATCAGGTCAAGGGTGCAGTGGCCATGAGCATGCTACTGCACTCTGCCTGGGCAACAGAGTGAAACTCTAACCTTAAAAAAAAAAGGAGAAGAAGAAGAAGAGGAAGAACATATTGAGGATTCGGATACTATCCCATTTGTTATTTTAAATGAGTCAAAGGTGACTGGTCCAGAAAAGGCATTTTGGGGTTCAAATAATCTCCCTTTGGCCAACAAATAGTTAAGGGCCTATCACCTACCAAGCACTAAATTTATTTAATATAGAGGCTTTTAAGCTTTGCTTTTGTTTTTTTATTTTTTTAAGGTAGAGGCAGCCTTCTTCAAACAAAGTCTTTCGAAGCATCATGTGAAATGGACCAGCATGAACCACTTTTGGTAAAAACAGGGGCCTCAGGCCTGAACCAGGCCTCTCGGATTGGTCATCACTCTCCAGGTGAATCCCTGAGGGGCGGAGGAATTTGAGCACTTCTGGAAACTGGCATCCCACAAGGAAAAGACTCAGTAGTCCTCAGATGATGGTCAAATGCTTGGGGATAATGGCCCAATTGTTAATTTCTCATCTTTTTTTTCTATCAAAGATACTTTAGGGATTATGGGTTACATATTGATCCCTTTATAGTTTCAATGCGCTGTTGTTGTCAAAGTTTCTACAATCTATACCCCTCAAATCATCTGACCCCTCTATCTTCAAGAAGTCTCATCTCTTTTGTTAAAAGATGCACTTAGATATATTGAAATGTTGAAGAATTCACTTGAGCAGACAGCAATTCATGAACTGGGCAGCATCAAACCACCAATGACTGAGCTTCACTGAGGGAGAACAAAGGGAAAACTTTTGTAAGGCATCTGCAGGGCAAGACAAAGAAAATATTTGATTGGTTAAAGTAGAAAGTTCCCAGTTTGAATTAGTTGACTCTCATTGGTAAAGCCCCTAGTTAGTTATTTGGTAGTTTCAGTTTCATTTCACTGTCTACATTGAAATGGGTTTTAGTTTGCACATGCAGAAACCCAAGGCCCTGGAGCCATCTCAGCCACCCAATTAATGGCTTCCCAATTAATTTTTAAACTCCAATCACTCCACACTACTGCATCTCACCAATAGCATCTAGGATATAAAGAACCAGAAGTCCTAGTGGGTATAAGGTATCTGACTCCTTATCAAATGTGTATGAGAATTAATCAACTAGCCTTTAATATACCCCCAGAGAAGTGGAACTGATTTTTTTTTTTTGAGTTGGAGTCTCACTCTGTCGCCCAGACTGGAGTGCAGTGGCACGCTCCCAGCCACCACAGCCTTGACCTGCTGTGCTCCGGCGATGCTTCCACCTCAGCCTTCCAAGTAGCTGAAACTACAGGTGCACACTATCATGCCTGGCTAATTTTTTTGATTTATTGTAGAGATGAGGTCTTGGCAACTTGCCCGGGGAAGGTCTCGAACCCGCATGCTCAGGCAATCCACTCACCTTGGCCTCCCAAAGCGCTGGGATGATGGGCTGAGCCACCGAGCCCGCCTGACCTGATATAAATAGGAGTTTGGGGAGATTGAAATTTCCATGATTTTTTGAAAGTCCCACTTGCCAATAGTATGACCCTAGGCAGATATTTTAACGTCTCAAGTTAGCTGTTTTCCCTGCTACAAAAGAGGGATAATAAAGAATACCTTTCTTATCTAAGCGTGGTAAGAAGTCAGTATTCAATAAGTGCTAGTTTTGCCTTTTCAGTCTTTAGTCTTCCATTTGTAGCACAGTATTTCCCGTTTGGGAGCCTGCATGGATGGGGAGAGATGAGGAACGGCTGTGCCATCATTTTTAACAGTGAGTGCCTACTCTTTTCCCATGTATCCAGCTGCTGTTATGAAAAGAAAATGCAAATCATTTAAACTGTTTACCAAATTCAAGATGGCCTCTTTTGAAAAATATACGTTTCATAAATTCATCTTCCTTCATGCAAAGGCCACAGAATAAGTTTATGTTAAGAGGGCCTTCAATTTCCAAGGACTGGGAACAGCTCTGGGATGCAGAAAGGCTGGAAACAAAAGCGCAGCCGCCATGTCTGCCCTTCAGTTTCAATCAGTTGCCTCCAGAATCCCACCCAGCAGCCGCCTCACCCCATCGCTCATGATTGGTTATCAGCGGGTAGATAAGGACAATAGCTTTGCTTTTCTTCACTTTGTCTGTAGAGTTTCCCGGTTTCCTGCTCCTTCCCCTCCCTGTCCAGGGCTCTCAGGGTTTGGGGTGTCGCCAGGGCAAGCAGGATGTCTCAGGAGGGCGGCCAGGCAGGCGGGCCCTGAGTCACAGGCTCGGTGGGGGCGCAGCTTGTAGACCCAAGGGAGACAGCCCCGTGGCGGCATCTGATTGCTAATGAGCTTTCTGGTGGCTGGCCTTCTCATCAGCACCATTTGTTTTTACAGGCTGCCTGCCCCTCATTGACTCGAGGCTTGTTTTCCTTGCCTTGGGAGCGCTCTCAAAGCTTTTCCTCACCGGACCTGTCTCCTTTTCTTCAGAGACTGTGTGGGGGCTAAATTTAAACTTGATTAACAACATTTAGAGCAAGGAGGGTCAGGACACTATTTTCATGTTAAATGCTGCTCTTTCTGGTTCTGTTTTGTTTTGTTGTAAGACACAATAGACCCTCACAATGAGAGCCCTTCTCATTTTGTTGCTATGGTGTGAGAGACCAAAAAAAAAAAAAAAAAGTAGCATAAAGCCATAAAGTGTTTGGTTGGTTGATTCTGACCAGAAGTAGAGACGTGACTCAACCTTTTTTGTGAGAATCTACTGACCCCTAGACTTGCAAAACCTCACAAATACTTTCAGTAGGAATATGTTTACTCTTTACTATTGAATCGCTTCAATGTAAGATTTGGGACACAACTCGAAGTCAGTTGCTTGGGGAAACTTCGAGACTTCTCAGATAGGTGTCAGGTTCCCTTGTGACTGACACACCAATTTTCCCTGTCTAGCATTCTGCTTTCTCTACTAGACTGTCTGGCCCATCGGAGGAGACACGTGCATCTCCTGTCCCCCACACAGAGGACTGAGTATATAAATGGACACCACTCTGAGAATAGAACTCAGACCCTCAATCTCTGCAACAACCACTTCCGGAAGCCAAACTGTGACCTCTTGGCCTAGAGCGGTCAGCAGGATGCTCAGAACTTGGTTAATGTCGGCCAACTTTCCTAAGTTTGTCCCTACTTCTAGCTCAAGACCAACCAGGGAAAGCAAAATATCCCCCCAAACCAATCACATAAGTGCCGCACTCCTAGTTAGCCTACCCTACACCAGCACGAGGATCGCGCATGCCGACAGCCTCTAGTCAGAGCATACCTGAAGGCTTCTTCCTTCTAGTGGAAAAAATAGTTTTGCCACTCACCTGCCTGCTCGAAGCAGCTACCAAATCCAAGTGATGGTGACTGACTACCTTGCTGTAGCACACTGAATAACTAGCCTGTTTGATCTCATTTGGGTTATCTTTGTATATTTCCACGCCCTATGACTCCTTGTACTCAGGATAGAGTCTAGCATGTAGCAGGCACTCAGGAAAGAGTATTTGAATGAATGAATGATGAATGAATGACTATGCATCGATCCATTCCTAGATTAGAGTTCTGTCTTCCTGAACAGAAAATTAGGGAGCCCAGGGGACCTGAGTTTTCACCTTGTGTCTTTAAGTATCTGATTGTGGTCCTGGAGTTGCTCAGTGTGTCTGGTACCATTTTTTACAAGCCGTCAACTCCCAGGTATGGATATTTAGGAATATCTGTGTCTCAGATATTCCTAAATATCCATGTTTCAAGTATTCCTTATAAAACTTCTCTCTATTAATACAACCATGAGCTCATGATGCCCATCTACATTTCCCCCACTACATTTATTTATTTATTTTTGAGTTGGAGTCTCACTCTGTCGCCCAGACTGGAGTGCAGTGGCCGCTCCCGGCCACCGCAGCCTCGACCTGCTGGGCTCTGGCGATCCTTCCGCCTCAGCCTTCCGAGTAGCCGGAATGACAGGCGTGCGCTACCACGCCCGGCTGATTTTTTGATTTATTGTAGAGATGAGGTCTCGCTGCCCAGGCGGGTCTCGAACCTGCGGGCTCAGGCAATCCACTCACCTCAGCCTCCCAAAGGCGCGGGATTACAGGCTGAGCCACCGAGCCCGTCTTCCCCTACTAAATTTAAAAAGGAAATGTACTGCGTGTATGTTATACACATATTACACAGAACGGAAAGCATTCTAACAACTCAATTCTGCTGAGTAAATGGAAGGAAAGCAATATCTTTAATGAAAATGAATCTGTTCCTCCTGAATTATAGCTGGTAAGCCATGGTGTGTGCAAAGTAAATAAAAATACGCTTTTTCTTATTTATTGACTTACTTGCTAAAGGTCCTGGGGAAATATGCTTTCATGCGGAAAGGACATACTGTTGAACTCTGTGCACCTCCCATCACTTGTTCTCTGGCTGGAGGGGCCCTCTATTCCAGCAGTGCAAACCCATGCGTCTCAAGGCCGACACCACCTTCCATAGTCTACATTCACTCTTTCCCAACTTTTCTTGTTTCTGGTCATCTTCTTTCCAAACTCCTGTAAGATATCACTTCGAGCTCACATACGGTCTCTTCAATTGTATTATACATGTCTTCAGGGAGGGGATTTATATCTTTCTATATTTCACGTGATGCCTTGATAAAGTGTAAAAGAGAGCAGGTGTCATTGAATGAGTAAATACGACGTACCAGCTGGTTTCATTTCTGTAATGTCATTGAATTTCTGCTACAGCCATGGGGACTAGTTACAGACTCCATTTCACAGAGGAAAAGACTGAGTTTCAGAGAGATCAAGTAAGTTCCCCCAAATCACAACAGCAGTAGTGCTGGATCTCAAAACCATATCGTCTGACTTCTGGTTCAGGTCTCTTTGGGTAATACTACACCTTCAACCACGCTGTAATGATCAAATCAGTTATCATGTGCCCATTGACAAATCCAGCTCAAATATCTAAACTGATCACACATACAGACCGTAGGACAAAATTCCAAAGTTTCAAGTTATATTTTCAAATTCATTTGAAAGTTTTAGTCACAGCATGGTTTTTAAAAAAATAAATTTTCTAGATCTCTAAACTCAGGTCTACGTCCAATTGCATAGCAACAATAATCTTTGTCTTTATGTACTGAGTAATTGGAATACTTTAAGACTTTTTATTACCCATTGGGTCAAAAACTAAAAACTAAAATAGGCCAGTCAGAAGCAATTTGACTTCAGTAGAAGGTTAGTTCAATATCAATAAATTAGATACTACAAGACATTGCCACCTCTTAAGCTTTTCCCTTTGTAACCTCCATAACAGAGATTTGAAAATAAGCTGAAAGAAACCTCAGAGGAGAACATATTAGAAGTAGCATACAATTCAGCACCGTAATTATGGTTAAAATCATATTTATAAGGCCTGGCTGTGGAATTGTAAAAATGCATTTATTATTATCATCAGAACTTTGCCAAAGTAATCATTCTAGTTCTAGAGTATAAAAGTTAAAGCCCCGAGGTATTTAGAAACAAATCAGAATAGAATCCAGAAATGTATAAAACGATGAAAAATGAACCTAGAAGTCAGACTAAAGCAACTGGACTCTTTTGGCGGGGGCTTATGGAATTGAAGAAAACCAAAACGTTCTTCTCTAAAATACTGGAAATTTTAGATAAAGTCAAAAGGTTAAAACACAGGGGCACGCTCTGCCCCCTCTCTGCTTTTATTAGCTCAGAAAAGGAACTCAAAGACAGCAGTACCACCAGACCTAGGAGCAGACTTTACCCTTCCCATAAATTCACCTTCCCATACTTTCTTGTCTTTTGAAAGCTTAAAGATATTCTCGAAGATAGTCTCTTTCTGTCTTGTCACCACATAAGATTTATGGCTCCTTGCTAGATACTATCTAAGTAAGGCCCCTCAGCCACCGCTCTGAGAGAGAAATACTTTAACCTGAAGCCCGTCTCACATGCTGGGTACCGCACGCCTTCGTCAGCTTCTGTTTTTCTTTTGTTGATCTTAGTTTTGTTTTCCGGAGAGTATCTCAGCTAAGAACCCCCAAAGAGAAAGAAAACAAGTTAGGCTTTCTCTTCTACGGAATGAACTCCACAACTCTGAATAAACAATGGCTTCCAAGAGCACCAAGGATAGTAAATTAGGCAAGTACTGCAAAACACAGAATAAGTGGGCGTACATATAACTGTCATTCCAGGTTGTACTCTCCAATACTTTACACCTACTTTTCCCGGGTTGCTCGTTATCACCCTGTCTTCCTCTGTAAATTACCTCCAAGGGGCTGTATTTTATTCATCTAGCATTCCTTGCACTTAAACGGGATTAACATATCTCTGGTGTTTGCATCCTTTTCTCCTTCAGTTATTTTCTAGGGAGCCACTGCTCCTTAACACTCGGTCCTTGTGATGTGGGTGGGCCGAACTTACAGCACAGCTCTGAGGGATCCCGGGATTCAACTGACCAACCAGAAAGTCCTTCCACCTTTCGACAGTGATGGGTTTAAGCAAGAATGTATCATCCAAGTGGGTCTCATGAGAGTCATTCTTCAGACTTCAGCTGGATTTTGGGGGGATAAGAAGCTGTGGAGTTTAATACTGGTGGGATATAAACGTGGCATTCCTGGGGATATCTATATAAGGAGAATCTGAAGATGAAACCAATATGGAGGATACCAGTACTGAAAAATGCCGAGAGGCCCAGTCCTGACTCCAGTGTTTTAACACTTGGATCCAGCCAAGCTTCAAGTTCATCTACCCTAGACCTGTCCAACTATGAGTCTGTGAACATGTGTTTTTGCCTCATCAAGTCCGAAGGAAAGGGAGATCCTTAAACAAAAAGAGTGATGATAGACATGGGTAGGTAATTCGGGCTATCAGAAAAATAAAATACTGAGCTGGGTTTATAACAGGCACCTGTCCTAAGTCTGGCTTTCACTCTACCCGGGCTTCTGGTGTGGATTTCCTCACAGCTTAACCAGTCCCGATGACGGTGACTCCTATATCTCTCTTTGTAGGTCAGAACTTCTCCAGGCCCACATTATCAGTTGCTTACTGGCCCCTTCTAGGGCGCCTCAAACTCAGTATCATGGAAGCCACTTGTGTCTTCCTCCCTCAGACTTGCACATCCTCTTGCTTTCTCATTTCAGTTAAGAAGTCCAGGTACCCACATCAGTCTTTCCTCACTAAGCCACCTCCTCATGGGTGAACGCCATGTTTGCCTCTTCCAATCTCGTTGGCCGATCCTAGTAGCATCCTTGCCAACTAGAAGATGCTTCAAAACGTTTTTGCTAAACAGAATCATTACAAATAAAAAATAAGTGACTACGGCAAAGACTTCTCTGGTATTGAGAGATATCGAGAGCAGGTCTTGGTTGAAAGAAAAAGAATGAAATAAATAACCCCTTAAGATTTCTTCAAGCAAAATAATGTTACAAAATAAAAAAAGAAAAAATTACTTTGCCTTCCTTACCAAAAGAATTACAGGTGGACTTGTAGTTTTCTATGGTGTTTTTCAGGTAAAAAAAAAATATGGTTTTGTTTATATTTCATTTCTGATCCATTTAAGAAAGTAAGTTAGATGGCTAGTTGGCGTTGACCCAATATAGTTCATCTTTGACATCTAATCTGGGAGATAATTTCTTGGTCCGAAGATTTGGAGTTGTCCTTGTTATCGATAATCCAACTTTGATCTCAAGATGAGCCAACTATCATGCTTCTCTGGCCATTTCTTTTCTGTAGGACAAAGCCAAAATACATTGCTAGTGACAAATAGTCTTCTCTCCAGAATGCCCCCATCGTGGAAAAATGTGATGGTTCATAAAAAGGACATGGAGGGGGAATGACTTATTTGGCATCCAAGAACACATAACGCAGTCCTAATCTCCGTGGCTTAGAACTAGAATAGGCAATCAGACAAGGGCTCAGTGAAATACAGGCAATAGTCTGAAAAGAAGTTAATTACACCTCAGTACCTTTTTTTTGTTTGTCTCTGGGAGAATTCTCTGTGTGTTTGCTACATGGAAAGACTTGTATAGTTTCAATCAAGACATCTGTAACTCAGAAAGTGTGGGTGACTATGATTGCAATGGGGTGAGAAGAGAGGCAGAGGAGACATCAGTAAATGTGGACACACCATGAAGTTTAATTAAAATTTCACTTTGGTCAGAAACTGTGTGGTCTATGGTCATTTCAATCATACTGACAACCTGCTTGTTCTCCCATAGCGTTCATGCCCTTCACTCCGTAAACCTCAACTTTGTTATAAATCTCTATATATTCTTACATCTTCATCTATTCATATTTATGAGGGAGACACACACACACCAAAAGGAACCCCAGAATTATCTTTTGGAGGGCGGGCTCCTTGTAGTATAGGCTTCTACTGGTAGGTAAGTGTTCTAGGAACCCGTTGGCATCAGTGTACGAGCTAATGTTGTTGTGAGAGACTGATCAGGTGACTGATTTTTCCACCATGACAATGCACCTGCCCACACCACACTGAGTGTTTAGCAGTTTTTGACCAAAACTGGCATGTCCTCTATGTTCCACTCTCCTTATTCACCCGATCTCGCTCCGAATGACTTTTTTTGTTTGTTTGCTTTCCCGGATGAAAAAAGTCCTCAAAGGGAAACGTTTTGCCAACGTGGAAGAAGTGCAACAAAAAACAACAGAAGCACTAAAAGTCAATAAGTAGACAAGTTTAAAAACGGTTTTGAGCAGTGGAAAGAGCATTTCGATAAGTGCATTGCATCAAACAGGGTATTTTGAAGGTGACTGAGGTTTAAACATGTAAGAATAAATACACAATTTTTTATAAATAAATTTTGTTTTGGGGGGCATCTTCCTTCATACGTTTCAGAGTAGGTTTATATACCTCTGCTGGCTCTTAAGTACCTCGAAGTCAACCTTTATCTCTAAAGTAATCTCTCTCCTTCTGCCCTGGATTACGCTATGATTTGTGGCTTTGAATATGTGTTATTGACTAAGCTGTCTACATTTTAAAGTCTCAGAGAATTATTTACGAGAAGAGTGAAAATGCTATGGATATGTGTGACTATCAACATGACTATGAAGGAAGAATCTGGCTAACATGTTTGTGTTCTTATTTACATGCAGGGAATGTCATTTTTGAGGACAACACTACCAATTTTCATAGCATTTATTCATTGGTTATAAAAAAAATTTGTCAAGTGGTTGAGTATTAAACTTAACAAAATTTAGAAAAGAAAATGGAAATTCAAAATATTAAGAAGCCAATGACTTCTTTGTACTTTTGCTTTAAACTCAATTATTTTATTAATCAGTACAACAGTTACCTGTGTTGCATAGTAAACTACCCCAAAACTTTGGGGCTTAAAATTATAATAACTTTTTAGTTTATCATGCTGAGTTGGCACTTTGGGCTGGACTCAACGGGATGGTTCTTCTGATCTCTGCTGGGCTCATTGTGCCTCTGTGGAAGGCGGCCATGTTGGTGGTGGGGGAGGGGAGGTGAATGCACCAGCACAGCATGGCCTTTGCTGTATTTTATGGGTCAAAGCAAATGACATGGCAGCTCAAATTCAGGCACCTCTTGGTGAGGGGAGCTGTCAAGCCACATTGCAAAGGTGTAAGAATGGGAGTATTTGTAGGCAATTGACAAGTCTTTTTTAAAATTAAAATAATATATATTCATGATAAAATGCTCAAACAGTTCAGAAGGACATCCCCTGGTATTCCAGCTTCTCACTGTATTTTCATATATGCATACATATATATCACTCCAAAAAATTTATGTACATGTACGTATATACAACTTTTCCCCCTCATAAATGAGATTTTAGTATGTATACTGCTCTGCAATTTGCTTTTTACTCAACAGTTTATTTGGAGGTGTCATTTCTTAATATTACTTATAGATCTAACTTGTGGTTTTTTCATAGTGGTATACCATTCCATCATATGAATGTTCTATAATTTATTTAACCAGTTCCTATGCACAGTTAGGTTTCTTTCTTTCTTTCTTTCTTTCTTTCTTTCTTTCTTTCTTTCTTTCTTTCTTTCCTTCCTTCCTTCCTTCCTTCTTTCCTTCTTTCTTTCTTTCTTTCTCTTTTATTCTCTGCTATTACAAACTCTTGTAGACTGAATTATGTCCCCATCAATTTCAGATGTTAAAACCCTAACCCTCAGTACCTTAGAATGTGACTGTATTTGGAAATAGGATCTTTAAAGAGGTAATTACATTAAAATGAGTTTAGAATGTGCTCTAATCTAATCTTACTGGTATCTTTATAGGAAGAAGAGATTAAGACACTCGGAGAGATACCAGGGGCTCCCACACAGAGAAAAGACCATGTGAGGACACAACAATAAGGTAGCCTTCTGCAAGTCAGAGAAAGAGGCCTCAGAAGAAATCAAATTCGCCAACACCTTGATCTTGAACTCAACATGTGGCATTTTTTTATGGTTGTCTGAGAACACTAATACACATAAAAAATGTTACATGGAACACTATTTAACTTACAGCTTTCTTTATGTGTGTGATGGCTTGTGGAATTTTATTTCTCAGATGTAGAAATGCTGGGTTAGAGGTTCTGTGCCTACTTTATTTAACCAGTTCCCTATAAATTGCACTAATTTATATTTCCACTAACAGTGTAACAAAAGAGTCATTTTTCCATGCCCTTGCTAATAACAGTTTTCATCTCTGTCAGTCTGATAGGTGTAAAATGGTGTCTTACTGCCATTTTAACTTTCATCTCTTTAATTACAGGTTGAGTCCCCTTTATAAGAAAATATTTGGGACCAGAAATGTTCCAGATTTCAGATTTTTTAAAATTTTGAAATATTTGCAGATACATAATGGGATATTTTGGGTACGGAGTCCAAGTATAAACTTAAAGTTTATTTCTGTTTCATATACATCTTATACACATAGACTGAAGGTAATTTTATATACTATTTTAAATAACTTTGTGCATGAAATGAAGTTTTGACTGTTTGGAGTGCAACTTGGCACATGGGGTCAAGTGTGAAATTTTTTACCTTTGGCATCATGTCAAAACTCAAAAAGTTTTGGATTTTAGAGCATTTCAAATTTCTGATATTTTTGTAGTTGAGGTGCTTAACATATAACAGAGAGTAAGTTTATTTTTAGACAGTGGTTCATTTGTATTTTTTCCTGTGACTGTCCTATTCATGCTATTTTCTCATTGTTATTTTGCTCTTTTTTGCTGTTGATTTATAAAAGCTCTTGATATATTAAGAAAACTAGCACCCTCTCTGTCATATGTATTTAAGATATTTTCCTGTTGTCCTGTGCTTTTCAGATGCTTATTTATGTTATGCTTTATAGAATTTCAGTGTTTTTATCCCATCAGAATTTCTCTCTCTCTTTATTTTTTTTTGATTTTTGGTTTTATGTTATTTTTAGGAAATCTTTCTTTACTTCATGATCGTTTTGAAAAATTTTTTTTTGGTTATTTTAGCTTTTTACAGTTAAATTTTTGCAATATCTGAAAATCAATGGTTTTCTTACAAACATACATAACAATTATTATTTCTTCTCATGAGTGAAGTGTAACAAAAGCAAGAATTAGGAAGTCAAAATTTGAAAGCAAGCCTTGTCTCTGACATTACTGCTGCCTCGAGCACTAGTCTTCAAGCTGTTGCCATTTCTATAAAATGTAGATCAAGATAATATATCTCAGAGGGACTTTGTGGGGTTTAAATCTGATTTGCAAATGAAAGAAATTTGTAAACTAAAAATTATATAATAGCTAACTATAAGTAACATTTATTGATGATTGGAATTAGTAATTATATATATATAATTACTACTAATAATAACATATATGTTAGTTATATACTACTAATAATAACATATATTTATATATATATATATGCTATTGACTAAACACTTGTCTCTCCAAAATTCACATGTTGAAACCCTAACCCCCAGTGTGTTGATTATAAGAGGTGGGCCTTTGGGGGGTAATTAGGTTTGGAAGATCATAAGGATAGAACCCCCATGGTGGGATTAATGCCCCTATAAGAAGAAAAGACATCAGCGCTTCCTTTCCAGCCATCTGCAAGGTTAGAATCAGGCCATCACCAAAACCCAACTGTGCTGGCACCCTGATCTTAAACTTTCAAACTCCAGAGCTGTGAGAAAAATGTTAGTTGTTTAAGTTGCCCAGACTTTTGTTATAGTAGCCCAAGTAGACTAATACAACATTACTTGAATTTATTCATTGGATTCAACGCTGCCAAGGGCATGTTAAAAGTGTAGGAACAGGCTTGGTGTAAGAGTTTGAAAGGAATTATTCACTAATGGGCAATGCCTATCTCAGTGCCTGTTTGACTCTGACTATCATGTGTAGAAAGTGCTTGGAATCAGGATGATAAATTGAGGAAAAGTTATGTTTTATCCTGCAGTCTGCCACTAGCGAATAACATTTTGTGTCAACATGAGCCAAATGACCCAAATGATTAAACTCCAAATTATAAAAATAATCATCAAAAGCTAAGTGGTTTTGCTACCAATTCAATACTTCAAAGATTAGTAAATTATAGAAATAAAAGTTGAAAAAGTTCATCAGGGTAGATGAAAGATAGTTTTCCAATACTTGGAAGGCTGAGGCGGAAAGACTGCCTGAGCCCAGCAGGTGAAGGCTGTGGGGGCCGTGAGTGTGCCACTGCGCTCTAACCCAGGCAACGAGTGAGACTCCAATTCAAAAAAATTTTAAAAAGATGTTAAAAAATTGACTCAGTTTAGCTGACTTAAAGATTGTCCTGGTATTTTCTACTTTATGCAGCTAAAACAAATACATGAATATTTGCTGTTTTTGTATTTAGAGTTGGCCTCTAGCTTCATACAATGAGTTGTCACTATGAACTGAGAGTTCTGGGCTTTATAACATGGTTAAAAAAGATGGGCTCCGGGTGCTAGCTTGGAATATAAAAGCTCATCACATGGTGCTGGATGCATTTTCTTCTTTTAAGTAAGATCTGTTTTGGCTCTTATTCAGACTTGAAGAGAAAATAGAAGTTTGACGGTAATAAAAATAAAATTGGCTTCAGTTTTTCCCTTTCCATCTAGGCTGGAGAATGGCCTGGTCACTACAGCAACTGGACTTAACAGATGCAACAGCCAACTGCAGCCCCTTGGACATATCGGCATGGAGCTGCTGGCCTCGGGGCCTCGTAAGGTAGTCGGGAAACTTGAGCGGTGCAGACACCTCCACTTTCAACAGCCATAAGCCCAGGCATTCTAGGGTCTATGCAGCTCCAGGGAGAAAGACTCCGGCCCACGAAATGAGGGCACAGTCTCTTTACCTTTCCCGTTCTCTGCTGCTCTCTCTTCTCCTCCTTGTTTTGCTAGCACTGGGGAGTGCCTGGCTCCTTCCTTTCTCCTGGGAGGAAACGAAGTCCATTCCAAAATGACACGCTTGTCTATCATTTTCTCCAAAGAGCTCAAACCACATTTTTAAAAGTTTTTTGTTTGCGTAGCTCTTGGAAAGATAGATGACAAATATTAAGTGTGCAAATAAGAAACGCTCTAGGAAAAGACCATCCAGGGATTTCCTGTGAGAGAAAAGTTCCAGAACTATACTGAGATGTTTAGATTTTGTTTGACATGATGTCCCTTTTACAAAATTCCTGGAAAAGTAGTCTTTGTGTTCCTGAGTCTAAAAACCACCCAAAATACAATACTTTTTTTACAAATTAAAAATTGGAATAGTAAGCATAAAGACAGGAGGTACCACAGGCTCCTAGATACTGTACTGAACTTTCAGATTTTTTTTTTTTTTTTTGAATTGTATCTCACTCTGTCACCCAGGCTGGAGTGCAGTGACACAATTACGGCTCACTGCAGCCTCAAACTCCTGGGCTCAGGCAATCTGTCTGCCTCTGCTTCCTGAGTAGCTAGGCCTACACCTGGCTAATTTTTTTTCTTTTCTTCATAAAGACGAAGTCTCACCGCCTTGCCCTGGCTGATCTCAAACTCCTGGGCTCAAGTGATCCTCCCACCTCAGACTGCCAGAATGCTAGGATTACAGGCATGAGCTACCATGCCCGGCCTGTACTTCCAGAATTTTTAATGGGATTTGGGCAAAGGATGGATGTTATGGTGTTTGTTTTCCTATTTTTTTAAAAGACACAGATTAATAAAAACAACTCAATGATTTATAAAGAGTTATTTTTGAAATAAATTAGGTAGAAGTGTGTGTGTAGAAGGCATTGAGTTTTGATGACCATTAAGTGAAATAGGGAAAGATTGTGAACTGGCTGACACACAAGATTTGTGGGACTGTCTAAGCCCAACTGGAAGCCATGGCCACAACTACCTGCTATTTTTGTGAGTCACGTTAGAGAGCTTAGACGAGTGCAGTCATCAAAGAAGCTACACCTTCTGCTTAACTCTGCTAAAAATAGACCATAGCCAGTTCTTCCTGGACTATAGAAAAACTTAGTTTGTTCTTTGGATCATTTTAATGAAGTGATTTTTCAGTTCATGTTTTTTGGCACTATCCTAATTGCTAATAAAAAGAATTTGAAAGGGACCCTTCTAAATATATACCATTAGCTCCTAAATACACATCAGCATCTGAGAGAAACTCCCATTGGCCCTCTGTGATGAATTTGTTTATGTCTATGTCTACATAATAGCCATAAAATGGCCTTGAAAGTAATTATCTAGACTCTGGAATCAAAGTGTCCTTTTTTAATATGTAAACTACATCCACTGAGCCAGACAATCTCAGTAGTCTTAGATGTCTTGTAAGCAGCCCACACAGAAATTCTAGAACAGTCTTGGTCATCTAAGAAAACAGTCCTAGAGGTAGAAATAGAGAGAAGCACTTTTGCAAATGGGTGCATTGAGACTTGTTTGATTCTAATTAAATCATTCAATCTTTCTAGACGTCAGTGTCGAAGATTCCTTTCTGCTTTAATAGACTCAGGTTCACAATCCCCCCACATTCAACACTTTAGTTCTGAAATTATTACTGAGTAAATTGGATGAGTTAGTCATGTTCTGTAGTGGTGGGGGTAAAAATACTGAAAAATCAGATATGGACCCTGACTTCCAGGGTTGTGTGTCAGACAGTAAAATAACGATGCAGATAGAAGGCACCAAAGATGGCAGAGAGAGTACTGTGATCAGAAAAATAAGTTTTTAAATGTAATTTCCAAAAAGCAGGTTAGATTTGAATTTAAAAGGATTAAATGCAATGCAGTCTTCCTCACTTAATCTCTCTCCTCCACTTTGGCATATTTACCTTTCCAGTGCCTTTCCTTCTGCTGACGTTAATCTGCCCAGTCCTGTTCATTCTTTGAAAACTTCCAGGGATTTTTATGCCAGTTCTCCATGACAGATCATAGAACACACATACAGAGTGTATTCACTAAGTGGTAACTTGTTCTGAGTCGCTACTAAAAAGAGACACATGCACATATAAAAAATAACAAGCTTCTAGATGATGGGGAAAATGATCACTGTGTACTATTATGGATTCAGTAAGAACAGGTCATAGCATGCTGACTTCTTTCTTTAGTCAGCAAAATTGACAGAAGGATAAAATATAGACATGCAGGAAAAATCCACACAGAGTTGTTTTTTTTTTTTTTTTTGAGTTGAAGTCTCACTCTGTCGCCCAGACTGGAGTGCCGTGGCCGCTCCGGGCCACCGCAGCCTCGACCTGCTGGGCTCCGGCGATCCTTCCGCCTCAGCCTTCCAAGTAGCTGGAATTACAGGCGTACGCTACCACGGCCGGCTAATTTTTTGATTTATTGTAGAGATGAGGTCTTGCTGCCCAGGCGGGTCTTGAGCCCGCGGGCTCAGGCAATCCACTCACCTCAGCCTCCCAAAGGCGCGGGATTACAGGTTGAGCCACCAAGCCCAGCGCATTTTTTTAAACAAGTAATGTTTGGAAGAAAGTTCAGTTAAATGGATCGTTTTGTTGAACATTTATGCTCAATGAGCATTCATCATCAATCTGATGGAAGTTCTATTCAAGTACAGAATACCCTATCCTCAGCTCTACCCTGCTCTACATTTTAATCAAGGCGCTGGATTAAGTTTGTTATATTAGTAGTTTGTTAAATGTTCAGATGCTTTGAGGCTAGGGAGAATAACATTTTATTTTCAGAATATGAGAGACTTTTCAGACACTCAAAGGAAGAAATCTAATATTGAATGTTACAGAGATAAAGTCCTGTATTTTAGAGCAAAAATTAAACAAAGGATGGATGAGTTACGGCATGGAAAGGGTTAACGATTTAGAGCCTTTAGTTGATCATTGATTCTTTGTCATCAGAGGTGCACTATGGCTTATAAGTAAGTCAACAAGCTCAGAGAGCAGGTAAACAAAGGCGTTAGAAGTTCCAATCTATTCTCCTCTGGGCTTTTTATTCAGACTGCTCCTAAAGTGTTTTTTGTGGGGAGTATATTTTCAAAGTGGGTAAATCAGGCTAAATTTAGTGGAGTATCACCTTAATGGTTGAAGAAACTGCAGATAATTTGATTTAAAAAGAAAGTTTCCAGGAGTGAGGAAAAGAGGAGAGGAGAGACATGCGTGTTATAGTTGCCTTGAAATATATACTCGTTTGTTCTCTTTGGATTCAAGGTATAAAAGGAGGCCCAGAAGATAAAAAATAACAGACAACATAACTATCATTGGGCAAAAATGTTTGAAAGCTAGACTAGGTTGCTTTGTGGGAGTAGGAAGTTTTCTTCCTGGAAATGATGTGAGCATCATTGGGGATTTGAACCAACAGCATTCAGGGTAGTATCTCTTGGGAGATAATTCTCCATGGACCTCTCATGTTTCTGCATGTTTTGTGAACAGAGTTACTGACTGTGTTTTGATCATAATTTAATCTTGATTAAGGTATGGTAAGGCTCAAAGACAAAGCTGCCTTGAAAGCGCAGAAGTTTATTATACTCACAGGTCCCTAAGGGAAAAATGCAGCATGCCATGAAGGCCACATTCAGAAAGACCAGGCTCAGTCGTGGGGGGTGGGGTATGAAAAGTGTAGGCAAATGCCTTATAGTAGTTTCTGTATGAGGGAGGTGAGACAAGAAAAGACGCTCTGGGATTGGTCAGCTATATTTAAAAGTGACCCCGCAAAAATTCATGCTGGGCTAAGGCTGCAGGGTGGTCAGGTTCCTAGTTGTTTACCCAAAGTATTGACCTTCATCTTGAAGGTGTTATTTCTGTCATTCAAGTTACAGAAACTACAAAACATGGTTAATACAGATTGTCTTTGCTCAGAACTATCTTTTCAGGTCTGTTTATGCAGAAAACAGCCTTGAAAGTTAGATACAGTGTTTCCTTCCAGAGCAGGGTGTGGGTGTGTTTACTGGTTGATAGAATAAAGATAACATCTCCTTTCATAGCAAAGGGCAAGCCAGGTTACTGCCCATGATAAAATATTTGGGTTCCCTAAGCTTAAGATTTCTCTCCTCTTATGCTTCCACAACTCATGCAGGTATCTCTTGGCCCATCTTTGCATTGCTTTGTGGAAACTGGGGCTCAGGGAACAAGAGCAAATCTGGTACTTTACGGCTACTTCTGTGAGTAATCAATTATCCTTTGCCTATGGCTTCTGCCAAATCCAGGAAACTGTCACTGGCTAACTTGTTAGATGGCAAATAGGATACATTTTGAGACCCTTCACAGTTCTTGACAATGCTTTATGATTCCATAATCCTGTCACTTTTTAAAAATCTGGAGACAATGCTTTAGTGCAAACAAGGTATTCTAATGGTGAGAATTCCAGTGCCTGGTAGTATGACAGAGAAGTGACTATGAGTCGGTAGGACTTTGAAGAGTCGACTGGGACAAATTTCATGGACTACCATCTGTTCAACGTCTGTCAGTTCGGGTTCAATGGAAAATCTTCAGCATGTCATTGATGGGGGGCAGAAATGCAGCCACTTTCCGGGGCAATTGTGATATTTCAAACTTCCAGCAACCAAAGATACCCTGTTTTGAAAATGTGAGGTAACCTGTAGTGTATTTTAATCCATACAATAATTGGTTGTATCTTGCAAGGTTCCTCTTATTTTATATCACAGTGTCCCAAAAATGTGTGAAGGTTTATCAGCAAACACCTATTAATTTGATTATCAACACGGATTCTGTTTGTTTTCCATAAGACCTTCCCACTGGTGTGACTAAAACAGTCGAACTATAGTATAAGTATTTTTTTTAAACATATCATTTCTATTTGGAAATGCAGTCATAAAGAATGATTTATTTCCCTGAAATTCCAGCAGTTGTAGCAAGACTGTTGCCCAGTTATTTTAACAAGTCTTTGCAACTAATTTTTACAAGCATTTTACCAAGGTAAAGACTGTAAAATGCCGTATGTATTTGGGAATTCATGTGTATGTTGACTCGTGTACCATGTGTATATGGTGAAGTGAATTCACTATCTGGATTCTGCAGGATGTCATTGGCTAGGTGATAGAGAGCTACAGTGAGTGTCAAACCTACCAACTCATTCCACATCTCACATTAGTGGGTTTAGGACCGATGCTTCCTCCAAGCTTGCTCTCCAGTAAAGGAAGGTAGCTGGTATAACACCCAGACTAGAATGGGAGGAAGGAGCGCTGGATCTCTGTGTGGACATGTTGACAGTGTGTGTCAAATGGGTGTCTGTCATAGGAATACCTCTGGTCTATGACACACCACAGCCTGCACCAAAAAGCCTGAATAATTTAACGGAAAGAAAGTTTGCTCATTGAAAGATTTGTATTTAGGGTGGGAAATTTGCCTTTATTCTTTATTTTTAAAAATATATTCTGAGAATGAAGCATAGGGAAGAACTTTACTTTTCACATTCCCTACTAGATTTTTTTTTCCCTTATGTTTCAGAAAATACTGGTGGGGAGTGGATGGAAACTGATAGCATCTGTTTAATCGATTGGCTTATGTTTGAATAAAGGACCATTTTAAAGAGAAAAGGACCTACTTATCTCATGGACAGAAAACTTCATAGTTACTGGAAACAGCAATATTTAGGTAACCTATTAGAAGCGGGAAGGAATCCATACTTACATTCGTTGACTCAACAGAATTGGCCCTGGTTTATTCTATTGATCTTGTAAACCATGTGAAGATCAGCTAGAATTTTACATCAGGCATCAAGTGAACAATCAATCTCAAAAGACACAGGCAAAAAGGACACATTTCATTGATAACTTTTAGAAAACACACTTTTAAAAGGTGACAAAATAGTTGTCTTAAACCAGCAGCCATTGTTATACTTAATGATGCACTATTAATGGCAGTCTCGTTAAAAACCAGAACAACTTAAGAATATTTACCCTAATGCTTGTACTTGTTTGTGTTCTTGGATTTGTAGCCTATGCAATAAGAGAGGAAAAAAGTATAAAAGTAATAAATTGGAATAAAGGCAACAACATTGTTGGTTTACTTTCTGCCATCTCCTCTCCTAAGTTTATAAAATCAAACATGACTAGAGAAAAGCAAATAGTCGTGATGACTGATCTTAATTAAAAATTTTGGTCATTAATTTTAGGTGGTAGATTAATGCAGTCCCTCCAATATTCATTATTAAACTATGCCATTTACCTTTCCACCTTTCTAGATGACTATTCATACTTTCTGCTTGTCCTCAAATTTCTAATACCTCCTTCCCATCCTCATTATCAGGCTGTTATATCACCAAACTGAAGCAATCACAAGACAAGGTCCTTTTATCACTTTACTGACCTTCCTGCATATGTGACTACTTACTCTTTATTCTTTTCTATTATTATTTATGAACTGGCCATGTCCTTAGTCAAAGTCGAACCTGTCATTAGGGTATTAGACTCCATAGATTCTTTCCCCCTCCATAATAGTGTTCTCATCATTCTCTTCTTGTATTACATTTTTTTTCTGTTTGTTTTTTGTTTATGTTTCTAAATTAGTCTTGTAAGTATAGAAATAGGCTGTTTTCTCCCATTTAAAAATTATCTCAATTAGGAAGTTCAATATTGTAAAGATGTTAATTATCTCCCAAACTGATTAAATTTATTAATCTAATCAATTATCAATTTATCCATCGAAATTGATTTAAATTCTCCTCAAATTAGCTACCAGTCTAAAAAATATTAATATTGTGTGTGTATGTAAAGTGATGCATCTAATGTTTTAGGGAATTGCATAAGACTGAGAGTAACTTCAGGAAAAACAGAGTTGGATGAATTACTACTGAATATTAGAATATATTATAAAGTTACAAGAGTATCCTTCAAGATGAACAGAGATACATGAATTGCATAACGGTTATTAAGGTTGACTATAATGTTCCAACATTTATTTTAATGCTATAAAAAGTAATCTCCCAGAATAACAGAGCTGGAAGAATTACCTGACTAAATATTATGCCTTATTATAATTTAGGCAAATTAAGAAGGTGGAGCTATTTGTGTAAGAACAGACAGGCTAATGAAACAGAACATAAAATACAAATATATATTGGTTATTTGATTTTTGACAAAAGTAATACTGCATCATATAAAAGACTCTTTCTGTAAATGGTGTTGGATCAATTGGAGATTCATAATTTTTCAAATGACTTCTACCTCACACCATATATTAAGTCTCTTCCAGATGGCATGAACTCTTTTCCATTTCAGTTAATAGAGACTTTATCCTTCCAGTTGCTCAGACCAAAAATCTGGAATTCATCCTGATTCTTCTTTTTCTCTCTCATTTCACACTGAATACATTAGCAAATCCTTGCAGGTCTTTAAAAGCTTTGGCCTACAGCTCCAATCCTCATTTGATGAAGGTCAATTCTAGGCATACTTTCCTGTCACTTCTGCTCCGACTGCTTCTCAAATAGAGAAACAGGAGGCAAGCAAATATTCGTGGGGATGGTCTACAGGTGTCCTCGGGGTGAATCAAGGCTGTAACTCTGCTCTACTTCCCAACAAGTCTCCTTGTTTCCACCCTCCGAAATTTATTCTCAGCACTGAATCTAAGCCCTCTTGTCACTTTCATGCCCCAAATCGTCCATCTTCCAAAATCACTACAAGTAAAAACTCCAAAGTCTTGCGATGATCCATAAGAACCTCCACAATCTGGTCCTTTATTACACCTTTAAAAAAAATCTTACTTATGACTACTCTTTTTCTGATTTGCTCTGACCTTTTCCTGAAAAAGTCATCTTTTTTTTTTGAGTTAGAGTCTCACTCCCTGGGGCACACTCATGACCACCCCAGCGTTGACCTGCTGGGCTCCAGCCATCTTTCCATCTCAACCTTCCAAGTAGCCAGAACTACAGGCGTGCAACACCACACCTGGCTAATTTTTTATTTATTGTAGAGATGAGGTCTCGCCAAGTTGCCCAGATTGGTCCCAAACCCTCAGGCTCAGGCAATCCTCTCACCTCGGCCTCCCAAAGTGCTGGGATTGCAGGCTTGAGCCACTGCGCCCATCCAAAAGTCACCTTTTTTAGTGAGGCCTTCAACTCTAAAATTTCAGCACCCACCCTTGTCATTTTTTTCTTTTGAGTTGGAGTCTCACTCTGTCGCCCAGACTGGAGTGCAGTGGCCACTCCCGGCCACCACAGCCTCGACCTGCTGGGCTCCGGCGATCCTTCCGCCTCAGCCTTCCAAGTAGCTGGAATTACAGGCATGGGCTACCACGCCCGGCTGATTTTTTGATTTGTTGTAGAGATGAGGTCTCGCTGCCCAGGCGGGTCTCGAACCCGCGGGTTCAGGCAATCCACTCACCTCAGCCTCCCAAAGGCGCGGGATTACAGGCTGAGCCACCAAGCCCAGCCACCCTTGTCATTTTATGTATCTCTTCTTTGCTCAATTGTTCTTCCTTTGCCCTAAGCACTATCTATCCTAGCTTGAATATTATTTTTCAAGATCTGATTTATTGTTCTTTTCCCTTGATGGAAATATAACCTTCATAATCTGCTTTGCGTTTTTTTTGTTGTTGTTTTGGTCTTTTGTTTTATTGTCTGTTTTTCCAGTACTGTACTCCCAATGCTTAGAAAGTTTGGCTGGAACATAGTAGATGTTTATTTGTCAGTGAACGAGTATCTTAATTTGTAGAAAATGAATTACTTTTGAGAAAACCCAAGATAACCCAAGAATTAACACAATGATATGTTTATAAGAAGCAGTTATACTTCATTTAGAAAAATAAAAAGACAAGCTTAGCCAAGAATATTTGAAGGCAAAAAGTGAAAAAGAAGTTTTAAAAGAAAGAGTGGCTGGAAAAGAACTCCTTTAATAGATATTAAAACTTTATATAAAAATTTTAATGTGGTGCTATAATCAATAGATTGATGTAACAGGATATATAGGCTTGGTGTTGATTGCAATATATATAAGAACCTAATACATAATTGAAGAAGCATCTTAAATAAATGGGAAAAATATATTTGAACCAGTATTTCTACTCTCTGGAATTCATTTTAAAAAATTAACAAGGGAGAAAATAAACATTTCCTGAATAAATAAACTTATCACAGCATTATTTAAAATAGCAAGAGGTCAGAAATAACTAATCCTCCTGTAACAAAGCAGAGTGATTAAATAAACTATAGCAGATCCATACAATGAATTACACATTTGGCAATTTTTATTGATAGAACAAGTACTTATAAAAAAAGTTTCAAAAAACTACATATCCAATATAATCATAAATATATATAAGCCATAAATACATTTGCAAATAATACGTATAAAATGACTGCAAGAATATACATCAAAATGTTATATCTATGTTTCAATAAATGACAAAATATGGAGTGCTTAAATCTGTTAATTAAGAAGGACTGAAAGAGGAATTACATGGAACCTTCCAGAACGCCCGATGAGAGGCGGAGGAGGAGTGGTTGCTCTCCCATGCCAGCCTCAGCCCACTCACTGCCTATAGAAAATGGTGAAAGAAACCACTTACTATGATGTTTTGAAGGTCAAACCCAATGACACTCATGAAGAACTGAGAAAGGCTTATAGGAAGCTGGCCTAGAATTACCACCCTGATAAGAATCCAAATGAAGGAGAGAAGTTTAAACAGATTTCTCAAGCTTAGGAAGTTCTTTCTGGTGAAAAGAAAAGGAAATTATATGGCAAAGGGGAAGAAAAGGCAATTAAAGAGGGTGGAGTAGGTGGCGGTGTTAGCTTCCCCCATAGACATCTTTGAAATGTTTTTGGCAGGAGGAGGTAGGGCATGGAGAGAAAGGAGAGGTAAAGATGTCATGCATCAGCTTTCAGTAATTTATACAATGGTGCAACAAGAGAGCTGGCTCTGCAAAAGAATGTGATTTGTGACAAATGTTAAGTCAGAGGGGGCAGAAAGGAGTGATGGAGTGTTGTCCCAATTGCCAAGGTCCTGGAATGCAAACAGGAATTCATCAGATGGGACTTGGAATTCCAATTCAATCTGTGTGCATGGAGTGTCTGGGTCATGGGGAACGGATTAGTCCTACAGATGGATATAAAGGCTACGATGGAAGACAGATAGTTCAGGAGAAGAAGATTCTAGAAGTTCATATTGACAAAGGCATGAAAGATGGCCAGAAGATAACATTCAATGGTGAAGGAGACCAAAAACCAGAATTTGTGCTAGAAGATGTTATCATTGTGTTAGATCAGAAGGAAAAGACCTTTTTTTTTTTTTTTGAGTTGGAGTCTCACTCTGTCGCCCAGACTGGAGGGCAGTGGCCGCTCCCGGCCACCGCAGCCTCGACCTGCTGGGCTCCGGCGATCCTTCTGCCTCAGCCTTCCCAGTAGCCGGAATTACAGGCACGCGCTACCACACCCGGCTGATTTTTTGATTTATTGTAGAGATGAGCTCTCGCTGCCAGGTGGGTCTCGAACCCGTGGGCTCAGGCAATCCACTCACCTCAGCCTCCCAAAGGCGCGGGATTACAGGCTGAGCCACAGAACCTGGCTGAAAAGACCTTTTCATGTGTATGGATATACAGCTGGTTGAAGCATTGTGTGGCTTCCAAAAGTTAACATCTACTCTTGACAACCAAACCGTAATCTTCACCTCTCATCCAGGTCAGATTGTCAAGCATGGAGAGATCAAGTGTGTGCTAAATGAAGGCATGCCAATTTATCATAGACCATATGAAAAGGATCGCCTCATCACCGGATTTAAGGTGAACTTTCCTGAGAAGAGCTTTCTCTCTCCTGATAAACTCTCTTTGCTGGAAAAACTCCTAGCTGAGAGAAAAAAAGTGGAAAAGGCTGATGGAATGCATCAAGTAGAACCGATGAACTTTGATCCAGTCAGGCACAACTACAATGGAGAAGCATATGAGGAAGATGGACATCATCCCAGAGGGGATGTGAATGACACTCACTGCTGGCATTCTGTTGTGCAGTAGTGAATGAGTGAAGGACTGTAATCCTATTATACTCACCACATGCTATTGTTTTTGTTTTAATATTCAACTGTAGTAGTGTTTTAAAAGCTGAGGAAGCATAAATATAAAAGCTATGTATGATGATTTCAGTGTGCAAGACAAAGTCTAAAACCTGTAAAAACGACTTGAAAAGAAATTCCCCCAGCATTTTTCAGGCCAACTCTTGTCAATGATTTCAACTGTATACATGGACAAGCTTAGACTGAAATGCTAGATATATATAGTGGTTTCGGTGTATGACCCTTCATTGTGAAGCTATAAAATTAAAACTGTACTTAACTGGCAATAAAAAAAACTAAATTTGTAGAGAAGTATTGGTCTGTGTAGTTACTTGTATTAAGTGGGATTTATTGTGATGCCTCTGCATTTATTCCACTGCCTCAACTGTTACTTAAAGACAGCATAATATGTAATTTAGCCTGTGGTATCAGTGATAGAAATGATACCTTTCTAAAGAAGGGGTTTATCAAAATATGCTGCTTCTTGAGGGCTTGCACTTCTAGAATTATGTTCCCTTCTGCTGCACCATCTCTCTCTCTCTCTCTCTCTCTCTCTCTCTCTCTCTCTCTGAAATAAATATAGATATATCTTGACAGTCCAGGTTATTTTTCTCCTGCTCTTTGGATCATGCTGGGAAACTTAGAAATTTAAAGTGAAGAGACATACTTTCACATGGAGGAGTAATCTGTATGCATAATATAGGAAGGTGTTCCTTAGGTATGTTACAGGCTTACTTTTAACCATCTGATTTATGCTCCAACATAACTGTAATTTAATGTTGGTAGTACAACAAATTATGATGAATACCTTTAATTGTATGCATAAAGTTCTCATCATATGTTCATGCTTAAATCTAGATATTAGAATGCAAACAGTTCTTGAAAAGTATGAATGTCTTTTTCGTATATTGATTACAAAGCATTTTCAATGCGTCAGTACAGCTTTTTTTCCCCCAAATCACCAAAGCTTTGGCTTTTTAACTAAGACATGTAACTTCATTTTAACTAGTTAAAATGACAGATACAAAAAGTACTCTTGAACTATAATTCAATATTCAATATTAAGCAAGGTGGGGAGTAGAAGTAGAGGACTGGGTGAGCCAAGAAAAGCAGACTTGGCAAACCTTGGAGCGAGAGCAGGAGAGAACTTTCTACCAAATTGTCTGTGGTTCTGTCGCATTTGCTGTAATCAGAAGCTTACATGTGTGCAAGCTTAGAAGCAGCCTATCTCCTAAGTTCTCCTCATAGAGGACATCGAGAATTCAAGGAGAAACTAAAACTTGCTGCAAAAAATTTCCCAAACCAGTGTTTATCTGACTGTAGGGACATTTGCAATTGACAACTTCCTTCCTATTGCCACTGGACTATTTTAGTCTGCTAGATTGCTACCCTAAAGTTGGGTAGATGTTCAAGAAAGTTTAATTGATCAGTGTTCAAAATAATGCGTGTGACGAGAAAAAAGAATTATATAGATCTATAAAAGTATTAAGGGGCATATATGGACAAGGCAAACAGACTTTCCTACTAAATCCTAGAATTAGGCAGGTCCTCTTTAAACCTTGAACATTGTTCATCTAAAAAAAATTCAGAACTGTATTGTAGATGCCACTGGAGATGGAGTCTAGCCTTGAGAAAGGTCATTTGAATAATTATGCCACCCTACATTACCAGAATCACAAATAGTTCACAGTCACATTTCAAGTACAAATGATTCAAAAAGCTTTTAATATAAATGGAACATTAAGAGTTTTTTTCTCTCTCGTTTCTTTGTCTCTTTAAACATATCTGGCACCTACAAATAAAATTTTAAAATACTTCCTATTGCCAAGGTCATATTTTGAATCTTTTAAAAAATAAATGCAAATTTAGATATGCCCTGATTAGTAGATGCTATAAAAATTATTTGGCTTAATATTTTTAGCGTGAATTTGTATGCTGCTAATCTAAATAAAGCAAATATCATTAAATCTCCTTAAAACCAAAAGCCTACATAAATAGAAAAGACTAGCATTATAATAATAGAAAAGATGGGTTCTCCTGAATTATCTTGAACTATTATACACCGTTACACTTAAATTTGCCTGAACACATGGCATCATGGACTACCCTATTTTTAAATTTGTCCCCATTAAATATACTCTGGTCAACAAAATCCAGCCATCTTAATAGTTTTTCAGTTTTTATTAGGATCCTAAGTGTGATTATCTTTATTGAAATATTTTTCATCAAAAAACAGAAAAAATGGAATTTGAGCTGTCCCTGCACCCTTAAACACTATGTCAGAAGAGTTATTTGACAAAGTCTTTACCTGCTAATGAGCAATTGACTGAATATAAAAACATGACCCTCTAATGCAGCCAAGAAAACTTCTGTTCTAAGAAAAGAATGTATTTCCTGGTTTTGATGCTTTTCATTTGTAGTCTGTCTCTGCTGAACGAGCGCTTTCAATTTTCCCCAAGACCTCAAAATACCCCTACTTCTCCCTCATCCTTGTGGTTCCCAGTTTATTTATCAGTTGTGGCAAATGGTAACCTTTTACACCACACTTAGCTAACTATTGCTTGTTTTAGGAAGAAAGCACAGAGGACAAATATTCCAATGTGGTTTTCCATTAGGGAGAGAGTGGAACTAACACTTGAACTCCAGCTGATTCTCAGTCTGTCAGCCCAGCAGTGGAGGCAGCTGAAACTTCAAAGCGCCCTCTAGGTTCTCAGGAGACGCTTAGACTCTAACTTTCACAGAGGAGGCAGGAATCACATCAGGTGCAAATAACCTGAGAAGTCCATAGGTTCTAGGCCCCAGGCTAGGAGAAAGCTGGAAAGACACTATAGCACCCTGAGTTAATTATTGCATAAACACATCATAAGGAAACAGGGGTCTTTTCTTTTAAGAAGCCTCTGCAGGGGACTTCTTGGTCAGGATTCATGCTGAGTCCAGTAAACTAAATCTGGAATAAATGTTAACTTAAGAGAAATCAAAATGAAAAGAAACTACCTCTACTCAAGGCCACCCAATACAAATAAAGAAAATCTCCTTCAAGCCTAAAATATTATTAATGGGGGTCAAGTGACTAAAAAAAAAAAGAATGTACTCCATTTCATTTAATTTTTAAAAATGCATTAGTCATGATCTACTGAATTGATTTCATGGTGCACTAATAGGTCATGATCCTCAGTTGGTAAAACACTGGTCTTATGGGAGACCATTTACGAGTGGGAAGAGATTTGGATCTGGTGTATTGGCGCTGTGAGTGGCCCAGATGTGTAATTCTTCAAGGCAGTGTGGCCTGAGAAAGAGGAAGTATAAGGTTGCAGGGCCACCAAGGAGAAAAACTTACATTTTCTTCACCAACGTGGGCTTTCCTGGTGTCAGACTTTGAGGTACAACAGTGTGGGCTGTTTGAATGGTCTTGCCCGTTTGTTTTTCCTCTGCACATCTCTCTGTCACATTTTGATAGGACTGTTAGTTCAGGCTTTCATTGTTACCAGAGGAACAATGGACAAGAAGTGCAGTACAAATGGAGCAAAAACCAGATGGAGGTATTGGATAAGAGCACAGACCGTGGAGTCAGACAGGCCTTGAAGCAAATCTTGTTTCTGTCATTTGCTAGTTGGTTACCCTGGCAATTTACTTAACATCGCTGAAACATTTTCTCGGTGGAATTTATCATGAAATGAAAGTACTTAGCATAATGCTGGAAACAGGATGCTTAATAAATGGTAGATGTGTGATATGATTTTTAAGCAAGGCTCTGCTAGTGACTAGTTGTGTGATTTCATACCACTCACTTAACATCTATGAGCCAGGAGAAGCTATGCCTCTGCTTTCTTTATTGGTAAAGTTAGGAGCTTGAGTGAGAGGTGTAATGACTCCCTAGTTTTAGATTCCATTAATTAAAATACACTGCTACTAGGAATGTAGGAATACTGCGACCAGGACATGGGAAGGTATCTGCCAGCTCGATTTGCAGAAAATGTTACCTTTGAGCTCTCTTCTATCATCCAAACATTGGCTTCTCTTAGAAACTGCTTTGTTTGTAAACATTCTTCAGAAAGAGAATAGAACTATAAAATTAAACTTTTGACTACAAGTTTTAGCAGAAAAATAAGCAGGCTACAGTGACGCGAGGCTGTGTTGCTTAGATGCCAGAAATCATGAGAGTTTTGCTGTATATCACTGACGAAGATTTGACTGAGATGAAGGTTTTCCCGGTCCAGTTATTATGAGAACTTCTGCCTCTTGGATTCTATAAAGATCATACAAAGGTACTTCTTCTGCCTTCTTTTTTTAATCTCAATAATCAGCTGCTTCTCTGTTCAGGAATGAAATCTAGTCTTAACTACTAGAAAAATAAGTCCTGGCATCCTTTCACTCCCAGTGCCCTTTCTATTTCACGCTAGGTCAAGGATGCACTTCAGAAGTCACTCAAAATGGGATCCGTTCGTTGGCTCTGAACGTTCAGGCTTCCACTTCCTTTTACTTTTTCATGATCTAAAATAAATGTCCTTCTCCTTCCTATGCGTACTCTCTTTTGGCTAGAATTCATGCCTTTCAGCTTCTCCAGGTCATTTTTGCCTCATCCGCATCTACAGAACCTCTTTTCATTCTCCCTCCTGTCCCTTCTCTGTGCCTCCATTTTAGCGTAGGGTGTTTTTTATGTCTCATGCACAATTGAAACAGCATTCTAATAGGTCACTTAGCCTCCTTTTCCCCCTCATTTCAATACAGTCTTGCTACAACTATTACCCCAAATTCTCTAAACCACATCACTAGGTCACAATCCCACTTTTCAAGCCATCAAGTACTCAATGCTCAAAGAAAAAGAAAAAACAATCCAAGCTTGGAACTCCTTTGTAGAATATCACTCACCGACTAGCTATCTAAAACCTGTCCTATCAGACTTCTGCTCGTCGCCATGATGTTGGGACTAGCCCTAACTAAACTTGTGCTGAGACATCAACAACTACACCCCTGGTCAAAATGATGTGAAATAACGAGTTTATTATTCAGATGTTTAACAATATAGGCTGCCCAGAACTGTGAATCTTGGCAGAAAAAGCAAAAATGGGTACCATGATTATTCCAAAGCACATAATCTTAAAAGCAGACAGAAAAAAAAAGCACACATCATCTACAGGGGAATGTTCATAAGAATGATGGCTATCTTCTGATCAGAAATAATGGAAAACAAAATCACCATTTTTTCTTAAAAGAAAAAACAAAACAAAACACCGTGAGCCTAAAAGTCTATGCTCAGATAAAGTATCTACCAGAAATGAAGGTGAAGAGATTACAGGACCGGCCCAAATCTGAAACAATTCATCCCCGTGAGAGTTGGATTTCAAGAATTGTGTAAAGAAGGTCTTCATTGTGCCAGTAGTCCCTGTGCCTGGAGAGACATGAGGGAGGATTGCTTGAGGATAGGAGTTTCAGACCAGCCTGGGCATCACAGCAATACCTTGTCTCTACAAAAAATTTAAAAATTAGCCAGACATGGTGACACATGCCTGTCGTCCTAGCTACTTGGGAGACTGAGGCAGGCACGAGCATTTAAGGTTTCAGTGAGCTATGATTGTGCCACTGCACTCCAGCATGGGCAATAGAGCAAGACCCCAACGCTAACGAACCAACAAAAACAATTAAAAAAAAAGAAGGTCTTCTGGTTAAATAATGTTATATGAAAACCTAATTTTCCATAAAGGAATAAAGAGCGTCAGTTATGGTTATTATCTGGATAAATACAAAATTATTTTTCATATTTCAATTAAAAGATGAAGTGACTCTTTAAAGCAGAAATGAATATAATACCATGAGGTTTAGCAAAAGTAACACAAAAAATGGAAAGAGTGAAATGGAATTATACCTTTAAGATTCCTATACATAAGTTAGTATAATATTGAGGGTATACATTGATTAATTAAAAATGTATGTTGTAAATCCTAAAGCAACTACTAAGAAAATGAAACGAAAAATATGTGAAGAAAAGTTAGTAGAGGAGATGAAATGACATACCAAAATATTCTTAATCCCCCAAAAAGTGAGGGTGAAGACCACAGAACGGCTGAAACAAATATTTAAGAAAAAAACAGAACCAACATATCAATTATTACATTACATGTAAATGAACTAAACTGTCCAATAAAAGATATTGTTTAACAGACTGGATTAAAAACCAAGCCCCAACTAAAAGAGACTTATATTAAGTGTAAAGCCACAAATAGTTTAAAATTAAAGGATAGTAAAATTATTGTGAATAGTGTCACACAAACACTCATCATAAGAAAATCGTGTCTATTGCATGTTCATTGCAGCGTTATTCACAACAGCCGCAATGAAAAAGGAAATCAACCTAAGCATTTGACAATGGATAAATGGATAAATAAAATGTGACATATGTGTCCAATAAAATAACCATTCTTCTTTTAAAAGAAGGGACTCATTTGCAACAACATGAATGAACCTAGAAAATATTTGATTAAGTGATATAAGCCAGGCACAGAAAGACAAATACCACATGATTTCACTTATGTGTGGAGTGTAAAAGTGTCAGACTCATAGAAAAAGCAAAATGGTGGTTACCAGAGGCTGGGGGTTGGGATGTTTGGGGAATTGTTGGTTGAAGGACACAAAGTTTCAATTAAATAGAAAATATAAGTTCAAGAGACCTCTTGATCATGATGACTACAGTAGATAACAATATATTGTCTATTTGAAAATTGCCAGAAGAGTAGAACTTGAGTTTTTAACCAAGAAAAAAGGGTCAGTATGTGAGGTAATGTATATGTTAAACAGCTTGATTTAGCCATCTCATAATCTATACATATGTCAAAACATTATGTTGTATACCATAAATATATATAATTTTTACTTGCAAATTTAAAAACGAATAAAATAAATAAAATAAAAAGATAGGAATAGAAAAATAGTTGCATATGTATTAAGATCAAAGTTGACTTCAAACTATCGATAAAGAGAAGTATTTCATAATTATACAAAAGTCAATTCACCAAGAGGAGCCAGTGATTATAAATGGGTATTCATCTAAAAACAGAATTTCAAAATACATAAAGCAAAGACTGATAAAACTGAAGGAGAGATAAACAAATTCATAATTATAGCTTGATTTCTATACTCCTGCCTCAGAAAATGATAGAAAATTTGGCATAAATCAGTAAGGATATAGAAGATTGGAGCAATATTATCAACAAACTCAACCTAAGTGACATTCGGGGGATTCTACATTCAGCAGTAGTAGAAAATAAATTCTTTTCAAGTGCACACAAGACATTCACAGATAGATCCCATGTTGAGCTATAAAATGAGTCTGAGTAAATATCAAATAATTTGAATAGTTTCAAGTATACCCTGAACATAACAATACTACTTTAGAAGTGAATAAAAGACATATATCTGGAAATCTTCAAATATCTGGAAATTAATCAACATACTTCTGTATCACCTATAGATCAAAGAAGAAATCCGAAAGAAAGTTAGAAAATATATATTTAAAACTAAATTATGATGCTAATATACTATACCAAAATGTAGGAGACATAGGTATAGCCGTTCTTAGAGGGGAATTTATAACTCTAAATATTTATATTAGAAAAAAAGTTGAAAATTAACAATATAAGCTTCTAACTTAAAAAGCTATAAAAAAGAATAAATTAAACTGAAGTAAGCATGGAAAAGATAAAGACAAGATTGAAAATCAATAAAATGACAGACAAACAATAGAGAAAATCAAAGACATCAAAAGTTAATGCCTTGTTATGATTAATGAAATTAGTAAAGGAACTAGATTGGCCAAGAAAAAAAATAGAAAAAGAAAATCCCCAGGAATTGCTAACATATAGAATGAAAATGAGACTTTCTTGCATATTATATGGACATTAAAACAATAATTAGGGACTATGATAAACAATTCTATGCCAATAAATTTAACAATTAAAGACACTGAAAGGTATGAATTCTAAACAAAAGTAGTTCATATAAAAGAGGAGGACATGCATTTCTTTTAGACTAGCAGAAAGGGAAAGGGAAAGGAAGCCGGCAAGCTCAGGACCAACTAAGGGATCTAACTTGAATGACATCTCAGTAAATGTCTCAATAAACTAAACAATGCATCATGGTCTAGAATGAGACAGAAAGGGCTTCCTCACAGTAAAGGGAAAACAAATTATTTTTTCAAACATTAAAACTGAATTCCCTTCTTTAATGGAGAAGCAACTGATTATTGAGATACATTTTTAAATGCCGAATGTGGGTGTTCGATTAGTTATTTTTTACTAAAAATACTAGAAAATATATTATGTTCCAGTTTTAAAACGAGTCAGAATTAGACTAGTAGTTTCATTCAGGTTAGACAAAATTTCATATTTGATGATTTACATGGATTTCAGTTTGAGGATGATATTTTTGGAAGAAAAAATATAATTTTTTAATGAGCATTGGTTTTTGAAATCCAGTCCCCAAAAGAGACATACATGGGATCTTTATAAAGAGGAGTTTTGAAAGTGTGTATGTTAGGTGTTCAGTAAGATGAATGTATTCTCAAGGAGCCCCTTCTGTGCACACAGAGTGGTCACAAAATTCATAGAATGTCAACAAGAAGAGAGCCTGCCACTCTTTCCAGGCTGACTGGATCTCTTCCACCCAAGGTCAAGAGCGAGAAGCAAGCTGTTCCAGGTATCAGTGTGTTTCGGGGGAGTTAAACTCCTGAAGCGTGCATTCTCTGGTAACAGAACTCCTTCCCTTTGCCTTTCTAAGCTTCTTTTTCCAATCTTCCCATTCTCTGTATCTACTTGTCTCTCAAAATTGATTCACTCGCTTCATTTTCATATTATAAATAACTTTTTTCCTGTTCATTTACTTCAGTGTAAAGCAAATCAACTTACAATGTGCTTCTGAGCAATTTTTTAAAAAGACAGATTGCCATATTATGTTCATATTATGATTACATTTTATCTACATGTATAGAAAAATGACTGTGGCTATTGGAATTGTCCATGGACACTCTTGTTTCTCCTTCTATTCTTTTACTTATCTATATTCTCTAGTTTTTCTAGAATAAGCTTGAATTTTTAAAAAATATAAATATCCAAACCTTTAAAAATCAACTAAAAAACAAGATGACTAACATTGGAATTATCAGTGTATTATTTTCTCTCTCTCTCTCTCTTTCTTTTTACTTGCCTGAATTCTCTCTCTCTCTTTTTTTAAGAAAAGCGTAATTTTTTTTTTTTTTTGAGTTGTAGTTTCACTCTGTTGCCCAAGCTGGAGTGCAGTGGCACACTCACAGCCACCCCAGTGTCGACCTGCTGGGCTCTGGCGATCCTTCTGCCTCAGCCTTCCAAGGAGCTGGAACTACAAGGAAAAGCATAATTTTTTAATAAAAATTACTAGGCCACTTGGAGTGACTCATGCATGTCATCCCAGCACTTTGGGAGGCCGAGGCAGGAGGATTGCTTGAGGAGATAAGCCTGGGCAACATAGCAAAAACTCGTCTCTACAAAAAATAAAAAATTAGCTGGGCATAGGGGCGCATGCTTGTAGTCCCAGAGACTTGAGATGCTGAGGCAGAAGGATCGTCTGAGGCCAGGAGGCTGATACTGCTGTGAGCCATGATTGGTGTGATTATTCCACTGCTCCTCAGCCTGGGTGAAGGAGTTACACCATGACTTGGGGAAATAAAAAAAAATAAAAAATCAAAGGATATAAGAAACCAACTAAGAAGACGTCAAAGGAATGTCTCTATTTTGAATTCTGGCTGTTTTAGGGATAGTGAAAAGATAAATATCTGAGAAATGATTTCTGAAAAATACATTATACATGGACAAAGGGCTTGATATAGCCTTAGAATACGAAATACAATGGAAGACTCACCTCCTTGACTGAGTTATACCCAGTTCGATGAATATTAATCTTAAGAAGTCAGGAAAGAGAAAGTGTCTGTGTAACTGACACATGGGAAATCATGTGAAAAAGATTAACTTCCTTTCCCCCAAGAAATTGTCAGTAGAGGACAGGTTAAATTTTCTTAGTTGGCTCACATTTATTGATCCTGCAATATGTACCTGGAACTATACTAGGCACTTAACTCATTTAGTCGTTACAATAACCCTGTGAGTTAAGCGAAACCATTCTCTCCATTTTTCAGATAAGAAAACTGAGGCAATAATATCATGCAGCTAGTAAGTTAAAAGCTGGGATTCAGATCCTGACAGTGTTTCTCTTAACTACGGTTATTGCTCATGGAAAGCTAAGCCAGACTTTGGCCCCTCTGTGACCGTAGAAGAGATAATGGTTGGACTCCCATGGTGTGTCAGACACAATTGGCTGAGATAATAGAAATAACCCATTTCTTTACAGAGAATACGATCACAGGGGTGAAAGGAACTTTAAGATAATGACAGTTTTTGTCTTCAGGCAGGTGAATACCCGTATGTGACAAGACCTTACGAGACCAATTATCGTCTATTCGGTTCTAAAATATCTGAAGACACAGAATTCTCTTTGGAGCGCCGTGGAAGGCAGTTTTTAAGATGGCTTCCAATGGCTTTCACGTCCTAACATCCATGGCCCCTCTGCTTGGGTGTCAACTGGACATAGTCACCCGCTTCTGACACACAGAAGGGGGCAAAAGTGATGTGATGTCACTTTTGAGATAAGGTTAGAAAGTCTGTGGCCTTTGTCTTGCTCTGTTTCAATCTCTCTAGCCTGTTTTCTCAGAAGGAGGCCTGGCTGCCGTGTTGTGAGCTGTCTAGCTGAAAGCCCCATGTGGCAAGGATCTGAGATTTCTGGCCGAAACAGCCAGCTAGGCCACGAGGCCGACCAACAGCCAGGTGAGAGATCTTGGAAGTGGACTTTCTCCTGCTTGAGGTGACTGCAGCCCCACCTAACACCACAACTGCAGCCTTGTGAGGAATTCTGAGCCACAGAGACATGCAGCTAAGCTATGCTTGGGTTCCTGGCCCACAGAAACTGTGGGACAGTCAATACTTGTTGTTTTAAGCTGCTAAATTTGGGGTTAACTTGTTAACAGCAATGGATAACTAATACCAGTACAGTCACTGATCTCACTAAACCTACTGGTAGCTCTTTGGAAATCAAAATCCATTCATCCTAGCGGATAGGTATTGGGGATGCCTTTACGATGATGCCTGAAAGTATATGGCTAGGTCCTTAAAAGCACGTTGCCAAACTGAAGAAGAACCAGCCCCACTGGGCTTCCCACGTTCTTACCTCCAGTTCCTGGGTTAGTCTTACAGGTTACAGATTTTCCGCTATATCTCTAAGCCGTGTCTCTAGCACTTTCCCTTGGCTCCCGGGAATCAACCTTGGCTGACCCTGGTTTACAAGTCATGTAAACCCTTTAATCCTCAAAAGCCCAAACTTTTCTTTTGGATATGGGCAGTGCTTATACACTATTGTTCAAAATGGATCAGAAATGAAGACATTGCTTTATTGCATAATGCATCAAAAAAGGTATTTTTTATAGATTTGCTTCATTCGTTTTTATAGATTTGCACTCTGCCTCCTGGACCGCAGAGTAAGCCCAATGCTCGGATCACAGTGTCTTTGCAACTGTGTTTTCTCTCGGTTTGGGCTCTGTCCAGACTCTGATCATGCCTGCTGTAGCATTGTCTCACTGTCCTGTACCAACTGATGAAGCAAGAGCAAGTCCTACCGTAATGTAATAATGAAGAATTTCTAGAATTATTATCTAATGAAGCAAATCTATAAAAAATACCTTTTTCAATGCATTACGCCATAAAGTAAATGTCTTCATTTCTGATCCATTTTGAACAATAGTGTATAAGCACTGTCCATATCCAAAAGAAAAGTTTGGCCTTTTGAAGATTAAAGGGTTTACATGAATTGTAAACCATATAATAATATAGTCTTTTTTCAACCGTTAAGCCAATACAATATATTGTTCTAGAATGGATTTGAGGTGCTCTCTAAATCAAGAATTGGCCTCAAACTCACTCATAAAACAATCGTACAACATACAGGCACTGAGAAGCTACCAAAGTCAGGACACTGGGCTGAAACACGGGAACACAACAAAAACGAAACTAGAAAAGTTAGGAAGAAATATTTTTAAGCACTTTTCCTTTCAATTTTGCTCTCTCCCCTGAAATAGGTTGGAAAAATATTTTTCTTCTTTTCTCGTATGTCACTCGAGCCTTCAGTCTCGGAGTATGAAAAATTAAAAATTCCTGGAAAAAAGTCACATTGCATATTTTTGTTCTTCACACTAGCACAATCATTTCAGATTTGCTTTAAAAGTACTAAAACTTATATTTTTTATATATTCCTACTCTCGCAAATGTTTGAGGACTTTTAAAACGTTTATTTCCTCATCCTAGAATTTCAAAAAAATTATGTATCTTACCCTTAGACTTATTGTGTACGCATATATATGAGAGTATTTAAAGAAAATAATCTCTGAAATCCAATATGTTTTAGAGCCTCTCCAGTGTGTCACCTGACCTCCCGCTCCAAGTATAACAGCTTCTTGAGAGCAGGAATTTGTACCTGTTTTGTTCACTGCTGTAACCCCAAGGCCTGGAACAGTGAATACACAGCTCATAGTAGGAACTTGCTAAATATGTGTTGACTGAACCAATGACTGTGTACTTTGGAAGAAACAGAGTTGGTATTTTGTTGACATCCTTCCTCTGAGCATCCTGCCATCAAATACAGGTGAATGTGGAATAGATATTCTTTCCTGGTCATATTATGATTCTGGCTTTTGACTCCAGTAGAGGAATTATATTTTGCTTTAAATGGAAATAAATATGAAATATTCTCAAAGACTTGAACTCAAAAGGAAGAAAAAAAAAACCTTCCCCAACCTGTTATTTACCTTAATCTTCTTTAGTGTGAGTCTTTGCAGTCCTCAGTCCCTTAATCACTTTCTAAAGATGAACTAGATCAGATTCAGAAAGATGAAAAGAAGTCAAAGCCTCGGATTAAAAAACTAGCTAACCCCTAAATAGTGGTGCTGGGCTGCAGGGTGTCCCAGCGGAGAACAGCGAATTACTCTTAAGAAGCTAAGAGTCACTTGCTTGTTGGGTCTTACCTCGGCTTTATTTCTGTCTTGGTTCCTTCCCTCTCCTCTTCTGCTCTCCTTTCATCACCCTCTCTTCTTTCCTCCTTTCTCCTCTCCTTTCAATCTTTTACCCTAATCCCAGGGCTTTCTAAGAAAACTGGAACCTTTTGGGCAGGCCTGTCTCCCCACATTTCCCACATGTTTATTTCTCTGTGAAACACACACACAGACACACATACACAAACACACACACAAATGATTTCTGGGTTACTGCTCTCTGGACCTTACTTTCGGGGAAAAAAAGAACTAAAATGTTTTAAAAGCTAATATCAGAAATGCTTTTCCCTGAAAACAACTGCCAATTTATATCTTGAGGTTGGATACACATGTGGGCTCCAAATCCATTTTTTCTTTTCTTTTCTTTTATAACCATAGCTGCATCTCCTGAGCAAAAATCATTAATTTTCACAATTTGAGGATATAAACTTATATAATTCCTTGACGGTTTGTAAATATTATCTTATTTTAATCCTCATCATCACTCTATGCGATTATAACCCAGTACAAGGAAAGAAAATATTGTTTCCATCCCATCAAGAAGTCCTTGTATTTCACTCAGATTTACTTAAGCAAAATCATCTTGAAAATCACATCTGATGTTCATTGAAATTTCTTAGGCAGTTAGATGTGGGTATGAGCGAGGGAATGTGTTTTCTTTGAATTCTGTAGCTCTTCTACTCATTTTTTTATGTTCTTTTTCTTTTCTTAACCATATGTTTTTGTACTGTATTAATGAAAAAATGTGGAATCCCTTGCTGGGGGGATTAGACTTGAGGAAACTTGTTACAAGCTTAGGAAGGGAGAGGCTGTGTTTTCTGCTTCAGCTGTCTATTGTGCCACCACATTTCTCAGTGCCAATTCTGTGGAGGGTAGGAATTGGTCATAAATTGCTTCTATCATGACAAGAATACACTTTCTTTATTGCTATTTTTATTTGTGCAAATGCGACAAGGTTTATGTTTTTAGGTCATGTAAAATGAAACAAAAATTATTACGCCTTGAGAAACAAATTGTGGGAAATGTATAGAAGTTATTTCTAAATTCCCTACATATAAAATATTAATGAGAATCCACTGAGTACTGAGACACAAGGCAAGTCATGAAATGAGGTTGAAAAACTTTCTGGTCTTTTGGGAGGGTTTTGATTTGATTTAAATTCTCTTGATCACTCAAGTGGCTCCTTCTGCCTGCCTTCCTTATTTTTCTCTGTTCTTACCTCTCCTCTTCAGGGTAATTTGAGAAGGGGAGTCAAAGAAAAGAAACATTATTCTAATTCCTAACTAAAACTCCATCCACGTCCAGCTCTGACTATTTCACTCCCTACTAATTTCCCAAAGAGAACAGAGTCCGCTTACTCCCTGTGTTCACCAGGACATCTCTACGAGATGATATTTGACCCTTGCTTTCTGGATGTCACGGAAGTGAAACCACATGTGGTTTTCTCATGACTTAGTCATACAATCCCACTTACATGGAGAAGCCAGGCTGAACAACCGTGAGCCCGTGGATCTGTCAGAAGAAAAAGAACATGAGATAAAACTCGATCACTCTGCTGCTCGGCCAAAAAAGAGAGGGAGAGAGGCTGAGCCTCTTCGTGTGAGGTAGCGGCAAAATATTTCTCCTCCAGGGGAAGCATCACACCTCCTCTTCCTCTCTGTCAGCAGTCTCAGCTGTTTGTTGTTGCTGTTGTTTGTGTTGAACCTAGCCAACTGCACGTCCACTGACAGCAAGAGCTTCCAGAGAGGCTGTGGAATTCTCAGTACCGTGAGCTGTAAGGCCCAATAACCTTTCATTGACTTCTTTACTTTTTAAACAGTTTATGCCAAAGCAATGAGCTCACTGCTTGGTTTTCAAAAAACTTTTAAAAACTAGCATCTCGTCTCAGACTCATGGCCACAGTCCCTTTCATGCACTTGGCTACTTAGTAATCTCACCAAGCTGGCCTCAGTGGCTCAGCCTGTAATCCTGCACCTTTGGGAGGCTGAGGTGAGTGGACTGCCTGATCCTGCGGGTTCAAGACCCGCCTGGGCAACTTGGCGAGACCTCATCTCTACAATAAATTAAAAAAAAAAAAATTAGCCGGGCATGGTAGCGCGCACCTGTAGTTCCAGCTACTCGGAAGGTTGAGGCGGAAGGATCGCTGGAGCCCAGCAGGTCGAGGCTGCGGTGGCCGGGAGCGGCCGCTGCACTCCAGTCTGGGCGACTGAGTGAGACTCCAACTCAAAAATAATAATAATAATCTCACCACCTAGTCAAATCATAGACACTTCACTCTATCTCCCTGATGGAGTGTTCCAGATCCACCACTCCTTCTTTGTGTGTTCCCACTCACTATTTTCATTACTGTTGCTTTTTAGAGTGACTTCTTACTTCTCTGTTCGTCATCTACAGGGGTCTGCATCAGCAGCCGTATCCATCGCTCACCTTGCCTTTCGCTGCACAGCTCTGTGCTGATGAGTGGCGATCGCCTTCAGCCTTTATTATCGTCCCACCAGCCTTTGACCCTTGTCTTTGGCTCTTCCGTCACACGTGGGACTCGAGGCCTAGGCTGACCCTCGTTCTCATCTCCCAAAGTCAAAGCTGCTGCAAGATCTGGCTGATAAAACGTTGGCTGAGCCATGTGCCCTCATGCAATGTCATAGCTTTCTTGAAAACAACTTGGCTTTTCTAGCTGTTTGCTGTCTTATTACTTCCAGATTAGTTGTCTCCCCGAAGGAGATGTTTCCTGGGTTTCCCACTCAAAGAAAAAAAACCAGTGTGCTAGGAGAAAGAGGGTGAAAATTCCTTTTCTAATTTCTCTCCTCAGTGATTTTTTTTTTCTTTTTTTGAGTTGAAGTCTCACTCTGTCGCTCAGCCTGGAGTGCAGTGGCATGCCCCCGGCCACCGCAGCCTCGACCTGCTGGGCTCCGGCGATCCTTCCGCCTCAGCCTTCCAAGGAGCCAGAACTACAAGTGTGTGCTACCATGCCTAGCTAATTTTTTATTTATTTATGGTAGAGACGAGGTCTGGCCAAGTTCCGCGGGTGGGTCTCGACCCCACCGGCTCAGGCAATCCACTCACTTCGGTCTCCCAAAGTGCTGCGATGGCTGAGCCTCTGAGTCCATCCTCTCCTCAGTGATTCATTGAGTGCATGGCCATGATAGAGGTATAAGGATGTTGCTGGATAAACTTCAGAGACTGGATTCTCCTGATGAGGAAATTCTCTTGGGCCAAAGTAACCAAAGGCAGAATAATGATCTGTTTGGTTCATAAACTCACTTGTTCCCCCCTACTCTTTCCAGGCAACTCATGAAAATATGGGGCAGCGTTTTTACTCCACAACATACAGCATACACCACACACAACACCACAAAACCATCTTTATTTGGAGATCCTCTTGAATCATAAATATTCCCACAAGGTCAACAGGCAGATTCCCACGATCCCGCATATTAGGCAGAATTCCAAAGACAAAGAGCCAACCGGTATTCTTTCCCTCCATCTTCTTCCTTAAAGTGAGAACTGTTGTTCCCCGGGCCACTTGGTCCATGTTGAGCGATCTTCTGGGGGCATATTGACCTTTTTCACATGAATTTCAAACCAGGAAGCCTCAGGTGATAAACTGGAATAGGGAGTGTAATGGGAAGAGTGTTTTCACAGAAACTGGAGGGATTTCAATTGTTAGGTGAAATACCCTGTTTTGTCTCTGGTTTAAATTTAAATTTACTGCCAAAGGTCACATGATGCAATAAGTCATGCGGGCAGTCTTCAAGGCGCCCAAGGGAGAGAGCTTATTTTCTATGAAGTGATGTCCAGGCAGAATGCCCTTTAGAAGTTTGTGGTTTCCACAGCAAGAGGCTGAATTGTGTTGCTGTCTCTAATTCCAGCTCATAAAAGCATGCAAAAAGATTATCCAAATCCTACAGAGTTTAGTAACTATATTAAAGACAGATTTGCTTTGAACATCAGTGGCCAAAATGATGGAGAAGATGAGAGAAGAGAGAGGTGGAATAAAATTGAAATTTCTTTCTACAAATTATGTGTCTTTAAGATTAAACCATTATTATCATGGGATTGTTCCATAGTCTCTGGATTTCATTCCACTTTTGTGCTCAGCAGATAACCCTTGATCATGTCTCCAAAGGAAAGAGACCAAAACATGAAACCTGAAAATAGCAAATTAACTAAAAACCAGATACTTCTGTTACTATAAAAATTTTCTGATATGATCATTGTCTGATACTTTAATTAGAGCATTTAGGCACTCTTTAATGATTGAAGCAAGTACACGATCTTTGATGGTTTGGCAAGATCTATGATCGTTCCAATTGGAAATGTTCTTCAACGTAGCATTTTCACCTTTAAGAATTTGCCCTATGGGGAAGTATACTTAACTATTGAAATGATGTATATACAAGGTTATGCATAAATGAAGACTACTGAATATATTTTAATATATCTAGTCAAGGGATTAGCATACAGCTGCCCAAAAATGGCAAAATGCATTACGTATTGGTGTGAAAAAAATCTTCAAGGTATATTATTTAATGAAAAAGCCAAACAATAAGCATAGTCTTATTTTGCCGTGTTTAAAATAAGAGTGGAAAGTAAGAAGAAAGGACAGAAATGAAAAGAAAAGGAGGTGGGAAGTAAAAAGGAAATCAGTCGAAGGAAGGAGGGGGAGACCGAAAGAAAGAACAGAAAGAAGGAGGAGAAAATGAAGGGTTAAAAAATGTACTTGCAGATTGAAAAAATATCTTGGCCAAGTGTGGTGCCTCACGCCTGTAATCCCATCACTTTGAATGACCATGTGGGAGAGTTACTTGAACCCAGGAGTTTGAGACCAGCCTAGACAACATAGCAAGTCCTTGTCTCGATAGAAAATCGTTAGCTAGGTGGGAAAATGGCCTGAGCCCAGGAAGTCAAGGCTGCAGGGAGCCATGATATTTCAAAATGTTGTATACCTTCTGAAATTCTTTTAAACCAAGTGAAGATATTCTTTGTTCTAATATAAATATAAGAAAGTTGTTCCACTTACCTGTTCCCACTGAGAAGCTGGGAATGGGTAGTGGTGTTTAGTTTAATGCAGAATAAAGCATGAATATACAATTTGTTTCCATCTTGATGAACATACTGTCATTTTTTAAAAATTTGGAGTTTGAACGTGCTGTGTTTAAAGAGAAGCTTCAAAAGTCTCTTTCAGCTCATACTGGGCAATCAGTCAGCAAAGGTACTAATAAGCTGAAGAAGTGACACTATCTACTACAGAGAAGTCAACAGCGATTTGTGGTTTCAAAATTCTCCTAAGAGGTAATAACATAAAGCTCTTGAAGTTAAGGCAGTCTGAAAATAAGACAAGATCTGCACCTCTGTGCAACTAGGTGTAAATGAAATCAAGTTCCCTTGCAGTACATTTTTTCATATGTCTGTGACGTCATGCCCCACTGTGCTCTATTTAATAGTCTATCAACACGTTTTTCTGCACTGTGAGTTTTTGGAGAGCAGGATTTCCATTCTGGCCACTTGTGGATGTCCATACCCAGCTCAGCTCCTGAGATATGGCGGGGGGATTAATACATGACTATTGCAGGCATAGCTGCAAGCCCCAAAACAACATTGTAAATGTATTACCAATAAAGGATTTAATGCTTTCTAACATGAAGATACAAGGGTAACTGTCTACAGTATTTCTCCACTAAATTTCTTTTACTCAGGCATCCTCACATTGCTTAGAAATAAAGAATGTCTAAAACTATAGAAAGGTTTATTTATGCACTTGGTAGCAAGTCTATTATAGAAAATAAATATTTGTCCTATAAGTTGTTTCAACATAAATACAAACAATTAAGCTAAAGAGTTCTTTGCTTTAAATTTCAGGAGTTTTGAATGTGAACAGGTTGCCATTTATTTGTGTGATGCTGCTTTACACTCTACTTAACACACTTAATGAAATGATTTAACAAAAACAGAAAGATAAAGAGAGTTACCAGAGATATTGCCAGTAGTCACACTCTTTCCACAATATAGCAGTCATGTTCTCAATGTTTTATTCTAAATTTAGCTCAAAATCCCAGAAGACTCCTTCTGATGAGCTAAATTTATAGCTAAAAAGTGAAAAAATCAAAAGCAATCTATATTCTGCTGTTTGGGATATGAGGTACAATCTCAAACACAAATTAGTATTGGAGCTTGATTAAATAAATATTTTTTTCCTGATTAGCAAACTTTAGTTAGCTATTCAAATTGAAAATTTGAATTCAAGGCCGGGCACAATGGCTCATGCCTGTAATCCCAGCACTTTGGGAGGCTGAGACAGGAGGATCACTTGAGCCCAAGAGTTTGAGTCCAGTTTAGGCAGCATAGTGAGATCTCATCTCTGAAAAAAAAAATAAATAAAGTAGCCACACACTTGTAGTTTCAGCTACTCAGGAGGCTGAGGCAGAGGGATCACATGAGCCCAGAAGGTCAAGGCTGTGATGAGTCGTGATCACATCACTGCACTCCAGCCTGGGCGACAGAGTGAGATCCTAACTCAAACTAAAAAAAATAATAATAATAATAAGGAAAGAAGGAAGGAAAGAAGGAAGGAAAGAAGGAAGGAAGGAAATTTTGAATTCAAATATAGTAATGCAAACAGTGTAAAATCGGGAGTGATTATTTACATATAAGCTTTCTTTCCCTTTGCTTTAAAATAAAAGGCTTTTCTTATCCAGGATTTTTAGTGCTGCTGATTCGCATATATTCCAACAGTGAATTTAAATGTAGATTGTATGCTTCTTCATTCCTGAGGAAGAGCTTAGGATCTGCAAGAAATACCCCAAAAGGGGGCTGATGGAGACCCAGGACTTGGGAGACAACATGGCTTCCAGTGTGTTCTCTGCAGCCAGACTGCCTGGGTCCCTCTGGTCCCGTGGGCCTGGGCAAGTTTCTCAACCTTTCTAACCTTCATTTGAAGCCTCATAAAATGAGGAAAATGCTATGTGTCTTCAATTCTAAGACATCATCAGTTGTAAGATGTAACATTAATTTACATACAACTAAGAAAGCATAAGTCAGTGAATTGTCATTGTTTGGAAGATGCCTCCTAATTTCAAGGATGCTATAATGTGAGGGGTGGGGTGCATATTAGAGTCCTTGAAATGCAGTAAAGATAGGTACCTCGTAGAATTGTGAGGACTAAGTGAGCGAATGAGTGTAAATAGTTATCACAGCTTGGAGTACAATAAGTGCCCAATAAACATTAACTAATGTTATTATTAACATTATTCTTCACTTGAATAATGACTTATCTTTGGAATGGAAGCAATCTGGCACACTGGCAGGGCAGAAAGGGTAGGAGACTGAAATGTGAACACAGAATGGAGACTGATTTCACCTCTCTTGATTCTAAGTTCACTTGCAGTCGTATATGTGTCCACTCAAATATGATTATAGGAATATTCACAAGGTTTAACTATAGAGTAACTCATAGAATGAAGTTCTACCAGTGTTGATGCCTTTGCTGCAAACCTGTTTTTTTTTTTCTTCTCACTTGTCATTTTCTAGGACTTGTTATTTAAATATTTTTAATGGTGACAGATAATCAAATTTTAAACGTTATTATGATTTTTACATATACCCCAAATTATTTAGAAACAAAACTAATAAATATGAGATTAGAATTAATCTAGGTAAAAGCATTATAAAAATATCCAAATACTTGCAACAGAAAATAATAACAAGCTGCTCTCTGTTATATTTTTGTGCTTGATTAAAATAGAACAAATCTTTGAATCAATGGAGCTAGTACTGTTGAATATCTCATATTTTCATTTTGTTCTTTTTAAGACAGCAATCTTGTGGGTTTTTAAAAAATTTTATTGATACATGATAAATGTACACATTTCCAGGGTACATGAATTAATTGAGTACAATCATATAATTTATAAAGATCAAATCAGTGTAACTGGGATATCCATCACCTTAAATATTTATCTTTTCTTTACTGGATAGCTCATACTTTTTATTAAAAAAAAAACTCCTCAGATTCAAAGTGTTGGATGGCTATATTCAACAATAAGGACAAAGGTGGCATTTATTACATTTATTTTATTTTAATCACATTATATGTTTTAATCAAATGTTATATGGTCCCTTTTTTATATAATATTAAGAAAATACATCTATAAAAACCCAAGTTTCCTGGAAATCAGAAAACTTTTATTCAAGTTCTGTTTTTTGATTATGCTATTTAACCTTTACAAGGTTTGTTTCTTAAAGCTGTCTCCATATCAAACTTAAGAATTCAAGAGTTTAAAGTGAGAAAAGATTGTTTATCTAGATCAATGGCTAAGGGCCAGGATTATAAAAGAATTTATAATGTTTTGTTCAAGTAAATTCTCGGGCTTTAAAACTTCATTTTGTAAAGATGAATGCTATTTATTCCAGCTATGCAGTGTTCATGAGGGTTTTGTGTGTATGATGCTTTAAGAACCCTGCTCAGGGAAAGAAGTTAGCATCCTGCACCCCATGCTTACTTGCCAAATTTACTTTTTAGTTTTATTCCAAGCTGAAACATTTCCCAGTGGTCTCAAGGTTCTTTATGCTGACATTTTTGAAATGGCTTGCTTTTTGCCCAGGAGCAGGGGTCATCTCAGGGTTCAAGCCCATGCTTGGTATGTTTCTTCTTAAAGCCACTTGGCAGTTTTGTGGATAAATGGTGTTCTCTTTCATCCAGTGCCATGGGCTTTGGGGAAGCCTCAAGGACAACCTGCCCTACTGTAGTCACACACAGAAGGTCTTGCTCCTGCCTCCAAATATTGGCTTCCTAAGCTGCTGGACATGCCAGTCCGGCTGTCCCATTCTCAGATATCGCAGGCACCCACTGTGTCTGACAGAGACCTTTCGGCAAGTACACGTGTGGGCCTGCCCTGCAAAGGTCTTATCATTTGCAGATTATTTCACAGAGTGGCTACAAGCTGTGGTGTGATCCTGTCACACAGAGAGATTGGTCACATTTTCAGAACACCAGGAAACAGGTACACCTGTAAGCTTATGCCTAACGGATTAAAAAAAAAAATCATGTTGCTCCAAGAAAATCAGACTCAAATAAATTCGGTCACTGATCTGTGAAGTAAATAATTGACAGAAAGTCAGTAATTGACACTTTGGTCTGGGTTTTTAGGCACAAATGAAAACCAGGAGCAAAATGAATTTTTAATTTACTATTATTTCTCTTGTTAGTTTAACTAAGTTTTGGTGCTAGAAAATTTTGTAAAACCACTTTCCAAGTTTCCTGTGACATCTTCTCCGCAACATAAAAAAAATCAATATTTGCCATCTTAAACATTAATATTGACAGAAATGTGATTACTTAAATCAAAACACAGATAGTAAAATAATTTTATATGATACTCCTGTATTTTAATATTTTAAAAACTCCTTGAAGCAGAGATGTGGTATTAGATATTAGTATTAGATATTGTTACATGTTATATGTTTTAATCAAATGTTATATGATCCCTTTCTTTTTTTATAGAATATTAAAAAAGTTCTTTTTTTAATAGAATATTAAGAAAATACATCTATAAAAACCCAAGTTTCCTACATGTGGTATTAGATATTGAAACCATCACTCACAAGTTGCTTTGGTCTTCCTCCTTTATATCCTGGCCATTAAAAAAATTGGTTTTGGTCTTCTGAATTTCCCTGTAGTTTTAAACTAGGAAAATGCCTATATCTCATACATAGCAGACTTCCTTCTTTTCACAGAAATGTATGAATTTACAGGAAGAGTCTCTTCTTAGGTCTTGTAAAAATTTCTTGATTATTATTTAAACCAATTTCTAAAAGTTATGTTAAATCTTCATATTTGGTTTTATTACTGTCTTTTCCTCTCACCTCCATTGTAATTAGCTACCTACTTACTTTTCTTTTAATATACAAAATGTCAAACTTTCAAACATATCACCAAGCCAACCAAACAATAATCTATGATGGATGATTTTTCCTATATAATTTCTCACATCATTTCTCCATTCTCTAATTTATGTGCCGTCCCTTGGTTATAAGCTGTCTTTTCTTTTCTGTTAATATTATTGTTCTGATTCCATTATGCATTTTTTTCTAAGAATGTTTATGGTGCCAATCTTCCTAAACCATTATCGTTTATGGATAAATCACCATTCCTCGATATTTTAATTGTAGCAGTTTCTTATTACATTTTCACATAACCTGTACCCTTGTCCATGCCTTGTGGACATTTCAATCTTTCTCATAATTTGCTCTCCAAAATTCTTACCAAATAGCCCTACTATTCTCGAAGACTCTGTGCCTTATTATCTATTAATAATCATTAGGCATTCTTATGGTTTCCATTTCCTCAGGATTTCTATTTTCTTAGGCTTTCTCAACATGTTCTCTTTCAAATTCAAGCTTATTTGCATGCATTTCCTTCAAGGTGATTTTAGGCTTCAATTGCCATCTGTTCATTCCTCCGCCAATGATATTTTACTACCGTGACCCTTTCCTACTTTCTTTCTTTGGAAGGAGAATCAACTTTCCCATGATCATTTCCAGCGAAAGTTGAAACACCTCTTTCCTAGTGCCTTTCCTTCTCCTAACTTCAATGGTAGTGACAACAACATAACTAAAATTTCCATAAAGGGAAGTTCTGAGCCCCTTCCTTATCTCCAGCCATTTGCTCTCCTACCAGGAAAAATCACTAGGATTTAAAAATGTATTCACCCTACCTTTCCAGAAGACAACAAAACTTTTCCATATACTACACACTTAGTTACCTGAAAGTAAATATGTCTTGTATATATAGCTATAAGCATATAGTTACATGGAAAATAATTTAAATAGAAAAAGAAAGAAATGAAATGTTAAAACCCCATCTAAATATGACCTGCCACGTGGCTGGCAGGCAGAACATTTCTTCCGTGAAGTCTTTTTGTTTTTCTTTAAAAAAAAAATGGATCTATGTAGTCCACATGTTTTTTATGTTGTTGTTGTTTTTTGTTTTTTTCTGAGTTGGAGTCTCACTCTGTTGCCCATATTGGAGTACAGTGGCATGCTCCCAGCCACCACAGCCTCAACTTGCTGGGCTCCAGCAATCCTTCCAACTCAGCCTTCCAAGTAGCCGGAATAACAGATGTGCGTTACCACACTCAGCTAATTTTTGATTTATTGTAGAGACGAGGTCTTGCCAAGTTTCCCGGGCTGGTCTTGAACCCTCGGGCTCAGGCAATCCACTTGCCTCGGCCTCCCAAAGTGCTGGGTTTACAGTCTGAGCCAACGAGCCCGGCCATGTCTTTTCTTCATCACTTGAAATTTAATATCATACGTCTTTTAAAATGGCTCTTGTTCAGACAAAGATTTAGTATGAAAATAAAGGAAAGTTACACCGTAAAAGTGAGATTTTTGTCCAAATAGTAGAAGACATTGAAAATAATTTACCTTTGCAAATCTGTTATTTTATATAATCCTTTGACATACTGTCTCACCGATTTCCATAATATGTGATGGAGTGGAGGTAGTTATTATTATCCTCCAAATATTTTAGGCAATACAAGAAACTCAAATCTGTTGTTGTTTTTTTTGAGTTGGAGTCTCACTCTGTCGCCCAGACTGGAGTGCAGTGGCCGCTCCCAGCCACCACAGCCTCGACCTGCTGGGCTCTGGTGATCTTTCCGCCTCGGCCTTCCAAGTAGCTGGAACTATAGGCATGCACTACCATGCCCGGCTAATTTTTTTTATTTACTGTAGAGATGAGGTCTTGCCAAGTTGCCCAGGTGGGTCTTGAGCCCGTGGGCTCAGGCAATCCACTTGCCTCAGCTCCCAAAGTGCTGGGATTACAGGCAGAGCCATTGAGCCCTGCCCGTCTTTTTTTATTTTTTATTTATTTTTTTGAGTTGGAGTCTCACTCTGTCGCCCAGTCTGGAGTGCAGTGGCCACTCCCGGCCACCGCAGCCTCGACCCGCTGGGCTCCGGCGATCCTTCCGCCTCCGCCTTCCAAGGAGCCAGAATTACAGGCATGCACTACCATGCCCGGCTGATTTTTTTGATATATTGTAGAGATGAGGTCTCGCCAAGTTGCCCAGGCGGGTCCTCGAACCCGCGGGCTCAGGCAATCCACTCACCTCAGCCTCCCAAAGCGCGGGATTACAGGCTGAGCCACTGAGGCCAGCTGAAACTCAAATCATACAGGACACATCCAGAGTCACAAAGGAAGTGACAGAGCTGGAACCTGAATCGTTTTGCTGCAAATAAAGCCAGGGGTCTTTTCACTCTGGGACTAAGGTAGGATGCTGGCCTTTTAGCTCATACGCATGTTTTAAATCAAGATTCACAGATGCAAACCCTTTCTTTCCACTAACTAGTTATTTATGCTTTTGAAGACTGCACAATCTCTCTCTGGTCCACTTTCTTCCCTCACAAAATCAGCAGCTTTTCAGGGTTTCTCTGCTCCCTTTTGCTTTCAAAATCTAAAATCCAATACGGCCAGTATCTGAATACCAATAACTGGTACTATTTGCCATCAATTATGTTTTTGCCATTAGTTACTTATCCCAAGCCCATGTTACAGACTCCATTTTACTTCATTCCATTTCTTCTCCTGACTTCTGCTCGTGCTTGGAGCCTATAGGTTTACTTCCACACGCACGTGCTGATCACCTGCTGTATCAGATGACGTACTAGACATCCAGGCTGCCGGTCTGATCAAGGAGTACTTTTCTCTCCAGTCGATGACTATTCAGATGTACATCGCATCAGCTCCACCTCCTCTCCATTTTCCTCCTGGTCCTGGATGGAGGCAGCCTGCATTTCCTCTCACCTTCCCCTCCTTTCTCTCACCTTCTCCCTGGAGAGTCAGCACCGGCTGCTTTTTATTTTCTTCTTCCCCCGCCCCTGTTTTCTTCCCCATTTCCTCTTGAGGCTGTCCTCCTGGATCAACCGGCGACTCACAGTCCCTGACACTCTTGGCTTGCGGGGTCCAATCACCCTTCTTGCGTGAGCAACGACCATTTGCACTGAGCCCTGCAGAGGATGGAGAGCTGCTTACTGAAATGAGCAAAGTGGGAGAGGAGATGTTGCAGCATGCCCGCCACTCACCCTCTGGCTGCCTGGGCCACGTGGAGAATGAGTGGCTTCCCATCAGAAGGAGATTGCCACCATGGGAAGTGCTCCCCCGGGAATCGGAATTCTGAGAACTTGAGTTCAAGTCTCAACTCCGGCATTTTTTTTCCTGAACCACCTCGGGGCAATTAACTTCTGATCCTTTCTGTACCACAGGAGTGCTAAGAGCATACATCTCAAGTGCCGGGTATATGTGGCTCAGGTGGGCTATTTTATGCAGCAGGGCTTTGTGAGGTGAGGCACACATTCTGCCTTTTTGTGCAGGTGCCGTCAGCAACCCATGGCCACAAATACAGCTGCCAGTTCCTGCTACCTGAGTTAGGAAACCCGTCCTCCCTCCAAGGCAACAAGCTTCCCAGCTCAGGCAGATGCATGGATGGCAGCACCTCACTGCATGCTGCACAATAGGGGAAAATTCCCTTCTCCAGCCCTGTCCCATGCTCTCTTCCAACTCCATCTTTTCTTCTTTTTTTTAAGATGTGGGGTACAATTCAGGGTTAGGTATACAAATGGTCATCATGCAGGTACCCTTGTGGATGAAGTGTGCCCTCCCTTCCCCAGGCAGACTCCCACTACTGCCAATCCCGCTTTCTCGCCTCCCTCCCGGCAGTTTCCCGCTACCACCAATCCTTTTCTTATAGTATTACAATAATTGTTCAAGGTCCCCTTCTGAGTGAGAGCATGTGATACTCAGTTCCTTGTTCCTGTGATACATCACTCAGTATTATTGACTCTAAGTCCATCCAAGTTGCTGTGAAGTCCCTGTGTTTGTCCTTCTTTATGGCTGAGTAATATTCCATTGTGTACATGTGCCACATTTTTAAAATCCAGTTCAGTTTTGATGGGCAGCACAGTTGGTTCCATGTTTTTGCTACTGTGAATAATGCTGCACTAAACATGCATGTACAGGTATGTTTTTCTGGAGATTCTCACAGTCTGACCTGTTGTGTCATCATCATGCCTGGAAGTCCAATTCCATCTTTTCTTTTTTTTTTTTCTTTTTCCAGTTGGAGTCTCACTCTTGTGCCCAGACTGGAGGGCCGTGGCATGCTCACGGCCACCACACCTTCAACCTGCTGGGCTCAGGCAACCCTTCCTCCTCAGCTTTCCAAGTAGCTGGAACTACAGGCACGCACCACCATGCCCAGCTAATTTTTTTATTGATTGTAGAGATGAGGTCTTACCTAGTTGCCCAGCTGGCCTCAAACCCGTGGGCTCAGGCAATCCTCTCACCTCGGCCTCCCAAAGAGCTGGGATCACAGACGTGAGCCACCACGCCCGGCCCCATCTTTTCTCTAGTGCAAAGAAAAGAAAAGGAAAAGATGGTAGTTCCATGTCCTTATATTGTCTCTCCTTCTGCTGATGAGCCATGGCTCATCATGGAAAATCCTGTCCAAGAGAATCTTCAGAGGTGACCGAGGGGAATGCAGCGGTTGTACCATGCTTCTTTGATTTTGTCTTCCAGTCTCTACCCTTTCCCTCCCCGCTTTCTTTTACCTTTGGGTCCAAGGGAAACCCTTGTATCTTCAGTGGTTATCCTGGAGAGTAGTAATATGGTTGCCCCTCTATCCTCTTCTTGATTCTCTGATTCTCTGTACTAATCCTTCTGTTCCTGACCAGATGGGACGTAGTTTGGGTAACTATTCATCTCATACTAAGATATTTGTTTCTTTCTTGTCCACAAAAATTTGATAGGTGTGTTCTCTCCACTCCAAAATTTTTTGGCAAAATATCTCTTCTGTCCTCTTTTAAAATAAGAATAATGAGAATTGTATTCAAACTTTGACCAACATCACCCTATTCCCCCCTCTCTACCCTACACCCCACCCCTGGACACCACCACTGTACTCCCTGATTCTATGAGCTCCACTTTTAGAATTCCACAAATAAGTGAGATCACGCAGTCTTTGTCTTTCTGTGCCCGGCTTATTTCACTTAGCACAATGTCCTCCAGGCCCACCCATGTGGCCTCTTCTAATCCTCTATATTATATTATCCTGACTAAAACCATCAAAAGTCTCACTCATCCGACTTACATTTTGCAGCATTTCTTGAGCCTCTTCTGGCATTTGTTGGATTTCTGAATAGTCTAGACACAGAACATTTTATCTGTGACCTACTTATAGTATTGCAAAATCAGGCCAGAAGTTCTCTTTCTTTTCCAGAATTTTTTCCCAACACCGTCATCTATTACCTTTCTCTTAAAACCGATCTCATTGTCCTTTTCCAGCCACGGAAATGTCTCAGAATCACTCCAGATGCCAGTGCAACCGAAGTCCCGACTTTTAGGGAAGGAGGGTCCGGTCAGAAGGGTGCGGAGGGGACACAGCACCGCCAGAGCTGGCGTGCTGGAGGTGCGCACTGGTAACCAGAGATCCAAGCAACACAAAGAGATGAAGAAAGAAAAGATTTATTTAAAAGAGATCACTTCCCACATGTGGCTGTCTGGGGTGCGATCTGATGCCACATGGAAGACGCACAGAATGGCACAGAAGTTAGATTTTAAAATATAGTCCATTTAAAAGTAAATTAGAGAGAGAAAGATAGGGGGAGAGAAGATTCATCTCCCCAAGGTGGGGGAGGGGGCCAAAGCCAGGAAGCTTGGCGACAGCCATGGCTCAAAGAGCACGTGGCCACACCAGAGTCCAGCAAGGCAATGGCCCATGGCTGCTGCTTGATGATGGAGGTTTTTTTTTTTTTTTTGGAGTTGGAGTTGGAGTCTCACTCTGTCCCCCAGGCTGGAGGGCAGGGGCACACTCCCAGCCACCGCAGCCTCAACCTGCTGGACTCCGGCAATCCTTCCACCTCAGCCTTCCAAGTAGCTGGAACTACAGGCACGCGCGGCTAATTTTTTGATTTATTGTAGAGATGAGGTCTCGCCAAGTTGCCCAGGTGGGTCTCGAACCCACGGGCTCAGGCAATCCACTCACCTCGGCCTCCCAAAGCGCGGGATTACAGACTGAGCCACCGAGCCCGGCCGGTTGAGTCCTTTTAACCATTCCCCTTGATGGGGGAAGATCATTAAGGTGATCGGGTGGTGGTCTGATCCACTTCATCACAAAGGGACAGGCAACGCAGGTACTGATGTCAGGTGATGGACAGCATGTCGATGGGTGGGTTAGTCACATGATTGCTGTGATGATGGGGTCTGAGTCACATAGGTTACAAAGGGCTGATTAGGTACTTGGGGAATTTGTGCTGGGAGGGTTTTTTCCTGCAAGAGATTTGTTAGACATTTGCAATCCACAAACTTCTTGACCAAAGGTGGTCTTATTATCATTTTTATCGCTCTTTTCTTGTTTTGCACCTGGTGGAGATTGCCAGTGGGGTAGAGTAGCCGCTTGCCTGCAGTAGAATGTCTGAATGCTTTCTGATGGTTATGCTGAGGCAAAAAAGACTAAACTAAGAATAAGCTAAGTTTCTTCTAGTTTCTACAGGTACCACCTTTCACCTACTTATTGTCACCTGCTTCTTTTTCTGATCTGGCTTGTGTTTTATAGGGTAATGGAATTTCTTTTCCCTTTTGTAGCATGAAATGAGTCCGTATTTCTCTTTGTTCATCTCATTTTCTTCCTGGGGATTTTAGAAGAATCAACTTGTGCAGAACAGCAGTTATTTGGCACTTATTGTATGCAAGACAGAGTTCTTGGTGTTGAGAATCAGTAGAGATGTAAGAACAGTTCTTGACTTCTAGAAAATTTTAAACTAGTTGTGGAACCCGATCATGAATAAGCCATGTGATACAGAGTACAATATTGGAAATCCAGACCCTTAGGAACCGTTCCAAGTCTGCCCCTAACTTGATTTTGAAAAATTGATGGAGGTTTGCTTCTTCTGTTACCTAATCATCACCCCAGTAAAAAGGATTTTTAAGATTGATTTTGGATCAAGAGAATGGAAGTGCACTTGAGGGCTGTGGAAACAAGATTAAAGGAATCATATGGAAAATGATTTAAAAAATCTTAAAACTAGCTGAGGTCGGTGGCTCAGCCCGTCATCCCAGCACTTTGGGAAACTGAGGCGAGTGGATTGCCTGAGCCTGCGGGTTCGAGACCAGCCCAGCAAGCCCTCTCTCTACAATAAATCAAAAATTAGCTGGGCGTGGTAATGCACACCTGCAGTTCAGGATCCTTGGAAGGCTGAGGCAGCAGGATCGCAGAGCCCAGCAGGTCAAAGTTGATGTGGCCTTGAATGTGCCACTGCACTCCAGCCTAGGCAACAGAGTGAGACTTCAACTCAAAAAGAAAAAAAAAATCTTAAAACTATCACTAAATGAACTGCCAATGATGAATCTAATTACTATATGTGTCTTGTTTATTTATTGTATCAGTTCCTGAAGGAACATTTATAGCATATTTCTTAGTTGCGAATGTATGTGCATGTGAAATAATCATGTGTATTGAGTGTATGCTTATTGTCACATTTGAAAGTAATTAGGAGTGGTGGCTCAACCTGTAATCCCAGCACTTTGGGAGGCCGAAGGTGAGAGAACTGCCTGAGCCCACAGGTTCGAGACCTCATCTCTACCGTAAATCAAAAAAATTAGTCAGGCATGGGAGCCTGCACCGGTAGTTCTGGCTACTTGGAAGACTGAGTTGGAAGGACCACCTGAGCCCAACAGGTCAACACTGGGGTGGCGGTGAGTGTGCCACTGCACTCCAGCCTGGGCGAAGGAGTGAGACACCAACTCGAAAAAAAAAAAAGAATCAGTCAAAACATTAGCCTCCACGTGGTGAGAGTCACTGACGTTTTGCCAGTTGGCCCTTGGTGTACACTGGGGAGGCTATCAGAGTATTGATAAAAGGGGAAATTGAGCAACAGGGCCACCAAAATGATTACAGAGCAGGTGCAGGTCAGAGCCCGGGACAGCCCACAGCAGGATTCCTGAGATAATCAGGCAGCCTGACCTGCCTGGGGCAGGGTCCCCCCCAGTACAGAATTTATCTGTCCTCATGCTTTCCAGTCTTTCCAGAAGAGGGCTGTGGGCTGCAGGAGGAGGGCCGGAGACCCAGGGCCCAGAGGGCATGGAGGCAGTGGCTGCACTTCTGCCTGGGCGTCCCCAGGCCCTGGGAGCAGGGAGCTGCAGACGTCACCCCTGGCTGTGCCTCCTCGACTGGGCACGTCCTTGTCAAGAACCGCGCAGGGCCTCTGTAGCTGGCTCCCTGCCTGAGAGCCACAGGAGGCACACAAGGCAGCCTGGCGGGAAGAGGGGACAGACATGCGCCTCCCTTTCAGCCCTGGCTGCCCTATCAGTCACTGGGTGACAGATGCATTGTCCTTCCCGAGAGACGGGCAGCTGGACGGGGCGCGCAGGCCACCCACTCTGCCCGCCCTGCAAGTCACACGCAAGGAGGGCACAGCCAGGAGGGCTCGGCTGGGTCCTGGGTGCACCCTGACCGTCGAACGAGGCCAGCTGGAAGGGTGTCTGTCAGAGGCCCGAATGAATGAAGCTGGCTGCCCATGCAGAGGCTTTTGTTTCTTGCCAGGACGGGGAGGACTGGGAGGCCGTCCCGTGGGACCAGAAAGCAGCAGGAATGTGTGCAAGGAGGGAGATGCGATGCGAGTGCAGCCGCAGATAAAGCTGGGGCGCCTGGAAACACTTCTTGGGGCTGCCCGGGACTTCCTCTCTTCCTCCAGCCTGCATGGAAAGACGGGGCCGACGACAGCCCGATCGACTTTTGCAAGTCTCAAATTACCTCGTTTGTCTTTCGCAAGAAACAGTTGACCCCACAGACGAGAGTTTCCTCTCTGCAGGAGCTCTGGAGAGTGTGACTCATGCTGGCTTTTCCTGGGCGGGAAGGACCCTGAGGGAATGAAATTTAATTAACTTCTTGAGAAATGGACGCTTAAATCGCGTCAGGCAAATGCATTTCCAAATGCCTGCAGAAATTTCCTCTTCCAATCACTTAAAACAAGACATGCCAGAAACAGCTTGGTGTTTCCTCTTCTCTCCCTGGCTTCTCTGCTCAACGGACTTATGATAGCGAACGTGTGGCCGTAGCCATCCCCATTTGCAGGCCAGAGGTCCTCTTGTTTCTGCCCCCGTGCCGCCTGACACATCCCACCTGCTGTGAAATCCCTTCCCCCTACGTGCCATCTTTCACCGTGGTCTTTTCCTTTGTGTTTTCTCAGACGCCTCCCCAGTCCAGGCAGCGATTGCTCTTCCCCTTGTAAACAGCTGTGGAGATCTGGGTCTGTGGTCTCTCCTCCCCAGACCTCCTGCCCTCCAGTCCAGGGGCATGTTGCTGCCATCTTGTCATAGGCTGATCACCTCAGTGGCACGATGTCATTCCCTAGTCTCTATAGCAAAATGTGCCGCTCTATGGTCTGACATTTGACTTTGCAAGATCTTTCTTCGCCAACTTCATTTGCCTCCTTGCCTTCAACTCCTGGCTTCAGTCAACATAATCTACAAAAATTCTCTGAAAATGCCTCAGAAAATGGCTTTTTCTGCCCCTGTACCACACGCCCATCTAAGACATCTTTCACCTGTCTGTTGCAACTTTGTCCATTCTTCAAAGTCCAGACCAACTGTCCCATTTACTATAAATACCTTCCCAACTTCTCAGAGAAAATTGCATTTCTTTCCTCAAAACATAACCCTTGTTTATATCAGTCCTGGGCAATTATTTCACACAGTTAATAATCTGTTCATATATCTGTCTCTCTATATCGCCTCTAACATACCCTGGAAAAGACAGCCAAAATGACTAACTGCTTGCTTAACTGATGCAACCCATGAAGTGCCCCATAGTGTTTGAAAGTATTTGTTTATGAGTGAGCTACTTAAAGCAAACTAGGGAACATTTTAAAGTGTCAAAGTAATAGTCACATCTGTTCCCTAGCTCCTTCCAGGGCTAACCCTGGCAATTTCCCTTCCACACCTACTTCTGACCAAGGGCATGCATTTGTATAGTCTGTAGCCATGGAAGGACTGAGATCAACTGATATGGGAATGCTGGGTTGAGTGGTACCAAGTAGAAGACAACATACTAACCAAACACAAATAACAAGGACTTATAGGGTGGTCTATAAGCGAAAACACCTACTTAATTCCCAAAGTAGAACCCTTTGAGGATATTGAAACATCTCTTCTGCTATTAGATTTTATCTACTGTAAGTAAAACACACATGGCTTCCATGAAACGGATGAGCAAAATTTCTAAAGCCTGATGTTCTTTCAGAAATGCTCTTTTTGGCTAATTTGCTTAACCGAAATATAAAATAAGACAAAATCTAGGAGTCTATCTTCGAAATGTAACCAGAAAGTTCTGCAAACCCAGGTGGCCCTAAATAGTGTTCTTTTGAGTTTAGGCTCTCTGTGTGCCTTTAGACCACGTAGGCTAGAAGAGCAAAGATGCGTGATGCATGAAGGAAAAAAAGCCAGTGCGCCTCGGTGGCCACAGTGCTCACAGAGTCAGCTGCTGCGGGAATGCTCCTCGGACAGGGGCCGCCCTCAGCAGGGCTTTGAAGGAGGAGAGGGGACTCTTTTTACTAAAAGAAATAGAGAAATAAGTTCTGAGGGCCTTTCAGGTAGGTTTGCCTGGCTAGAGAAGAGGGCATGGCCTTGGATACAGGAAGAGAAAGAAATATTAGGAAGAGTCAAGTCAAAGGAAAGCACCGAAGGGACACATGGTTATTTAATCTCACTGGAGCAGTAAGCAATAATAAAACCTTCTGAGAAAAGACATAATCACATATTCAACCACAGCGTAGGCCTCATTCACGGATGGCCATTAACAAAAGTGTATGAAGAGATAAATGAAGAAAATGGATATGCCAAATTTTAAGGAACTACCCTTGTCTTGGGAAACACAGACTTTTTTTTGAAGCTTTCATTAGACAAAAGGAAATCCCCACTTTAGTAAAATCAAACAGCAGAGTATTATATGAAATATTCTCATTCTGTGCCTCAGGATTGCTGCTATTGATAGTGGGAATGTCTCCAGACAGTTCTGCATAAGCACAGATATACAAAAAAAGTACACACATTTTAAGAAAGGAAGAAGCTGTATTAAAATTAAAAGACGGGATGGGTATGGTGGCTCAAGCCTGTAATCCCAGCACTTTGGGAGGCCGAGGTGAGAGGACTGCTTGAGCCCAGGGGTTCGAGACCAGCCTGGGCAACTTGGTGAGACCTTATCCCTACAATATATCAAAATATTACCCAGGCATGATGGCATATGCCTGTAGTTCCAGTTACTTGGAAGGCTGAGGCAGAAAGATCACTGGAGCCCAGCAGGTTGACACTGGGGTGGTCGTGACAGTGCCACTGCACTCCAGCCTGGGCAACAGAGTGAGACTCTGACCAAAAAAAAAAAAAAAAAAAAAATTGAAAGATGACTACAAGTCACATTTGACTTCTGCAATTACAAGAGGTGCTCAAAGCGTTACCATCAGCGTCCAAACACTTCTGATTACGGCAAACCAAAAGTAATACATATATAACATCTCTTAAAATGTGTATACTTTTTTTTTGCACCCTGGTATATGTGTATGCCACTTGCATGTAAACAGAATCACGTTCTGCATACTGCCCTGCAACTTGCTTTTACACTTTAAATCTTGGGAAAAACTTTGTATACTTACACATGATGATTTTGCTCTCATTAAAAAAAGTGATAGAATGAAATTTTATTGAATGAATGTACCATAATTTATTTAATTGCACATTAAGGTGGTATTTTTCTAGATTTTGCTTTTCAGCATTAGGAAAACAATTACAATTTGCATGCTTTTTAAAGTAATATTTATCAAGAACCCAATAAAAATGATCAGGATTTTATCCCTCTTTGAGGTTTTTTTTTTTCCCACCAATGAAAAATAAAAAGATTAGAAAATACATTTGAAAACAGTTTAGAATATTGCTAAAGAGGTAAACATCATAGCTATAAACACATTTATAATGCTTAAAAGGTAGTTAACTTTAGAAAAGTTAGCTAAAAGGGGGTAAAACCACTCTGAATACACAAATACTGAACAATTTGTGAACTACTAGTGAGAATGATTCATATTTAACCAGTGAATTTTCTTTTCTTTTTTTTTTTGAGTTGGAGTCTCACTCTGTTGCCCAGACTGGAGTGCAGTGGCCGCTCCTGGCAACCGCAGCCTCAACCTGCTGGGCTCTGGCTATCCTTCCGCCTCAGCCTTCCAAGTAGCTGGAACTACAGGCGTGCACTACCACACCTGGCTAATTTTTTTATTTATTGTAGAGATGAGGTCTCGCCAAGTTGCCCAGGTGGGTCTCGAACCCGCGGGCTCAGGCAATTCACTCACCTCGGCCTCCCAAGGCGCGGGATTACAGGCTGAGCCACCAAGCCCGGCCTAACCAGTGAATTTTCGAACAATTTACTTGGAGTCACAGACAAAATTTTAAAACATTTCATAAAATTCTAAGTATATAAGCAAAACACATGTATCTGGCTGAAAATCAGTAGTGCTTTGCTTACTAAAAATTCTAACAAAAAAAAAAAAGAAGAAATAAAAAGATGTGCTCCAGTGGACACAAAAAGGAAACAGCTTTAAATTTTTATTAATGACTCAAGATACACATAATATTTATTGGGGACAATAAAAGGTATGTAGAAAAGCAGAAATTGGAATTACTCCATTAGACTAGCTTATCAGTTTACCAACTTAAGAACAAACAAAGACCAGTTTGCTTCTAATCCATTTCCCAGACCTTCATCTCCCATCTATTTGGGAGGGGAGCACGGCGGTCTTGAAAGTGTCTCTTTGGATCAGAACATCTCAGTGTGTTTACCACATGCACTAACTCAACTGGGCAGAAAAACCTGACATGTGCAAGTATTCTGAAGTAGCCTAGACAGTAGCATAGTCTACATTTCTGCTGTATATACAGATGCCCTGAAAGATGTCAGTGTCAACATGGTATTATTACTGTGGGAGAGAAGGAGAGTTCACTGTGTGGAAGCAGGGAGATGACCATGATAAGTGGATTCTTCTTCAACATCTTTCTTTCTTTTTTTTTTTTCAGTTGGAGTCTCACTCGGTCGCCCAGACTGGAGTGCAGCGGCCGCTCCCGGCCACCGCAGCCTCGACCCGCTGGGCTCCGGCGATCCTTCCGCCTCTGCCTTCCGAGTAGCCGGAACTACAGGCGTGTGCTACCACGCCCGGCTAATTTTTTTATTTATTGTAGAGAGGAGGTCTCGCCTGCCCAGGCGGGTCTCGAACCCGCGGATTCAGGCAATCCACTCACCTCAGCCTCCCAAAGGCGCGGGATGATGGGCTGAGCCACCGAGCTCGGCTTTTTTTTTAGGAGAATAAACTGCCAGGGAAGGGTCGTGCACACCTCATCAACAAGGGTACCTGCATAATGAACATTTGTATCCCAACTCTGAATTGTATCCCACATCTTTAAAATAAAAATAAAATTTTTTTTAAAAAGGAGCATAAGCGTATACAATGAACTACTTATGACTATTAATCTTTAAAAAGAATAGTTCTTTTTCAGCATTTTAAAAGTGCAGCCCGGTGTCATTTGAGTCATTTTTTTCTCCTCATATTGTTTTCTTGCCAAGCCAGGCAGAACTAGAGACTCAGTTTCCATTCCTTCAGTCTGACTCCCTCCCATGAGAGGTTGCCGTCCCACTTCACTCACCAGGCTGACTACAGTAAACAAACAGAAAAACAGACAATAGCAGGTGTTGATGAGCATGTGTGTAAACTCTCATCCATTGCTGATGCAAATGTAAAATTGTGCAGCAACTTTGGAAAACAGTGGGAGAGTTTCTAAAATCCTGAATATAAATTTACCATATGGCCTAGCAATTCCACTCCTACATATCTACCCAAGAGAAATGAAAACATGTGCCCTCATAAATACTTGTACACATGTTCACAGCAGCACTATTCATGCTAGTCAAAAAGTGGAATCAATTTGAACGTCCATTAACTGATGACTGGATAAAGGTGGTCTATCCATACCAAGGAATACTACTCTGCAATGAAGAGAAACAAAGTATTCACACATGCTATAATGAATGAAAATTAACATTGTGCTAAGCGAAAGAAGTCAGACATGAACCGAAAACGTGTGTGTTATTCCATTTATATGAAATGTCCGGTAAACTCAAATCCATGGAGACAGAAATCCATACATTAGGTTGCCTGGCATTGGGATCGCCTGGCATTGGGACTGGAGAGTGGCTGCCAATAGACACGAGGGCTGTTTACGGGATAATGGAAATGTCTTAAAATTGAATTGCGGTGATGACTGCACAACTTTGTACATTTACTAAAAATGACTGAATTACATATGTAAAACAAGTGAATTTCTGTCATGGAAATTATAACCTGAGAGAAAGAAAAAAGAAAGGACAGAAGGAAGAAAAAAAGAGAGAAAGGAAGGAAGAAGGAAAAACTTGAGTAAAGCATCTCTCTAAGTGGGAGAGCTTAGCCTTGTAGGCACTACCTACAACGCACTCAACAACCACAACTCTATTTCTGGAAAAGTGAGCAAGTTGTACGCAGGACTAAGGAAGTTCACAGGCTGCAAAGGGTGGAAAAAACAGTCTTTTCTTTCATCTATTTTTGTAAAAGTAACAGAAGCTATAAACATCTTCTCTTTCCTGGGTTGATAATTTTATCCCTCATGACCCGTCTTTAGCCCCAGAGAAGGAAGTCATTTAATTTGAGCCCTGAGCATGGAAGAGCACTTGCAGCTCTCTCACACTCTCCTTGTTAGCACGCAGCCTGTCCGTTCCCAGGTCTTCTGTCACCTGCTTCTGGCGCTCATTTTACCAATCAATGGCAAGAGAGGACAGAAGAATTAGTTGTTGGGGCCATGACCTGACACCGTGGGCTGACCCAGGGCCCTGGGAGCAGTGTATTTGTTTGCTACTACTTCCTCCGAGCTGACAGGCAGCCCTTCCTTCTGAAGTCACTCTCGGGCCACCAGCATACTCTGACAGCAAGTATACACAGCTGGGAGGCCAGACTCGTCCCACAGACTCACTACGAGTTGTCCTAGAAACAAATGAAGGGATGTGTGGGCGCTTTGCTTCCTGGCAGGGTCCCGCCAAGATCTGCTACTGGAAACACTCTATGCATAGGCGAGGTCAAGACAGGGCCCGTTCTCGAGCTACCAAAACCCGTCAAGAAGGAACACGCAAAAATTCTGGGTGTCCTTTAAATTAAAACACACACACACACACACACACACACACACACACACACACACACGTTCAGGTCTATACAGGGACAAGCTTCCTCTTTGTGACCACATCCTGGGCACACTGAAAATTTCCAGCAGAATGCAATGCCCAGTGTATGTGCCAACCGTGTCACCTTTCAGCTGGAGCAGCGTTTTCTCTTTTGAGGTACAATTTCCAAACGGATGTTTGTTTTCTGTTTTTGTTTTTGTTTTTACAGCAAGTCAAATATCAGACTATGTGTTTTGGAGGCTGAGTGAGGGTGAGAAGAGTTCAGCCTATGTCAGATAAATGGTTGCTTGCTTCTCATCTTTGGAACCAAATATAGAGATTTCTTTAAAGATGCATATACCAGAAGCCTCACAAATGTGAGTGAGCTCAGTGGTGAGTTGGGACCTAATCCGTCACCCTCCCCCAGGGAAGAATTGCAGAGTGATAGAGGCTTGAGATTGCTAGTACATTCGGAGCAATCACAAATAGTGTGGCACATCCTCGAAGGCGGGATGCTTGAGTTGCACAGAAAGCACGTAGGGTGTGTGCCCCACACAGACACCAAAGGCCACGTCAGCCTCTCTGGAGGAAGGAACAAGGGATGCAGACATGCTTGGATAACTCCAGTCTTTAGAAGAAACATCCTTATTTGCTCTATACACTCTTTCCCCTTTTGCTTCCATTTCCCGTATCTTCTGCAGAGCAAACTTTCTAGAGCCTTTTTTCCCCTGGTAACTCCTCCCCTCACCTGTTTACTTTTTCACGTCCTTTCTGCCTGCCTTTTGTTCTCAGCAGTCTACTGAATCTATCCTGGCAAAAGTTACTAGTGACCTCCTTAGTATTAAACCCTAAGGGTGCTGTTTTGGCCTCATCCAACTTAGCTTTTCAACAATACTTGGCACCGTTGAAATATTGAATTGGCTTCTTAAAATACTCCTCTGGGCCGGGCTCGGTGGCTCAGCCTAACATCCCAGCACTTTGGGAGGCCGAGGTGAGTGGATTGCCTGAACCGTGGGTTCGAGACCCGCCCGGGCAACTTGGCGAGCCCTCGTCTCTACAATAAATCAAAAACTGGCCGGGCATGGCGAGTGTGCACCTGTAGTTCCGGCCACTTGGAAGACTGAGGCGGAAGGATCGTTGGAGCCCGCCCAGCAGGTGGAGACTGCGGTGGCCAGGAGTGTGCCGCTGCCCCACAGCCTGGGCGACAGAGCGAGACTCCGACTCAAAAAAAACAAAAACAAAAACACACGCCTCTGTAGGATCCAGGCCACTCTGCCTCACTAGTTTTTCTTCTACCTACCTTAACGGCGCTTCCTTCTCAGTGTCTGTTTTTGGCGTTTTTCTTGCACTTGGATGTCTACTTTAGGTGTTTCTTTCCTTCTCTAAGCAATTTCGTGTATTCTTATGACTTTTCATATCATTCAAATGCTAACAACTCCAACGTTTATTCACTGTAGTGGCCAGCTGTCCCCTGATCTCAGCTGGTATACCCGGATTCTCATTTGACATCACCCATTGGCTGTCCACTGGGCAGCTCAATCGTTCTATGGCCAAATGGGAACTCTTGGCTGCTCCTCTGCATTCTCGTTCCACTATCAAACCCTCATCCCCTCATTTCCCTCACTGAGTGGCTGTCCCAGTAGCATCCCTCCAGACTCAACAAGTAGGGCTGCAGAAAGGAGCCCCATCTGAAATCCAATCTGCACTGCACATCCCTTCACAGACTAAAGGCCCTCGGACAGAGTTGCTTGCATCTGCCTGGAGGAAGGAGGGCTTCTACCTTTGTCAGAGGTGGCACCTGTCCAACAAGCTGAGAGCCCAAGGGTTGTATCCGCCCTGAAGAGGCACCATTTTTGGCCGGGCTCGGTGGCTCAGCCTGTAATCCCAGCACTTCGGAAGGTCAAGGTGAATGAATTGTCTGAGCCAGAGGTTGGAGACCAGCCCCGGCAACTTGGCAAGACCTCGTCTCTACAATCAATAAAAAAAAAATTAACTGGGTGTGGTGGCGCACGCCTGTAGTTCTGGCTACTTGGAAGGCTGAGGCAGAAGGGTCACAGAGTCCAGCAGGTCGACGCTGGGGTGACCATGAGCACACCATGGCACTCCAGTCTGGGCGACAGAATGAGACTTTGACTCAAAAAAAAAAGTGGCGACATTTTTATCCCCACAAAGAATATGTGTAGGTGAACTATAGGACTGACATCCACCCAGTTACCAAGGATGAAAACCCAGGGTCATGCTTGTTACCCACCACATTCACTGGCAAGGCACACCGCATCGCCACAGCCACCACCCTGGCTCACGCCACCGTAATCCGTCATGAAGATGATCGCACACATCTCATCAGATTCCCCACTCCCATACTGTCTCCCCTGATATGCTCTTTACAAAGCAGCCAAATTAATTGTTTAAAAACAAAGTCCAGCCGGGCTCGGTGGCTCAGCCTGTAATCCCGCACCTTTGGGAGGCTGAGGTGAGTGGATTGCCTGAGCCCGCGGGTTGGAGACCCACCTGGGCAACTTGGCGAGACCTCATTTCTACAATAAAGCAAAAATCAGCCGGGCGTGGTAGCGCGCGCCTGTAATTCCGGCTACTCGGAAGGCTGAGGCAGAAGGATCGCCGGAGTCCAGCAGGTTGAGGCTGCGGTGGCCGGGAGTGGCCGTGGCACTCCAATCTGGGCGACAGAGTGAGATTCCAACTCAAAAAAAACAAAAAACAAACAAAAAAAATCCAATGTTTTTAAACATCTTTCTGCCTAGATGAAACCTGATCCTTCCCTATTATCCTTAGCATTAAGTTTAAGGACCTTGACCTGACAAAGCCCTCTCTGGTCCGAGCCGCCTCACCTCTGCGACCTTTATGTTCCTCTCCTGTCCCTTCCTCGTCATGCACTGGTGACAATGGCCTTTTGTCAGTTCCCAGAAAGGCCAAGCCTCTTTCCTGCTTCAGGGCTACAGTACTTGCTTTTTCTTGGTCTGGAACATCCCTCCCCTGCTCTCCACAGGGCTGGGTCCTCCTCACCCCTGAGATCTCAACATAAATGCATGCTCCCTCTTTCTGCCAATCGAAAGTGGGTCACTCCTGTCATGCTCCGTTCTGGCACCTAGTTTGTTTATTTCATGTGACACAAAACAGTCTCTAGTTAATATATTGATTTGCTTACTGTCTTCTTTCCACACTAGTCTCTACGTTCCTGAGGGCAGCTCCTGTGGCCATCTCGTGTTTTATCACAACTTCTGGGCTGATGCTTTCTGGACAGTAGCCAGCACTTAGTGCTCGTACTTGTTGAATGAACCATAAATTAGTCGAATTTGGAAAGGTAAAGGATGATCTGAGTGAGACAGTGCTGGAGCCACTTCCAAGTGAATCTTGGTGCTGCTGAATGTAGAAATGCTGGCGATTGAGCTCATAGCTGTTTGTGGAGGATCGTTGGCATATTTGGGTGGAGAAGTGATGTCGAAATGTAAATTCTGTAAACTAGGGGGCAAGTGCTCTAAAACGGTCAGGCAGGGCCACTCTTTCTCAGACTAAGTTGAAGGGAGACATTTTGAAAGAAACCTCAGAAAGCTACCTTCTGGAGCTAAGAGGCGCTTCATATCTGTGTGTGACTAGAATGTTCTGCTGATACTATCAGTGCTACTGGTCTTTGATACAGTTTCAGAATAGGAAAAGAACACAGAACTAGGACATGTCATGATGATTGCAGAAAAGTTTGTAGCATTCAAGCCGCTCATTTTGATGTGAAATTTCCCAGTGTATTTTCCTCTTGGATTTGACTTCTGGTTGGGAGAACAGGTGCAAACTGAATACCAGGTCTAGCATATGGGTATGATGGTGGAGTTCATTTTCCTGTTTCACTATTTATCTGCTATGGATCTTTTTGTGGTTTTGTTTTGTTTTTTGAGTCCAGGCTGGAGTACAGTGGCACACTCATGGCCACCCCAGTGGGTTCCAGCGATCCTTCTGCCTCAGCCTTCCAAGTAGCCCGGAACTACAGGCACCCACTACCACACCCGGCTAATTATTTGACTTATTGTAGAGAAGAGGTCTCGCCAAGTTGCCCAGGCTGGTCTCGAACCCGTGGGCTCAAGCAATCCACTCGCCTCAGCCCTTCAAAGTGCTGGGATTATAGGTTGAGCCCCCGAGCCAGGTCCACTAGGGATCTTGAGCAAGAACAAGAAAATTAGCATCTCCAAAAAGGTGGTCATCTTGTTTTTAGGCAGTCAGGGAGGAGCTAATGATGGTACCTTGGGGGTTTGGAGAGCAGTAGGATACCTATATATACTTAAAGTATCCAAAATGAGGTGAATGTTGTGTATAAGATGCACCAATGTGTTAAAAAGTGAGGAGTAAGTATTGGTATTTGCTTGAATTGCTATAGAATACCTCTAGGAAAATACACAAGAAGTTAATGACAGTAATTGCCTCTGTGGTAGGCATCTTGGTGGCTGGGGACAGGGGAGGGGAAAGGAATTTTCAGAGTTCCTATGATGTCTTTCCTACTTCCCATTCTTCCTCCTTCTCTTTCTCTACCTGTCCCTGTCTTTCTTGTTGTTAATAACGGCAAACTTAAAATGGACCCCTCTTCTCCATGACTCTAATTCCGTATATCAGAACTGTGATGTCTGCTTCTCAGAGAATATGGAGATTATTTTCAGAAACGTTCTGTGGTTTCATTACCATGTTTTTTTATGCCACCTGTTTGGCATTCGCGTTTCCTTTCATTTCTGTCATTTCAGAGAATACAGTATCTCTTTCTCATGACAACTTCTATTTCTGTCTCTGTCTCTGTCTTCTCCGTTTCTCTGTCTTTGGACTTTCTTGGTAGTATGGAAATATCCCCATATTTTTTCCCATAAAAAAGAAAAACCTTCCCAAACCTAGACCTCGCTAGCTGCCATTTTCCTTCTCTTTTTCCCTTCATAGTTATGTTTCTTGAAGAGTTTTCTGTATTTTCCCGCCCTACTTCAGTATTAAACTGTTGACACTTTGCCCCACTGGATTCGAGTCCCCTTACTCTTTGGAAATGGTGTTCCCTAAGTGCACTAAAGACCTCCTTTGTTATTATTAAGCCCAATGAACGTGTGTTCTGTCTTCATCTACTTGGACCTCTGCCCAACATATTGTCACTGAAGCCAACTACTTCCTTTCTATATTTTTATTTTGTGGCTTCCATAACGCCATCTCCTTTTTCCTTATCCTTGTTTGAATAAGGAGCTTATCCTAGTTGTCCTCATAAAAAACCTGTATGTACCTCTATTATGTAATCATCTATGGATGTGAACACGAGTATCTTCTCCATTAGACTGCAATGTCATGAGGACAGGAACTGTGTCATTTTGGTCCTCCAATCCTAAGGCAGGGCCTTGTTCAATAAATATTGGTTTACTAAATGTTGAATGAGAAAATGTTCTTCTACAACTGTAGTTTTAGTACTAATTGTGGCAAGAAGTGCTCGTTGCCTCTAATAACCTCTCTCCTCATTTTTCTTTATAACAGAACCTTGACTGTGTTCCGCCGAAAAATTACATTTCTCAGTCTTTCTGGCATGGCGATGTGACTCTATTCAGGGTAACGAGGAAAGTGGAAGGTACCTACAGAAGGCACTTTAGAAGTGAAGGGCACCTCGTCTCTCCTTATTGCTTCCTCTGATGTGAAATGAAGGGCTATAGCTTTATCAGTCCTCTTATGACCTTGAGAACAGATCATACAACAGTAAGAAAGAAGTCTGGGACGCCGACATCTTCATAGGGTGCTATGGTTTGAATGTTTGTACCCTCTCAAACTCATGTTAAAGTTTAATTGCCTGTAGTTCCAGCTACTTGGAAGACTGAGGCGGAAGGATTGCTGGAGCTCAGTAGGTCGACGCTGGGGTGTCCATGAGCATGCCACTGCACTCCAGCCTGGGCAACAGAGTGAGACTCCAACTCCAAAAAAAAAAATTAATTGCCATTGTAACAGTATTAAGAGATGGAACTTTCAAGAGGTTATTAGACCATGCCTTCCTGTATAGGTTAATGCTGTTATCTATTTAAAAGGAGTGGGACTGGGCTCGGTGGCTCGGCCTGTATTCCCGCGCCTTTGGGAGGCTGAGGTGCGTGGATTGCCTGAGCCCGCGGGTTCGAGACCCGCCTGGGCAGCGAGACCTCATCTCTACAATAAATCAAAAATCAGCCAGGTGTGGTAGCGCACACCTGTAATTCCGGTTGCTCGGAAGGCTGAGGCGGAAGGATCGCCGGAGCCCAGCAGGTCGAGGCTGCGGTGGCCGGGAGCAGCCACTGCACTCCAGTGTGGGTGACTGAGTGAGACTCCAACTCAAAACAAAAAACAAAAAAAAACAAATAAAAGGAGTGGGGTCCAAAAAAATGAGTCTCCTCTCCTCTTCTCTCTGTTCTCCCTCTCTCTCTGTGTCTCTCTTTCACCCCTCTCTTCTGCCCTCTCCTCCCACCTTCGCCCTTCCTCAACGAGATGATGTAACAAGAAGGTCCTTGCAAGACACCAGCTCCTCAATCTTGAATTTCCCATCCTCCAGAACCATGAACCAATAAATCTCTGTTCATTATAAACCGCTTGGTCCATGGTATTCTGTCATTGCTATACCAAATGGACCAAGACATAGGGTTACCACACCAGACCCGGAACAAATACCTCTCTACTTTTAAAATATAAAATAATATGCTGAGCACCATGACACATGCCTATAATTCCAACTACTCAGAAGGCTAAGATGGGAGGATTACTTGAGCTCGGCAGTTTGAGACCAGCCTGAGCAACAAAGTGAGAATCTACCTAAAAAATTATAGCAATAAAATAATAATAAAGACGATAGACTTTTTTTTTCTTTTAATTTTTTTTACTTTAAAGATGTGGGGTACAATTCAGGGTTAGGTATACAAATGTTCATTATGCAGGTACCCTTGTGGATGAGGTGTGCACCCCCTCCCCCGGCAGATCCAAATACTGCCAATTCCACACCCCCCTCAAACCCCGGCAGTTTCCTGCTACTGCCAATCCTTTTTTTTTACAATATTATGATAACTGTTCAAGGTCCGCTTATGAGTGAGAACATGCGATATCAGTTCTTTGTTTCTGTGAAAGGTTACTCAGTATTATAGACTCTAAGCCCATCCACGTTGCTGTGAAGTTCATGATTTTGTTCTTCTTTATGGCTGCGTATATCCCTACTTATCACCATACACAAAAACCAACTCTAAATGGATCAAAGACCCAAATGTAAAACCTCAAACTATGAGAACCTTAGAAAAGGCAGGGGACACCTTTATGGAAACTGGAACTGGCAACCAATTCCTGATCAAAACCCCAAGTGCCCATGCCATAAGAGATAAGATAGACAAGTGGGACCTCATCAAACTGACAAGCTTCTGCAAAGCCAAAGAAACCATCAAGAGAGCAGGGAGACAGCCCACAGACTGAGAAAAAATATTTGCCAACTGTATGTCTGACAAAGGCCAAACATCTAGTATCTACAAGGAACTCAAACGTGCTGAAAAGAAAAAAACAAACAGCTCCACTACAAAGTGGGCAAAAGACATGAATAGACACTTCTCAAAAGAAGACATACGAGCACCCAGCAGATACATGAAAAAAATGCTCAGCCTCACTAGACAATAGAACTCTTAAACTGTTTAACTCACTCTAGGTGGATCTCTGGCACTAACCGCTGAATTTAATCCGTACTTACATTCATCCTGAAACAGAAATTCCTGAAGTAAGTGAGCACATCAGAGTGCTAGAGAGCTGAGCCTTTGTCTCCCAAGTTCACTTCTCAGAGGGCAGAGAGGGGTTAGCAGTCTAGATTTAGGTAAAGCACAGAAGCCAGATGGTCATGTCTGCTGCCCGTGGCTTAATTGCTTGCCTTAGGGAAACAATGGGAATTTAGCAGACTAAGTCATGTGGTTGTTATTTATTTCGTTAGTTTTTGAGTTGGAGTCTCACTCTGTTGCTCAGTCTATAGTGCAGTGGCACGCTCCCGGCCACTGCAGCCTCCACCTGCTGGGCTCAGGGGAGCCTTCCACTTCAGCCTTCCAAGTAGCTGGAACTACAGGCATGTGCCACCATGCCTGGCAATTTTTTGATTTGTTGTAGAAATGAGGTCTCCACAAGTTACCCAGGCGGGTCACAAACACCTGGGTTCAGGCAACCCTCTTGCCTCGGCTTCCCAAAGTGCTGGGATGACAGGCCTGAGCCACCACGCCCAGCCCGTGGTTGATCTTTAGGAAGAGGGAAGTTACTTGATTAAATCTACACTAGATTATTCAAGAGTGACTGGATTAAATAGGCCAGTTAGTCCAAGTAGCTATCTTCTTTTAAATAAACCTTTAACTGGATTATCTGGAAGTTGATCATTCTGAGAACAAATGCAATTTGGTCACAGAGCAGGTTATTCCGACATCACAGAAGCATGACTCTAGGGTCTAGGGAGTGTATTAATTATAATTACAGGAGCCAACAGTAATGTTTAGAGGAATATCATGGAGCTAAAGTGCATGGACCACAACCGGTCGAGGAGCAGTCTGAGTGGTGACTAATCTTTTAATGTCTTAGAAAAGCCTATGATTGATTTATCCTTAGCAGTTTTCAAAATGTTCCATAGCCATAATCTTAAAATATGTTTTGAAATAATTTGAATACCTGAATGGATGTGAAAGAGTCCAGACTCATGTATTTACATGGCGCAGTTTGATAAGACAGAGTGTTCCCATATAGGCGTGCAATTGATTTAACTATAGGCTTGGCCCATGGAATTCCCTTGTAAACTGACAGCCATGAGAAAACCCACTCTCACAACAGAGCCCTCCTCCTGGAAACAGTGCAGCACTTCTGCCCTTTCTCACAGTCCTCTCGGCTGCAGGGAAACAAGAATGCTCTTTGTCAAGGCATACCCAGGAGGAGCATCTGAAACTCAATTTTCTCATGGTGTATTCGAATAAAAAGGAATGGAGATAATTTAATTTGAAATATGTCCAAGCATTTCTAGTATCATCCCTGCGCTGTGGCATGTTTCTGGAGCAAGTAAGATAGTAAGAAATCAAATATGGAAAAATTCAGCAGAATGTCTCATGTCCTAAAAATGGCCATTTATAGAGCTTGCCGTGGCTTTTCTTTTGTCCTCCTTTTTCTGAAATAAAGGGTTTGATGACTTTCTTTCTTAAAACCAAGAAACAAACAAGCAAACAGAGATAATTGCCAGATGGTATCCATAACCTCAACTTATCTCACATACCAAGTAGCATTTCTTTAGCAGTCCTGCCACTTAACTTCCTTGCAGATCAGTGAATGAAGCTTGAGTCCAAGGAGAGTCCTAGCCCAATGAGAGTCTTAGCTAGAGAAAGAGGACCCAGTCACCATCGACACAGACTAAGCCTGCAGGGGCCTGCTGGAAACTGTCAAGTAAGGGTGCTCTGCCGGGTGCAGTGGTTCATGCCTATAATCCCACACTTTGGGAGGCCAAGGTGAGAGGATTGCCTGAGCTCATGGGTTTGAGACCAGCCCGAGCATCTTGGTGAAACCTCATCTCTACAAAAAAAAAAAAAAAATTAGCTGGGCTTGGTGGTGCATGCCTGTAGTTCCAGCTACTTGGAAGGTTGAGGCGGAAGGATCGCCTGAACCCAGCAGGTCGAGCCTGCGGTGGCCGTGAGCATGTCACTGCACTACAGCCTGAGCAACAGAGTGAGACTCCAACTCAAAAAAAAAAGTAAGGGTGCTCAGTGTTCTGAAATCATTCATCAAGGAGACTCAGTAAGAGGTGGCATCCCGTCAGAACCTGGCCAAGTCATTTATTGCTACTCTTAGCTTTGATCTAATGAATCACTGCACTTGGGGACAGGACATAGCAGGCACCCAGTTACGCTGAAGCATTGAAGTGTATGTAAATGTTTTACTTTCAATATGTTTTTAACCAACTCTTTATTAATAGCTTATCTGAATAAAATGCTTTTTGTCTATTTTTTACTCTGCATTTGGACAACCAACCCATATACACACCAGTTAAGATTTTCACAATTGTTATTGGCTTAATTTTAATGATGACTTTTAAATGAACACATGAAGTATTGTACATTTTGCTGAATGTGACATTCATGTCATTCACGTATAAAGAAGCCGAAAAGAACAGCCCCTATGGTCAGATTGCTTAAGATTTCGTCTTAGATCATCTACTTACTACTTGTGTGATAAAAGATTATTTTGCCTAGCTGTACTTGTTTCCTCATTTGCAATAAATAGAATTAAAAATAAAAATAATAGTACCTATTGATGGATAGCAAGTACTTAATAGACATGATCATAGATAGTGGAAGACATTTAAGATGCAGAATGGAGGCCAGGCTCGGTGGCTCAGCCTGTCTTCCCAGCACTTTGGGAGGCCAAGGTGAGTGGATTGCCTGAGCCCACGGGTTCGAGACCAGCCCCGGCAACTTGGCGAGACCTCATCTCTACAATAAAACAAAAATTAGCCAGGCGTGGTAGTGCGTGCCTGTAGTTTTGGTCACTTGGAAGGCTGAGGTGGAAGGATCGCTGGAGCCCAGCAGGTCGACGCTGGGGTAGCCATGAGGGTGCCACTGCACTCCAGCCTGGGCGACAGAGTGAGACTTCGACTCAAAAAAAAAAAAAAAAGAGATGGAGGATGGAAATTTACCTGCCATACATGTAGGAAAAAATTCCAGTGTTCCAGTGATGTCTGCAAATGAGCCTTTGGCACTGGAGTTAGTTGAATCCAGTCTTGCACAATCACAGAACTTGCTAGGTAAAATGTCTTAACTGGATCACTTCAAATAGTCTGGTAATTTATCTGTCCTGCCATAAGGATATGACAGATATAATTATAAAGCAGTGAACTAAAAAAATTTTGAACTAAAAAAATTTTTTTAACTCCCATGCCAAAATTTTCATGAAAAGGGACTATTGACCTTCAAAGCTGTCACCTTATGAGCTATTTCTGTACATTTATTAAAATTCTACTATTGTTGCTGTTTTGGAAAGGCCTTCAGATACAGTTTATAAGCCACAGACCAAAATTAAAATCCATTTTGGTCTCCCATCACATCTGACATTGATTTATGACTATGATTCAAAATCACATTTAGCCTTCACACTAACAGAAGTCTAAAGAATAAGAAACTGACCCTGAAAGCAATCATATTAAGCCTTAAACAGAATCATTAACACTAATAGAAGTCCACAGAACTAACAGCTGACCCTGAAAACAATCATATTTAGCTTTAAACAGAATTGTTAACACTACTGGCAGTAGTTGGAAACTGCCAGGGCAGGGCGGGGCAGGGGGAGGAGGGAGGAAGGTGGGCTTGGCAGTAGCGGGAAACTGCCAGGGCGGGATGGCACACCTCATTCACAAGGGTACCTGCATAATGAACATTTGTATGCCTAACCCTGAATTATACCCCACATCTTCAAAATTAAAAATAAAAAAAAAGAATTCCAAAGAATGAGTAACTGATCCTGCAAGCAATGACTGCATTTATTCCTCATTCATTCATTCATAAGTGTTTATTTTAATGCACTAGTAAAGGTGATTTTACAATATCAGCTCCACAGATTTAAGTGAATTTTTTCTTCACCGATTGTTTTGATGAGAATGTGTATAAACTCCAGCGTGCATTCACTTAAATAATAGCTACTCAAATTAGTTTACCTCCGACTTAAAAGGGTCCACCTGGTTACCGCAGCAGAGTACTACAAGAAAATCGTGGTACATGTACTATTTTAAAAATAAAATTGAAGTTCTAGATGTTGGTGAAGTAGACATTGTTTGAATTTATTATCGCTTCATGTTATTTGTAAGATCCTTGTAGTATTCGTTTCCTAGAGTCGCTGTAAAAAAGTTCCACAAACTGGGCATTTAAACCAACAGCAATTTATTGTCTCCCAGTTCTAGAGGATAGAACCCCAAATCAAGGTGCCTGGCAGAGACATGTTTCCTTGAAGACTCTAGAAAACTTCACCTCTTCCTGCTTTCTAGTGGTTTCCAGTAACGCTTGTCATTCCTTGGCTTAGAGATGCAGCACACCAATCTATGCCTCCACTGTTACTTGTCATCCCCCCCATGTCTGTGTCGAAATTTCCCTCCTTATCTTATAAGGACACCAGTCATATTCAGTTAAATGCACTCTAGCATGACCTGACCTCATCTTATCTGCAAAGACACTATTTCCAAATAATGTCACGTTCACAGATATCAGAGGTTAGGATTTCAACATAACTTTCTGAGCAATGCAAGTCAACTCAACACTTTATGTGTTGATTTAGTCACACTATTATCCCCAGTTACTCAATCAAGCACGAATGCGGATATTACCATGAAGGTATTTTACCTTGTAGGTATGTGATTGACGTCTATAACAGTTTGTTAGTGTGATTGAAGCCTATAATATAATAATGCCATAGTTAATATTGCTTTACGTAAGGAACTGCCAAAGTAGAGGGGCACACCTCACCCACAAGGGTACCTGCATAATGAACATTTGTATACCTAACCCTGAATTGTTAGGTATACAGCAATTGTTAGGTATACAACACATCTTCAAGATTAAAAATTTTAAAAAAAGAATTCCAAAGAATGAGTAACTGATCCTAAAAGCAACGACTTCATTTATTCCTCATTCGTTCATTCATAAATATTTATTTCAATGCACTAATAAAGGTGATTTTACAACATAATCCAGATAATCGGGGTTGGCCCAATTCAATCAATAGAAAGAACTTCAGAGCAGAACTGAGGCTTCCTCGAGGAAGATTCCACTCGTGGACAGCAGTGTCACCTCCTGCTCCAGAGTTTCTGCCTGCCCTCCCCCAAGGCCTGTCCTACAAATTTTGGCCGTGCCTAGCCAGCTGCTACAATCATGTAAGCCAATTGCTTGCAATAAATGCATATACATGGGCTCGGTGGCTCAGCCTGTAATCCTAGCACTTTGGGAGACCAAGGCGAGTGGATTGCCTGAGTCTGCAGGTTCGAAACCCACCCGGGCAACTTGGTGAGACCTCATCTCTACGATAAATCAAAAATTAGCCAGGCATGGTGGTGCATGCCTGTTGGCACGTGCAAGTTCTGGCTACTTGGAAGCCTGAGGCAGAAGGCTCACCAGAGCCCAGTAGATCAAGGCTTTGGTGGCTGGAAGCACACCACTGCACTCCAGTCTGGGTGACGGAGTAAAACTCCAACTCAAAAAAAAAATCCATATATATATTTATATTATATATAAATATTTATATTGTATGTCATCTACTGCATATAGATATATAGTTTTATTTTTTATAAGTATGTGTTACATATTCATACCTATATATCTGTATATATTATCAGTTCTGTTTCTGTGATGGAACACTAATTGATACAGTACTTAAGAGAGTAACACGTTTGAAAACATTTCCTCATTCAGAAATCATTGGCTGAACATCTGCACTATTGTTTACAGCACAGCGTAGGGCTCCTATACGTGGGCTCTAGAGGTCAGGAGCCTGGGCTCAGAGCCTGGCTCCACTGCCCACTGGTTCTGTCACCTTCTGCCAAGTAACATAACTTCCCATCGCCTCAGTGTCCTTAGCTGTATGAGGATGAATAATCATCCCCATAGACAGAGTCACTATTATTTGTTGATGTTCAAAGCAGGTAATACTAGTGAATACTTACAACCAGTATAAACTCATACTGGCTCAGAAAAGTCAGTTGTGATGATCCCTTCTGATTCAACAACAGTGTCGAGAATTTTGGTAGCTTGAACACAGCTGCGGTAATATATACACCATGGAAATTAGCAAACACTGCAGGTTGGGCTTTTATTTTATTACCAAAACGACATTGCTTATGCCAGCATCCAATAAATATAGTAAGTTCTTACTATAGCACTGATTATAACTGGTGAAATGCAATGGGAAAAAAAAGAAGGTGAGATTCATTCCTTACACTCAAGGAGAGTCATTACTGTTAGTCCATACTATCCCTTTGTACAAAACAAAAAAAAACGCACCCTTCCTTCAAGACACTTCACTGCCACCTGACAAGAAATCATCACATTAAATTAAACCTATAGTGTGAGTGGTTACACCTAGAGTCATTCAATGCATAACCTAGACAACTAGCTACGCTTATCATTCCCCCCAAAAACTACATCCCCAGTGATGGGTTCCTTTTCCATCTTTGTTTTGAAAGTCATTTTTTTCCCACACAGTAAGTATTAATCTGTTCCTCAGTTGTCATTTCATCCTCAAATATAATTTCATTCTTTGAAGAAATTGCTTAAAAATAAAGATATTCCTTTTACATAAAATATTTCTTATTCCAGAACATTCTGAAACATCTTTTCAGTGACAAAAACGGCCTCACCAAGTGGATCCGAAAGAGAAATTAAACAGTCACTGGAAGCACACACATTCTGAAGAGAGGGACAGGGACAGATGTTTATAAAACAGCTTGACTAAAACTAGGTAATACACAAGAATGCCCCCCCAAAAAAAGACAGCAGCAAAAATTCTCCCTTGCGAATGCTCCCCTGAGTTTGCATTTAGACGCCCAGCAATTTCTCCTCCAGTCTGAGCTGGGCCAGCAACACAGGCCGCAAGGTGTCCTGGGCCCCCCATGGCCATCCCAGAGGGGCACCCAAAGGATAGCCTTCCTCAAACAATCTTGGTGACTCAGAATGTGCTGCTTCCCAAGTCTTTAAGACCTCCAATGAAGCCCCAAGGGCTGCATTCACACGGGCCCCAGACACACACACAACCAAAGTCAGCAGCGATGGCGAAGCATCCTGAATTCCCATGAGAAACTCTCTGGCTCGAGTTCCTCTACGTCACATGCGTTTGCAAACAGGAGGCCACCAGAGCTTAAAAATACTGGAGATTTCCCTGGCCATATTTAGTTCACTCGTCTCCCGGCAGCAGAAAAGAGACAAAGAGCAACAGAGGGAGAGAAAGATGGAAAGAGACAGGCTCCTGAGAAGCCTGGATGCAACACTGCCCACCGCCCTCCCCTACCTCTCACCCCCCACCCCCAAGGCTCTCCCACCCAAGCTTGTTTTCTCTCCAGGGAAGCTGCAGCCAAGGTACTCCTCCTCCTTCCTTGGACATCTGCTTGGCTTGTCTATTTTCTGCTACAGGCAGAGGACAGGAAGGAAGAGTTTGTTTCCTGTAAATAGAGGGAGAGAAAATTACAGCTATTATTGTTTTGACAACGGAAGCCCTCCCTGAAACTTGTACCACGGTTCATTCCTGACAGGCATCAGGTCTGAGTTGCCGACTCTGGGCAGAAATTCCTCCCAAGGGGTCCCTGAGGAAAGCTGAAAGCCTTGATGGCTTTGCATTAGATGTCTAATGGCATAAGATGTAATTCTGGGCAGTCTTGATATTGGGCTGTGGAAGTGGAATGCAGCCTGTGTTTTGATGAATGTTTTCATACAAGCCTTTGCTACCCCAAGCGAGCAAGCTGGATCCTGACCCTTCAGCGCACACACCGGTTTATGCAAACACTAAACTCAGGGTGGAAAATGCCGTGATAAGGCAAATTATTTACATTTATCTTTTAATGATCTCCCCCCCACCCCCCGTTCCCTGCTCTCTCAAACGTTATTTCTTTTGAAGATTCCTTGGCTTTTTAAACTAAGTATAGATACATGCATATTCAATGAAAAACTACAACATTACCATCTACATGCTGGATATCATATTTTCAGCATTTGATGTGTCTACATGTTGTTGGGAATACGTTTGAATCATATATATTCACAATATATGATTCTCAGATGTAAATTTGTTATTTTTAGATGTTTTAGACTCACGCTTTTCTTTCTTTCTTTTTTTTTTCTTTTGGTGACGGAGTTTTGCTCTTGTTCAGGCTGGAGGGCAGTGGCACAATCTTAGCTTTCCACAGCCTTGAATTCCTGGGTTCAAGCGATCTTCCTGTCTCAGTGTCCCAAGTAGCTGGGACTACAGACAGATATGTGCTACTACATCCAGTTTATATATATACACACACACACACACATATATATATGTATGTATATATATGTATTTTTTTAAGATGGAGCCTTGTAGTGTTGCCCAGGCTGGTCTTTGATCCTAGCCTTAAGTGATCCTTCCACCTCAGCTGCCAAAGTGCTAGGATTACAGGCATGAGACACCACACCTGGCAAATTCATCGTTTACCTGATCAGTGATGAATATCTAAAAAGAAGGGAACCAAAGGAAAATCTACTACTGTGTCTACTTGCTAATGAGCATGAGATTTGTTACCCCAAGGGAGTAATTATTTCCTGTTGCTAGGAGAAATAAATTTAATACTGATGGTTGAAGCAGGATTCATTTTTTTGTCAAATGTATTAAGCAGGGGTTATTCAGATGTCTTCGCGAACCTGCAACAATAATAGAACACCCACCAGAAACAGAATTCAGTTGATGGGATCATTCTTCTTCTTGAATTCAGTTGGTGGGATCATTTTTATTCTCAGCCATCTTGACACCAAAACCTTCGGCTGTCCCTGCTCATCGGCTTTGTAGCATTGTCTGCTGGTCCCCTGTCCTTGACTCGACCTCCAAATGATAGTAGGTCCCAAAGCTCAAGTTTGGTCCCTCTTCACTGTTCCGTCTAGATGCATGAATTTAATAATACCTATATGGTTTGCCAATTAGTGACTCCAGGCATCACCTGTCACCTGAATTCCAAGTTCTTTGAAGCCATAACCTTCCCGACATGTCCACGTGGCCACATGCCTACAACAGGACTCTTGTTTCCCCATTCCCAAACCTGCATCCCCAGCTCAATAATTGTTATTCACCCACCTGCTCAATCAGGAAATCGTCTTCAGCTTTTCCCCCTTATTTCCCGTATCCAACTGGTCAACAAGTTCTCTTAGCTCTACTTCCAACCTACATCCTTTGTGGGTTGATCTTTCTCTTGGGAATATGTTGGATCTCGTCTATATATTCACAATATGGGACTCTCAGATGGAAATTTGTTGTTTTTAGATGTTTTAGACTCATCATTTTTTTAATGTTAATTTTTATTTATTTTTTGGTGACAGAGTTTCACTCTTGCCCAGGCTGGAGGGCAGTGGCACAATCATAGCTTTCCACAGCCTTGAACTCCTGGGTTCAAGTGATCTTCCTGCCTCAGTGTCCCATTATCCTAATCTAAGCCATCATGTTATTTCACCAGGGCTACTGCAGGAGCCCCCATCTGATAGCTCTCCTTCGATGCGTACACATCGAAAATCCTTCTATACACAGCAGCTATCGTGAGCTTTTCAAAATGTAAATGAAAACCTATCATTTCCTTGCTTCAAGTCCTTTAATGACTTACTGTCACACTCAGAATAAAATTCAAACACTCAACCTTGATGTGCATAGTCCTGCTGCCAATTATATCTTCCACATAATCTAGCCCTCTTTACTCACATACTCTCGCCATCTTTCTCTTCTCCAGAGAATCCCTTTCCCCATTTCACCCTCTTCTGGGAATGCTCTTCCCCTGGAATTTCATATCCTTGGGACCTTTTGAGACTCAGTTCTGAGCTTAGATGTCATCTTCTCAGAGACACCTAATGCTTTTCTCAATTCTGTTTCTACCATTGAACTTATCACTGCCTGGTGCTTTTTTGTTTCCGAACTTGTTTATTATCTTTTCCCTCCAACTATATAATAAGCTTATGTGAGCAGAGGCCTTGTCATCACGTCCAATGATGTAGCCTAAGCGCCTGGGAGAATCCCAGGCATGCAGTGGTGCTCAATAACTGTTGAGTGAATGAGAGAACAAATAAGCATCCTATCAGGACCCCCGATCTGTTCTGGGATATCAGGAAAGACTTTTTCAAAGGAGTGTTGTCTAAGGGGAATCCTGAATGATGAGTGGTCTTTAATTGGAATAACTCAGGGAGAGAGACAGAGGAAAGAAAAGCATTCTAGACAGGACAAACAATACGTGTAAAAACCTAGAGTTGGGAGGAGAATCGTGCATTGGCTGTGCCATAAGAAGGTACCATATTTGGAGCGCAAGAAAGGAGTCATGTGAGCTGAGACTTAGAAAATTATTCAGGACTTCTAGGCCAAGTTAAGGATTCCAGGCTTTACTTTGAGGGCTCTGGAAAACTGTTGTACATTTAAGCATGCAGGTGGCATAAGGTTCACTCTCTAAAAATATCCCTTTGGCTACTGTGTAAAGAAGAGTCTGGGGTGGGAGGCCGTGTGGCTATTGTTCTTACTACCATTAGATGGCTATTGCAATAATCTAGAGGAAGGATCATAATAGCTTGGGCTAACTACCAGTGGAGGAGATGGAGAAAGTGACACAGATTCCAGAGACAATTAGGAGGTAAAATATAGTGTTTCGTTAAATAAGGGCGGCATGATGGAGAGAGGGAGATGTGAAGCCTGAAACCCAGGTTTTTGACTTGTGTGCATATTTGAATGGGAGGTACAACTGTTCATGGAGGAAGGGAACATGAGAGAGAATTAGAATGACAAAAATATCCAAAGGTTGGTTTTCTGTATTCTGTGTCTGAATGCCTTTAAGATATCCAAGTGGACGTGTGAAGGTAGATAGAGTCAACAGTTGGAGTTTAAATTGAAAAGTACGGTGGGGAGGAGGTTTGTTCAGGAAGACTGCACACAGCTGATGAAAACTATTATTTTTATTTTCATTTTTTTGAGTTGGAGTCTCACTGTTGCCTAGGCTGGAGTGCACTGGCATGCTTACTGCTGCCCCAGCGTCGACCTCCTGGGCTCTGGCGATCCTTTCGCCTCAGCCTTCCAAGGAACTGGAACTACAGGCATGGGCTACCACACCTGGCCAATTTTTGATTTATGGTAGAGACAAGGTCTCTCCAAGTTGCCCGGGCTGGGCTCGAACCCGCGGACTCAGGCAATCCACTCACCTCAGCCTCCCAAAGTGCTGGAATGACAGGCTGATCCACCGAGCCCAGCTGCCAGTGAACACTTTGAAGTATTTATACTTGCCATAAAGTCCTATACAACATAAGCTACTGCAAATAGTAAACATGTATAAAGCAAATTGTACAGATTAATTTAAAGAAGCAAAATAAATGTATATTGGAAAAGTTTCTTATTTAAGATATACTAAAAAAAAAAATCAGGGAATGACAGGAAATAATTTATTTTAAGTTTTGTACGAACATTCACAATTCTTTTCCGCCAATATTTCAAACTGGTTAAAAAAAGTGTCCAATTAAAAACTCTTTCAAAGACTACTTTATTTATGGATAAGTTTATTGGAATATCAAAATTAGGTTAGTGATGAGAAAAAAACGTATTCTAAATACAGATTTTTTTTTGCTCTAGTCTATCAAAATTGTTTTCTGGGCTGAAGAATCATAATGAAAAGGGCATCTTTTCCTTTCTCCCAAAGCACCGCACAGAATGGTAGGCATCCAACTTGCAATCCTGACTAATCCTTCATGTTACTCAGAACACAACAGCCAGACATGAATTGATAGAGAAGTGCATGAGCTTACTGTGTTTAAGTGTGACCTGTTTTAAGTGAGACATAAACCTTAGTGTGACAGTGAGACAGAAGAGACACCGGTGAAGGGCCGTGAGTGTGAGGGTGTCGAGTTTGCAGAAGTGAACTACAGTATACTGGTCTCCTAGGGCTGCCACGACAAAGTACCACAAACTGGGTGGCTTAAAATATCAGAAACAGGCCAGGCACAGTGGCTCAAACCTGTAATCCCAGCACTTTGGGAGGCCGAGGTGAGAGGATTGCCTGAGCCCACAGGTTCAAGACCAGCCTGGGCAGCTTGGCACAACCTCATCTCTATAACAAATAAAAAAATTAGCCAGGCGTGGTAGTGCGGTCCTGTAGCTCCAACTACTTGGAAGGTTGAGGTGGAAGGATGGCCGGAGCCCAGTGGATTGACACTGGGGTGGCCGTGAGCAGCGTGCCACTGCACTCCAGCCTGGGCGACGGCGTGAGACTCCAACTCAAAAAAACCCACGAAAACCAGGAATGCATTGCATCACAGTTGCGGAGTCTTGAAGGCTGAAATCAAGATGTTGTCAGGGCCACGCCCCCTCTACATTCTCTAGGGAAGCATCTTCCTTGTCTCTTATACGCCAGGCATTCCTTGGCTTGTGGCTGCATAACTCCAGTCTCTGTCTCCGTCATCGCATGGCCATCTCCCTTCTGTGTCTTTGCATGGCATTTTCCTCCCTATGACTTGTTTTCTCTTTTTATAAGGACTCTGGTCATATTGGATTAGGGCCCACTTTAATTGAGTATGACCTCACTTTAATTTATGACATCTTCAAAGGTCCTGTTTCCAAATAAGTTCACGTATCCAGATAGCAGGGATTAAAACTTCCGTATATCTTTTTTGAGGGGGACGAAATTCAACTAATGGAAGAAGGATCTGTGAGGTCTTGCAAGGGTGGGCTCAGTGAGTGAGTGTGGGTGGGTGTGGTGTGAGAGTGTGCACACAGAGTGAAGAACAGCCACCAAGCAACCGATTCATTGATTTCTATTCTGCTTCCCGGTTCTTGCTTGCAGTGGTTGCTTGGCTGGCTTTTATGCTGTCCCATGATTCCATTCACAATGAGTAATGGATCATTTCCGGGCTCTCACTCCCACTTTTAATGAATACCAACACTAATTACCTGACAGTGACATGTAGCTGCTCTTGGCTGCATGCATCGCTCACTGAGGTCATAATGGCTGTTGGAAATGTAATTTATTGCTGTGTAAGACACACACTGGGGCTCTCAGTGTGAAGACCATGTTTGCAAGGGCCAAAGCAGTGCGAGACAGGCCCTTCTTGGTAAGGTAATATGTTCCATGGCTCCTGGGCCTTGGCATAATGATGCATCGAAGCCACCATGGTTCCACAGGACCCCTGTAAAGATTTCTAGCCACAGTACCATCTGCTGGGAGGGGCAGAGGACTTCTGCTTGAAGAAGGACTACTGCTTGTCTTCTGAAACCAGAAACAGCAATGTGATGTCCTAAATTATCAGAACACCTCATATTATTGTTATTCTTTGCCTTGGAATTGTTCTGAAAGTGATAAAATAATACCTCAGGGAAAAAAAAAGCACCATAAAAGCGAAATGAAGAGTTTCTGTTAGGGGTTTGACAAGCCCCCAAGCCCCCATGGGCTCTGCGAGGAGGTCACTTGGGCAGCCTGGCTCAGGACCAAACTCTGTACTCCCTGTGAACTCTACTAAATTAGCTTGACGCGACGAAGCCATCTTGCTTCTCTAGAGGATCAAAGTAGCTGGACTCGGTCCCAGTGTTCTGTTGATAACCAGTCACAGGATACATTTGCACCCCGTCCTGCCCCTAGTACACCACACTGCGGATTCCTCTGCATTTCCCAGTTTATGTCCATAGAGGGAACTTGGGCTCACATATTTCTTCTGTCACCTGCACTAATCTGGTGACCCAAGATCATTTATGTACCCTCTACTCTTGTTACAATGCTTCTGGAACCGTGTAACATTTTTTCCTCATGTATGGGGCTACTGTTCCAACCCAGTTCTTTTATCCTGCCTATAATAACCTTTGTACTAGTAACAGCACCTCCTTGTAACACTTAAAATGCTTAACTCACAAGGGCAGCCTGACAAGGGTAAGTATGTCCATATGATTTTTAAATGACGGCTGAATAGTGAAAAAATCACAAGACTATCTAGCCAAAGTAGTACATAAGGGTGACGGTGAAAAAGATGTATTCATGCCAAAAAAATCGAGAATGGAAAAGAATAATGTGAGTTAGGATCCATTTCAGCTGTTCCATGGTGAGTGTTGTTGGTTGATATTCACACTTGGATTCACTCTCCTTTTTCTACTGCTCATTTCACATGAGCTAAGATCTTTCTCTACACACGTTCATACATTTAAATACCTAGTAAGTGTGAACATAAAGTATTGACAATTTATTCTTTTAAGTCAGGACTTAAATAAATGGTTTCAAATTAATTTAAATAAATAAATGTAGTAGACTAAAATCATGTGGTTTTTTTCAGTCTACTACATTTATCTAACAAACCCTGTGGAACTGCTTTTTTAGAAGCACCTTTGAATTTAGTGTGAAAACCAAAAACAAGAAGAAGACTCATTGCTTTGTAGACACATCTTAAATTTTTCGTCAAAGTGTTTAATCATCTTGAATACATATCACATTCAGAGTTAGTTCCAAATGACTAAAATAAAAAATAAAGACAGCCCTCTCTGAATGAACATTTGCTATCACATTTTAACTTTACTAGATATTCTTAATAACAAAAGTGATATATGCTCATTATAACAAGTCAGAGATGTATAAGGAAAAAAAAATCATTTTCTCCCTTCCCTCCCTCTAATTTTACTCTCATGAGCCAACAAAATATTCATGCTAAAAATAATAAATAGCTATATGTATTACCCTGGAGGGATGCCAACATATATTTTAAACAACAAAAAAAGAATGATACACAGTCAGTCCTCCATATCCTCAGGTCCCACATCTGCAGATTCAACCAACTGCAGATTGAAATAGTTGAGGCTATAACAACAATACAACAATAAATAATAATACCAATAAGAAACGCAATACAATAGAACAACTATTGACATAGCATTTGCATTGTATGAGGGATTACAAGTAATCTAGAGATGACCTAAACTACACAGGGGGATATGCATAGGTTATGAATGGTAAATACGATGCCATTTGAGCATCACAGATGTTGGTATCATGGGTGCTGAAACCAGTCTGCTGCAGATACTGAGGGATGATTGTGTACACTATGACTCCATTTTTAAAAATGTTATCTATACACATATAAGTCCATAACATGGATATACTCACTTTTATTCAAACACTGCCCTATAGACGGACAATCAGGATATTTGTAGTTTCTTGCTGTCACAAGAAATGCTCCAGGAGACTTCCTTAATGCATAGGCATCTTTATTTCTGTGAAAGAGATTCCCTTTGGTAGAGTTGCTGGGTCAAAATGTCCATATCACATGTTTTTACTCCTGGGAAGAGGAAAATGCATAGAATCAGTAAAGCATTATGGAAATATAATTAATAGAAAAATGGAGAGCCCTATATGTGATTCCTTCTGCTCATGACCAGAGAATATTAGCCAGATAATTTAATGTTTCCAACCATTCAGGAGAAAGAGAATAGTCTTTGCACTTTACAAAATAAGGAGAACCAAGGTCATGACTAGAGAAGAGTTCCAGTGTGCCCCATAACATGTAAGTTTTCTTTCATTTGATGAGCACTTATTGAATGACTCCTCTCTACCAGGGATAGCCATAGGCAAAAGGGACATAGAAATGGACAAACTGCTCCCTGGTCCCAAGGAAGCAAGAGTGATGGGGGACAGCCCAGTAACCACATTTACAGCACAGCGTGCGAAGAGCTATAATGGAAACGTGTACAAGCTGCACTTTAAACCCAGAAAAAGGTCTCCTGCAGGTTGTAAGATTGTCTGATATACCGGCAGAGTTGCCACATGTCACCAAGGAAGTACATGGAGCGGAATATACAGTTTGCTCAATAGTACTGAGCGCTTGACGATTAAGTCAAGAGACAGGAGGCTGGCAACTCAATTATCTACCAAGCAAATTCAAAGTCTACAAGGCTGTATTTGGATTCTTTATTTTGAGAACCCTAAAGACAGAGTTACATATACTTATCGCGCTTCCTTGTGACAATGCTTATGTTGAGACACAAACAAACACGACTTTAAAACTTGTAAAGTCAATGTGTATAAAATAAAATTATTCTTTGACCCTCCCCCACAAGTATATCCATATCCATATAATCATAACCCCTTATATAATGGGGTTTGACTATATTTCTACAATCTTAGTTAACAAGAAACATAAATCTTACCTTTTGATTTAGTTTTTGTTGACAGGGAGGGATTTTCCCAACGGAGTTGCCCTGGAATATATATTTTTTTAGTTGATGATGTGTTCACTTTGAGAACATCTGGAAAAACTGTGGTGCTTTACGCCTATAATCTCAACACTTTGGGAGGCTGAGGCAGGAGGCTCACTTGACCCCAGGAGTTCAAGGCTGCAGTGAAATAACATCTGCATAATCAACTTAAATTGCAAATTATGTCGGTATAAAGAAGCACTTCATAAAACATTTTCATTAATGTTTATTTTAATCTAAAATAGTTTATAAAAGCATTATTTTTAACTCCTGACCTTGCCATTTGAAAAATCTAGTTTTAAGCCGGGCTCGGTGGCTTAGCCTGTAATCCCGCGCCTTTGGGAGGCTGAGGTGAGTGGATTGCCTGAGCCTGCGGGTTCGAGACCCTCCTGGGCAACTTGGCGAGACCTCATCTCTACAATAAATCAATAACTAGCCGGGCATGGTAGCGCACGCCTGTAGTTCTAGCTACTTGGAAGGCTGAGGCGGGAGGATCGCCGGAGCCCAGCAGGTCGAGGCTGCGGTGGCCGGGAGCGGCCACTGCACTCCAGTCTGGGTGACAGAGTGAGACTCCAACTCAAAAAAAAATAATAATTAATAAATAAATAAATAGAAAAATCTAGTTTTCTCGGTCTCCCTCACCCCTGCCTAACAGAGGAGGGGCCTTTGCAGGGATTTACTTTTTGCTTTTATGGCATAGAGAATTCTTCAATAAGTTTGCCTAAGTGAAATCTTGTACACCTTCATTTAGCTCCTTCTCACAAAGGAATTATTTCTCCCTCCCCCTAGGGCCATTTTGCAAGAACTGCAGTATATCATCCTTTAGCATTTATCTACAAATCAGTAAACAGTTTCTTCCTTCCTTCCTTCTTCCCTTCCTTCCTTCCTCTATTCCTTCAACAATATTCACCAATGACAACCGCACGCTTCTCATGGCACTATCTACACAGCAAAAGCAAGCTTAAGCGTTAAGTCACATCTATTCCTTTAGAAAGTTTTATAAAAACAGTGTAGTACTAGATTGTAAATATACACGATGACGTTTAGAAAAGTTGAACAGTTCTGATTCAGCATTGTTTAATAATGTGGTCAATAGGATGAATGCTTGAATAGATTATGGCTTCCTGGAGACCAAAACTCTTGTTTTCTGTCATGAAGGATAAGATCTGAATTCCAACGGATTGTTGCAAATTGGAAATGTAGTCAGATGAAAATCAACGAGAAAAACGAATTTCCAATGCTTATATACATATTTGAGTTGGAGTCTCCATGGCCCAGGCTGGAGGGCAGTGGCACACTCACAGCCACCCCAGTTTCGACCTGCTGGACTCTCGCGATCCTTCTGCCTCAGTCTTCCAAACAGCCACAATTACAGGCACGCACTACCATGCTCGGCTCATTTTTTTTGGACTTATTGTAGAGCCGAGGTCTTGCCAAGTTTCCCAGACTGTTCTCGAACCCGTGGACTCAGGCAATTCCTTCACCTTGGCCTCCCAAAGTGCCGGGATTACAGGCTGAGCCACCAAGCCTGGCCGTCAAATGGTAATTTTGAAGTAGAAAAACTATCCTGTACAAATAAGCTAATTGAGAGTAACGTTTTTCATGTGAAAGAATGCCAGAAAAGATTCATCCAGGCTTGAACTCACAGTGAACACAAAATGACTTAATAGCTGTGCAGAACAGTTATTGTCTCAGAACAAGTATAGCAGGTTGTCGGAGCCCAAAGGTAATTTCACTTGATATTCATGCACAATATTTCAAAGTATGCTAATCGGCGGGGACACCGGTTCAAAGAAACATTAATGAGCTTACAGAAGAAGCACAGATAGGTTTGTATCTTTGATAGTAAAAGTATTAAGTTTTTTGTTTTGTTTGTTTTGCCACGGGATGTTTTCTTTTCATTAGCCATATAAATAATTTTCTATACTATCCAGGGAAAACCAGAGAATTTGGCAGCCTCAGAGACCTATGAGCCTGTGACATTGGCATGGAGGGCCCGGGTTCACAGTGCAGCTTTGTGGCTTGTGTCCACGCTATGACTGGGATCTTGAGGAATATGAGGGTGGAGAATCCTCCAGACAGGAAATTTCACTCCGCTTCTGCTCAGTGGTCTCTGGTTGGCAGGGTATTCTTCTACTGCTCCATTTTCTTCAACTTGGCCTTATCAAAGCTGGCGATGTCCCCCCACGTCCAGTTTGTCTGACATTTTCTTAAAACAATCCAAGCTGTCCCACTCTGAGCCCGGGCTCCTGGCCTCCCACTCGCATTGGTGCAGCAAGAGATCAGTATTAAGGTTTCTTAAGGCAGGTAAAACAGGCCCTGAGTCTATTCACAGTGTGACTCCCGACCAACCATGCTCCACCTCTAGTGGGGATGGGCTTGGAAAAACTTGGAAGAAAGAAACAGTCCTGAGGTGAAAACTGCTTCTGGTTGAGATCAGATCAGCTCATTTTTCTGAAATGTTTGCACCGTTTTCCTAGGGATAAAAAGGAACGAAAAGCCGGGCTCGGTGGCTCAGCCTGTAATCCCGCGCCTCTGGGAGGCTGAGGTGAGTGGTCTGCCTGAGTCCACAGGTTCGAGACCTGCCTGGGCAGCGAGACCTCATCTCCACAATAAATCAAAAAATCAGCCGGGCGTGGTAGCACGTGCCTGTAATTCCGGCTCCTCAGAAGGCTGAGGCGGAAGGATTGCCGGAGCCCAGCAGGTCGAGGCTGCGGTGGCCGGGAGCGGCCCGTGCACTCCAGTCTGGGCGACAGAGTGAGACTCCAACTCAAAAAAAAAAAAAGAAGGAAAGAAAGTTAAAACACTGACTTTAAAGAAGTAATTAAAAGGAAGCTACTTGATGGGAACTGTAAAATCAGAGCTGTATCTCTTCTCTCTTTTGACTATATGTCCACATATATGGATTATTACATGTAACACAGAGCCTTGTAAAGTACACGAGGGAGAACTTTATGTTTCATTCATTAATTTGTTTTATAATCTTCCTTCCCTCGCAAATGACTTTAAGTGGGAAGATGGCGGTGGAAGAAGCATGGTTTTTAAATATTCTCGAATCCCCTCATAAAGAATAGGCAGAACAACTATAATAGTGAAAACAAAATTCCTTAGGTGGTGTGCAGAAACTACTTGACAAGGTGTCTCCTTAAGACCCCAAAATATGAGAAGCAGAAGCACTGACAAATTCAGAACCTGTGTGGGTTCATGCTCAGTGCAGGAGGAAGCAGAAAGATGTCAGCAGGGCATTATAATCCTGAGAATAGGAGAACCCTGATGAACTCCCCTGGAGACCCCAGACCAGCTGCAAGTGGGGCTTAGATTACTTTGGTTTCACCAAAGCTTCCTTCCAGGACAGAATCCCACAGTGAGGAGAAATTGCTGGTGGAGAATCCAAATTGGGCAGGATGGGACAACAGGGAGAGAGGAAAGAGAAGGTCCAGATAAGTGCCGTGGAAACAACAGAAGGGGGAGCGTTAGCACTATCCCCCCAAAAAAGCCATCCCGCCCCACTGGAACTACTGGAAAACTCATTTCCCTTAAAAATTAGCATCCAATTTTTCAGATATTCCCAAAATATTAGAATTGAACAAAGATATGACAGGAGAAAGAAAGAGATAGAGGCAAAATAACATCCATACAACAATAAAAATAAGTCAAAAAGGCATGCCCAACCAGATTAAAAATTGTAGCCTTACATTTAGAAGTCACATAAATAAAATGAAGGAAATGATAGAAGATAATAAAGAACAGCGTGAATTAGAATGAAGAAAAACTAAAAAATGATTGGTCAAAAAGAAAATTTGGGGGGAAAAAAGTGGCAACTGATAAAAAACATTAGAAATAAAAGAAAAATGATAATATAATTCAAGACTAAATTAGAAGAAATACAAGAACAAGTAAACACAATAAGTCATATCTTTCTGAATTAGACGACTCAACATACTAGAAATAGAAGGGAACGTCTTTAACCTGATGAAGGGTGTCTACAAAAAACTCATAGCTAACATCATACTTAATGGTTAAAGAATGAATGGCTTTTCCCTAAAATGAGAAACAAGAGAAGAATATCTGCTCTCGCCACTTCTATTTAACATTGTACTAGAGAGTCTAGCCAGGGCAATTGGGCAAGAAAATAAACAAAAAGGCATCAAGATTGGACATGAGGAAGTAAAACTATCTCTACTTGCAGATTATATGATTTTGTATACAGAAAATCCTAATGAATCCACTAAAAAAAATTAGAACTAAAAAATGAATATAGTAAGGTTGTGTAATACCAAGAAATATACAAAAATCAATTTCTACAGAGTTGCAATGAACAATCTAAAAATGAAATTAAGAAAAAAATTCATTTATAATAGTATTAACCGAATAAAATACTTACTCCCCATCAAAATCTCAATGTTATTTTTTTGGATGTAGAAAAAGCCATCTAAAAATTCATATAAAAACACAAAGGCCCTGAATAGTCAAAGCAGTCTTGAGAAAGAACAACAAAGCTAGAGACATCACACTTCCTAATTTCAAAATATATTACAAAGCTACAGTAATTAAATAGTTTGATATTGGTATAAAGATAGACAAATAGTCAATAGAACCAAATAGCCCAGAAAAAACCACGCACATACAATCAACTGTCTTTGTCAAGGATGCCAAGAATACACAATGGGGAAAAAACAGTATCTTCAACAAATAGTTCTGGGAAGACTGTATCTTCACATGCAAAAGAATGAAATCGGATCTTTATTTTATGTCATACCAAAAATCAACTCAAAATGGATTAAAGACTTAAACATGAGACCAGAAACTATAAAACTACTAGGGGAAAAACTTCCTGACATTGACCTTGGCAGTGATTAGTTAGATATGACACCAAAAGCACAGACAACAAAAACAAAAATAGACAAGTGAATTCCCTTCAAACCAAAGAGCTTCTGCACAGCAAAGGAAACAATTAGCAGAATGAAAAGAGAACTATTGATTGGGAGAAAATATTAACAAATTATTTATCTAATAACGGGTTGATATAAAAAATACGCAAGAACTACTACAACTCATTAGTAAAAGAACAAATGGCCCAAATAACAATGGGCCAATAACTCAAAATGGCATTTTCCCAAAGAAATGTCCGATAGGCATGAGAAAAAATTATCAACATCACTAATCATCAGGGAAATCATCAGAAACACATTCTAAAATATGTATAATTTATATGATGTCTAGAATTTGTTTTCAAATAACCAAGAAAAGATTGAAGAAAAGGGAGATGACTGAAACAAGATTAGACATACCATGCGTTGGTAATTTTCAAACCTAAAGCCACCTCACACCTGTTAGGATGGCTACTACTAAAAAAAAAAAAAAAAGACAAGAGTTGGCAAGAATGTGGAGAAATGGGAACGCTTGTGCACTGTTGGTGGGGGTGCGAAATGCTACAGTCATGATGAAAAACAGTATAGAAGTTCCTCAATAATTAAAAAACAGAACTACCATATGATCTGGCAATCCTACTTCCTGGTATATATATTTTAAAAATGAAGTCAGAATCTCAAACAGATATCTGCATTTCCAAGTTCATTGCAGCACGATTCACAGTAGCCAAGATGTAGAAATACTCTAAATGTCTATTGATGGGTGAAAAAATAAAGAAAATGTGGTAGGTGCATATAATGAAATATTATTCAGCATCAAAAAGAAGGAAATCCTGAAGCATGTGACAACATGAATGAATCTGAGATCATTCATTTCACTAGTGAAAAAGGCAGTCACAGAAGGACAAATACTACATGATTTCACTTACATGAAGCATCTAAAACGATCGAACTCACAGAAGTAGAAGTAGAATGGTGGTTTCTACGGGCTATAGAGAAAGAGAAAACTGAATTCACTAATCAAGGGTACAGAGATTCATTTATGCAAGATAAGGAAGTTCTAGAGATGTGCATACACATACAACACAATGCCTGTGGTTAGCAATACTGCGTAGTTAACAACACTGTACATTTAAAAATCTGTTAAGAGGGTAGATCTTTTGATCATAATAAAATAAAAAATTTTGAAAGTTGCTGTATCAGCAGATATTTTGGACATGATGAGAATATAATTTGAACTCAGATACTTCTATTTCTGCATTTTGCAAAAATGCTGATGAAGACATATCTGCAAGAAAAAAATGTACTTACTAATTCTGTCCACTTGAAGATGACTGGATTAAAAACTGACTAAACCGGCATCAATGAGCATTTGAGAACTTTAACTGTGATCTCTAAATACGATGTCCCACTGAAAAGCAGCCGGTCTCCTTGTGGAAATGGCGGTTTCCAAGTTTGCAACAGAAAAAGTATGACAAACCTGGTACATCTTGTCATAACAGAATCAGAGTCATGGAAAAAGATATCAAAAGTCATCTTGAATAGGCTCCTTTTGGCTAAAGATGGAACATTAAAAACATTACCAAGAATAATATTTGTAACTTGAAACACATAAAACATTAGTATATTCATGAGCATATGATCCATTAAAAGAGTATGGATAATGTAGTATCATGGATGTACCTATGAAGTAATCTTGACAGAGAAAGAGAACTTGAATTTGAGTAAGCCTCTCCATTCACCTATCAAATTTCCAAGAATATAGGGAAGATAGAAACATGTCACACACCATTTCATGGATGCAATCTGCAAAATCCAGACTGTGGGATTTCCAGGACAAAGGACCCAGTTCTGCAACAGAAAATTGCAAGAAAAAAAAAAGAGAGAAAACCAAGAGGTCAAGAGAGACTTAAGAGACCTACTAAGCAATCTCTATGTATAGACTGCATTTGGATCTTGAAGCTAACTCTCTCTCTCTCTCTCTCTCTCACACACACACACACACACACACACACACACACACACACCACAGCAACTTGGAAAATATGAACACTGGATATTTAATGATAAGAAATTGCTTATTAGACATGAGAATAATATTGTATTACATATTTTTAAAGATGCCCTATCTTTAGAGAAACATTCTAAAATATTTATAATTCATATAATGTCTAGAATTTGTTTTCAAATACTCAAGAGGAGATGGAAGAAAGGGGAGACAGCTGAAGTAAGATTAGCCATACCATGCGTTGGTAATTTTCAAAGCTGGGTGACCAGGATATGGGGGTTCTGTATACTCTTCTCTCCACACCTATGGATGTTTTAAGCTTTGTATAATAAAAAGCAAAATAAAGAAATACATTAAATGGCCCCAAAGTTACTTACAAGATTATATAAAATGATAAGAGAGCATAATAAATGTTAGGCAGACAAATAAGGAAAAACAAGAATGAAACAAACAACAACCAGAAATGGAGCTTAAATTGCAGAGCATAAGGACCCACTGGCGGGTCACAAATTTGCCCAAAACTTTCTAGCAGTTAGTGTAAAAAGTAAAATCTTGGAGCTATAAAATTTACAATGTCTGTTAGATACATACCGGTCACTCAGGAAAAGTCACTTGCTCAGTAGTTTAACAGCTTAATGTTAAGACTCTACCAGAACTCCTCTGGAAGAAGTCTGTTGAAGGGGATGCTGTGTGCTCATTCATTCACACAGCCATTCAGTCACTCGTTCTTTCAGCAAGTATTTTTTGAGCACCTATCATATGCCAGGCTCTGTAAAAGAAGACAGATGCGCAATGATGAGCATGAAGGCGAAGAGAATATTGCCTTCATTGTTCTCAAAGTTCAGTGAAAAAAAAGACAATAAACAGGGAATTAAAAGGACACTGTGGACTGGTCATGGTGGTTCACGACTGTAATCCCGGCACTTTGGGAGGTCAAGGCAAGCGGATTACTTGAGCTTGAGCACAGGACTGCGAGACCAGCCTAGGCAACATAGTTAGACCTTGTCTCTTAAAAAAAACCCCAAGGTAATGATGAGTTGGTTGGACTAGAGTCTCTGAGCTTTTCACTGAGGATGTGGGAAATAACCTGATCCACTCCATCTTGTCTGTCCTCCTCTCCCCGTCCAGCTTCATGTTTTGACTTGAGTTGCCTGCATGGTGCTAATACATATTCCTTTTATGACATTTCAGGAATTTCCTGACAAAAAGGATGTCCTATATTTGGTGTTGGGCAAATCCTAGGAACTTATACCTTCCCTATATTAACCTGTGTGAGCAGCTGTCAATTTATTGAGGGGGGAAATTGTCCAGAAATTTGGGGACACATCAGGTACAGAGAACTTGTTATATTTTGTTTTGTGTAAGTATATATGGTTTAATCAAAATAATTCCAATTAAAATATTCAAGGAAAAAAAAACCCAAAACTTACATATACTCTTACTCTTATATATATACACACTGGCATGGTGACATGAGCCTGTATATAACACATATATATATGTTATATATACATATATATATGTTATATACACATATATATGTATATACATATATGTATATATACACATATATACATGCATATATACATATGTATACATACATACATATACATGTATATATACATGTATATATATGTGATATATATGTGTGTATATATGTGTGTGTGTGTATATATATATATATATATATATAAAATATATGCCAGGCATGGTGACGTGAGCCTGTGGTTCCAGCTACCTGGGAGACTGAGGAAGAAGGATCACTGAGCCCAGAAAGTCAGAGTTGTGGTGAGCCATGATTGTGCCACTGCACTTCAGCCTGGGCAACAAAGTGAGACCTTGACTCAAAAAAAAAAAAAAAAGGAAAAGAAAAATATAAAGCAATGGTGGGCAGTACTTAGCAAGAATACATCATTCCAACCAAGGATAAAGGAAGATTTATTCCCCAGAGAAAGCAACAGTGTTCTTGGTTGAGGTACAAATTGAGGGGTAGGAATTAACTAGGAAGGAGTCGCACTGAGGAAGTTCTCAGTGACAAGCGCCAAGGAGCAAGGAGAGAGCGGGAAAGAGCGGGCTGGGGGTAAGACCGAGGAGGTCAGCAGCCAACCCAACGCGTCCACACGCAGCTCCTGATTTTCTCTCAGAATTTGCTTCTCTTCCAGTCTTCTCCTGTTGGTAATGAGGACTCATCCTTTTATTAAAAACCAGGGGTCATTTTGGTGCCTGTTTGGTGTGCATGTTTTGTTTCTTTGTTTGCTTGTTTCTGTTTTTACAGCCACGTCCAAAATCCCTATTTGTTTCCAAGTACATCCAAACCCACCCCCTTCTCCCACCTCCACTGCTCCCACCATTATCCTTCCCCTGGAATATTTGAAAGGCCCCCTCCCAAGTAGTCTTTCTGCTTCTTTCCTTGGGCATCCACCACCGCACCCCAATCCCAGTGGCCCAAGGGATTTTTTTTTTAAGTTAATGGCGGATAAAAGCATTCCTCCATTCAAACTTCTATGGCTTCCTCATGCACTCACTCAGAATAAAATCCAAAGCCCTCCCAATGGTCTTTAAGTCCCTAGACCGCTGGGCCCTTGCTGAGTCCGTTTTCTTGCACTTTTCCCCAACCCACCAATAGCCTCTTTGCTCTTCTTTAAATGTCCGAAGCACATTTGCTCTTGCTGGTCTCTCTGCTTGGATTCCCCCATAACCCAGGCCCTTTTCCATCACTTCCTCAGGTGTTCACCTAAATAGTACTTCTCTAATCATTGTATATGAAAAAGAAATGCCCCTCTCCCGGCACTACATAGCGGTTGTAGCGGTTAGACCATTTACTGTTGTAACAATCTCAACATTTCAATACTTAATGCAATGAAAGTTGACTTCTTGCTCATGCAATGGTACAGCAGGATGTTCTTGACAAAGCACCATACCTAGGCAGCTCATCTTCTGTGGTGACACAGGTTGCAGGCTCCATCCACCCACGGTTCCTCCATCATTTTTGGCCTTGAAGTCCACTGCTATTGTTTGTTGCATGTGTCATCAGATGGGTAAAAAGGAGGCAACAGAGGCTAACACTGGAGTTCATTTTATGGGCCAAAACTAGGAGCAGTGCACACCTCTTCTCCACGTATTTCATTGTCTACAGTCACATGGCTGCACATAGCTGCAAGGGAAGATGGACAATGCAGTTTGCACTGGGCTCGGTGGCTCAGCCTGTCATCTTTGGGAGGCCAAGGTGAGTGTGGATTGCTTGAGCCCAGGGGTTTGAGATCAATCTGAGCTGGCGAGAGCTTATCTCTAAAATAAATCAAAATTAGCCATTTTACCAAAATTGCCATTAGGCATGGTAGCGCACACCTGTAGTTCCAGCTACTTGAAAGGTTGAGGCGGAAGGATCGCCGGAGCCCAGTAGGTCAACGCTGTGGTGGCCGTGAGCGTGCCACTGCACTCCAGCCTGGGCGACAAAGTGAGACTCCAACTCAAAAAAAAAAGAAAGAAAGAAAGAAAGAAAATACAGTTCGGCTCTGTGTCCAGGAGAGAAGACAGACAGTGTGGTAACTACTTAGCCAATCCTTACCGTGGTTTGCCATTTATGTCTCCCAAATATCTGCTTTGTTCATCCTCTGCTATATAGAACACTTTGCCCTCTCCCAATGAGAGGCAATTCCAGTCCCATTCAGTTCCTGTATCTAGCTCAAGTTCAGGACTTCTAGGTGAGATGAAGTCCTCTCCATAGGGCCTCTATGACCCACAGTCTAAATGACAGGTGATCTCCCCCTTCCTCTAGCTTTCAATAGTGGACAGGAACAGGTAATCACAATAAAAGCTCCTGCATAGAAAAGGGAAACATACATACCCTAGCAGTCACTGGTCAAAACCATTCTTAGACCCTGCCAGGCACATCATAAAGTCCTTCTTCTCTAGAACAGGGACATTCTTGCCCTCCTGTTGACTGATTCTGCTCTCTGGAAAGAGTTAATGTTTCTATCATTCCCCATAATCCTTGCCTCCTCCTTTGGATAAAATTTTCCTTGTCTTTATTCTCCCTGGCCACATCTGAAGTTGGAGAGTATGACATCTTCTGGCGAGAGTAGAGCTTTTAGAGTCAACTTCCTGTTGGTACAAGCATGGGGCCCAAGGGGTTTTTATAGGCACAGTCAATAGTTTTGTTTTAACCTGAGATCATGGGGGTTTTTTTGCAACCATTTAATTTTTTCAAAAAACCTAGTAAATTTTTGGTTTATTTCCTTGTAATCAATTCCATGCGCAAATAAAGTCACTCACAGTTCTTAGGCATAGTTCTCAAGCCTGATATATTACCAAGCTTTCTCACCCTTGACCCTCTATCTCTCAATGTATTGGCAGCTATCCAAGGTTAGCTGAAACAATAGGCAGGAAAGTCACATCTTAATTTGATCTTTCCTCTTGGTCTAAGTCATTTTGATTCATTTCTTTTTTTAAGGGGGAGATGAGGTCTTGCTCTGTGGCCCAGGTTTGGGTGCATAGCTTACTGCAACCTCAAACACCTGGGCTCAAGCAATCCTCCCACCTCAGCTTCCCAAGTTGCTAGGACTACAGGTATGCCACCATACCCAGCTAATTTTTTTATGCTTGTTTTTTTATACAGTTGGGGTCTTGCTGTGTTGTCCAGGCTAGTCTCAAACTCCTGGACTCAGGCAATCCCCCCATCTCAGGCTCCCAAAGTGCTGGGAATACAGGTGTGATCATGGTGCCCAGCTAAGTAATTTTGTTTAATTAAGAAGTTGATTGGTTCTTTATCTCTCAGAGCCATTTCGGTTCCTGCATCTTACCGTTGGTTAGATAGCAGCAATTCGTTTTTACAAAACTTCAGTGAGCACACCAAATTTTAGTATTAGTTTTTCTCTTTTCATGTTTGCTTATATAAACGTCCCTTTTCCATCTCAGCTCTTAATTGTAACACTTTGCCAAAGGCCGCCAATGGTGACCAACAAACTCCGACATTTATTTCTTCCAGTCACTTTCACTGAAGCTACCGGGTGAGTAGGTACAAGGTTTGTCTTCTAAGTTTTCTCAGGCAATAGTTTTAACAAATGGTTTACCACTGTGTAACATGGTATCCAATATCAGTGTGAATATTGCCCACCATCTTACTGCTAAGGCTGTTCTACGTTCTTTGTCACAGAAGTTTCCCATTCCTGGTGCCAATATTCACATTCGTAGATTAACTTCTATAGGAAAAACCCCAAAATGCAAATGGCCTAACAACATGAAAGTTTATTTCTCTCTCCTACAACAATCTCACATAAGTGTTTTAGGCTAGACGGCTCTTCTTTAGGGTGACACAGGGACCTAGGTTCTTTCTGTTTCTAAGCTCTGCCATTGTAGAGCACCTCAGAGTTCTCTGATGAGAGATTCTCTGGATTCATCCATCAGACTGGCAGAGAGAGAGAGAGAGAGAGGGAGAGAGAGAGAGAGAAGCTTAACAGAAAGATTTTTATGGCCAGGACTCCTATGGCCCACTAAATGGTGTATTATTTAAAATTAAAATCATTATGGCAAAACTAAAGCAGCTCAATGAAATGATGAACACAGATTCAGAACAGAAGTTACCTATGGGGATGGGAATTAAAGTGGGTGGGAGCTGGGAGAAACATACAGGAGCGTCCCTGAGGGTTAGTAATATTCTGCCCCAAAGTTTGGTCACGGGATTACAGATGTTTGCACAGTTGTTCCTTTGTAAGCCCCACATATCTACCAGAAATGTTCTGTTGTGAATGTGTTCGGCGTTTACTAAAAGCAATTAAATTGACTAGTACTACAAGGCAGCATCTAACACGCAGCTGATAAAGAACTTAGACAGCTGGGCTCGGTGGCTCAGCCTGTAATCCTGTGCCTTGGGAGGCCGAGATGAGTGGATTGCCTGAGGCTGCAGGTTCGAGACCTGCCTGGGCAACTTGGCGAGACCTCATCTCTACAACAAATCAAAAAATTAGCCGGGCGTGGTAGCACGCGCCTATAGTTCCAGCTACTTGGAAGGCTGAGGCGGAAGGATCTCCGGAGCCCAGCCAGTCGAGGCTGCGGTGGCTGGGAGCGGCCTCTGCACTCCAGCCTGGGCGACGGAGTGAGAATCCAACTCAAAAAAAAAAAAAAAACTTAAGACAAAGTGCAAAAAAATCACCGAGCAATGAGGATGTGAGCTTTTAAGTTGAGTACTAGAGTAACATCTAATAATTTCTGGGCTTTAATATATAGCAGGTATTACTCTCTGAAGTACTTTATTTTCCTTAATTAATTTGATCCTCTGAATAATCCTTTGAGGTAGGCACTGTTATTTTCCCCGCTTGGCAGATGAGGAGGAAACTAAGGCATAAGGTTCAGTCATTTGTCTAAGGATATACATTGAATCAGTGACAGAGCTGGAATTTGAATCCAGGCAGCCTGGCTTTAGAGTCCATGCCCTTAATTTTGAATGTTCTAACAGATGCTGGCGAGGATGTGGAGAAAAAGCAATGCTTCCACGCTGTTGATGGGAATGCAAACTGGTGCAGCCTCTTTGGAAGACAGTGTGGCGATTCCTGAAAGAACTAGAAATTGACCTTCCATACGACCCAGCAATTTCCCTAATGGGAATATACCCGGAGGAAGTCAAATCATTCTACAAAAAAGCTGCACACATATGTTTGTTGCAGCTCTGTTCACAATAGCAAAAACATGGAACCAACCATGCTGCCCACAGAAGCTGGACTGGATAAAAAAAAAAATGTGGTACATATACACAATGGGATATTACTTAGCCATAAAGAAGGACAAACATATGGACTTCACAGTGACTTGGATGGATTTAGAGTCTATCATACTCAGTGATCTATCCCAGAGACAAAGAACAGAGTACCACATGTTCTCATTCATAAGAGGACCTTGAACAATTATACTATAAGAAAGGGACTGGCAGTAGTGGGAAACTCTCAGGGGAGGGGGGTGGGATTGGCAGGTGAGGGAAACTGCTAGGGGAGGGAGGGGCACACCTCATCAATAAGAGTTTCTGTATACTCAACGTGTGTATACCTATCCCTGAATTGTACCCCACAACTTTATAATTGAAAAAAATTTCTTTCAATGTTCCACCCTCTTCAGATTTAGGCAGCAGATGATGGTGGTTGTGGCATAAGAAAGTTCGAGTCTCATCGGCTGTTCACAAGGACAAGAGAGAGAATGTCAGGAGTCTCACACTTCTTTTCTTTTTGAGTTGGAGTCTCCCTCTGTTGCCCAGACTGGAGTGCAGTGGCCGCTCCCGGCCACCGCAGCCTTGACCTGCTGGGCTCCGGCGATCCTTCCACCCAAGCCTTCCGAGTAGCTGGAACGACAGGCGCACGCTACCACGCCCAGCTGATTTTTTGGATTTATTGTAGAGATGAGATCTCGCTGCCCAGGCGGGTCTCGAACCCGTGGGCTCAGGCAATCCACTCACCTCAGCCTCCCAAAGGCGCGAGATTACTCATACTTCTTAACTCCCGGGTAGTCTACCCCTCTCATTGTGAGGCTGGAGCAGTCTGAGAAGGGCAGCTCGGAGAGACGAGAGCAAGCAGCTGCAGAAGCAAGAGTGTCTCTGGAAATGGGCTTCATCCCTGTCCTTTGCTACAATTCCCTCCCCGGGGACCAGTCACACGACTCCTCGTGGACAGGGATTGGGGGAGAAATGCTTTCCGCAGCAGGCACTGTTGCAGGAGTTGAAGCGTGGGTGATCTGAACATCAGTGATGGGGGCAGTTGTGAGAACAGGAAGGACTTGACATGAGCCCACAGTGACTGGCGGATTATGAGGTGAGGAGCCAAAATCATCAAAACTGAGAGTTTTGAACTAAAATAAGGAAAATCACGGCATTGAGAAAGCTGTGGAAGCCAGAAAGAGATGCTGACGGTGGGTAGATTGTTCCCCCTCCCCTGAGGCATCACGGTATAGCAAAGCTCAAAAATTTAAATAACGTTTCAAATTTTGGATGCACCACCTTCAAGGCTTCCACGAAGGCTAATGATTCAAGAGCAAGTTCCCCTACACATGCATGTGTTCTTGTGAGGCTTTTGTTTGCTTGATTTGGGGAGATCACACATGCAGTCTATTCATATTTCTTTTCACGGACTATAACCCAGCAAATGATATGGGTTTCTTAATAAAAATAATAGTTTCTGTTTCTTGAGTACTTATTTTGTTTCAAGCATTATGTTGAGCACTTTATACACGTCTTAGCAATAAGTGCTCACAATAGCACCGTGAGATCTATTATTGTCTTTGTTTTGCTGATGAGGAAATTTTGATACTGAGGAGTTAACAATGTTAAGAAACTTGTCCCAAAACACATGGCTCATAAATGGTCGATCCATTCTTCAAACCTGGGTCTGACTTCAACGTGTCTTATTCACAGCTACAAATGGTGTTTATATTGTTTCTGATCTCCTTTTTCTAGCATCAGTATGAGTCTCCTGCTTTGAACCACAAGTTTTGCTCAGGCCATCTCTAAAAATCACCAGGCGTTCCTTTAACTAGATCCTAATTCACTGGCTATTTAACTGAGTGGCTAATCAACCAGTCTAGTCAGCACCCTGAGTCTTTTATTTATGTAAGCCTGTAGTCAGCTAACAACTACCATGTGCCAAACACTCCAATCTGCTCGAAAAATTGAAAACAGGGAGCTTCATGCCCATAGTTTATCTGTAGAGAAACACATCTTGAGAAATCAAGTATAGCATTTCAAAACCACGTGAAGCTATTATATAGAATACCAACCAGACAGTTATTAGAGTTAAAAAGTCTGTTCTGAAGTCACCAATTTGATTACAGCTTGGAGAAAAGGATACACCTAGACACTAAATGATAGCAATAACCTAGATGATAATCGAATGTATATTCTTTTCATCCCAATCCTTGCAAAGACACTAAAGCAATACATTTAAAAATAAAAACTGGCCGGGTGTGGTGGCTCAACCTGTCATCCCAGCACTTTGGGAGGCCAAGGTGAGTGGATTATCTGAGCCCGTGAGGCCAGCCCAGTCAACTTGGCGAGACCTCGTCTCTACAATAAGTCAAAAATTAGCTGGGCATGGTAGTGTGCACCTGTAGTTTCGGATCCTTGGAAAGCTGAGGCAGAAGGATCGCCAGAGCCCAGCAGGTTGATGCTGGGGTGGCCGTGAGCATGTCTCTGCACTCTAGCCTGGGTGACAGAGTGAGACTCCAACTCAAAAAAATAAAAAATAAAAATGTTACAGTACCTCAATCGATGCAAACCAAAAGACAAATAATTGAGATTATTTATTAAAACCTAAATCAGGTTAAACAGCTATTTTTTAATCGAATCATTTAAGTACTTCTGTTCCCAGATAATTATTCAAGACCAGATGGCCCATGTCATTGCCTCAATTGTCTCTTTGCTTTTGCAGTGGAGACTTAGAAAGAGAAGAACATTCCAGACTGATAGCTTCGGAAGCAAAGACAGAGGGGAAAGTCACAGGCCTGGGTTACTTCGGCTATTGCTACTAGGAGCCGTGATTCGGCAAATCCTCAAATACAGGCGAGTTTGACAAGCGCCATTCTCCACTGACATGAAGCACAGAGCCTGGTCTGTCGGAGGCCCTACAAGCAAGGCTTCAGGAAAGAATCCTTCGTCAACAGTAAAAAGGCTCCACCCAAACAGGTCCAAAGCAGCAAAACGCTCTTGGTAAGAGTGCCTCTTCCCTGAAGTTCTTAAAAACGATGTACTTAGAATAGTTCTGATTTAGGCATGATATTTCTTGGAAGCAGTGAAACCAGGATTTAAATGCTCCCGAAGCAGAAGCAGCGTGAGATGAGCGCTTCCTACCAGATCATAACATTTGTCCCATTCCCCACGCCTTCCCAGTTCATCAACCTGGCTTCTCAAAGGGGAGCTAGTTCTGCTCCTGGCCATACATCGGGCTCTAAGCTACTACTCCCTCATGGAAATGTGCCACAATCATTTAGTCACTTCCATCCATCCCATGCCCTGTGATCTCAAGAAATGAACTCACATTCCTAAATCAACTGTCAAAATGGTATTTCACACCTAATACTAGACTCAAAGGAGAAAAAAAGGAGAGTGACTTCTTAACAGTCCTGAGTATTTTTCTTTCCAGTTTTATCTTAAAATCTTTTTTTTTCTTTTTTTATTGTAGAGATGAGGTCTCGCAACCTACCCAGGCTGGTCTCGAACCTGCAGGCTCAGGCAATTCACTCATCTCGGTCTCCCAAAGTGCTGGGATTACAGGCTGAGCCACCAAGCCCGGCCTTAAAATCTTAATTATTCAGGATGAATGGAGACTACTTGGTAAGCCGTTTCATGAATGTTCAGACTTCTGGCATTAAAAAAGTTAAAGTGATGAGGTGAATGACTTGCAATGACTTAGACAGAGGGAAGCTCAATGGCTCACATCTGCTTAGTTTCACCCTAAACCGTGCTTTAAGAAACGTGCTCGTATAAAGTTACAAGGAGAACGTAATCTTGTGACACTGCCCCATTTATAGGGAATGTATCGTTATTCAGAAGCATCACTGAACTAAACTCGCATCCTACTGTAATGAATCTCAGTGTAGCCCACAAACTCGTCACACAGAGAAACACGCTGTGGATTGAAATGACACCACTTTTTGCTTGTGTGGTAGAACACAGAAGCTATTTTGTTTCACAAGTATAACATGATGGTTTTTATGGGGGAAGTGAAGAATAATTTATCCTGTGGGGGAGGAATGTAATTAGCTTGAATGCAGAGTATTGGGATTTGGCCAGGACAATAGCCCAGTTACTGAAGAAAAAGAAAAAGACTCCATTATGGATTATACCAAGAATTAAAATCAAAATAGTGTGCCTCTGTAGAAGCTTGTTTTCTCGTGGGTATTCTTTTTTTCTTTCTCCGTCAAAGTAGAAAATACTGTGTAATGATATACTAAGGGAATAGGTCGGCAGTAGCATTTGCTGAGCGTTTGCTGTGAGCTAAGCACCGTGCTGAACCTTCTCAGTCTTCAGAACATCTCTCTGCCAATCTACACAGCCAAGCTTTTTCCATATTCGCCACAAAATGCTTGTCTTTGATCCTCTCTTGGACCCACAAGTGGTCCCCCCCCCCAGGTGCAGTGCACTTTCAGAAGGACAGAGTTGGGGAGAGACCTGAGAAGGGCAGGAACAGGCTTTGGCTGCCTGGGCAGAAAATTCCACAGTGCCTGGTTCCTAGAGTATGGCCTAAAAGGCAAAGCGGGTGCAGGGAGCACAAACTCCAGGAAGAGTGCTCCCCTTAGCCAGGCCCGCTCCTTGATCCTAAGCCCAGAGCCCAGGACAGGACTCTCAAATGTGCAGCCTAGAGGTGATCCCAGTGTGGCTTCTCACTTCCTGCCTTGGTCTAAGACTCATGCTACCAACTTGGGACTAACTCCAAAGCTGATGCTCTTAACCTCTAGAGGCTGAATCACAACAGGTAGATTGCTAATCGAATGAGTGATTGCAGGAGAGAGTCGGTTACTTGTTCTCTTCGAGTTCAACTTGTACATGATCTATGAAACAACTGAAAAACAGGCTGGGCCAAAGGAGCAAAAGAGCTGTAACCATCACCAGTTTTCATCCCTGTGACCTTTGGTTTGACTTTCCACGAGGGGCAATTCAGCTAAGACACGTGCTTCACAGCTCACAGGTTCCGGCATGCTGGAATCTCCACCACAGCTCAGGACTCAGCGTCCCATCCAGGATAATCCACTTCAAACAAGCCCATAGGCGAGGCTGGGGTAACAACACACCCCAGAGCAGACTAAGCCTAGGTTAGGTTACTTAACCTGCTGTGTGCTTTTCAGGGTGGATCAAGAGGAAAACAAAAGAATGAAAATCAATCCAATCAGTATCAAACATTATCCTTTAATTATCTCCATAAGACCTCCTGGTAGCAGGTTTAAGGTGTTGATTCATTTGGATTGTGTTTAAGTAAAACAGCCCCTAAGTGTAAGGGAAGTGGAAATTTAGTCTTTATTATTCTTTTTACAACAAAAAAAGCTTTTTTTTTTAAATAAAGATTTTCTTTATAATTATTTAAAAATGACATATGCTCTTTGGGAATAATGTTGAAAACTAATCTCCCAGAGATTTGTCCTATCAAATCTCCATGAACTTCAAGCAATGAGAAATCAACCATACTCCTACTGACCAAGACAATGACTGCTAGTATTGTTGCACTTTTGTATGCTAACATCAGTAGCAGCCACTCAATTATAACTTCCCTTTCACCTAACATTTAGATAATCATTCTCCATATTATTCAAGTCTTTGGACACATCCATTGTAATAGCTTCAAAGTATGCCATCATGTACATTTATTTATGGTTAACAATTTATTTAACAATTACTCTATTAGCTGCATTTTGCTCAGAGCCTTTTTTTCATGCTGTTTGATTTTGCTTTTGTTCTGGCTTTGATGAACAAGACTGTATTTTTTTTTCTTGTTTTGCCTTTAATATAATATTAGTATAATTATTGACATATAATAAAATAATTATATTATTAGTATAATATTAGCATCATATTAACATAATCGTGTGTATATAGAATACATTTATAGAAATATACACATATAAAATACATGACAAGAAGTATAGAGTCAAAGGGTCAAACAATTATCAAGATCCCGCTAAATCATTTGCTAAAACTGTGGATCTAGTTTAAACACCACATTCTTATTCCAGTATCCACCACCCAGCATGAAGTGACATCATTTGTTTGAATATGTGCTAACTGAAAAGTAAATGTGTTATACCATTATTATAATTTGTACTTATTAGGAAGCAATTTAAATAAATAGAATCATGACACATTTTACATTGAAATGCATTTAAAAAGTATTTCTCTAATTGTTACAAATATTTCCTAACGTTCGATCAAGGGTAAATACATAAATCTCTGCATTTTCTTTGTTCTTCACCAGCTTATTGCTATTTTTTAAGTCAGAGTTAGCAATGTCATTGGCTTGGTCCAAAGAAAGGACAGACCTTTGACTGCATATCTAAAATTTGAAATTCAGTTAAAATGATTCCATTTTGTAGCTGAAATCTGTATTGTTATACATCCAAACTCAATCATTTAATAATCACAGTGGCCTGGTGCTAGCTGGAATTATTGCTTCTTATCCTCAAAACTTATCTCAATTTCTTTTTACATTTATGAAATTTCATTTTTCCATACTTCCAGTGTTCCAAAATATCGCATGCCGTGCGCTTATTTTTTAACTCAACCCCAATTTTTTTTTATCCTCCTTCCATGAGGATTATGCATTACCACTCAAGCTAACAGTACTCCAAAACAAACGAAGAAAACAGATAGGAGGATTGCCCACTTGAGGGGAGACTCACTTTCTAGAAAAGCATCCCCACACCGACTTTAACAGGATGTGGGATTTCTGCCATTGACTTTTTTCCATTCATGGTCTCACTTGTGAACAGTGTCAGTGAAATGAGAGGGCTGGTGGTCTGCGTCTGTCCCATCATTGCTGGGAAACCGTCGGGATGACAATGCTCCTTTGTCGGCCAGCTTGGCAGCGATAACAGGAGCTGAATGGGCCACAGAGACGGAGCTAGTTATGACGACTGCTCGGTCCTCTCAAACAACCAGCAGTCCTCTCCACCTCTTAGCCCGGCCACCCGAGACGGCAGCACAGATGGAGAGGTACTCAGGCCTCCCCTGCCAGCATGCCCTAGCAAGTTGTTCAATGGAAAACTGTGGCTTCCTGACATCCGCCCTCAAGTTCAAGAGGAGCACCAAGCTCACTGGAAACTTGCAAAAGAAGCAGATACACAAGATAATAAATCATGAAAATACTATGGTGTAACGATGTTCTAATTGATCTCGCTGGAACTACAGGGTGATCGTTGGCTAAATAGTTGAGAGGATAGCAAAAGATGAAAAAAAGAACATCGGGACAAAATAGCAAAAGAAGCTCTTGGAAGCAGGCAGCCCAAAAGTCTGACCTGACCGATTTAGGTCATGGTGATTTTTTATTTGTTTGGTTTTGTCATATAAAATGTCCCAAGACCTGAATTTTCAGATTTAGACGCAGCCCCTACTGACAGAGAAAAGAAAACTAAAGATAGGAGGCAGATAGGACAAAGAGATTATTAAACAAGAAACCAATTGCTCTCTCTTCCTTCTACATACCCAGACTCCTGGTTTTATTTAAAAAGCCCACTGCCTTTGAAAACATACAGGGCCTTTTCAATTGCAAAAGATCAAATACTGCTAATCAGGCCGTGGGACCAAATCCTGAAATGTAACTGTCTCTTTACATTCTAGGCATTCCAGCTCTACAAGCGTGAATGATTTTTATCTTCGTTTTTTCTTTGCTTCTTTTTCTTCTTCCTCTCTCTTTCTGTGTGACATTTTTTATCTTAAATTTTGCCAATCACTATAGCATATGCTTTTTTCTATTTTCTTTCCAACCCCTAACAAGGAACGCTCTATTGCTGTGCCTTATAATGAAGGAAGACAAGAAAACGGGACAGTATGTCCACCTTTCCCTTCTCTTTCCACTGCAGGTTCTGTGGGTAGCCCAGGCTCCTGCCTGTCCATCACCTCTTGGCTTATTGGTTCTGCCTTGTGGATTCAGTTCCACCTACCACAGATGTAGTTGCATTTACAGCTGCCGCCAATGGCTTTTTTGAGCCAGTCTTTGCTTCAAGAATACAGCAATCGTGGTTTGAATTTTGCGGCAGGGGCACGTTCAGCCCAAAGAGGCAAAGTCTTGAGTTCGGGGAGAAGGATGTGTAACCATTGTCTTTACATATTTGACCTGCCACCCCGCTGAAGTCAGATGAAACTTTATAGGAAAACAGAGTCATCGGGGCGGTGGTTCTTAAATGGAGGCATGAGGCAAGCAGAGTCACTTGGGGACCTGTTTAGGCGACAGTTCCTTTCTCTGCTGAGATGTCAATGTTATCAACGGGAATGTGATCTGTTTCCTAGGAACAATAGGATGGAAAAATGGAGAGAACAGGAGAAGACTGTACATTCCAAAGATCAAGTAAACGATGTATCAACTCCTCATCTTCTTATTTCTTTATTATGTATGTATGTATGTATGTATTTATTTATTGAGTTGGAGTCTCACTCTGTCGCCCAGGCTGGAGTGCACTGGCACGCTCCAGCCACCGCAGCCTCGACCTGCTGGGCTCCGGCCATCCTTCCGCCTCAGTCTTCCAAGTGACCGGAACTACAGGCACGCGCTACCACGCCTGGCTCATTTTTGATTTATTGGAGAGATGAGGTCTCGCGAAGTTGCCCGGGAGGGTCTTGAACCCTTGGGCTCAGGCAATCCACTAGCCTCGGCCTCCCAAAGTGCTGGGATGACAGGAAGAGATACCGAGCCCGGCCCATCTTCTTATTTCTGACACGTGGCAGACCCTGAAAAATTCTTCTTGCGATATTGTTTATGGATTTTAACGAAGGGAAGAAAATTTCATTTTTAGTGTCACTAGAGGGATCTCATCGGAAGCGCTAAGGTGAGTTGCCATGAGAAACAGTGAGCTCTCCATCTTTGGAGGAGTTTAAGCTTAAACTGGGGGCATTGGGATATTAGCTGGTGAGTTGACCAGCTCTACGAGGCTAATAGTGGCAGCCAATTTGGCTCCAGGTCAAGAGAAAGTTCTAACACTTTTTATTTCATCACCATGAAGAGATTTATCATTTAGAGGGTATAAAAAGATGCATCCTGTTACATCATCAGATTAAACCAGGGCAACAAATACGTATGCTCAATTTGTGTTCAGTTTGAATCATGGTTTATTAAGTCCTAAATTTTTCATTTCTCCTGCAGTAAATATAATAATTTGAGCTTTGTTACTAAGAGTGCTTGTACCTTTGAAAGTCTCTGAGCATGTGGTCTTTTTCTCTCAAGCCCCACGTGAAAGCTGGTGCACACGCTAGCGCAGACCTGTGGCTTATAGATCCTGAAAGCCTAATTACTTTGACCTGTGGACACCAAAGCTCTTTAACTCTGCCTCTTTGTCACAGTGAGTTTGAAACCAAATTTTCAAATCGGCTTCATAATAGTGCACAAGAGAACTTCAGCCTGTCTCGAAACATTGCAAACTCGTTCCTCTTCCTTCTCCTCCTCCTCCTCCTTTTAATTCTGAATGAAGTTTATCAGCCAAGGGAACGTGGTACCCTGCTAATCACATTGTTTTCTATGAATGTATTTTGCATCCATGTATACTGAACGTCTGTGGCCCTGTATACAGAAAGAATAAGGTGGGAAGCCTCAGTGCCCACCCGGGGCTAGACCCCCGCTGTTGCTGTGAGGTGGTCTTTTGGTCAAGAGCGCCACCTCTCGGCAGTCAACCAAAGTGGCCTTCTGTGGGCTCGAGTCAGAGGACCCAAGGCCCAGTGGAAAGGTGAATCACCTGTCACTAGGTTTCTCTTTGCTCTCTCCTCCTTGACAATTACCTTTTCTATGCAACAGTGGCGACGTACCCGAGACCGTTCATCATGCCTGTTTAGTGGAAGCACACAGGAGGTGGGGGGCCCTGGACTCTGAAAAAAAGCCCAGTTCTATGTCAATTTTTTTTTTTGGCTAACTATGAATCCATGTTTACGAGGGTAATGGATGGCGGGGCTCGGTGGCTCAGCCTGTCATCCCAGCACTTCGGGAGGCCGAGGCGAGTGGATTGCCTGAGCCTCACTGGGGGTTCGAGACCCACCCGGGCAACTTGGCGAGACCTCGTCTCTACAATAAATCGAAAAGGAGCTGGGCGTGGTAGCGCGTGCCTGTAATTCCAGCTACCTGGAAGGCTGAGGCGGAAGGATCGCCGGAGCCCGGCGGGTCGAGGCTGCGGTGGCCGGGAGTGTGTCACTGCACTCCAACCTGGGTGACAGAGTGAGACTCTGACTTAAAAAAAAAGAGAGAGTGATGGAAACTTCTTAACCTACGTCTGAATCCGGACCGTTATTAAGAATTTTAGATCCTCTATGGAGTAAAAGAAATCTCCAAACTTTATTCAGATTAAGAATTATTCTTTAGCGTCTTAGAGACCTTTGAGGTCTTCTAAGCCCTTCCTGTAATAGGTGAAGAATCTGGGGTTCTGAGTGGTACAGTGGCTTCATGTCATCCCTGGTTGACTCCTGACAGCTGCCCTCGTGCTCTTTTTTAGAAGCTGCTTTCTCTCCGCCTTGGAATTGCAGAATTGTACAGTCTGGAGGGCACCAGAAAATTGAGACCAAATAAAAATGAATATGACTTAGACTGTATCTAAATAGAGCTCTTACATTTATACCTTTGTTTTAATCCACTCAGGCTAATGATGTACAAGTCTCTCTGTACTCATAACACGCCCAAACAGATTATTTCTGAATGAACTTTCAAAATCACAGCCTGCGTCTGAATTCATTCATGCAAAGTTTTTGAAAAAGAACATTTTTAGATTCTTCTTTACAGGGGGCTTTTGAGTGATTTAAAACATTTACCTGAATGCATTATTTTTGGTTCATATGCCTTTCTCTAAATAACATGCTTGACTTTTAACAGAGATTTCTGGAGATTACATCATATTCTGAGTGGCGCAGAAGAAATTTTATCCCATACCCAATATGTTATGTGCTATTAAGGGTTGTAGTGATTTCAGGAGAAAAGCAGCAGGCTAGGGATGAGAACATTTGGATTTGAGTCCAGTGTCGGCCACTGCGTAGCTCTGTGGTTTAACCCAAGTCACCTAAACCCTCACGGTGGAGGGGTGTGTGTGTGTGTGTGTGTGTGTGTGTGTGTGTGTGTGTGTGTGTGTGTGTGGTGGCTGGGTGTGGTGATTAGAAAATCTAGTGGCTCAGCCTGTCATCCCAGCACTTTGAGAGGCTGAGGTGAGTAGATTGCCTGAGCCTGCAGGTTCAAGACCCACCCAGACAACTTGGCAAGACCTCGTCTCTACGATAAATCAAAAATGAGCCGGGCGTGGTGGCATGCACCTGTAGTTCTGGCTACTTGGAAGGCTGAGGTGGACGGATTGCTGGAGCCCAGCAGGTTGACACTGGGGTGGCCATGAGTGTACCACTGCACTCCAACCTGGGAGACAGAGTGATACTCCCACTCAAAAAAGAGAGAAGAAAATCTAAATGCTTTTCTTTTCTTATGGGATTGTTAAAACTTCTTTGAAACACAAATCAAATTTAGTTAGTATTACAATGGCCAGACATTTGCCCGCTGCCATGAGGCATGCCAAGGGAGGCAGAGTGTTAAAAGGTTCAAGGCTGGGCTCTTTGATCTGCCAGTTTGGATGGAATCCCACTTACCATCTGCACGATCGCTGGTGAGTTACCGAACCCATCTAAGCTGGGCTTCCTGAGAGAATCCTCATACAGTACCTCTCTTATTGGACGTGTTAAGATGGCAGTGATGCTTACAAAGCAACAAGTGGGAGGTCCGGCTCACAGCAAACCATCAGCAGCAGCATATCAGTTCGCCTTCGTACTGTGAGATTCCCGGCTCTTTTCATACGGTTCTGTGGGGTAAACAGTCTGGGAGGGAGGAATGGGCCTCTTAGCCCCTGAAATATTTCACTTTGGTCTCTTTTATTTTCAGAGCTCTGACTAAGATACCACCTTAAAGGACGCAGCACAAATTCATATATCACGAAACAAAGTCAACGTCAGTAGAATTCATAAGTTGGAGGGCTAAGCCCAAGAATGCACTTCTTATTCTAACCGCCCTCTTCTTCAGAACCTTATACCTTTTTCGAGAAATTCTACTCCAAGAGAAGAGTTGGATTCAGGATGTCTTCCTACCTCTGTAGCTACTCATTGTCCCCAGTAGTTTCAGGCCCTTTGTAATCTTTATGGACTTATACATAACTCATACTTCTTTCATTTGTGTTACAAATAATTTGGTTTATTTACTCTGTTTCCTGTTTTGACTGTGAACTTCATGAAGGGCTAGACTCTTTTCTCTCTATACCTGATAGCCAAGTTACATGAATGATTCAAAGATCATGAATGCTTGACATTAGAGAGACGTGGACTTGTGTTGTGTGTCCATTACCTACTCATGGGGCATCCTTGGGAAGCTTGTTTAATTCTCTGAACCTCACTTCCTTTGCTCACAAAACGAAGGCAGCATTGCAGAATTCCAATGACTCTCGGAAGTGACGTCTGATAAGCCCCTCACATGTCACGAGACTTCAATAAATGCTCACTATTTTTAAAATAGATACAAATTTTTTTAAAGGAAAAATATGTAGGATTTGGACATTTTTTTTGACAGCTCACTGCCCGTGTTTCCCACCCTTAAGTTGTCTGTTTTGACCACGGCCACCACCATGGTCTTCACCTGTATGCCTGTTCCTAGGTATTGACCCAGATCGGCAAGAATGAAAGAGAAACACGGGAGAGGAGAAGAATAGGGAAACCAGAGAAGCGTGGTGAGAGCAGGAACCTTTCAGCCAAAAGCAGCAAGCACAGGACAGAAATGCACTCCCTGGTCCAGAAGCAAAGGCCCGGCAGTTTCGTCCTGCTGATGGAAGGAGGAACACTAATGAGATGGTGCCACTTGGTGGTAGTTTTCTCATACTACAAGCGGCTACTTCCGCAGTGAGCAAGTGACTGTCCCAGGTGTCCCCACTTGTGTGCCTCTGGTCTTTATTGAGCAGATGGGCAGATCGGCAAAATGCTTTCAGGTTTGCTTGTTCCACAGCCTTCTCCACCCAGCCTGCGAGGGACTGTGGACGGCACACATGATCTATTCAGCCGCGTTGCAGAGTTTTGCTTGTTGCTCCTACGTTAACGGTTAGATCCTTTCTATGCATACAGATCAGCTCGTTAGCAGCCAGTCAGCAATTAATTATTAATCAATCGGAGAGTAACAGGAGATGATGAGATTCTCCTTGACATTTGCAAGTTAAAATGTGGCCTTGATGTCCATTTAGAATTCTATTTCCCCAGCTTAAGAGAAGGAGAAAACAAGCTCATCTCTTGTTATGAAAGTACAAGGGGCCGGGCGCGGTGGCTCAGCCTGTCATCCCAGCACTTTGGGAGGCCGAGGCGAGAGGATTACCTGAGCCCGGGGGTTCAAGATCAGCCTGGTGAGACCTTGTCTCTACAATAAATCACAAAAACTAGCCGGGCGTGGTGGCATGCGCCTGTCATTCCAGCTACTTGGAAGGACGAGGAGAAAGGATCGCCTGAGCTTGGGGGTTCGAGACCAGTCTGGGCAACTTGGTGGGACCTCGTCTCTACAATAAATCTCAAGCTGGGCGTGGTGGCATACTAGCTACTTGGAAGGCTGAGTGGAAGGATCACCTGAGGCCAGCGGGTCAAAGCTGCAATGGCCATGAGCGTGCCACTGCACCCCAGCCTGGGCAACGAGAGTGAGACTCCAACTCAAAAAAAAAAAAAAAGAAAGAAATACACATATATATATGTGTGAACATTTTAATCTGATAGTACCTTCCGCAGCTACTCGCTGACATTTGTTATCTTGTCAATTCAGTGGTGTGAAATGAGGGGCCCTAAAGCGTTCTAGGACGTCGTCGGTTTCTGTCCTAAACCCCGGGAGAAAGAAACTGAGCAGCTGTATCATTCATTCATCTGTTGACAGTAGATTCCATGAAGAGAAGCGAAGTCCGCCAACTGGGGAGAAACCCGACAGCCCGAGGTGTGTCCTTCAACCACGAGGACATCTTGTTTTAAAGCTTAGATTCTTAGCAAGAGAATCACTTCAAAGATGAGAAGGGCCAGCTCCTTCTTTTGTAAGTGACAAACAGTGCGATGTTTATCTCACTCAGATTCTTATGCTTTTTGTATTTTGACTTGGAGTGCCATGCTTGATTGTGTGACAGACATTCTGTCTCTATTAACAAGTCAGGCAGTAAAACACCTTCTACAACGTGTCGTTTATTGGGAGAGAGTGGGCCTGAGAGAGAATTAGAAACAGCTGAAGGCGCAGACGGGCCCATGGCGGCTCCCGTTTAAAAGGCAGTTTAAAGGCCCAAATGAAGAGAGAATGGGGAGAAACAGAGAGCTGGAACAGAACAGATGTGGCTCAGCTGCGGCTGTGGCAACAGATGTGCGCTGGCTTTGGCGACAAGGAGGGACCGGCCCTGATGGTTTGACGCACTTCCTCCCCTTCCCCCTAGATTCCCTTGCTCTAGTCTATAGAGATGTCACGAGCCTTGGAACCACAGCATCTGTTCGTGCAGAAGCCGGGACGCGTGATTGGTTTTATTCATCCAATGAACGTTTTTGAGCCCCTGATTATGCCACTCTACAGGCAGCTGAAGGCTCATACCTCCTTGCCCTTCGACAAAGTGACTCTCTCTGACATGTGTCTCCTGTCTACACCCACCACCGCCATTTCTTGTCCCCATGTCTAGGGGAATGTCAAGCTAGATTCCATGTTCTGGAGATAAAAAGAAGAATTAGACAAAGGGTCCACTCTAAGAATTTTTCTGTCCAGAATCAACATCATGATGAAACTGCCAGAGAAATACTCCATGAACTCTGAAATGTGCTTTCAAAAGAAATACTCAACCAGGCTCATTGGCTCAGCCTGTAATCCCGCGTCTTGGGAGGCTGAGGTGAGTGAATTGCCAGAGCCCGCAGGTTCAAGATCTGCCTGGGCAACATTGGCGAGACCTCATCTCTACAACAAATCAAAAATTAGCTGGGCATGGTAGCGCGCGCCTGTAGTTCCACATACTTGGAAGGCTGAGGAGGAAGGATCGCCGGAGCCCGGCAGGTCGAGGCTGCGGTGGCCGGGAGCGGCCACTGCACTCCAGTCTGGGCGACAGAGTGAGACTCCAACTCAAAAAAAAAAAAAGAGAAATACTCATGAGCCGGGGTCGGCAGCTTAGCCTGTAATCCTAGCACTCTGAGAGGATGAAGCGAGTGCATTGCCTGAGCCTGCAGGTTCGAGACCAGCTTGGGCAACTTGGCGAGACCTCATCTCTATAATAAATGAAAAAAAAATTAGCCAGGCATGGTAGTGTGCACCTGTAGTTCCGGCTTCTTGGAAGGCTGAGGCGGAAGGATCACCAGAGCCCAGCAGCTTGATGCTGGGGTGGCTGTAAGTGTGCCACTGCACTCCAGCCTGGGTGACAGAGTAAGACTCCAACTCAAAAAAAAAAAAAAAAAAAGAAAGAAAGAAAAGAAATACTCCATGAACTCAAAAATGTACTTTCATGTAGCCTCATGGTTTGCCATTTGGTATTTTCACTTTCTAAAGTCAAGTCCCACTTTGAAATGATGGGGCAATTACCAAAATGGAAACTTGACCTAACTTATAAGCTAAGAAAATGGTCTTTTTAGCCAGCATATCCCCTTTCTGGGAATATTCCCAGAGTAACTCAAATCATCCTATAAAAAAGACACCTGCACACACACATTTATTGCCACACTATTCACAAGAGCAAAAATACGGAACTAACCCTACTGTTCATCAAAAGTAGACTGGCCTGAGCCCGCGGGTTTGAGACCCGCCTGGGCAACTTGGCGAGACCTCATCTCTACAATAAATCAAAAAATTAGCCAGGCGTGGTAGCGCATGCCTGTAGTTCCAGCTACTGGGAAGGCTGAGGCAGAAGGATCGCCGGAGCCCAGCAGGTCGAGGCTGCGGTGGCCGGGAGCGGCCACTGCACTCCAGTCTGGGCGACAGAGTGAGACTCCAACTCAAAAAACAAATAAACAAAAAAATCAAGAGACCAGTAAGTACCAAGTGCCACCTGGGGCCAGTATTTTGGTTTGGATGGCTTTGATGCTGAATGCTCTAGATTTATTTTCTTTTTCTGTGAGACACACTTTTAACTTCTTTTCCCTTTTAATTTTCTGGGTTCCTTACTATTTATTCTATATGCATAAGATTTCTGAAATGTTGGCCTCTGGGATAACTAAGGTTTTGTGGCAAAACTTATAGGTAGGTCTATAATAGTTATAAATGCACTGGAATAACAACGGGAATAGCATCTTTATTTTTTATTTTTTTATTTTTTTGAGTTGGAGTCTCACTCTGGCACCCAGACTGGAGTGCAGTGGCTGCTCCCGGCCACCGCAGCCTCAACCCGCTGGCTCCAGCGATCCTTCCGCCTCAGCCTTCCCAGTAGCCGGAATTACAGGCGCGCGCTACCACACCCGGCTGATTTTTTGATTTATTGTAGAGATGAGGTCTTGCCTGACCAGGCGGGTCTCGAACCCGCGGGCTCAGGCAATCCACTCACCTCAGCCTCCCAAAGGCGCGGGATTACAGGCTGAGCCACCGAGCCCAGCTAACATCGCCTTTAGTTAGAAATAAAGAAGAAGGTGGGGCATGGTGGCTCACACCTGTAATCGCAGCACTTAGGAGGCCAAGGTGGGAGAATTGCCTGAGCCCAGGAGTTCAAGACCAGCCTGGGCAACATAGCGAGACCTCATCTCTACAAAAATTCAAACAAATTCGCCAGGCCTGATAGTGCCTGCCTATAATCCCAGCTACGAGGGAGGCTGAGATGGGAAGATCATCTGAGCCCAGGAGGTCGAGGCTGTGATGAGCTGTGATCCTGCCACTGCATTCCAGCCTGGGTGACAGAGTGAGACCCTGACTCAAAAAAGAAAAAAGAGATTAAAGAAGAAATACTCCCAAGGATTGGAGGCTGAATAGGATCAGAAATTTTTCCTAGTTCTTTTTCAATGTAACTTGTTTTACATTCTACGTAACTTTGCTGTTGTTTTTTAATGAGTAACTGCACTTTATTTTTGAAAATGCAAGTGCTGAGTGTATACCATTGTTTCACTTCTTGTTCTGTGTCTGGAAAAAAGTATGCCACCAGGTCTAAGATATTCGATGGCTCGCCAGGTAGCAGTTCCCAGAGGAAGTGAAATTCACCTGGATCCCCTGACCTGTTTCTCATGATGCATACGGATGAGCAGAGCCAAACTATAGCTCTGCTTCTCTACAAGGATAAGACTTTGAGTCTATTCCATATGGTAAAATGGAGTGATAGGGCAGCTTAAGACTCTTGTACAATGAGGATAATCTTTAGTGACTGAAGATTGTCACCTATTGAGATTCGAAGGCTTACCAGAAAATTGGTGTCAGTGATTATTTACTGAGATAATTTTAAAAACCGTTAATGTTGTCTTCATACATGCGGGATCTGGCCCCACCACCTGTAACTCAGAGGTACGCAGAGGTGGCTCTAATGCATCTGTTCATGGCGATTGGCTTGGACCCTGGAAGCCAAGCTTTCCCTGCTTGGCTTAAAGTTAACTGGAAAGAAGGCACATCTTTCTCTGGCAACGTCTGCATCATCACCCACAGTCACCATAGACTTTGTTCCCTCTGCTGTCACTCCCTGGGTCAGAAAGCCTTCCCTTGGCTCTGCAGTGAATGCCTGGTTTTATGGGAAGTGGTAAGCACCCTTTGACTTTTCTTTTTTTTCTGCACTGCAATACTTTGCCACAGGCAAGAACGTGGCAAAACAGAATAAAGCCCAATCTCTTTCCCCCTTGAACAAACATTCCTTTTGTAATGTTCCTTGGCCCTCAGATTTAATATCCTACCCTCATCTTCTTTGAGCTGAGTTTCTCTTCTTTAACCTAGTTACACAAATGATCAAAGTCATCCCCTAATTCTTCTCATCTTTCCAAAGTATCTGTCAGGGGCAAGCTTCAGAGCCTTTCTACAGTAATTCTACAGTAATTAGAAAAGGAGTTACTATGTGAAGCTTGTTTGTTTGCTTTATTTCTTCATTCATTTGAATATAAGCATAGCATCCATTTTCTGTTCATCATAATTCATTGGCGATATGAGGTATGCAATTTTAAACATTTTCTTTTTGAACATATAGAATGTGGTTTCCTAATTTCAACATGACTGGTATTTTACACTGTATAATTCTGTTTTGGTAAGTCATGTGCCCTATAAGAATTTTCACAGCAGCTCTGGCCTCTGCCCACTAGATGGAGTTCCTCTCCTCTCCCCTTTTTTGTGTCTACCAAAAATGTCTCCAAATATTGCCAAATGTCTCCCTGGGGCAAAATCACCCTGGATTGAGAACCACTGATATAGACCATATACTCACCATTTTATTCGGGACAATATAGCTGGCAGAAGCAACATTTCTTTCTTGAGTGTCTTGAGGTGAAACAAAAGGAACTTGAACTTTGGTCAGACTTGGTCTTCACTCTCTAGTTGGCTCCTAATGTATACTTATGAATGTTTTCTGGGCAAATTTTCTCTGATCGCTCTATCGCTATCTATTCTCTTGCCCAATTCTTCAAATAAATAAGAGCTTATAAAATTTATTTAACACACAGAATCTCATCTATTCCCATAACGATAAGGAGTGGGTACTAATAGCCATGGTGGTGTGTCAAATGCCACAGAAAGAAAGACTTGGAGGAAGAGAAGCTGAAGCTTCAGTTCAGACACCACTGTTCCCTGGCTCTGAAAACTGAGGCTCGTTCCTTAGCTTCTGTGCACCTCAGTTTCCTCACCTGGAATGTGGGATGATGAATGCTGGAAGAGGCTAAGTGTGGTGGTTCATGCCTGCAATACCAGCCCTTTGGGAGGCCAACGCGGGAGGATCACTTGAGCCCAGGAATTAGAGAAAACTCTGAGCAACATAGCAAGAACCCTGTCTCTACAAAAAAAAAAAAAAAAGCAAGCATGGTGGTACACTTCTGTAGTCCTAGCTACTTAGGAAGCTAAGGTAGGATGATCACTTAAGCCCAGGAATTTGAGGTTAGCCTGAGCAATATAGCCAGACACCATCTCTGCCAAAACAACAACAACAACAACAAACAACAACAAACAAATAAAAAAACCTTGGAGGGGTGCTGGAAGAATTTTTTATTTTTTATTTTTTGAGTTGGAGTCTCACTCTGTCGCCCAGACTGGAGTGCAGTGGCCGCTCCCGGCCACCGCAGCCTCGACCTGCCGGGCTCCGGCGATCCTTCCGCCTCGGCCTTCCGAGTAGCCGGAATTACAGGCATGCGCTACCATGCCCGGCTGATTTTTTGATTTATTGTAGAGATGAGGTCTTGCCAAGTTGTCCAGGCGGGTCTCGAACCCGCGGGCTCAGGCAATCCACTCACTTCAGCCTCCCAAAGGCGCGGGATTACAGGCTGAGCCACCGAGCCCGGCTTGGAAGAATTTTTAAAAAGGCGAGATATGTAATGATGTTTGCACTAGTAGAGGATCAATCAGTTATAGCTTTGATTGATTACCACACCAAGCCAGAGCTTCCTTTGCAACACCACAGCTGCATATTAAAGCAGCTTTCTCAGTTTCAGAATACTCACAGATCCCCCTGAAGCGTACATGGGGTCCACATAAAGAATTCCTCGAGTGAAAGTCTTCTCATTTCAAATATCTTTTCTTCCAATTGACTCAGGTGAATTGTGTCCAGTTGGCCCACAGTTGCTTTAACATGGCACCACTTTTCTGTGGAAATCATTTGATTCCTATTTCGCCTGATGCTACAGGATGGGCTACATGTTTGACCAACACGTCCTCGAAGTACGTCATTGGTTTCATGGAGTAGAAAGAGGCTTGCCAACTTTTCTTCTTCAGCAAAAAAGGCGACTAAGGATAATTGGTGAAAAGAGGTCACGATCAACCAGTATGATTAGTCTTTGCATTCATTTCCTATGACTCGTAACAAATGACCACCAGCGTAGTCATATGACACAGCACACATTTATTATCTAGCCGGGCTCGGTGGCTCAGCCTGTCATCCCGTGCTTTGGGGGGCTGAGGTGAGTGGATTGCCTGAGCCCGAGGGTTCGAGACACACCTGGGCAACTTGGCAAGACCTCATCTCTACAATAAATCAAAAATTAGTGGTGTGTGGTAGAGCATGCCTGTAGTTCCAGCTACTTGGAAGGCTGAGGCGGAAGGATCGCCGGAGCCCAGCGGGTCGAGGCTGAGGTGGCCGGGAGCGGCCACTGCACTCCAGTCTGGGCGACAGAGTGAGACTCCAACTCAAAAAGAACAAAACAACAACAACAACAAAACCAACAAAAACCAAACCAAAAACACATTTATTATCTTACAGTTCTGGAGGTCAGCATGGGCCTCATTCAGCCAAAATCAAGGGGTCAGCCAGGTTGCATTCCTTTCCGGAGGCTTCAGGGGAGGATTTGGTCTTCTTGCCTTTTCCAGCTTGCAGGGTCTGCCTGCGTTCCTTGACTCATGACCCTTCCATCTCCAAGCACCAATGACCAGCTGCGTCTTTCTCACATTACATCACTTGGTGTTCACTCATGCCTCCCTTTTCCGTTTTCAGGAAGCCTTGGGAGTACATTTGACTCACCAGGATTGTCCAGGATAATCTCCCTATTTTAAATTCAGCTGATTAACAAAGTTAGTTCTATCTGCTACCATTCCCCTTTGCTATATGATGGAGCAATATTTTCAAATTCTGGGGAGATTAGCACATCGCTATCTCCCCAGAGGCCATTGTTCTACTTACTATGGTCATTTCTTGGTATTTTTGATGACATGGTAGAAATAAACCCTATCACAAGCCCCAGTAAACATCTGCAGTCTAGAAAAGCGAGACATTGGGGCCAGGTGTGGTGGCTCATACCTGCAATCCCTGTGCTTTGGGAGGCTGAAACGGGAGGATCGCCTGAGACCAGGAGCTTCAGAGCAGCCTAGGCAACATGGCAAGACCCCGTCTCTGCCTTTTTTTAAACTAGGCAGGCATGGTGGCATGTGCTTGTAGCCCCAGTTACTCAGGAGGCTGGAATGGGAGGACTGCTTGAGCTCAGGGGTTCAAGTTTGCATCACTGCACTCCAGCCTGGGTGACCCCAGCTCTAAAAATAGAAAAAAAAAACGAAGGAAGGAAAGCAAGAAGTTGGTGGTGTTTTTCAAGTTTACACAATAACAACTTATTTTTAGATAATAGGATTCCTTCAAAAAATTCATATCATCTTTAAAATGGGGCCCCTCTAAGACTACATATACTCAGTTCATAATTTTTCAGCAACTCAATGTCTTTCAACTCCTGATAACTTAAATGACTGGAAAAATTCTTTATGGCTCATTACACAAATTTAAGATAACTCGCATGTATTTTTTTTTTTTTTTTGAGTTGGAGTCTCACTCTTGTCGCCCAGGCTGGAGTGCAGTGGCATGCTCACAGCCACCGCCCCCTCGACCTGCTGAGTTCAGGCAATCCTTCCGTCTCAGCCTTCCAAGTAGCTGGAACTACAGATGCTCGCCACCACGCCCGGCTAGTTTTTGTGATTTATTGTAGAGATGAGGTCTCACCAAGTTACCTAGGCTGTTCTCGAACCCCCGGGCTCAGGCAATCCTCTTGCCTCGGCCTCCCAAAGTGCTGGAATTACAGGCTGAGCCACCCTGCCCGGCCACTCACATGTACTTGTAAAGAAAGTCGCAGAAACAGGTAGAGTTTCCCATGAAGACTAAATCAAGCCTGCATGAATCAGGAAGAACTCAAAGGAAATCAAGACACTGTTGGCAAAAGAAGGGGCCAAGGCTTCTTAGGAAGAAACACAGCAGGTGCAGGTGCGGGGCACATTCACCATCTGGCTTGCAACACCACTGCTTCCCTAGAATGTCCCTTCTTATATGCTTCTGCAAATCAGGCATCCTTATCTGCTTTGCTCTCCTGGACCTTTCATTTCTGTTTGTGTTCCTCCAGTGGCCCTGACAACTTTGCCTCTGATCCGTCCTTCATTTAGCACCCTCCACCATCATAAAACGGCTTCTAGTTTGTCATCTTAACCATGTTTAATACAAGCCCCATTCATCTAGTTTTTAGTCATATGGAATTTTGTTGCTGAACCACTCTCCCAAACCACTATTTTATGCCCATTTTTCCCTCAGCCCTCCAACACCTCATTTTCTCCATTCGCAAATCTCCTGGTCTCCTTTGCTCCCAGAAGCATGTAAGATTGCACTCCACAGGCCCCCTTGGAAGTTGGAAGTGGTAGCATTACTCGTTTTGCCAATGACATGTAGATGAAAAGTCATAGATCACTTCGGAGGACAGACTTTAAGAGCCAGGGCACCATTTTTCTTTTTCCCAATCCTGGCAGTAGAGGAGCACAGAGGGCCAGCGAACTCCCTGAATGAGGGCAGAGCGACATTGTCTAGATGACCTGCAATGGACACGCCGCACGAGAGAGAAACAGACCTTGGATGTGTTGAAGTGCTGACATACAGCAAGGGGGCTGCCTGTTACTACGACATATCCCAGCCTACACTTTGCTTCCTATTTTGGTGAGAAAATAGAAGCAATCAGAAGAGAACTTCTACCACCCCGTGTGGCCACATCTGCCATTGACTAGTCACCATATGTCTCCTCCGACTTTATGGATGAATTCGCCATACTCCTTTCTAAAGTCGATCGTTCATCCTGTGCACTAGATTGGGTTTTCTTTTCCTTACTCAAGGCCAATGTTCAAGCATTTCTCTCCTCCTCCTCTCTTATAATCAAACCTCTCCTCCCAACTAGATCACTTTCAACAGTAAATATACACACTATAATATCTTGTCTTTTTAAAAAAAGTCTCTCCTCTGGTTACCCCCGTCCCACCCCATTTATAATAAGTTGCAATACTTGCTCCCATTCTCTTCAGAATTATCTTCCTAGGGTTCTGTGGGTCCCACTAGACTGAAAAAAACTGCCCATGTCAAAGTCACCAATAACAAGGATTTTACTAAGTCTGGTGGTGAAATCTTGGTTCTTTCTGATGCAGCATCAACTCAGTTGACCACATTTCTTCCCTCTCGAAATATGTAGTTTTTCATTTGGTTTCCAGGACACAACTGTCTCTTTTTTTTTTTTTTTTTTTTGAGTTGGAGTCTCCCTCTGTCGCCCAGACTGGAGTGCAGTGGCCGCTCCCGGCCACCGCAGCCTCGACCTGCTGGGCTCCAGCGATCCTTCCGCCTCAGCCTTCCGAGGAGCCGGAATTACAGGCATGCGCTACCACGCCCGGCTGATTTTTTGATTTATTGTAGAGATGAGGTCTCGCTGCCCAGGTGGGTCTCGAACCCGCGGGCTCAGGCAATCCACTCCCCTCGGCCTCCCAAAGGCGCGGGATGACAGGCTGAGCCACCGAGCCCGGCTCACAACTGTCTCTTAATGCTCATCCTCTTCCCACCTCACTGGCGGCTCTTTCCTGACTTCCCAAACTTTAAAAACCGTTGGGGTTCAGGCCTCGGATGTCTTTTCTTATTCAACTACACTTTCTCACCACGTGATGTCATCGAGTTCCATGGTTTTACATACTATGTTGTATGCTGACGGGGGCAAGATGTTTATCTTCAGCTCTTCTCTTTTTCCTGACCTGCAGATTTATGTCTTTACTAGAATCTCTAACAGGTATCTCAAACTCAGCATGTTCCAAACTAAACTTCCGATTCCTACCCTTTCCCGCAAACCACTCTTGCAGTTTTCTCCAGCTCAGTAAATAGCAACTCCATTCCTCTAGTTGGTCAGGCCCAAAACCGTATCATCATCCACGACTCCTTGGTTTCTCTTTGACATCTCCCCAGGTGAAAGAGGGTTAGGGTGACGTGTTCAGTCTGTCACAAAACCTATTCGTTCTACTTTCAAATTATATCCCAAAATTTAACACCTCGCCACTTCCACTGCTACCATCCTGGACCACAGAAAACCCTCTCTCCAAAGAATTGCTTCAGTAGTTCTCCTCCCAGCCCCATGTAATCTATTCTCAAGTCAGCCAAGTGATCTGCTAAAAAAGTAAACCAGAAGCAGGTTCCTCTTCTGCTCAGTGCCCTCCCACAGGTTCCCATCTCATTCAGCATAAAAACCAAAGTCCCGATCCTGGCCCCAAAGTCTTGCGTGGACAGGCCGCCCACCTCCTTCTCACCTCATTGCCTACAGCTTTCTCCCTGACTTTCTCAGCTCCGGCCACCCCAGCCTCGTGGGCGTCCTGGAAATCATTGTGGGTACTTCTGCCTCTGGGCATCTGCACCGTGTTCTCTCCACCTCGACTCCCCTCCGCCTAAATCCTCTCCACATCTTTCCACCCAGTCTTCTCTCCCGAGATACTTCCACGATTCACTTGTCTTCCACATCTCGGTCCAAATGTCCCCGTAAGAGTGAGGTCTCCTCGGACACACCCCAGCTCTCGGGCCATCTTCCTCCGCTTCTTTGTCTCTGAAGCACAGCCCTTCTTCGCATTTCCGAATTGTCTGTCTTTCCCGAACGGTACTAGCAGCCTCGTGAGGGCAGAAACTTTGTTGCGTTCACCCGTGTGTCCCCGGTGCCTGGAAGAGCGCCTGGTAAAAGTCGGGGACTCGATCAACAGGGTGTGTCGGCCTCGGAGGCTGGGAGGGAGGAAGACCAGACACAAGGGCCTGGGGGGGAGGCGTGGGGGAGGCGTGGGGAGGAGTGAGGGCGGGGAGGGCGAGGGAAGGAAAGGTTGAAGGAGAGGAATGGGAAGGGAGGGGAGGGAGGGAGGGAGGGGAGAACGGGAAGGTACCGGCAGGGGAGGAAGGAAGGGGAGGGGAGAGGAAACGAGAGGGGGGAGGGGAGGAGGGGAGGGGAGGGGACGATGGGAGAAAGGGAAGGTACTGGCTGGGGAGGGAGGGGGGAGGGGAGGGGACGAGGGGAGGAGATGAGGGGAGGGAGGGGAGGGGAGAAAGGGAAGGTACTGGCCGGGGAGGGAGGAAAGGGGAGGGGAGAGGAGGGAGAGGTGGGAGGGGAGGAGGGGAGGGGAGGGGACGAGGGGGGGAGGGGAGGGGAGAAAGGGAAGGTACTGGCCAGGGAGGAGGAGAGGGAGGGGAGAGGAAGGGGGAGGGGAGGAGGGGAGGGGACGAGGGGAGGGAGGGGAGGAAGAAAGGGAAGGTACTGCTGGGAGGAGGAGAGGGAGGGAGAGGAAGGAGAGGGGGGGGCGGGGCGGGGCGGCGGGGCCGGGGCGGGGCCGGGGCGGGGCCGGGGCGGGGCCGGGGCCGGGGGCCGGGGCCGGGGGCGGGGCCCGGGGCCGGGCGGGGCCGGAGCCGCGCGGCCCGCTCCGCCCTGCCCGCACCGGCGGCCACATGGCTTCCGCCCCCGCGGCGGCCCTGCCGGGCGGCGAGGCCCGGTCCCTGCTGCGGTTCCTGCGGCTGGTGGGCCAGCTCAAGGTGCGGGGCGCCGGGCGGGCCGGCGGCGGCCGCGCGGGGGCGGCGGGGCCGGGCGGGCCGGCGGCGCCGCGGCCTGCCCCTTCTCCCCCCCGCGGGCCCGGCGGACTCCTGGGAGCGGCGGCAGGCCGGGCGACGGCGCGGCGGTGGCCCGGCCGACCCGGGCGGGGGGTCTGAGCCGCGGGGCCGAGGCCGGGCCTGGAGGCCTCCCGGGAGCCGCCGGCCTGGTCCGGTCGGGACTGAGCCCGCTCGGGGCCCCCGACCTCCCAAGCGATGAGGTCTGAGCAGCAGGCGGGGAGCCCAGAAGCCCCCGGCCCCGCCGGCCTGCGTGGGGTGCGCGGACTCATGCCGGCCGCTTCCAGAAAGAACAGGACTCCTGAAGTGTGTGTAGCACACACTGGGGTTTCGTCACGTGCGTCTCCCCCCCCCCCGTTTTCAGTTAGTGATTTTTCAGAATTTCTCCAAGTTCAAAGGTCGTGCCAGTCGGAGTGCTGCCTGTGGGCTTATTTAGGCGCGTGGAATTAGGAGACTCAAAGGAAGAAGTCAAGACCTGATTAAAGGAGGAGCCATGACTGGTGATGGCATCGAGCCATTAGAAATGCTTTTATTCCTTTGGGTTCAGAATTTGGAAGGCGATCCCTTGTTCAAGTTCAGAGCCTTCATCAGTGTTTGCTGCTTGTTGAGGGTAGGATTGTCTGAAGGCAAAAAGCCGCACTCTTTTTACTTGGGAAAAACATAATTTTCCTTTTGTTGTCTAAAGGACTTGTATATTTTCCGTAATTATACACCAGTAACAGAGTAACGCGGCTGCTGGCCTTTTGTTCCTGACTTTTCTCTCTCCCCCTCTCCCTTTCATTCTCTGAGCTCTCTGATTCTGATGGCGATCCTTTTATTTAATTTAGTAAAACATTTTAATCCGGCTTTGAAACTGTGACTCTGCTCCTGGGTGCTGTTCCCTGCACATCTCTTGAAGAGCATAGCCGATAAAAATATTTGTTTTTTATACTTCTTCATATTTCTCAGAGAGTCCCACGGACTGGCTGGGTGTACAGAAATGTCAAGGGGCCAGAGAGTGTGTCCGATCACATGTACCGGATGGCAGTTATGGCAATGGTGACCAAGGATGACCGTCTCAACAAAGACCGGTAAGCTGAGGTGCACTTTGTTACTTGTGAGGAGTTCTGGTCCGTGGGTGTGGCGTGCACCACTTTTCACGACTGAGGCCTGTGTTGAATTCTTGTAGGTTAGTTGACAGGTCAAGAAAAATTATTTGAGGCAAACCGTACAGATTTAGGAGGTGGGAAGAGGAACGCTGTTGATTTGCTACAGCTGTTGTAAATGACCATCTGGGTTTTCTGTTGACCTGCCTTGGCCTCAGAGGAAATGTTAAGTGTGATCTGAGGGCCTTGAAGGTGAGTGTGTTATGGCCATAATCCCATTATGGTCGAAGCACACTATGTGCTTATATCTAGCCCCTTTAATGAATAGCAGCATTCATTCGTGAGGTGACCTTTTGGAGTTCTGTGCACAAGATACAGCTGAGAAAGACCTATCCTCTCCCCCTTCAGTTAATCAACAAGTGTTTAAGATGCTGTTGGGCACAGCACAAAGTTTACAAACAATACGAGATAGTAAATAAATCCCAAGTGAATTACATAGGCCCATCGTGGCTTCTATAAATGCACAAAATGGTCGAAAATGAACGGTATTCAAGCAGTCAGGGAGGTCACCTGTTCATGGTTGATGTTACTGGAGGAAGCAGAGTGTGAGCTGACTTAGGGAGAGAGGTAGGGAAGGCAGAGAGTAGGGCTGAGAAACCCAAGCTGTGAGTAGGACGGTACAGAGTGTTTTGGGAATGAGAAGGGAATCCACGTGACTGCGTAAAGGGTCAGTCAGGGAGTCTGAGGAGTCCCGTGATTCAGGAGACGGTGCAGGACTGAGGAGAGTTGGGGCGAATGGTGTCAGAAGAAAGTGAGATCCAGGAGAGGTGAAGTTAGGCCTGGGCTGAGATTTGAACGAAATGAGCAGGAAACCGAGACAAGGAAATCTAAGAGGAAGCCTTGTGCTTGGCAGCGGGAACGTAAAACACGCTGGCCCTCTTCGGCTTTTGTCTGATTACTTGACCTCATTATTTTGATGATGCTGGTTGTAATCATAACTGTTTGCTGAATGGTCAACCTGAGCCAGGAAAATGCATTATCAAATTTAATTTTCGCCGGGCTCAGTGGCTCAGCCTGTAATCCCGCGCCTCGGAAGGCTGAGGTGAGTGGATTGCCTGAGCCCGCGGGTTCGAGACCCGCCTGGGCAACTTGGTGAGACCTCATCTCTACAATAAATAAAAAAATTAGCCAGGTGTGGTAGCGCACGCCTGTAGTTCCAGCTGTTTGGAAGGCTGAGTTGGAAGGATCGCCAGAGTCCAGCAGGTCGAGGCTGCGGTGGCCGGGAGCGGCCACTGCCCTCCAGTCTGGGCGACAGAGTGAGACTCCAACTCAAAAAAAAAAAAAAAAAATTAATTTTCATGCCATCTTTTTGAAGTATTATCCCTTTTTTACAAGATGATAAAGGGTGACAACATTGAACAGTTAAGGAAATTAAGTAACTTGACAAAGGTCACACAGCTAATAAGTGCTGATTGCTAGATTCAAACCCACATCTGTCCAACCCACCTGTGACTCTGCCGACGGCCTCATTTTGGCATCTGACAGGTACAGTGGGGTAGAATAGTTGTTTCTAAGTTTTGTATCTGTAAGTAAATGCTATGACCAGATTCATGTCATGGCTTTGTAATCTGAAGTTATCAGCCTTTTAAAGTGAGGTTTGAGAAACTAGCTATCTTATTAAAAAAACAATGCATGCTAACAATTTCCTCTGCTCGTATGTATTTTGTTGGATATAAACCGGCAGGTTTGATTCAGAACTATTGTAGGCTGGCAGAATATAATTACTTCAGAAAACCCTGCATCAAAATATTCTGTAAGGGTAGAGGAAGAAAAATATATTATGTAACTTCAAAATAGTCTAGAGAAGGGACTTGTGACTGGAATCCTGTGTAATTACTCAATATTTCTTGCCTGGTCAGATGCGTACGCCTAGCCCTGGTTCACGATATGGCAGAGTGCATCGTTGGAGACATAGCACCAGCAGATAACATCCCCAAAGAAGAGAAACATAGACGAGAAGAGGTCAGTGTTAACTGTTGACTGCGGAAGACTGCCAGAAAAACCTGTTGCTGAAGCAAAAGCTAAGTTTATTAGACCTGTTGCAGCAAGGGAGACACCTTCTTGACAGGCTTCGCAGGGTCTCAGGAAGGGGAAATTCAGGGGAGGATGTTTCTAGAGTTTTAGGGCCTGGGTTGAAGGGTGTTAAGATGTATCTGGTAAGATAGACAACTGGCTGGGATTGTATAGTTCAGAACATAATATCTTAGGGCTGGTGGAAATAGTGAAGGTCTTAAAAGTTTTGAGAGTAAGCCGGGCTCGGTGGCTCAGCCTGTAATCCCGCGCCTTTGGGAGGCTGAGATGAGTGGATTGCCTGAGCCCGCGGGTTCGAGACCCGCCTGGGCAGCGAGACCTCATCTCTACAATAAATCAAAAAATTAACTGGGCATGGCTACTTGGAAGGCTGAGGCGGAAGGATCACCGGAGCCCAGCAGGTCGAGGCTGCGGTGGCCGGAAGCGGCCATTGCACTCCAGTCTGGGCGACCGAGTGAGACTCCAACTCAAAAAAAAAAAAAAAAATTTTTGAAGAGTAAGCTGGTAGTGCTTGTTCTGTTTTAGTGGTTTATAGTCTTATTTTCAGAAGCAGGGATTTCCTAGAATAAGCTGTGAATTGGTTTTTTGTGTGTCTTGGCCATGTTTAACACAAGAATAGGAGTACATACCTGTTCCCAGCCTTGTTGACACAGGGACAGAAAATTATGTTCGTTTCAGGATACTCAATACTATGTGGATATAGACAGCATGACTTTCAATAGAATGATGGAAATAGCTGCACTTAAGTAAATTTGTGGGACTTCTCATGTTAAACTCTTTTGAGAGAAGTGCTATATATTACAGTATAATCATTATTATATTTATTAGTTGATAAATTTTAAGTTAGTCTTTAGTGGTTGAAAGTAAAGAAAATGTTTGAATTAGCAAGAAATGAACGACATCTGTGAAATATTCAATCAGTGTCAATTTGGATTCTAAACCCAGACCCTGGGGCCCAGGAGGAAGACATGTTTGAAATAGAGGCTGGAAGTCTAGGGAGACTTTTGAATGCTGAATGGCTGGTTCCTGCGAGCTGCTTTTACTGTAGGCCTGTGAGGGATTGGTCTTAAATTACTGAGTAGAGGGCGTCTTTATTGAAATGATTTAACAGGTCAGGTGGGTTTAAATGGCTCTTCTGGCCAGGTGCGGTGGCTCATACCTGTAATCCCAACACTTTGAAACACCAAGGTGGGAGGATGGCTTGAGCGCAGGAGTTCGAGACCAGCCTAGGCAACATAGTGAGAACTCATCTCTACCAAAAATCTTAAAAATTAGCTGGGTGTGGTGGTGCATACCTATAGTCTCAGCTTCTTGGGAGGCTGAGAAGGATGCCTGATCCCAGGAGGTTGAGCCTGCAGTGAGCCATGATCATGCCACTGCACGCCGGCCTGGGTGACAGTGAGACCCCGGCTTTAAAATAAATAAATAAATGAATGAATGGTGGTTCTTAGAAGTGGGGGAGCCTAGAGCTCAGTAGGCAATGAGATTTCTGCCCCTCCAGAGGGAAGGAGAGTCACAAGGAGTGAGGGTCCCAGTTTAAGAGTTCCGGGCACCAGGAAAACGGTGTGAGGAATGTGCTCTTTTTCCTGCCAGAGGACAGGTCCCAAGCACAGGCTGACCACGACACGACAAGGGCTACGGAAGCTAAGAAGATGTTTCTCTCTTTCTAAAAAAATTTTATTTTAAAGAGGTGGGGTACATTTCGGGGTTAAGTCTACAAATGTTCATTCTGCAGGTCCCCTTGTTGATGAGGTGTGCCCCTCCCTCCCCTGGCAGTTTCCCTCAGCTGCCAGTCTCATGCCCCGCTTCCCCAGGCAGTTTCCCACTACTGGCAATCCCTTTCTTATAGTGGTATGATAACTGCACAAGGTCTGCTTATGAATGAACACATGTGGTACTCAGTTCTCTCTGAATTGTGGGGTATTGTCTGAACGTGGACTGTTTTCCCCTAGACCTGGTTTCTTCCTGCCCCTTCCCTCAGGAGCGGTTTCTGGCCATAGCTGGTCTCTGAACGGTATGTGTTTTCAGTGAGGAGTCATTGGATGCAGGTGACTAAAGATGAAATCTATGTAGCCAACACTCTTAATCAATGTAATTGTAAGCACTGTGTAGGAAAGCGAGTAGTTAGATCAACTGCTTTGATTATAAAACAGCTTGTCCCAAGGCATGGATTCTTCACGACCTGCTTCCTGTAAGTTTTAAAAAAACCAGCATCTTTCCCTGCTGGACCTCGGGGTGACGTTGGAACAGGTAAACATTATGTGCAAGTCCTCGTGGATTTGGGATTACTGAGTTACATGAATCTCAGCCATGAATAAATAATTCTTCGATTGATTGGCAGAATTAATACAAAAAGAAACCAGTTATCTCGAGATTCTGAGTTGCAAAAAAGAATCGCAACCAGAGGATGTGAGTAATGAAATATAACATGGAGGGAAAGGGAGGACAGATTTCTCAGTTACACGACTTATTGCAGGACGTGTGATCGTTTATTCAAGGGTAAATCTGGACACTGTGGAGAGAAATCATGTGCCAAAGTACTAGAGGGTCATCAAAGACCTTAAAATGAAGAAAAGGCTTGGCGCGGTGGCTCAGCCTGTAATCCCAGCACTCTGAGAGGCAGAAGTGAGGAGACTGCATGAGCCCACAGGTGCAAGACCCGCCTGGGCAACTTGGGAAGACTGCATCTCTACGATAAATCAAAAAATTAGCCGGGCGTGGTAGCGCACACCTGTAGTTCCGGCTGGTTGGCAGGCTGTGGTGGAAGGATCGCTGGAGCTCAGCAGGTCGACGCTGGGGTGGCCGTGGGTGTGCCACTGCTCTCTAGCCTGGGTTACGAATTGAGACTCCGACTCAGAAATAAAAAGAAGAAAAGGCTTGGAGAAACGGGACACAGCAGAAGAGGAAAAGACACATCGTCCCTCTGGAAGCACATAGGGAATTTGGGGTTTGCTCCACAGAGGGGCAAGTTAGAACCTTCTGGAGTATGCCAGGGTCATCTCCAACTGTTGGAGGCGAAGAAAGCCAGCACTGCCCGACAAGGCTGAGGCTGGCTAGGGATGTCGTGTGGAGAGGCAGGGCGGGGCCTGAGCAGTCGAGAGGCTGCTGCTGCCTTCTAGGATGCTGTGTCCTGCCTCGACAAGGAGCCTTTCCAACCTGGTGAAACCTCCTGACGGCTGCCCACTCCAGCTGATCACAGGGGAACAAACGTTATCAGCACGAGGGAACGGGTGGCATCTTAAAGAACCACCATTTCTTGGACAAGAAACCGAAGGCTTTGCACTAGTATTCTTTTGCCTCTTCCTGCTGCTGGTTAGGATTTGGAAACAGAGAAGTAAATTGGGGAGGTGAACAATTCTTTATGTGGATGGTGTTTATGGACAAGATTTGGATGTCTGAACCATGCATTAGGATAATTAGACGGGGCTTCTTGGCTCTCGGCAAAGCTTCCATAATGAGAACCAGGAAACCTCATTTGCCCTTGCTGACTGGATCAGCACAGCTTTAAACTGAAGTAGGAGGGAAGAAAAATACGGTCGTCTCTCAGTGTTCCAGGACCTTCACAGACACCAAAATCTGGTGCCTAAATCCCTTTTATGAAATGGTGTAGTATTTGCATATAACGTACACACACTTTGTCATTTCTGTATTCCTTGTAATACCCAATACAACGCAAATGTGATTTAGATAGTTGTCCTACTGTATTGTTTTTTATTTTATTTGTATCTTTTTATGGAGTTTTTTTTTTTTTTTTTTTTAGTATTTTCAGTCTGTTGGTTGAACCCACAGTCGTGGAAGCCACTGATGTGGAGGACTGACTGCCCTTGATACACCTGGAGAAGGGTAGATATTAAGACGAAAGGGAGGGTGGAGGCACAGGAAAAAAAGGCCCAAAGCAGGACTTGTAGTCTGGTCCCCTGCCTTAACATGATAACGTAAACTTCATGTTATGACCAAGCTGTTAAATGATGCTTGGTAAGGACCGTCAGGATCTGGTGGGAATGAAGATAGAATATAGCAATGGCCGATGATATGTCTTTGCAAAGGGAGGACCTTGTGAAAGCAGAAGGCACAGTCATGGCGCATGTGAATCCGTGAGGGTGAAAAGGAGAATGGAGCTTTGTCATGGAAGTGAAGCTGGCAGACCTGGTAAAATGGGAAATGTAGCGGATGTTTACAGAGTGCTTACTGTGTGCCTGCAATAAGCACTTTACATGTCTAAGCCGCTTCATCCTCACAGTCCTCTTGGGTCGGTGCCACTGTCTAACCCCATTTTACGTGCGATGAGAAACCCGAAGGACAAAGAGGCTGAGCGACTCGCTGGGGTCCCATGGCTGGTAGTTGGCAAGAGTTTGAAACCCAGTCCGGGTCTAGCGTCTTCAGTCGGCCACTCCGCTGTTCAGCCTCGGCAGTGTATGAGGAGGCCAGCTTTCCAGATACTCGTCACGAAACTCACACAAGGTGTTGGCTGAAAGTGTCATTCGGCTCCAGACTTGAGGCGGGCTTTTGACATATTCTGCTGACAGAGGAAGAGGCTAGGGCAAGCGGTCACTCTAATCCAGACAAACAGCAAGGTGAAACTCAGTATGGAAGTGAGAATGCCGGGGCTCATGCGAGCAAGGGGGCGGCTGGCATCCTCAGCCACGCACCCTGGACGTCAGCCAAGTCGGTTTCAGGGGGTTCATTAAGAAGGGAGCCTGATTCTGGCATTTGATGCCAAACAAAGAATATTAGCTGTCTAAGAGGTCCCAGAATCGCAGTTCTGATCATGTAATTACCAACCATCAATCAGATCTAGAAGAATCATCGCTCAGTTTCAGGAAGAGAGCAATGACATGTTTGTTTGCTGTCCGTTGTGTTTTTAAAAATTTCTTTCCTCTTTTAATTTTTATTTTAAAATTGTGAGGTACACTTCAGGATTAGGTATACAGATATTCATCGTGCCGGTACCCTTATTGATGAGATGTGCCCCCCTTCCCCAGGCAGAGATCCACTCCTGTCAACCCCAGCTCCCCACCTCCCCCCCATTTTTCTACTACTTTCAGTCCTTTTCTTACAGTAATTCAGTAGTTGTTCAAGGTCCACTTAGAAGTGAGAACATGTGAGAGGTCACTCAGTATTATGAGCTCTAATTCCATCCAGGTTGCTGCAGAATTCATGATTTTGTTTTTCTTTATGGCTACGTAATATTCCGTTGTTATATGTACCACATTTTTTTAATTCAGTCCTCTCTTGATGGGCAGCACAGTTGGTTCCATGTTCTTGCTATTTTGAACAATGTTGCGGTAAACATATGTGTGCAGGTCTTTTTTATAGAGTGATTTGATTTCTTCCAGGTATATTCCCAGTAGGGGGCTTGTGGGGTTATATGGAAAGTTGATTTTGAGAACTTTTAGGAATCACCACACTGATTTCCACAGAGGCTGTACTAGTTTACACTGCCACCAACAGTGTAGAAGTGTTCCCTCTTGCCACATCCTCTCCAGCATCTGTTATTTTTTGAGTTATTGATGACGGCCATCCTGACTGGAGTTAGGTGGCATCTCAGTGTGGTTTTAATTTGCATCTCCTTGATGACTAGGGAGGCTGAACATTTTTTCATGTGTCTGCTGGGTGCTCGTATGTCTTCTTTTGAGAAGTGTCTGTTCATATCTTTTGTCCACTTGGTAATGGGGCTGTTTGTTTTTTCTTTTCAGCACATTTGAGTTCCTTGCAGATCCTTGATGTTAGGCCTTTGTCAGACATGGAGTTGGCAAATACTTTTTCCCAGTCTGTGGGCTGTCTCCCTGCTCTCTTGCTGGTTCCCTTGGCTTTGCAGAAGCTGCTCAGTTTGATGAGGTCCCACTTGTCTCTCTCATCTCTTACGGCCTGGGCACATCGGGTTTTGATCAAGAATTGGCTGCCATTTTCAACTTTCATAAGAGTGTCTCCCGCATTTTCTAAGGTTCTTACAGTTTAAGGTTTTACATTTAGGTCTGGGATCCATTTAGAGTTAATTTTTGTGTATGGGGATAGGTAGGGCTCCTGTTTCGATCTTCTGCATGTGGTCAGCCAGTTTTCCCAGCACCATTTACTGAATAGGTTCTCCTTTCCCCAGTGGTAGGTGGTTGTGTTTTTTAAAGAGCCTCATGATTTTAGAAAAGAAGAAACTTATTAATAAGTTAATAATCGGGCCAGGTGTGGTGGTTCATGCCTGTAATTCTAGCACTCTGGGAGGCCAAGGAGGAAGGATCACTTGAACCCAGGAGTTGATACCAGCCTGGGCAACATAGTGAGACCTTATCTCTACAAAAAAAAAAAAAAAAAAAAAAAAAAAAAAAAAATATATATATATATATATATATATACAAAAATATATATAATATATATATATTTTATATACTATATATATATATATAAAAAATATATATATATATATATATTATATATAATATATATATAATAAATTTATATATATATATTATATATATATATAATAAAATATATATATATATTAATATATATTAATATAAAAAAAAATTGGCTGGGCATGGTGGTATGTGCCCATAGTTCTAGATACTGGGGAGACAGAGGTGGGAAGATGACCTGAGACTAGGAGTTCGAGGCTGCAGTGAGCCAGGGTCATGCCACTGCACTCCATCCTGAGCTACAGAGCAAGACCCTGTCTCAAAAAAAAAAAAAAGTAATTGGGTGTGGTCACCAAAAAGTCTGTTATGTCTTAGTGTCTAGCACGAGGGAGGCAGCGATTCCATTTTGTTCTGCCTTGGCCAGATCACACATAAATCACTATATTTAGCTCTGAGTGCCTCGCTTTAAAGGAAGCAAAATAATCTCTTGTCAAAGCGGGACTTTTGTATTTGTATTCAGAAGTTTACATTTTGATGGCATGTGTACATACATGTTATTCCGTTCATTCTTTCCAACCAGAAGGAATGAGCACACCTGTTTCTGGAATAGTGTAGAGAAAAGCAATCTATTTATAAAGACACCTTTAATTTCTGGAAATGCAAGGTATTTTCTCAAGTATTTTTGCTGAACTTTATGAAGCAGAAAGAAGGGAGAGTGCAGGTACTACATGCACTAAATTTTGTTCTACGAAGGGTCATATGGTGCTTCCACCGAACAAACCGTTTAAGAGGGTGATGTGACCTATTCGAGCCGACGGTCGTCTTTGGCAAATGTGGTTTGCTCTAGAAGTGGTTTGCTCTAGAAGTGGTTATAGTCTGTAGCATTTTTCCCTCCTGGTAACAAGTGAATATAAACACAAATATCCATTTTTGTTTTCGTCCAACTCATTACTTTATATAAGACCTTTATGTTGGCAGAAATAACTCTTACAACCATATTCTGATCGAGGAGCCTCACCTCTGTGACTAGAAGAATTGAGGCAGATTAAAAGGTACAGAAGCGGGGTGGTGAAGGAAATCGAAGCCATGTGGAAGAAAGTTGCCCCTAAAACATATTTTAGCAGGATCGTGGTGCAACTCAGAAATGAAGAAAGAGATGGGAATAGGGCACCTTCTGGGACCTCTGAGACTAGAAATAAGTACAGAATACCTTCCACTCTCTTATTCTTTCATCTCTGCTTTTCTTTGGGTTTTAGCAACTCTTAGGCTTCTCCTTGTGCCGTGAGTTGTGGCTTCTGTCCTAGTCTCTGCTGGACAAATCATGTAGATGGCCCTCGAGTGGCCTGGTTTGAGTTATAAGACTATTCCTTGAGTTATAAGACCAGTCACTGTGGCCACATAGAGTCTCGCTCAGCGGGGTCACTGTCCACCTGCTTGATGATGTGCTTATGGATGAGAGAGGAAAGCAAGAGGGATGGGGTTAGGTTTGGTGGAAGAACTGCAGGGACAGTTCTTAGCTTGACATAAGGAAGGACTTTCTTCCGTCAGCGCTGCCTAAAGCCACGATGGCAGCCTCTTGGGGTGCCGGGCTCCCTGTTACTGCACACATTTGCAGAGAGAAGGCAGAGGTGTTCAGTGGTGCTGCTGAAGGGGTCCAAGGCCATATGGGTGGCTTGGCCAGCCGGTTGCCTTTGAATTTCCCTTTACAGCCTGTGAGTTTCTGAGCCCACAGAATTCCATCACGAACTTTCTTTGTGTGAATCGCAATCACTGTCCATGTGGTACTATAAATTTTACAATAAAAACATGTTAACAATAGAAAATGAACACACAAAAATTTCTCTGAACTTTGTAATTCATTGTTTCCCATTCTCCCCGCTCTCAGCTTTGTTTTGAAATCTGGTATGTTGATGATTGAAATGCATGTGGGTATGTTGTAGTTTACCCATAAGATACAAAATCCTGGAACTTCCAACATTTCTATAATTGCCTTATCTGTTGTCCTTTTTTGTGTCTGTTGTGTTGCAGACCACAAGTGTTCAGTGAAGCCCACAGGAATTAATACACGTATTCGTTTCATGTACCCAACGGCCTTCCTTATAAGCTATGGATATTGTCCGACATAGGCCAGGATATTCTCTTGCTCCTTTGGGAGCTATTTGCAAGAGTCTAAGCCCGTTAATTTGGCTTTCGTGAATTAGTTGTTACCTTAGATAAATGCGAACATAACTGAAAGAATGGTTTGGTATTTCAGGAAGCTATGAAGCAGATGACCCAGCTTCTGCCAGAGGACCTCAGCAAGGAACTCTACGAACTTTGGGAAGTAAGTCCATACATGATGGGTTACTTGTCTTTGTAACTGAATTTATGTGACTCATTAACCATTTTAGTTGACTGACATTATCTTCACGGGCTGTCTCTAGCTTGTTACTGTCTCATTTATGTCTCTCACCTCCCAGCTGCTGCAGAAACTTCTAACTGGTGGAAACATTTTTCCCTTCAGATTCTCTGTTTTCCTTGCCATCGTAATGCCTGGTCCTTGACCCACAGCTCCCGGGTTTCTTGCTGCTTCGCCCACGGGCCCCCACCCATTTCTAGTCTTTGAACGTGGACTTTGGGACTCAGGACTGGGATCGGGTCCCACCTCACCCCTCTGTGGTTCTGTGACCTCACGCATGTTTCCCTCAAGGAGTCTGTTGCCTGCCTGTAAAACCCTGGAGGCTTTCGGGGCTGGTGAGGTCAAGGTGAAGCGCTGCCACAGTCAAGGGTGAAGAGGCTGAATACAAAGGCAGGAGGAGCGGGAAAGGCTGGTCCGGCCATTGGCTCCTCGTGCTTCCCTCTCTAAGGCTGTTCTTCACTCATGAAGGGAAACGGTCCCCTCTCTCGCTGCAGTTTCTCAGCATCCGGGCCACACCGGCCCTCCCTCGCCCGAGCCCTGGACCCGCCCTGGCCCTTGGACAGCCCAGCCTCCTGCCCTCACTGTTCCCATCTGCCGCAGATCCCTGGCTCACTCTCCCGGCTGCCAGAGCCGTCCTCCACCGCCCTTTCCACATCCAGGCCTCCCCCCTCACTTGCTTCTCGCCTGAGCCCTGAAGCCGGCAGGGCTCCCCTTCCCACCACCTCGCGTGCTGGGTCAGGTCTTCCCTTGTCTGGGGCGTGAGATGGGAGTGCCCGGGACTGAAGCGCTGCACAGATCTTTCCCCGTGGAAGGGCCGTGCTAGCAGCGTCAGACTCTGGAGTGTGCGGTCACTTGTGTGGTGTGGCTCAATTATGGGATGAACTGGCCCCGTTAAGGCAGTCAGGGTGGTGCAGAGACCAGGGCTTTGCAGCCAGAGAGACCTGAATTTGAATCCCACCTCCTGTCTACACACCTGTGGGTGAGTTGCTCTAGTTAACCTTATTTTTTTTCCCTTTAGAAAATGAGAGTCATGCAGGTCCATATACTCTTACCACAGATGGGAAAGCTGGAAGGCCCGTTTTTAAAATACTTGAACTGACCTGAACTCACTTGGCAGCAAAATGTTACCTGGACCAACATGAGGCTAAAGCCCTCATTCATCCCTCTTGGCGCAAACGTTCATGTGCTCTGAGGGAGAGAGATGGATCTGCTTGGTAACTCGAGCTGTGCCAGACCTCACTAGCATTCCAGAATATACACGATATATGCTGTATTCTTTTTCTAAAATAAGAAAATGCTGAAATCTGAAACCATTGTGGCTCCAGGTTCTAAGATGAGATGTAGGCTTTTAATACCTATCTTGTTGAATAATTATGAAAACGAAGTCTGGCAAAGTATCTAGCCCATAGCCTGGTGCAGGTGATATCTATTACTAAGTATAGCAGGATTTCTTTAGGAAAAGTGGCCCTCGTCTCAAAGTATACACTTTCAAGTGAAGTTTCAAAACACTCTTTCTAAGACGAGAAATAATGAAGTGGATTTGTATCTGATAGATAGCAAGGAAAAAAAATGGTACCTCAGTCCAGGAAACTAATCCTATGTATTGTCTCTTAAGAAGGAAGTGCCCTTATAATTTGAAAGCCTTGTTTACCAGAATGTGTACCCTTTTGCCTAATTATTAGAAACACAGTGGGAGTATCTGTTGAATTATTTTCTTAATTAGCCATCAGCAACTGGCTAAAAATTTTGTTGCAAAATTTACTACAGTATCTTCCAAAGAGAATGCCTGAACCGTTATTGAGAAAGGCTTTGAGTTTCAGTAGATATATAACACAGAGAATTAAAGCACTTGGTAACCCCCAAACTGGTCACAATTTTGCCATCTTGTAAGTGTCATTGGCTGAATGAATGAAGCTTGTTAGAGAAGATTTCTCCCCAAAAGCGCTAGCGAAGGATCCATCCTTGCCTCTTTCTGGCATTTGGTGGTTGCGGTCCTTGGCATTCCTTGGCTCCTAGACTCACAGACACATCCCTCCGTCGCTTCCTCATAGTCACGTGGTGTTCACCCTGCATCAGTATCTGTGTTCAAATTTCCTTTTACCTGATTAGGGCCCACCCTAATCCAGTATGACCATATCTTAGCTTGATTACTTCTGTAGACAACCTATTTCCAAATAAGGTTACGTTTACAGGTCACATTTACAAGTTCCGGGTGGAAAAGAATTTTTTGACACAGTATTCAACACAGTACAGGTTCTGTATTTATGCATTTTATAATTCATATTTAATGTTAGTTTCACCGTCAGACTTCCAGGATATAAAGCTCCCCTGTTTACTAATGATGTGATCTTGCGCAGCTTACTTAATCTCTCTGTGCCTCAGTGTCCTCATCTGCAAAATGGCAAGAACTGTAAGGTTGTGGGAATTAAAGTTCTTAAGGTATAATAGTAACCGTAAGAAAATAGGGTCATTCTGTTACCTCTGTTACTTAGGGTGTACTATTTACAGAGAAAATACCAGTTGATTGATGTTTGAAATATTAATTACCACAGCTGTTTACCATTTTAAATGCCTCTTAGCCCAAAGCAATCAAACATGCTTGATTATCATTTATCTTTCACCTTAGAAGTGTGAAGTCAAATTTCAGCTAGCCAAGAGAACACATTTTCCTTCTTTTAATGAAAGCATAAAGAGGTCCATCACATGCCTGCATTTTGCTTTAAAGAACTCTCTTTTGGCGCCCCAGGGGAAGGGGAGCCCCTCCCCCAGGGTGACTACTTGGCACCTCTCGGGGCCCTTGAATTGTTTCCTGCCCCAGATTTTCTTTCCACCTTGTCAAACGTTCAGCCAATTGGATGTGTTGGGTAAACAAGTACCCTTTTGAAAAATGTCTCCCCTGTTTTGCCGAAGTCCAGCTCCAGCCGGGTTTAGGGTACCCCAAAGGTGGAGATGGCATCAGCGATTGGGGAGAAGAAAGAGAGAAGGGGAGAGAGAGAGAGAAAGAGACTGGACCCCTGTCTAGTGCAGAAGCCGTTTACTGGGAATTACAACGGGTCTTTTATACACAGTCGGGTGTGTGAGGGGCGTTCCCCACCCACCAGATGTTCTTTCAGGTATAATCCCATAACCTAATCAATGAAACCTTAATCCATGACTGCCTATAAACCCTTTTTGTACTAATACCAAGTTAAACAATTCTATAGAGACTTAAGTACTTACTTTACAAACAAAAGTGGCCCATCCCAGAATGTTTGGAATGTGGCCCAGTCCAAAGTTCACAGTGGGCTACCTGCAAGTAACACAGCCACATTCTTTCAACAAAATGGCTGTCTTCTAAAACTATATTCTACAATTTACACCTTATTCAACTTCAATAAATCCTAAGATCATGACCCAGAAGCCTGTGACCAATACTAAGGCTCTTAGATGTGACCCGAGTTTGAATTATAAGTTGTGTGAAAGCCAAAACTGCAGTTTGTGGAAGAATGGGAGCAATGAACTTCTAAATTTAGCCTGTGTTCGTCCCGGTCTCAGAGCTTTTATGCTTTGAGCTCACAGGAGCTTAACTGGTCAGTGCTGAGTAGAAAGGGGGAGGAAATGGGGTCGATAGCTCCCGAACGCATCCTAGTGGTCTCGGGGTCAACGGCCCTTCCTGATCCCTAAGGCTCAGTGGGCCTCCGTGGCCGGCTCCCAGCACTGTTTGTCCTCAAAGTACAGGTGGGAGTTTGCTGTCCATGTGGATCCTAAAACCCTGGAAGAGAGTTCCTAGGAGGTAGGAGAGTGGAAGGCTCAGAAGACAAACATCCCAGGGGTCAGAACTTCACTCAGGGCCAAGCTTTCCCAGGAAGAGGAAGGAGACGTGTGACCGTGCTCTTTCCCTCCCCTTCTCGTCCTCTTGCAGTCCTCCACTCTCAGGACCTAGGAGCTGAATTCCCTTCCTGCTGCGGCTCCTTCTTCTGTGGCTCCACAGGTCCCCGATCTGAGTCACGTGGTGGTTTGTCTCCTCCACTCCCGCCCGAAGACAGCGAGGCGACCGTGTAGGGACCCTCCGTGGGTGCTGGAGTCACAGCCCGCCTCGACCTCCTGGCTCTGCAGAACCCTCCTCGATGGGTCTCCAGTTCCCTCCCGGTCTCTGGCCCCAACACTAGCTGTTCATCCCTCTCGTCAAGCATCTATCTCACCACCTCTCCCTGACTTGATAGCAAATAATCTTTCCTCTTCCTTCTTTGAGAAAATGGAAGCAATCAGGTAGGAGATTTTCCAGCTTTTTGTAAGCCTTGTAAATATGTTCACACTGTCCTGTTTTGAAATAAACCTCCCTGATGCCACATTTCCCTGCTGAAGGAGGAATTGTCTCTGCTTCCTGACTCTGCTTCCTCAGCTCACCACAGCACGACAGACAGACCCCCAAGGCACTGTTCTTGCTAACATCACAGATGGTCTCTGTGTAGCCCGATGCAGCAAGCCCCGCTCTGCCCATGAGCTGCCTGCACGAGAGATGTTGCCACGCCCCTGCGGAAGCCTCGGCCCTCAGGTGTGTGATGTTGCTCCCGCCTGGCTTCCTTTGTGCCTTTCTGGCTGTTCCTTCTGAGTTTCTTCAGATGTTCCTCTTAGCCTGATTTCACACCCTGTGTTTCCCTCCCAGGGTTGTTACCTTGCCTCCTCTTCCCTCCACACCCCTCCTCTGCTTCCGTGACCACCGTCGTCGATTCCAGTTACTGAAGACAGCTTTAAAAATCATACTGTCTGTGCTGTCTCCATCCTCTCCCTGTCTTTTTTAGAGTTGGGCTGTGTCTACGTCGTTAAAGCCCTTAACCGTTGCGGACTACAACCTCTCCCTTTTAAACTTCACTTGGTCTTAGTTCTTCAAGCGACAAGAACAAAACTTTGTTCTCCGCTAGTCCTTCAGGTCAGTCTTTCAATGGTTTTGGTTGTCTGAGACTTGTTTTTTAAGATTCTTCAAGAAAGGCTTACAGGAACAATATTCCCTAAATTCTTGCATGTTGTTAATAGTTTCTCTGTGTTCTCTGTACTTGAAGTTCAGATTCACTGAATATAAATTCCTCAGCTCCCAGCTTTTTTCCTTGGAAATCTTAAAAACATTACTCCCGTTTTCTTCTGATATCAAGTATTACTGTTAGTCTCATCATTATTTTATTTCCTTATAAGCTGGATTCTCTTCTTACAAAGCCGTCCAGAGGATTTTTTTACTTCTTCTAAGTCTGGTAATTTTATTAGAATGTATTTTTGTGTTGGTCATTCTGGGTTAATAGCTTTAAATACTTAGTGTGCATTTTCAATTGACACTTTCAAATCTTTCTAAAAAATTGTACCTTCAAAAGGTTTACTTGAAGTAGTTTTTCTTTTTGCTTTGACTTTCTTTTTTATGGGACTCTTCTCTGTATGTTGGTTCTTCTGTGCCTGCCTTCAATATCTGTCACCTTCTCTCAGGTTCTTTATGTCTTCTTCATTTCTCTTTGACTTTTAAACTTGGCCCCCTTTTCAGTTTTTGCCCATCATATTTAACTACCCTTGTGGGTTGTTGTTGTAGTTGTTGTTTTTTCTTTTTGGCTTGGTCTTCATTTCTAAAATTTCTCTTATCTTTAATTCTTTTTATGTTGCTTTTTTCATGTCACATCATTTTAAAATCTTTTATCTCTTTTTGAAATAGTTTGCTACAGATTTGATCTCTCTTTTTTTAAACAATTGAGTATGTTCTTTTGATACGAATTGTTTGTGGAGATGTTATTTTGCTTTTTGTTCTTTTTATCTCATGGTCAATTTGTAGGGGATCCGACCTCAGCTTTTCTGTTGCTTATTTTTGGTGAGCAGTTTTTCTGAACTTTTTTTTCTCTGAAAGAAACTTGAATCAGATTTTTTTTTCCATTTTGTTACTTTTACACGGGCAAATAAAAACTATATTTATGGTGTGCAGCATGATGCTTTGAAGTATGTATACATTGTGGAGTAGCTAAATTGAGCTAGTTAACATATGCATTACCTCAAATACTTGCTGCTTCCTTTTTGTGGTAAAAGTAGATTGCTATTTTTAATTTCATAGAGTTTCCTCTTTTGCTTTTGTTATTGTTGTTGTGTTTTTTTAAATGTAGTGTTAAAATATGGTGGTTTAGGCCGGGCTCAGTGGCTCATCCTGTCATCCCAGCACTTTGGGAGGCTGAGGCAAGTGGATTGCCTGAGCCCGTGGGTTCGAGACCAGCTCAGACAGCTTGGTGAGACCTCATCTCTACAATAAATCAAAAATAAGCCAGGCACGGTAGCAGCCATCTGTAGTTCCGACTCCTTGGAAGGCTGAGGCGGGAGGATCGCCAGAGCCCAGCAGGTCGAGGCTGGGGTGGCCGGGAGCGTGCCACTGCACTCCAGCCTGGGCAACAGAGTGAGACTCCAACTCGAAAAAAAAATGGTGGTTTACTTTTAGAGGTTTCTTGGCTTTGTTTCCTTCGCCATTTGTGTGTGTGTGAGTGTGTGTGTGTGTGAGTGTGTGTGTGTGAGTGTGTGTGTGTGTGAGTGTGTGTGTGTGTGCTTGTTTTTGAGTTGAGGTCTTACTCCACCACCCAGGCTGAAGTACCTCCTGAGCTCACGCATTCATTTCACCTCAGCCTCCCAAGTAGCCAGAGACCAGAGACATGCGCCAACATCTGGCTAAGTTTTTTATTTTTATATAGACAAGGACTCACTGTGTTGCTCAGGCTGATCTCAAACTTAATCCTGTCACCTCGGCTTCCCAAAGGGCTGGAATTACAGGTGTGATCTCTCACGCCCAGCCCCTTCCCCATTTTTTCTGGATCTTTTCTTCACCTCTGTTATCGCGCTCAGTTTCCCCATGGCTTCTCCTCACGTGGGATCCTCTCCTGGAAGGGAGCACCTGCAGGCAAGATGGGAGGATGCACTAGCGCCAGGCTGTCAGCGTCAGCGCCTTGCCGTCGGAGTGGGCGCCGTCCCTCCCACCATCGACCGCTGTTCTTCAAAACTGAGATTCCTAGTGAATACCTGCAGGGTGTTTTGCGATTTTCCGATTCCCAGGGCCCGCAGATCATCACAGACATTCACAGCCTCAGTCTTAGACCAGGTTCTTGTGACTCCTCTGCTAGTGCTACAAACTCTCAGAACCCGAATTTTCTGCTTGCAGTCTAGCTGTTATCCACACCGCAGTTAGAGGGATCCTTCTGAAATGCAGGCCAGAACACGACTCTCCTGACCTTAAGAGCCTCTTGCAGTAATTTCTCCAAATGCCATGTGTCCTTCTCACCCCCGGAGTTTTTGTCTATAGTATTCTTTTTTCTTAACTGAAAAATAAAACTGGAAAATGCCGGAATCATAATTTTTCCCATAATTGGGAAAAATTCAACAATTTGTATTTCTTTTAAAAGAAATCTATAAGTTCACCAGAATTTATTATAAAATATATTTTATGTCCTATGGTCTTTACATCTTTTTCGCACTTTCAACTTTCAGAAAAGAAAAAGAAAAGCTCTAGACTGCTGTGACTTAGAGTATTCCTTTTGTTGTATCATGAACTTGAATTTATTAAATATAAATATATAGCTATGAATGTGAATAGATACTTAAACAAAATGCAATTATTTTTAAGTGCCTTGGAGATAAAGCAAAATGTATCCATATTTAAATGATTCCCCTGTACAATTTTCAGCTCTATCAAATCCGAATAGCTGCCTGTAGGAGAATAAGGCATCTAATAAAAATCAAGAAACTTTTCAGTGATTCCTATCACATCACCCTGCCAGGAGAGCGTGACAGGTTTATTATCCAAACACATCTGGGGTGGAATTACAAATGAGAACTTGGCAGGGAAACCAGCTGGGAGCACTTTGGTCTTAATGGAAGAATGAGTCTGTGTTGTACTGATTGGCACTTGTGGTTGTGTAGCATGTGTCACGCTGGAAGACGCAGGTCTCCTGGAGCTTTGTGTTCCAGGTCTGTACTTCAGAGGGAGGGACCAGCGGGGAGAGGCACAAAGGTGTGCCTCCCCACCCCCACTTCCAACATGGCCATGCGCTCCAGTGCAGACTCCTCAGATCCTGGCTGTATCCTCAGTAGTTGTAACCCGGAGGGACTTAATTAAATCTTCCCTGTGTGGAAAGTAAGGACAGAGAGCCCCAGGTAAGGTGGTAACTAAAAGTAAACGGTGAAGCTAAAAATTCACTTACAAAGGAAAAGGAAACCTGACATTAAATGGAGAGGGAAACACAAGTTTGGAAGCCTAAGATGAAACACCAGCTTGAAGTGAAAAAGATCTAAGCTATTCGGGATTAAAGAGTGACGCTCTCGAACTGAAGACAGGATATTAAACAGGAGGAACAGCGCTTAGAAGTGTCTAAGATGAACCGCGAGCCTTCTGCGGCATCTGGTGGAGTGCCTGGAATGGCGAGCGTGCCCATCTCGCACAGAGCGGGGTCAGGCTGTGAGGTCACAGGTGAAGTAACTGAAGGGTGTGCATGCAGCGGAGAAATGTGGCCAGTGCGGAATGTGCTTTTAGCTATGACTCTGATTGCAGGTATCACAGTCAGAATTTTCCGGGAGTACCCTATCCTGCGGCCCTAATCGTGCTGCTCTGATTGTCGCCTTACTCAGGAGTACGAGACCCAATCTACCGCAGAAGCCAGATTTGTGAAGCAGCTGGACCAGTGTGAGATGATTCTTCAGGCATCTGAATACGAAGACCTTGAGAACAAACCCGGGAGACTGCAAGACTTCTACGATTCCACGGCAGGTACTCAGCCCCATCTTCACCAAGAATCCGTTTGTGCGGCTTACTCAGTGCCGTGACTACTGTGAAACTAATGTGAAACCCCATGTTGGTGTCCTCTTCTGACCCTTCCGCGTGGGGCATCTAAAAAGAAAGGGAGGGGAACATTCGGGAAGAAGTTGAGGACAGGAAACACAGGGAGCAGTGTTTCGTGGGGCATGACCAGTGAGCCGCAAAAGGCACAGGCCAGGAGGGACGGCGAGGGGAGAGATGTTGGGCTTCATAGGACCCTCTGTGAGCCGCCACGGACCTGCGGTGGCTCCAAGCTTGAGTGCTGCCAGGGCGGAAATCTGGGGTGGCTGAGGAGCGGGGACCACAGCACAGATCTGCCTGCTGAAGTGTCAGGGTGTTTGCAGGAGAGACGCTGGCCTCCTGGTTTACATCCTGGGACAGCCTAGACCTCTTGGTCCCCCTTAGTTAACTGGAGTTTCCAAACAGCCGGGGATTGCTTGTAGCTCTCTGTGCTCTCTCCAACCTGAGTTTTCTCCAAGTTCCTGGTGGAGGCATTCAGGAGCCGTCTCGGGATGTTACCCCTAGCCCTGCCTGACGGATGGTTCCTGGCCTGATTGTCATCCCCATACTCGGTTGCACCCGGGGTGACAGAGAATAAACACCAAGTGGCCCCTTCGGTCCCCTCCCGGGACTGGCATCTCCTTCTGCTGTGCAGGGAAGTGGGGGTCAGGTCACAGACTAGCGCCCCTGTTGAGTCCTGGGATCAAGCTGGGGAAATGGATGTATTCTCTTGTCAATATGGGGATTTCTTTTTCCCTGTCACTTTGCTGTGCAGGAAAATTCAGTCACCCTGAGATCGTCCAGCTTGTATCTGAACTTGAGGCCGAAAGAAATGCCAACATAGCTGCAGCCGCCTGTGAGCCACATTCCTGAGACCGCTGTCTACACTGCTGCACTCCTGTAACAAATATTTTATTTTTCCAGTTTATGGCATTGTGTTTTGCCATTGTTGATCTGTTGATTTTCCCAGATGTGGCTCTGTTTATCTTGAGTTGTCTGGACTTCAGCAAGAAATGTGGTGTAATTTAGGCACTAAAAGAAGCCACGGAACAGGAAGTGGTCATGAACGTGTCATGGATGAAGACTGGCACAGAAAGTGCCTTTTTATGAACTAAATAAATAAATATTAAACTAAAACTTTGGGATACTTATTGGAGATTTTAAGTCCCCTTATTCTGACTTAATAACCTACATCTCTGAAGGCCAGATCTATTGAACAGCAGAAAATTTAATTGTAGTTGCCTATAAGAAGAGATTCTTCAACTGACTTAGTGATAAGATTCGAGAAAAGAAAGGGTATCAGTTGTGTTTTCTCTCCACAAAGGAAATGCTGCCACATTCAGATGATCACTCTCTTGAGCTGGATTTTGAATTTGACTGTGGCTGCTTCAGGATCTCGATTTGTCACCCTACTAGTATGTTCTGCCCCTCTCCAATCCTTTCTGTCATTTAGGGATGTAAGTTAGAGCATACGATTAAATGCCACTTGTCTTCCTCTGTGTGTTTTTCCCTGTCTGATTTACACATCTTGAAATCTTGATTATAAGAACATTTGTCACCAGGTAAGAAATATATACTAGGAACCAGGGTTGCTGAGCCTTAGGGAATACATCAGCCCAGTGTCTCTCCCTCATTTCCGTTTTATGGAATAAGTCATCCACCCCAGTTGCTGTTACACTGAGAAGTGCAGAAAAGAAGACCATCATGCAGACCTGCCCGGTATTCTGGTGTGGCTCTTGTCAGATGATGCCTGTTTCTTTAACTCAAATATCAGTTTCTGCTTGAAGGCCTTTGAGGCTAGCATATCTAGGCACCGTTTCTTTGGAAACGCTGCAGTATCCATGGACACCCATCTGCAGGAAGCAAGGTGCATGGTCTCTTCAGAAGCAACACACGTGTACATGTAGTTGTTCTCCACTGAAAAATAGGAAGAGTGCGAAGTCTGATTATTACTGCAGATGTAACTGGTAAGAAAACAACTCTGTCAGACCCAAACTTCACCTGCACACAGATAACTTGTGTACTTAGTCCTGACGTGTACCCCACATCTCCTTAATAAAATAAAGTTAAAAAAAGAAGACAGCTCCATCTATCTGTATTGTGGAGCTTTTTCTCCTGGCATGAAGAAGATGTGTGCACAAAATAACTCCTTGATAAAGTTCAAGTATTTATAGCCAGAAGGTTTTCTGTGGCCCTGGAGTTTTATTTTGAATGTTTTGTCTGCCATAATTTTCATAAAGACCCAACATAGCTCACAGACTGTTGAAGCCTCTACTGGATCTCACTTATCATCTCAAACTTGATGCTATCACTTGGCCATTTATCATCTACCTACCAAGTGGGGGTTGTCAATTAGTCCTAAAAAGAAAGAAAGAAATGTAATAGTGCTACAAATAAAATCTCATTTAGTGAGAAAAGAACAAAATGAAGATTTTTTAACCTCCCAGCAATGTTTACAGATATTTGAGCATTATAACTTAAAAAATAAATATTTTTGGAAGATACCTGCTACCTGCCTGGAATTGCTCTTCTGATAAGAAACCCTATAGTTATGGTGCAGAATAAATAATTATTCTTGGGTTTAATTCAACAAAAAATAATTTCTTGTTACTGTTTCTCCCTTGTGGACTGGCATTATACCAGATGATAGATAATTCTCAATGTCCTTATATCTGAAAAAATGTTAATTCATTTCAAAGTCTTGTGGTGTTGATACGTGCTCTGGGATAAATGACTGATGCTTTGTGAAAAAGCATCTTCTGGGCCGGGTTTGGTGGTTCAGCCTGTCATCCTAGCACTTTGGGAGGCCGAGGCGAGTGGATTGTCTGAGTCCGTGGATTTGAGACAGTCTGGGCAACTTGGCGAGACCTCGTCTCTACAGTAAATCAGAAAATTAGCCGGGCGTGGTGGTGTGCACTTGTAGTTCTAGCTACTTGGAAGGCTGAGGCGGAAGGATCGCTGGAGCCCAGCGGGTCAATGCTGGGGTGGCTGTAAGTGTGCCACTGCACTCCAGCCTGGGTGACAGAGTGAGACTCCCAACTCAAAAAAAAAAAAAAAAAAAAGAGAGAAAGCATCCTCTGTACTCTGTACTCAGCATTTTTATTTAAGCAATTTGCCAGTCTTCGTATTCGGAGGTGACATAGGGTCATTTTTGTGGGAGACTTATGATTGTTATTTGGGTTTGCCTTGCTAAATATATACTGTCTGTGGTATGAATTGAAAAGAAGAAAGGGCCCATGAAGAATTTTATCAATCTCAAGCAATCATAAAATTTTCCCACATATTATCATAGTTTGAAATTATATTTCAATGCTAGGCTTGAGGAAGTTGTTTCACATTTGATATAAAGTCACTGTTTAACCTTACCACCACCTCCCTTCATTGCATTCATTCCTGCTCCTTATTGATATATATTTTTTTGTTGTTTTAAAGATGTGGGACACAATTCAGGGCTAGGTATGCAAACGTTGATTATGCAGGTACCCTTGTTTGATACTGTGAGAGGAGGATGTTGGGTTGCAGCTCACGACCTTAGGCGCCACCTTGTAGTGCAGTTTAATTTTCTTTTCTTTTTTTTTTTTTTTGAGGTGGAGTCTCACTTTGTCGCCCAGGCTGGAGTGCAGTGGCATCCTCCCGGCCACCACAGCCTTGACCTGCTGGGCTCCGGCGATCCTTCTAAGTAGCCAGAACTACAGGCTTGCGCTACCATGCCCGGCTAATTTTTTTTGATTTATTGTAGAGATGAGGTCTCGCCAAGTGGCCCGGGCAGGTCTCAAACCCGAGGGCTCAGGCAATCCACTCACCTCGGTCCCCCAAAGCGCTGGTATTACAGGCTGAGTCGCCGAGCCCGGCCCAGTTCAGCCATTTTCAAGCAGATGAGTAACTCTGGAACAAGCAGTGGCGGACGAGCAGCACAGATCCCTGGCTGTCTCCATGGTCGCCACTGTTGATGGCACATGAAGACGCTTCTTACTAAAGCATGCAGTTTGTTCTGTTTTCTGTGGTTCAAGAGCGAGTCTCTAAGGAGATGTGTAATTAGAGTAAGATGCAGGTTGCTTTGCTGAAACAACCTACCAGTAGTCATAATCTTACGAGATGGGAGTTGTAAGATAAAGTTGCATTGTAAATTTGTGAATTATTTTCCATCGTAGTGGTATTTAAAAAGTGGCACATAGTTAAATTAGACAATGGCTTCCTTTTTTTTCAAGCTAGTTTATTTTATGACCACAATTTACGTTGGAAATTTTGATGATCGAAATAGTTGACCCTTGGAACAATGTGGGGGTTAGGGCCTGTGCAGTTGAAAATAGCGTAACTTTTTTTTTTTTTTTTTTTGAGTTGGAGTCTCATTCCTTTGCCCAGGCTGGAGTGCAGCGGCACACATGCTCATGGCCACCCCAACGTCGACCTGCTGGACTCCGGTGATCCCTCCACCTCAGCCTTCCAAGTAGCTGGAACTACAGACGTGCACTATCACGCCCAGCTATTTTTTATTTTATTGTAGAGATGAGGTCTCGCCAAGTTGCCCGGGCTGGTCTCGAACCCGCGGGCTTCAGCAATCCACTTGCCTCGGCCTCCCAAAGCGTTGGGATGACAGGCTGAGCCAACAAGCCCGGCCCAAGTGTAACTTTTGACTCCCCCAAAACTTAACTACTAATAGCCTACTATTGACTAGAGAAGCCTTACCCATAGTATAAACAGTCGACTCAAACATTCTGTATATTTATTATATACCACATTCTTACAAAAAGTAAGCTAGAGAAAAGATGTTATTAAGAAAATCATGAAGACAATGTATTTGCTACTCCTTAAGTCTACTTAGCAGATCTTCATAAAGGTTTTTATCCTCTGTTTTCTCATTGAATAGACTGGGGGTGGGGAGTAAGAGGATGGGTTGGTCTTGCTGTCTCAGGGTGACAGAGGTGGGAGAAAGTCTGCACCTAATAAGTGAACAAATGCTTTTATTTTATTTTTTTGAGAAAGCAGGATTTATTGAGAGGACAGAGAAGCTCCCACAGCGAGAGGGAACCCAAAGGGGTTGCCTGACAAATGCATTTCAAACCCATGTTGTCCAAGGGTCAACTGTACCTTTTCTTGTTGAGATATCTTTTCATGTAAGACAGCTTTTCAAGGGTTGACTTGAAGTCATTTTGGTTTATTAGTAAAAGGTTTATTGTGTGCAAATACTTTTTAGATTTGTGAAACACTTTACTGCGGGTGAACTGAGCTCAGCGAGACATAACTCAGAAACTCAGCGGCCAGTTATGTCAGAATGGTTTGCACATGCAAAGTGAGCGAGACGCAGGCAACTCCCAGTGATGCACTGAGAATGAGACCGGGCTCACTGCCTAATCTAGGTAAGATTTCCCACCTGCCAACAACTGGTGGGCTAATACTGCCCACCTACCAACAACTGGAAGGCTAAGACTGCCCACCTACCAACAACTGATTTGACTAATCTTAGGTGACTCATTCAAAGACGTTTTACGACAAAAAGAAAACAGGCTACTCATGTCATGGCCACTATGAACGTCACTCCTGGGACAAAGTGAATCATAAAATATCTTTAGATTATGAGAGGTGATATGAACGTGTTTTTTACCAAATTGATGAAATTAAGATTGTGATGGTTTAATAAGTAGCTAAAATGTATCAGGAGTTTTGAGTTATTACCACTAGTTTTTGTTTTGTTTTTCTATCCAATTCTGATACCGTGTTTTCAGGCTGAGACTGCTGTGGCAGAAATTGGTTGGAGAATAAAGATACTTGTTTAAAGTACCATGATTCTGCTTTATCTAATACAATGCAGAGTGCTGAGTGCAGTCAAAAAAGAAGGTGGCAGTGGGTTTATGACAGTTGGCTATTTCACACTCACCAGGCAACTGCAGACAGAGACTAGTACCCAAGTGCTGCGGCGGGCATGCCAGCACAGCCTACGAGCTGGCTGAACAGAGTTGGCTTCCTGCCTCGATTTCGTCAGCAGGCTGGAAGCACAAGATAGAGAGAATGCCAACACCCCTGTTGTCTACATTTGTACACTCTAGTTCAAGTTTACAGCCCTATTCCCTCTGCTAGGATTCCAGGCCTCAGAGGCTATGTGGTCCTGAACCAGCTAGATTTTCATTTATTTTATTTTATTTTATTTTTGAGTTGGAGTCTCACTCTGTCGCCCAGACTGGAGTGCAGTGGCCGCTCCCAGCCACCACAGCCTCAACCTGCTGGGCTCCGGCGATCCTTCCGCCTCAGCCCCAGCTAGATTTTCAGTTAGGTGTTCAGATTGTACAGATGTCGGGCTCCATTAATTTGAATAGAATTTTTCAGATGGACTTTATTCACAATATCACACACATCTGCTTCTATTCAATAATAAATACAAAGAGTGGACAATTAGCATGCCAACAAATATATATATGTATTATGTGGCTTTTTAGATTGTGATTTTTTTTTTTTAGTAGTATGTCTGTTGAGTATGCATGTTACAAAGGTATCTTAGGGCTATATCCCTGCTACCTAGTAACAAATGTGTTTCCAGTGAGAAGAAGAGAGAAACATATCATGTGGAAGGTAAAAGTTACTGCAGAAATCTGAATGAATTAATACAAACACGTTATTTTCATACACATGAACAAGGTGCAAACTAATTTTTTTTTTTTGAGTTGGAGTCTCACTCCGTCGCCCAGACTGGAGTGCAGTGGCCGCTCCCGGCCACCGCAGCCTCGACCTGTCGGGCTCCGGCGATCCTTCCGCCTCAGCCTTCCGAATAGCCGGAATTACAGGCATGCGCTACCACGCCCGGCTGATTTTTTGATTTATTGTAGAGATGAGGTCTCGCTGCCCAGGCGGGTCTTAAACCTGCGGGCTCAGGCAATCCACTCACCTCAGCCTCCCAAAGGTGCGGGATTACAGGCTGAGCCACCGAGCCCGGCGCAAACTAATTTTCTAGCTGTCTCCTTCTCGGATAGCCCTTATAACTGCTACTCTAGGTAGATTAGACAGAATTTTAAAATCAGAGATTTTTAAAACATACTAAGGCAGCTGAGGTTATAAAATTCCCCCTCATGTTCACCATATCAGCAGTAGAAGTTGATTTGAAACCGCAGCGATAGAATCGTAACTACTAACTTTAAGGTCACCAACAGCCCTGAAGACTCAAAGAAATTAAGAATTCCACGTCATCATTACAATCTGTTCTTTTAATTGCTTAAACAAACATACATATGGATACAGGTGAGGAGCTCTCAAGGAGTCTGACGACGCTCGCAGCAAGTCATCCTGGTGCCGGAGACAGTCGTGGAGAGCTCCAGCCTGATGATGAACGGAACCGAAAGGGACTGTTCACCTGGCCTTGGAGGGCATGCACATCGAAAAGGAGGCCGAGCGAAATTCAAAGCAAATAACAGCCATGTTTGCAAAACAGACACTGAATCACACAGACGAGTTATGACCAACTGTGTACCTCTTCAAGTGGGGACGTTTTGAAATGACAGCCCACGAATGTGGAAGTGTGATGGTCAAGCGGCCCATCATCAACACAAACACGAATGGAAATCATTTTATTGAACTTTTTGGAGAGGCCATCTGCACAACAATGTCAAGGCCTGGGTTTTCCCCCCGTGGGATTTTGGTCTTCATGTCTGGAAAGGCTCGGGCAGAGACAGGCGGGGCAGGGGCTGGCTTCTGGATGCAACTGCAGCCGGGCGGGGCCTAGCACTGCAGCTCCTCCTCGGCCCGCCGGGGGCCTCCCGCGGAGCTCTGGGCGCTGGCGTGGGCTGTGGAGCTGAGGACCTCCTCAAAACTGCCTCCGCTGGGATTCGTCCCACCTACTTTCGTCTGAAACGAGCAGATCCGCAAAAACGAAGTTAGTTCTTCATTCTAGTTTTCGTAATGTTTTCACAAGACTGCCAAAAGCTTGACTACTTTTGATTTCAGAAATACTTTTTATCTTTAGAGGCAAAAGAATAGAGAGAAGTCAGTTCCCTGTAGCAGAATGCTAGAATGTCATACATACTTGAGTTGTGGGGTAGGAGCGCAGACTTTAATTTTGCACGATTTTAGCAACCCACGCTAACTCTTCTACCTCTGAGATTTTAATCCTTTCAGGAGCTTAATCTGATCTAGGGATTCGCAACATCTACCCTCACTCACCCAGAGAACCGATCTCATCAAAATGGAACCACGCCGGGCGTGGTGGCTCCGGCCTGTCATCCCTGCACTTTGGAAGGCCGAGGTAAGGGGATTGATTGCCTGAGCCCACGGGTTCGAGAACAGCCTGGGCAACTTGGGGAGTCCTCATCTCTACAATAAATCAAAAAACTAGCTGGGTGTGGGTGCACACACCAGTATTTCCGGCTACCTGGAAGGCTGAGGCAGAAGGATCGCCGAGCCCAGCAGGTCGAGGCTGCCGTGGCCATGAGCCAGCCAATGCACTCAGGCCTGAGCAACGGAGCGAGACTCTGACTCAAAAAAAAAAGTGTTCCATTCTCAATAATAAAGTTCAAACAAACAAAAAAAATAGAACCAGATTTTAGGTTAATTCTCCTAATTTTACATGCGTAAGCATGTTTACATGTGTGAACATCCTTCAGTGTCTTAAACTTGGGTTTCTACTTGAGAGTAAGTAGGTAGAGCAATCTAGATTTCTGCCAGATGTCTTTTGGACAGGCATTGTGGCTCAGCAGAACACGATTTCTGATCTCCACTTTGAGATCAAGTCTCAAACATTGGTAATTTCAAATCTTTCTAGGCAATTGCCTTTATAGTAGAACTGTCCCTTAAAACGCAGAGCTGTGGGGTTTTATGAGGCTTTTGGCCTGCGTACTTGTTATTGACTAAGAATAGAATAGAAATACAAAGAAATCAACCTACAATTTAAAAATGGGGTATTTTGAAGACGTCCTTATTAAAAAGTCCTTCAAAGGAATATCTAATGGTGCAAATCTTGGTAGTAGTCACGTGGAACTGGCCACAGTGACTCACATCTGTAATCCCAGCACGATGGGAGGCAGAGGCCAAAGGATCACCTGAACCCAGGGGGCTGAAACTGCAGTGAACTGTGATTATGCCACTGCACTCCAGCCTGGGCAACAGAGTAAAACCCCTGACTCAAAAAAAAAAAAAAGTCACATGGGGCTTCCTTTTCACTGTTTTTCAAAATGTAGAAAAAATGCTTTGAGGAAAAGGAAGATACAAAATAGATTAATATTGCTATTGCCAAACTGATGTCTATGCCTCACTGTCGCCAAAGTGATCACTCACAGACATAACAAACCAGAGAATGTGTCCCAGCTGCGTGGCCTGCCCTTTAAAAAACTTAACCAGGGTTTAAAACCAGTCCTGCCATTATAAAACAAACACTTTTCTCCAATTGTCACTAAAATCCCCCTTTCTGCCTCTTAAATTCAATTATTAAGCTGAATTTTCCCACTCTGCTTAACTTTTCCACTCTGCTTAGACTTGGGAATCACATCGTCACTGTCACAGATACTCAAATCAGTTCTTATAGAATCAGACAAACGATATGAAGGAAAACAGTGCAGCTGTGTTTCAATAAGACTTCATGTGCAGACACTGAAATGGGAGTTTCATATAACTTAATTTTATGTCACAAAATATTACTGATTTTTTCTTTCAATCAGTAAAACATGTAAAAACACTTTGAGCTTACAGGTCATTCAGAAGAAGGTGACCAGTTGGATCTGGCCCAGGCCTTCCATGGTTGGGGACCTCAGACACAGATTTCTCCCCAACTCTTAGCACTGGAAAAAAGTGGAGGGATGGGGTTCTTTCAACTGTGTGATCTTTCACTATGCTTATTTCTATCCTGAGAGAAACAAATAAGATTAATTCAATGTCATCTACTTGATTAAGCGTTCCCATCTCCTCTTTTTTTTTCCACTCACATTCTCTTTTGCTTCTGTTTTGCAATAGAAGTCACTCACAATATTAAATCAAATGAATACCAATTACTGATGGTTTTTTCTGAGCTCTGTTTCATTCTTCTCTCCAAAACAGAGTAGGAAAAGAAAGAGGGAGCTGCTTTGAGATAAACCAATTTGGCAAAGAGGAGAGGGAATAAAAGGGTTTCCCAGCCATGTGGGTGTCATGACTGCACCCTGCAGTGGTCAGGCAAGGACCTGCTTAAGGAAAGAGGCGAGCAATAAACTTCCAGACCCTTGCATAATGGTTCTTCATCCAAGCATTTGTTACTTTTCCCCAAAACTATCATTGTTCTTTGTATAAAGTTACATGTGAATTGCTGAGCTGGGCTTCCTAACCACTCAAAATAAAATAGCTGATTGCAAGGACACAAAAAACCAAAAAGTATAACAAAACTTTTTATTCAGGTCATGTGTCTATCAAAAAGTAGGTGCATTAAAAAATAGGGGCTGCTTGGCACAGATGCAGAATGGTTGGAAAAGATGTCATTACTTATGATTCACTGGAACGTGGTAGCATTTCCTAGGAGTTGGTGCTGCGTCTTCTGGGTTATTTTGGATGAAACAGAAAGTATGCTCAGTGACTGTACAGGTGACACCAGCTGAGATGTCATCCAGTAATACATTGGAAGGCTGTAGGCAGAACTACATTTAATATGACTGCAAAGTTTTTCATGGAAAAACAAAATAACTTGATACAAATGCCACGTGGTAGTAACAGATTGTGTGCCTAGACAGAAGGAGTGGGCCCCGCTTTACAGCAGAATGTTGTTTCTCATAGAACATAAATACGGCCATGGTTCCCTACAGGTGGCATTTAAAAAAGTGACCTGAAAGCAGGACATGCGAACGGAAACGCTGCACATCCACCTGCAAGCAATTCCACTCATTCTTACTGATTCATGAGTCATTCCTGCAGCAGAAAACTGCCCAAAGTCTTAATTAAAGAATATAGGAAATTCTGGAGAAGATTTAGAACACAAAAGTAAACTGCAGAAAACACACTATATAAAGAAGGGTTAAATATACCTATTATTTAGTCTAGAAGGGAAAAAAATAAATGAGAAATTTGTCATTATCGAGGAAGGAGGAGGTTTTACACGAAGTGTCATTATCAGCCAGTCTCCCGTGCCTGGGTGGGCAGCAGAAGAGGAATTAGGCGTTGGCCATGAGATAGGAGGTGTGTGGCATGCACGTCTTGTTAAACCGAGAACAGTCATACAAGCACAGACTCCACTCTCAGGAGGTCTTGACAAAGGCTAGTATCTGGCGGGATGAGTTAGTTCTGTGCGTGTCTGAAGGAGAAGGCAGGCTCAAAACCTTCTATCCCAATGAGGTGAGAAAAGAGACAGGATGAAGGTGTGGATCAAACCCTTAAATCATCTGTAAGCCCTACGCTTACCAGAGTTTCCTAAAAGCAAATGCTATAATAGGCAGTTCTTTGTTCTTCTTTTGCTTCTTCATATCTCCTTCTTCTCAAAAAATACCTAAAAAGTACGTCTCCTATGTCAGAACTTGTCTAACAAGCAACAGAATCCATCCTCCTTCGGTTGTCTGAGACCACAAACCAAGTATTTGGAAACTGACTCCTAGCATCTTTGAGCTTTTTGTTTTAAGATTCTAGGAACAGAAAACCCCCAGCACCACATGCCCTGCCCTTTAAACAATTTTCCTACCCATGGGGCAATGTAATGACTCCTACTGGTCCTTGTACATTCGATAAGTAGTGATGTGGACAAGCAGAGTTGTGAAACTACACAACTAGAAACCGCTGGCGAAAGAAAACATCAGAGGCATGGTCACTGCTGGGTGATCATTTTATTCTTGGGGCCTGCTAAAGGAGAAAAGACTATGTGAAAGATTCTCCCCTAAAAGGAAGCCCTTCCAGGTCCAAGTCTGTAGAGATCTCTGGGACCTGTGGGAAGGAGTAACTTAAAACCTCGCAGAGGTGTGCCAGGCAGCTCACGTGACAATAGTGTGGTGACACAGGACTCCAAAGCAGCCCAAGTAATTGTAAGATACAGAAATGGATAGTATATGAAATAGTGATAATGCTATCAAGATGTAACTAAGTCACTGTTTAGGAGATATCTTTTAAAAACTAATCTTGGCCAGGCTTGGTGGCTCAGCCTATCACCCCAGCACTTTGGGAGGTCGAGGTAAGTGGACTGCCTGAGCCTGCGGGTTCGAGACCAGCCCGGGCAATTTGGTGAGACCTCATCTCTACAATACATCCAAAAAATAAATAAATAAATCAGCTGGGCACAGTAGTGCATGCCTGTAGTTCCGGCTCCTTGGAAGGCTGAGGCGGAAGGATCACGGGAGCCCAGCAGGTAGGTGCTGGGGTGAGTGTGCCATTGCACTCCAGCCTCAGCGATGGAGTGAGACTCCAACTCCAAAAACAACAACAACAAAAATGAATCTTAGTTCAATAATTTTTCTTGTTTTAAAAGTTCATATGTTTGGATACTAGACTGATTTTATTTTTGCTCTTTTTCCTCTGTAGACTAACACCCATGCTCAAACAACAAATCTAGTGAGTTTGAAAAAAATACCTACCACGTAACAGGCATATTTTCAGCCTATACCTAGGGATCAAATGCATTATTATGAAATGTCTGTTGTGACTCAGCTCCATTTCCCCTCTGTGATAGCCATATCACCCTGAGCTCCGTGTGTGAGTTTAGAAAGAAGCCTAGGTGGCTGACAGGTAGTGGGTAGCAGCTAATAGATGGTACCAAATCTGTTCTGCTGGTCCATGTCCAAACCAGAGGAACTTTGAGCTATTACTGAATTTTCACTCATACTCTAAATTCAGAATTCATATAGCCATTATCCTATCCACAATCATCTCTCACAAATGTATTTGGGTGGATAGCATTAAGAGAGTACATGGTCAACACAATCCCCAATTCACTTTAATGAGCAATACACCCCAGAATGGTTTAGACAAACAACTCCATGGAGACAGTCACACCATTTAACGCTGGTTTTATTCATTTCTGTGTGAAGTAAAAGGTCTGACTTTATACAAGTCTGTCTTCTTAGCCCTGCCTCAGAACCAACCACAGCAATGACTAAGCTGTCCTGATTCAATGGACCCATTCACACAAAATTCACTTCATCTGTACCTTGAGGCTTGTGACAGTTGTCTCAACCCTCTCCTCAAATGATTTGAAAGTAGGAGAATTCCTAAAATAACAAAAAGAGAGAGGTCAGCTCCAAAGACCTAGCTGTCTTAGCAACCAGGCTGTCTGGATTTCTGCTCATATTTGCAAATATCGCCTCTGCTCCAGGGACACCAGTCAGTTTGCCTCCTATACCAACCATGTTTTAAAATATATGTCATTCGTATTAGGCTGGGTCCAGAAACCATAATCTGACATGGAATTTTTCTAGGTCAGGTGGCCAGATACTCAACTGCAGAATAAATAATATAGCACTGGGCGATGATACAACTAGAATAATTCCATGGCACACTGTATATCATTTCCAATGAGCCTGTGGCATGATCGGTCACTTACGTTTTCATTCAGCAGTTAATCATTTCTATCACAACAATTCTCTTCCCAACCCAGTTTTTTTAGTAACCAGTGGGGAATCTGCAAGAAGAATGTCATGCTTGAGTTTGCCCACTTGAAATTTTAAAGTTACTTATTTCAGCAAATGTGAGACAAGACAGAAATGGTGCAAGAAAACAAAAGGTCCATACTTTGTTTCTTTTCCATGCCTTCAAAAGTAATCATTTTGATAACTTCCATGAAGTGGTGTTTTGGAAACTTTCTTTAAGTTGAAAAACACCCATTACCTACCTAATGCCTGATCAAAATGGTGCTATTAACACGCTATTTTTCCTCCCCAAAAGGAAACTATTTGTTCTCTATCTATGCTTACAGAATGTTAGCAGACTATTGCCATTTTATTTGTGACTCATTCATTGTGTTAATAATCTATAGACCATCTTGTTTCTTTAAGTACTGAGTACTTCATCTGAGCTTTCTGGTTTCCCATATTTGGCTTTGGCCACATGCATGATATGACAATGTAATGGCATCATTACCATTAAAAATTATCCCCAAGTCCAACTAAAGAAACAGGAACTAAACTAAACTAGATGTATCTTAACTCTTGTATCCATGTCAGCTTTCAGCAGCAAAAACTGCCATCATTTTTCGGGTCGAATAATTCAACTAAACGTGACTACATTTTATAAGCCATTCGTTATTCTCGCTTGAGTGCAGAAATAGTAAAAGAAGAGGAATGGCCTGGTGAAACTTTATAAAGGAGAGTGGTCATAAAGTGTGGGTTTCACTGGATGGTGTGGGATGAAGCATGGCTCTTTGACTCTCACGAGGTAACCAATGTAGAAAACAAAGTTTTGAGTGAATTTGGCTCTGTTGGGGATTGTCTCTTGAGTCTCTGACACTCCACATGGTCAGAAATGCACCCGCATTAAGGCTGCATCATTAAAAAGGCTGAGTTTAGAGGGCATGGGCATGGCATCATACCTTGCCTGTGATTCAAATGCCAAATCCCTATGAGTAATCCTCCATAACCTGCCTCATGATGACACATTAGCAAAAGTACACCTGAATGACTCAAAAAGCGTACACTGATGGCACTTCGCTTCCACTGCAGGTTTTACTTGGCTGAGCCTGTGACCCGTCGGCTAATACAGGCCCACAGCGGGCAGACGTTAAGCTCAATGGTTCAGGAGTGTAAGCACAAACACCCCTAATGTAACGTACACTCCTGATGTCAAAATGACGAGTAACATCATTTTTTTTAAAGTGAATTTTGGGCCAGGTGCAGTGGCTCATGCTTGGAAACCCCATCACTTTGGGAGGCCGAGGTGGACCGATTGCCTGAGCCCAGGAGTTCGAGACCAGCCTAGGCAACATAGTGAAACCTCATCTCTGCAAAGAAATCAGACCAAATTAGCCAGGTGTGGTGATGTGCGCCTGAGTCCCAGCTACTTGAGATGCTGACGTGGTAGGATCTCCTGAGCCCAGGAAGTCGAGGCTGTGGTGAGCAGTGACTGTTGTGATCATGCCACTGCACTCCACCCTGGGCGACAGAGTAAGACCTCAGCTCAAAATAAATTTGTGTATGTATATATATAAGTAAGTGAATTTTAGGCAAGCTCACAGATCAAAACCACGTTAGTTTTTTCAAGCTTCTTTTGGATGCCCAGACTTAAATTTTGACAAGTAAAGGAGCTCAGAGCCTCAGGTTATGTTACTCAGCTTGGGTGTCCTTGTGCTAGGGAGACCAAGCCATTCCAAGGTGGACTAGGCAATCTCAAATCTATATTCTCTCCCTGCCATCAACTATGTTGAATCAAATACTGTGGTTAGATTACCAAACTGAGCAATTAATCACATAACCCCTGAGTAGAAGAGACTTCACTAGACACAACAGAATAAACATTCCTCTGATTAAATTACACCAGAATGTACACCGGAGAACAGGGAGAAACTGTCTCTTCAGATTTAATTATATGCACAACTACCAATGTGTAGCACTGAAAACAATCCTAGAAAGAATTTGGCTTCAGTGGTCTCAAGCCATTTAGAGTAACTGAACCCCCCTATAATGTATTCATACCACAATATACTGGGGGTGCCAAAAATGCATAATTTTAAGAGTTGTTAAGAGACGGTCGCCATCTTCAGAAGTGTCTGGACGCAGATGATAACCACTTTGAGCGCCTCTTATAATTGCAGAAATCAAACGTGACTTGTATTCATCTTACTGAGTATTAAAATTTTAAAAGTTTTTTCCTTTCTTAAGATGTGTATACATTTTTTTTTTTTGGCGCCCTCTGTATAATAAAAAGCAGGTAGGAGAGGCATAGATCTGACTAAAGTGAGGGAGGATCCCAGAGGCTTAATCTCTAGACAGCCTTGGTCTCTAGGGCTCCGGGGAGCAGCTTGGGAAGTGCAGCAGAGCTGGTTCTAGCCTCTTATTTATTTATTTATTTTTGAGTCGGAGTCTCCCTCTGTCGCCCAGACTGGAGTGCAGCGGCCGCTCCCGGCCACCGCAGCCTCGACCTGGCAATCCTTCCGCCTCAGCCTTCTGAGTAGCCGGAACTGCAGGCACGCGCTACCACGCCCGGCTGATTTTTTGATTTATTGTAGAGATGAGGTCTCGCTGCCCAGGCGGGTCTCGAACCCGCGGGCTCAGGCCATCCACTCACCTCAGCCTCCCAAAGGCGCGGGATTCCAGGCTGAGCCACCGAGCCCGGCTCTAGCCTCTTATTTTAAATATAATGAAAGTGATAACGCTGAGGTGATTTTCCCAAGGCTGCAAATTTTAATCCTTGGCAGAGCTGGGCTGCACCTCGCATCTTCTGCTTCCCAATCTAACCTTCATTCCTGTATTCCTATTAGCTTGATTTTATCTGATTATATCACTAAGCCATACAGGCTTGAAGCTGGGAATGTCTTTCTCACCAGTTTTCACCTGGCCAGTAATTATAACAATATTTTCTTGTTCAACAGACATCTCATTTTAATCCCTACCATAAAAATCCAAATGATATCCTTTCTAGAACTTTAGCCCTCTTGGTCTCCTATGCTTTCATTTAAACTTTCTCCCAGACTGCACTTAATTTTGCTGAAACGTATTTCCACCTTGCAAGCATGCCTCACATGTTCTAGGCCTTGTGCTAAGTGCTTTACACAGGATACTCTGTTTATGCTTCACAAACACTGTATGAAATAGGTCTTACTTCTTGCGGATAAGAAAACGCAGATTGAGCTAGGTTAAATCGCTTGTCTCAGGTCCCACTGGGAAGGCTGAATTTAAGCCAGCCTGTGTGATCAAAAGCCCAAGCCCAGTACACTAGACATCTACAGAATTGTCAGCCTTTTTTCCTGAAGAACGTCAGACAAGAGAATGAGGCAGGTCATGCACTTCGGCAATTTCCTTTCCAAAAAAGAAGGGGAACCCCCGCAAGTAAATATAAAGAAAGCAACACTTTAAATATAAAGAAAGTAACACTTTAAATACATTCTGTATTGGTATTATATAAAATATTTTATAGATATTACCTCATAGCAGGCATACTTATGGAATGGCGAATGGAGTAGCTTCAGGGCAAAAGCAGAATGAAAAGGGGGGAAAAAGAAAGAAAAGAGATAGCACAACATAAGTACATGAAGAACTTCCTATTCACGGTTCTAGAACAGCAGTTTCAAATAACTGAAATACTCCCTGCCCACCCAACCAGGAGATATCTGTTTTCCTTGGGTATAATGGGCCACAGTCAGCTTCCAAGGGTATAAATGAAAGGTAGGTGATGGATCCCTGGTTGTGTATTAGTTTACTCCCTGCAGGCCAGGAAGTCTGAGAATGTCTGGTTTTCCCAGGTGAGCCCAGTAGCTCACGGGCCACCTCACCAGGCCCAACCTGGGTCTACACTCCCTTCTCCTGCTCAGGAAGACAGGAGTGAAGGGCAGTATCCAGGAAGCCGAGCCAGGCAGGTAGAAGCTGATCGGTCCATTGCAGAGAAACTGTCCGGAGGAATGCAGGTAGTTAACTTAAGACATTGCAGGCAAGCACACGTCAGGCAAACGCAATTCCCACGCCAGCAAGGGGCGGGAACTTTTGCGGCCACTCTGGTGTGATTGTCAAGAACATTCAGTACAGATGTAAACATTCCTGAGAACTTTAAGATAGTCAGCCTTCTTGTCCTATGAATCCTCTTGGAGCTGATTCATCTGCCTCTGATTGATTGCCTATTAATTTTTACCGAGTTCCACTCAGAAACCAGACTGGGAAGAGGGAGGAGGCAAAATGGGTTCCTTTTCCTCCCTGTTTTCTCTTCTCCCAAGAAGCTAACAGGTCAGGGATCAAATCTGTCACCCTCTCCCAACAATATCCAGTAAGGTCATGAGTACGGGTAGCACTTTACTAAATACAGAGAAAGCAGGACAAAGAAATTCAAGGTATACTCGTGGACGTACCCTAGACACTCCATTTAGAAACTATTATACAAAATATCTCCTTAAATTACATTCCACAAAAAATAATTTTGTGTTTCTCTACTTTCTAGCAGTTTTAGAAAAATGTGCAACTCTCAATCTCCATCTTCTTTTTTTTATTTCCTTCTTTTTCTTTCAATTCTAAGGACCTCTGCCAATGCAGGAAGAAATGATGCAGAAAAAGAGCTTCCTATGAGCTTGCGTAGCAAGTAAAATTGGTGTAAATGATTCAGAAATGAGATAAATATGAACTTCAGTAAATTCAAGTGTATTAAGTGCTCTCTTTACTATATCTTCCTCGGGCGTGAACACTCTCAGGAAAAAGAATCTAGGTTTTTGGCCGAAGCACAGTGTGAAAGAGACAGAGGGCCCCGGGAAGCAAGGGGACAGCTCCACACGCAGACCCAAGGCGCTTACCCGATGGAGTGCGACCTGGCCAGGCAGCACGGGAAAGAAGAGCAGGAGTGAGTTAGCACACAGGATGCAGAGACACACCACACCACCCATTGGGCTCCCCTCCCAAAAGCCCCAAAGCAAAGACTGGGAGACTCCACTCACCGCTCTCTTTTGCACAGACTGACATTCTAGTGTGTCTTAAGAGATTATTTTACCGAGGGGTTATAAGTTTTGCTTCTGTTATCCTCAGTGCTAGCAAGCAATAGGAGGACTCAAAGGGGCATACCTTCTCCCAACACTTTGTCACCACCGGATCATGGTTTGAACAAACTCACTGAGCAGTTCCCAGAAGATGCCAGTATTGTTATAAAAACGATTCCAACTGTGTATATTCCTTCAGAGTATTTTCACAAGTGTGACCTCGTTTTAACTTCACCAGAAACATTTAGGTGAGGCAGGTATTAAGAGGCATGGGGCAATTCCAATCAGGTTAAAGTGAGAATCTTATTTAGCTTGGGAAATAGAACTTATTTTTATAGACCATATAAATTAAATCTTAACACGATGCTATTCATATAGTTATTAAGAGGCCCACATTCTGGGTTTCCAAAATCTGTAAGCATTAATGGGCAATTATTTTTACAAAAAAACTGAGAAGCACTGGTTTTTCTTCCGGTACCTGAAAACCTGAGTTATGCTGGCAGTCGTCTTGAACAAGTTCAGAAATTTGTTCCCAGATGCACAAAAGGATTTTATAGTGAAACCAATAAAAATGTAGAATAATATGACACTTCTAACCAAAAGAAGTTTAAAATAAAATGTGATAAAATTTTAACATTTTCCCACTACCATTTTATAAATTGGCACATTAATTCAAATAAAAATCAAAACTTACTAATTTTTCCCATTTAAGTCTTTACTAAATTAAGCATTTTAAAAGTGACTTTTATGTGGATTAATTGGTTTAGTATAAGTTAAAACTAAAAATTATTTGCAAAAGTTGTTTCCACAGTATATAATTATCCTCAATTATATACAAATGTTAGATATAGTTGGAGAGAAATACACAAATACAAAATACTAAATAAAAATGCAGCTCTTTAATGTTCAAACTCTTCAAAATATCTCAGGACTGTATGTGTATCTCTAGTAACAAAGGCTATGTTTTCTAATATTTTTAGCCACAGTTTATAATGAAAGTGTCATATCTTCTATATGGAGCAATAATTAAGGAACAGTTTGGAAGTCCTGAGAAATAGGTTATTTATTATACTAAAAGCCACACTGAGACAGGAGAAAAGGCAGTTAACACAGCCTTGATATCATACCCAATTAGTGTATAAACATGAATGTCAACATACTGTGTATGTGACAAACAGTGTTCGTTCTTCACTATTTGGAACAACAATGAGTGAAGCCTTTATTAAATACAGGGGGCTCCTCTTAACGCATTATCTCCAATTTCCATCATGTAGGGCCACCTTGTAACTGAGATGATCACAGGTACTCTTCTGCTATGTTTGTAATAACGCAATAACTTTGTAACTCTTATCTCTATATCATAAATGAGAACACCCAGGTACAGAGGAGCTAAGTTACATCTGTCCTCCTCATAAGCAGACTACTTGAAGCCAAATCACCTGGTAACTTGTAACAACTGCAGATTCTTCAGTTCTACCCCAGACACACTGAGGCACAATCTCTGAGATGTGCAATCTGGGAATACATATTTCAAACAAGCTTCAGAGGTGATGGCAAGGCCCCAAAAGATGCAGAAATGCTTTTAGTTGGCAGCATTAGGCTGAGTTCTCAGCACTCAGGTGAAAGATTTCGACTAAGTATGTAGTGAGCAAATTTTATAAACATGGCAAAATATATTTTCTCAGGTATAACAGGTAATAGGGTCTTTTCTGTTTTAATGGATTATTTAATTAGTCTAGATAAATGTTATAATGACATTGAAATAACTGCACATTTTATTTGTAATAAAAGTAGGGGTTATTAATAGTCCAGAAGGTTTACCTGTTCATCACACCTGTCTCTGAGGAATTTCAATTGCTTTTCGTTATTGTGGTATTAGTGAAAATGAAGAGAAAGCAATGTACTCAGATTCATGTGCGTGTCCTTACTTAACTCCAGCCTTGTTAAGATGGTACATTAATATTAGATGCAATCCAGCAATTTTTGAAGCCAAAAAAATAATTTAAAGACATAAGTATATACACAAGCAGATATATAAAGATTCAAAGGTATAAATATTTGCCTCTAGGTATCAAAGTTTTTCTTTTTAATACAAAAGTAATAGTTTAAGAATTCAGTGAAATAAATACACAGTTTTTTTTGGGGGGGTTGAGTTGGTGTCTCACTCTGTCACCCAGCCTGGAGTGCAGTGGCACACTCATAGTCACCTCAGCGTTGACCTGCTGGGCTCTGGCGATCCTTCCACCTCAGCCTTCCAAATAGCTGGAACTATAGGCACATGCTTCCACACCCGGCTAATGATTTTTTTTGATGTATTGTAGAGATGAGGTCTCGCCAAGTTGTCCAGGCTGGTCTTGAACCGGTGGCTCAGGCAATCCTCTTGCCTCAGTCTCCCAAAATGCGGGACTACAGGCTAAGCCACCGAGCCTGGCTGATTTTTTTTTTTTTTTATAAAGAAGAAATTTAAAAGTACTTGAAAAAGTTTTGAAGAATGCACTTGGTTTCTAGAAGAAAAAAACGAATTTCTAAAGAAAAACCTCCCAAGGCATACCAACCAAATTCAAAATAAACTATTATAAGTATTTATATAAGCAAAAACTATAAGAGTAATAATTCTGGATAAGATAACTTCCTCGCACTTAATATGAAAAATAAAAAGGCCATACTTCTTTTTTTTCTGGTTTCTACAGTGGACTTTTGGTTTTCAGTTCCAAATCGACCTTGATGGTCACCCTTGTCTTACATAATAATGAATTACTGAAAATAATCAAAATGTGCAAGGGTGCTTGTTTAAAAATGTGTACAGCTATGCAATGGAAGATAATACAGCCATTAAAAATGAAGGCATGAGAAATATTTATTAACATCTTTATAAAATATTGCTGAAGTGAAGAAAAAACTACCAGAAGGGCTGATTGCGGCGGCTCATGCCTGTAATCCCAGCACTTTTGGAGGCCAAGGTGGGAGAATCACTTGAGCCCAGGAGTTCAAGACCAGCCTGGGCAACATAGTAAGACCTCGTCTCTGCAAAAAAAAATTAAAAATGTAGCCAGGTGTGGTGGCATGTACTCTAGTCCCTGCTATTCGGGAGGCTGAAGTGGAAAGATTGCCTGGGCCCAGGAAATTAAGGCTGTGGTAGAGCACAACTGAAACCCCAATTCAAAAGAATGAAAAAAGAAAAAAAAAACTACGAGAAGTATACCTTATGGTACCTTTGGGAGTAAAATAGTAAATGCGTATGTATTTAACACAGAAAAAATATACTAAATGGCTTATGCAGTCTAGAATGGTTTAGCAGAGCACAGTTCAGGGAATACATCTTTTTTTTTTTTTTTGAGTTGGAATCTCACTCTGTCACTCAGACTGGAGTGCAGTGGCCGCTCCCAGCCACCGCAGCCTCGACCTGCTGGGCTCCGGCGATCCTTCCGCCTCAGCCTTCCAAGGAGCCGGAATTACAGGCGTGCGCTACCACGCCCGGCTGATTTTTTTGATTTATTGTAGAGATGAGGTCTCGCCACATTGCCCAGGCGGGTCTCGAACCCGCGGGCTCAGGCCATTCACTCACCTCGGCCTCCCAAAGCGCTGGGATGAGAGGCTGAGCCACCGAGCCCGGCTGGGAATACATCTTTTAACTGACCGTTTAAATGACAGCTAGTGAGATTCCGTATGTGCTGCATTCCTTTGAAATCTCCCTCATTGTCCTTTATCTTCTATTTTTACTAGATTAGATTCTAGGAGAACGAGCATCTTTGGGACCAGACCTCCTAAGCTGATCTTCAGACTGAAAACATCACGATGTAAAATTGTATCTTAGTCACCAGTCAATATCAGCCATATAACATATTTCTCCGTTAAAATTTGAAAACATACATGCTGAGAAGACCAGCCAACGGATAACGCTCCCTTCAGGCAGAAAGTCAAGGGCTCAGCACTCTCCCATGGTTCCTTCCCACACTACCTACCTCATGTCTCCAAACTTCCTGCTGATGGCCGTCCCAACGTTGCTGAAAGCTGCAGTTGCCTTCTGCCCTGCATGGCTCAGGGTTTCGTGTGTTTTCTTGTAGCTAGAAGTAGAACAGAACAGCATGGTTTCTATATCTTGATCTCCCATAAAGCATTCATCTTCCTTCTCTCCCCTTACTTTGAAAATTTCCTTTCCTGAACAGATTGAGCAAGAAGAGATTCACAAAAGTGACTGTTTCCATTCCTTGTCTGGGGATAATGGGCCGACAGTTGTTCATCAGTGGGAAACTCAGACCATTACATCTGATTTTAGTAAGAACATACATACACGAAATGTGTTCATGTACATATACAAATACAGATCTGAAAGTGAAGATCTTTCTCCAATAATGGAACTGCTCAGAGAGTAGAGAGTTGTTCTTAAGTGGATTAATTCTATAGAGAGACAGTTGTCAATAAAAGCTCTAGTCACTCAAGTAACACAGAAATGAGAAGATACACATTTCAAAGGGAAGTCTAAGCTTAGACTGTTAAGATGGGAAAAACTAACCAGAAAGAAGAAAAATACAACTAGTTATTTAACTTATTTATCTACTATTCATAGCTGGAAACAATACGGGTCTATGATCTAAAGTTAAATCTTGACCTTTTTTTCACAGCAGTTTTATGAATATAGCCCTGTGATTATTTGTTTGTGAGCCTATGTTGCCACAAGACAGTGACTACTTGTGGACAAGAAAGTCATCCATCTTTGTGTCCCTGGTCTCTGGCAGAGGGATACAGGAGAAACGCAATATAAACGAGATGAGTGAGTGGATGGCCTCAAAGCAGATGTTCCTTGTGACTCTGAACTGGAAGAAGTGGTGACAGGAACAGAGCGCAGCATGGCGGATTACAGAGAATGGATGAACTCGACGGGAGATGGTGAGTGCCAAGGGCAAGACAAAAGACTGTTCTGGGGATCTGAGCATGAGGACCGGAAGGACGGCGGTGCCACCCACAGGGCTGATAAATTTCGGAGCCAGTTAGTCAAGTGAAAAATAAAAGCTACATAACTCGAGGGATATTTTTATATCCCAAAATTTTTATACAGATTAAAAACTTAATCTTAAAATGCATATGTTGCCTTCTTCTGGGTCACACTACTCCCAGGTAAGTTCCTCCAAAGCCCCCTGAAGCCTAGACCCCTTAGATGCATTTAATAGCTTTGAGGAGACTTTGTACTACATGAATCAGCTGTGAAGGAACTACCCTCTATTCCCTCTACCGTGTCCATCTCCCACAAGTCATCCATCCTAAATACAATATCAGATGCTAGTGAGTGTTTTTAAACATGCCCCTGGGTCCTCCCCAGGACTGAAATCACTTTAGCCACATCATTCTCTCTTTGTTAACAGAATAGAATGAGTCTATAATATTATCAACGCCATACGTTATTTATTTACATAATGCTTGTTTTCAAGGAAGGATAAAAACTATACATCATCTAGAGCACAAAAACAAATATCCATTTACTTAGCAGACATTTCCTACCAAATATGGAAAGACCAAGGGGATGAAGGGTCAAGGAAGAATCTCGACCTTCCAAGAACCTAGGAGGCCATTTGTGTCTCTGGAGAGGGTTGTCTGAGCTGAATGGGGAAAGCAGGTGGACCCAGATGGTACTGGGTGAAGCAACAGAGCGAGAAGATGGAAGAAATGAGCAGCTTTTAGGACATTTGCTTCATTTATTTTCTCTGTGAAGGTCCGAAAATATCCGCTTATCCAAATTATAATTTTATTTTTACATTTTGCCACATGATTTTCACTTCTAATTATGGAAAAAATATTTCTGACCATGTGAAACCATGGAATTTCAAGTCATTTATACATGACATAAAATATTATTATCTAACTTGGCATTAATGATAAGGCAGTTAAAATAGTACTACATGCTAAACACCAGAAATAAAAACATCAATCATCACTACAAGATTTTAGGGAGGTGTGATCTTGAAATGGCAGGTGCTGAGAATTTTCAAAAGAAACATGCTACGAAATAGGTTCCCAAAGCAGTTTCCTGAACGCTTGGATTAACTAGACTTGAAAAGAGTCTTTAAAAGCAAGATTTCAACATAGTAGTTTTAGCCTTAAAAATAAGAGGCATTATTTACAAACAAGAAAAGAAAAATCTGGAATTCCGATCCCAGTTACATTTTTAGTATGCTGACAAAGTTTTCACAAAGTGGTAACTGGGCTATACAACCAGATCTTTGAAAAGGTGACTGAAATGGAGTCTAAATATTTTGTAAGTGATGACAATACACTGTTATCCTATACAAACGAAACACATTCTTGAACTGTGGCCTGGGAATTCGAATTAGGACCAGTCCAGGACTCTTTCTTCTGACATCACCATTCTGAAAAATGTCAAAAAAACCCTTTTTTCCTATGCAAAAGTTTCTCACGGATTTTAATGAGGAAATAGAACAATACAGAATGCCGGAAATAGGAGACTAGTCTCATCTTTGGTCTTTTTCTTTCTTTCATTCTCCAAATTCAATCCATCAGGAAACACGGTTGGTTCATTTCAACGTTCAGAATCAGTCTAGATCTTTCTCATCATTTCCACTGGCTCTCCATCTTAGTTCAATCCACTGTCATCACTCATCAGTCTCCTGACTGGACGCCCTACTTCTAGCTTTCTCTCTCTGCGATCTCTTCTCAACACAGCAGACTGAAGGATCCACCAAAACACTGTCCGAGCATGTCCCTTCTCTGCTCAAAACGCTGCACCGGCCCCTCGTTTCACGCAGAGCAAAAAGCCAGTGTCCATATAGTGGCCTTATGATGGCCCTGCACAGCCTGGTCCCCTCACCTCTGCGCACTGAGATATCTCCTTCCCATTCCTGGAACACACCAGGCCCTCTCCACCTGAGGGTAGAACAGGTCTAGCCGTTCTGCTTTGGAACGCCACCCAATTTGTGAAGAAAAGAGTGGTGCTGTATTTTAAGTGCCCCACTTCAAAGAATTAGAAACACCTAAACCTGCACCCCTGGGAAGACTACAAAAGCCACTTGTCTCTGTCCAATCAGGGCAGAAGTCCCTGGGGCCTTGGCCACGTGGGTGCCTGCAGAACAGAGCTGAGCCCTAGCGAGAAGAGAGGGGAAATGGGAGCTAGGTGAAAACTGAAGGAAAACCATCCATGGGGCATCCACCCTCCACTGACTCTGCATGGCCCGAAAGGTGATTCAAGAGAAAAGTGAGAAAGTACGATGCAGTCTCTGTGGCCTTTGCATGGAGTTGGGCCTGGCTACTAGTTAGATAATTCATTCTTGTATTGGTTCTGCACTTCCTCAGGAAGTTCTTAGGATTAGGTTGAAAACTTAATTCTCCTTTAAGATGTTCCATGTCGTTTAACTTTATTTGAGGATGTTTTGAATTTTGAGATAAAAGGGCCCTTTTGAGCGCTTGTGTGTGTGGGTGTGACATTCTGAATTTATTGGCTTGATTTCAGTACAGCTAGCTAGAGAAAAATATATATTGTGAATAAACGATGGCTATATTGTGCTATAAACACCCTTCGATGGCAAAATGGGAGGCGAGCACACACAGGGATCTGACTAAAGCAGCTTTAGTGTGGTACTGGTGACATTCATGTCCCCACTGCGGAAAATGCAACTGTTATTTCTATGAGAAATTTCAAAGTTCAAATTCAGCCATATGGATAGTTTAATGCAGTGTTCAAGAAAGATTTAAGACTCCTTATTTCTGTGAATTATTTAATGTTAAACCTGGAGGTTATTAGAACTCAATCCCTTCAGATTACAAATGACAAAATTGAGGCCCAGGAGAGTTATATGATTCCTCAAAGACAGAGGTGGAGCCAGGACCTAGGCCAGGGTGCCTGTCTGGTTGCCTTGAGAGTTAAGTTAGGTCAGCTTGCTACAGCTCTAGTGTTCATGGAGAGAAGTAATCATCCTGTATTTCAAGAATTCTAAGGTGCACATTTTGCTTTCATGTTTTAACATCTCTTCCCTAGGCTAACCATCACATTTCTGGAAAACAATTATAACCTTTTTTTTTGTTTTTTGAGTTGGAGTCTCACTCCATTGCCCAGGCTGGAGTGCAGTGGCACGCTCACAGCCATCGCAGCCTTGGCCTGTTGGGCTCAGGCGATCCTTCCACCTCAGCCTTCCAAGTAGCTGGAACTACAGGCATGTGCTACCACACCCAGCTAATTTTTTGATTTATTGTAGAGAAGAGGTCTCACCAAGTTGCCCAGGCTGGTCTCGAACCCCTGGGCTCAGGCAGTCCTCTCACCTCGGCCTCCCAAAGTGCTGGGATAAGAGGCATGAGCCACCGCACCTGGCCAGTAGCCATTTTCTGTATATTACCTAGAGACCAATAAATGAGAGAATGAAATTTCAAAGGGAGAAGCAATAAGAGAGGGTTATATGTGGGGAAGGGATTCCCAAGATAAAGTAACCAGGGATCTCGTGAGAAACAGGCCACCGGGCTTCAAAGCTCCAAGGAGCACCCAGGCATTATGATCTTAGTGATGGGTACCTCAGGAGCTGTGTATCACACAGGCCTTGTAACCTTATGCTGGTCCTGATTGAATTTGATCTTAAAATTGGATGAGCAATACATATTCCCACCCAGAAGCTAGGAGCTTGAGTCTTGGGGAAAAAAATATCTCCTATCCAGCCACTAATAAGAAGTTGGTACTTTTGCATGTTACTCCCTCTAATATAGAATTTGGCACATTGCCTGTACTGCTGACACTTAAAAATGTTTTTCAGCCCTATCATATAAAACTACATTCAGTAATATTAAAATAATGAGAGACAACTTAAAAATTCATCTTTGGATTGACTTGACAATCTTGTAATTTAAATGGAAGTGGTATTTAGCATTTCAGATTGCTAGCTCTCTAACTTTAAGCTAAATATAGGTTCCCCATTGCTGACTTACATAATTGATCAAGCAGAAGAACATTATGTTTTCCTTAAGTAAAAGTAGAAATGTTAAGATATTCTCGAGTTGCTGTCAACTGTGCATCAGGTGGAGAAAAATTGGGAGTGTGTGCTTTAAGTCTGTGGTCTGTGCCTGTCCTTACTCCAGTTACAGCTGCAGTTTCCAGGCATAGTTTCTAACTCTGGAGGAGAACAGCAGGGTGAGTGCAGGTGAGTGCAGGGAAGTTCGCCCTTGTGTGTTCTAAGCCATTGCATCAAACAACAGCTCTGTAGGAACCTGCACTTCCAGCCAGGTGTGAATCGGGTCCAGGGCTGAACCTTCCTTTGGCAAAAATCTAACTCTGACAGCAATGGCGGCTAATATTTATGAGTACCTCATAGACATGAACTCATTTAAGACTGTTTACTGGCGATTGGTTGTTTTGCATAAACGTAAACGTCCTGTTTTTCAGTGAAAGTCAACAGAAAAATAGGCTTTGCTTTCCAGAGATTCTGTTTGACTGGAGTGGATCATGTTTAAGGGCCAGGATAGGTTAGCTGCTGTCCAGGGCATCTTTAGTCATGCAGGGTCATCTCTGCAAGCGAAATGAAAAGCATTCTCTTGACTTTGTCCTCCAGATTCCTCTTGCCATGTCTTCCTAATTTGAAAGTCAGTGCTAATAATCAAAAGGAGAAAGTCCATTGTCTTCCAGATTGTTTTTTGATTTAAACAAAGCATTTTCCTACACACAAAGTAGAAAAAAAATTAAAAATTCATCTTTTTACAGGAAGATGTTTTCTAGCATGAACACATTTCCTATTATGAGATTTGAAAGAGAGCATTTATTTCATAGTTGCCTATGCAGCATTTCACCAAAGATACAAAAAACATTTAGGATTATTTTTTTCCAAAGGCGCCCTAAATATGTTATCAGAAAATAAATTTACCACTTGAATCTAGGGGAGAAAAAAAACCAAATACTTCTTGCCTTATGTAACAAGATGAAAGCCAAAAGGTGAAAAGAATGAACAAGCATGTGAGAGACTGGATATGTACGTCTTTCTTAGGTCTTTAATCTTCACCGGCACTTCTGAACTCAACAGTGCCACAACAGACTCCTCATAAAAAGAGGTAATGATCATTCCCAGCGATAATGGCCTGGAAGTCTTAGAAGCACAAAATCAAAGAGCAAATAAATCATAAACTAAACTCCAATTTTTAAGCACCGTGCATTTTTAAAATGCTGAATGTGAGACTTTTGCTCCCCTTTATATAGATTGAAGTTACTAAGTTTTCTAAAAGATGGAACAGTTTAAATTCATTTCCAGACCTTCTGCCCTCTATAGACCTGCCACTCAGACCAGCACAATTCAGAGGGGTTTATTACTGGGGGGTTTCATGGGTTAGCACAGCAGAGCACTTATTGAATAAATGAAGCCCACCACTTTGAATAGCCCACCACAAAGTTGCATTTCCCGATTCCTACTTCTTCTGCCTAAAGAAGAGATTCAATGTCTCCTCCTCCTTTACCCCCAAACCACACATCTCCCTTGTGTGTTCCTGAAGCCAAAAAACAGTAGAAAAAGGCAGCAGAAAACAAAAAAAAAGGGGAGGACTTTTTTGTGTGTTCTTTAGATTCAAAATCTAGGCATGTAAGAAATGATAACAAAAACAGCAACAACAAACCCTGGACACAGATGATCCCTTGACCTGCTCCTGTATTCCTGGAATCTTTCTATAAAGGGATAATTTCAATCTGCTGAGTAATTATTTCTTCTCATCGGGGTCTCTTCCAATTTGAATCCTACTGCAGTCTAAAATATGCCAAGATCTTTCATTAACATACCATAGATTTTCTTTTCATTATAAATCAAACTAAATAGGTCATGATTGCTTAATCAGTATGCAAAGTATTGCCTCTGAGAATCACACACATCCTCTGACAACTAAAATGCTTCTCAGTGCTGTGAAATCTAATTCTACCCCACCTAACTCGATCACAGCTCATCATTCTCTCACATCAAATCTTTCATCATATGAGGTACAGATCTTATCCTGGAATGGGTATCATGAACTCAGAGCAGGGATTTAACTAATTCAAGCGGTAAAATAGATTTTGTTATCACTCCTCCCAACACAGAATTAAGGTCCTCTTTCCCTCAGCAGCCAAGAAAAAAAGGGTTGGAGAAAGACCGTCTCCAAAAATTATATGGCTAATAAATGCATGCCTCCTCCTTAAGAAAGAGATCGATCCTTTTCTACAAAAAAAAAAAAAAAAAAAAATTAATTCCTAAAGGTCAGTGAGTCCACGATTATCTGTGTTTATTAAATAAACTTTGAGGAACTCTCACACGGCTTTTGATGCCATCTACATGCAGATGAATCCCAAATGTCCACTCTGCCTTGAACTTTTCCACTGAGTTGTCCTCTCAGTATACAAACCTGCTTGTCTATTGGGCATTTCAGACTCCACATAGCCAAAGAGTATGCCAGGGTTTCTCCTCCAGACCTGTATCTCCATCTTTCTCACAGCAGAGAACAATTGCTCCAAGACAACAGTGTGTCGGCCACTATCCCGCAGGCTTTACAGATAATTAACTCATTGGGTCCTCACTACCCAGGAGATTGGTATTCATCTGGTCTCATTTCATGAATGCAGCAAACCCTAGCAAGTCTGTAGCCCATGTGCCTACCCACTATGTTAGTAAAAAGTTTCAGCATTCACCCAATAGCCCAAGTCAAATACCTCAAAGTCACACTTGGTCCTCCTATTTTCCTACTGGTCTACCTCCAAACCTCTGTGGGCCCAACCTCCAAATCCTATCCACTCTGTCCATGACTTGGTCTGTAAAGCAAGCAAACAAACAAAACCCCAGCACTCCGAATATCTGACTAGATCCTAAACTCTACAACCTCAGGGAATAAACCTGTGCTGTTCTTCCAACAAAAAGCTTTACATTGAGTAGACTGCCTGGCTATAAAACCAATCTGGTTTTCAAACATGGAGAAATCCAAATTACATATTCTCCCCCTGTGGGAAAAGGCTAGAAGCCTTCCTTAAACTTGCCCGCTCTAATTCTACCTCTCAAAACCACATGGATCTCTACCGGTCTGCCCCACCTCCTACCCTGCTCCCACTGGACCTAGGGAAAACTTGACACTCCCTCTGTTCAGCCATTCCCAACCCCTCACCCCCTCCAGCAGCAACAGTCACCAGAATCGCCCTGCTCTCCATTTGGTTAGCTTACTTCTGCAACGTGATTAGGAAGGCCAAGCAAAAAGGTCTTCCGGGTTCTGACACCTGAGGGAAGTTCAGACCAGTGTGATATGAAGCCGCCAGGCCTGGATTAAATACAGACCTGGCTAGACCAGAAAGCTGGAGGTTGTTCGGCCTTCCACTGCCAGGGCCATTCATTGGTATTGGCCACCAAAGTGGAAAGACAGAAGCCAAAACTACCGACAGATAAGAAAGCTTATTTAATGCAGTGTCTGGAATCCAGCTCTTCTTTTTAGGTGGATTTTCATAAGGTGTTTCAAGATATCTTTTAAATTGTACATCAGTGTGTGGTTTCCATTTTCTTTTATCATTGTCATCGTCAGGTTGGGGAAGGTTGTTTAGTCTCTGAAGATAAACTTGAGGCAGGTAAGCCAGAGCAGTTTAGATACAGAGAGATACGTTTCCTGCAGGCAGATCTAAATTAAAATAGGGTAAGCATTCAGCAAGAAAGTAAGTCTTTCTTAATGATACCTGACCTTCGCCAACCAGGTACACCGGACCTGACCACCTTGTGGGCTGGAATGTGGATCTACCAGTGCAGTAAATCACAGAAACAATAGGGAATTCCCCCAAACACAGACATGATGTTCTAAGAAAAGCCCAAATCTAGTTAGGCAATAACTTTAGTTACTTAGAAGGTCTCTGTGACTTTAGAAAGTTGAAAGATGGCAAATCAAAACTCCAGCACCAGAGACCTGAAGCCCAGCCCTCTTTGCTCACGGTTTGCTTAATCATCATGGTAAAACTATATAAAGCTTGTCAAAGGGAAGCGTGTGCCCTCTTTTAAGGAACCCATACTCTCCCTTGAGCATGCCTCCTTCTTTCTAATACATTCTGTTTTCATCTATATTTTGGATTCACACAAGCATAGACGCCAATAGGACGGCTGGGCCGTGTTTAAGGGGAGAGGAACAGTCTTCTTCATGCAAGGCAGCCATGCTGGGGAGATATCAGGCTCTTTTTAGGCCCAGCTCCTTAAAGATCTTAGTTCTTAAGAGCCAGCAGGCAAAGTTCAAACTGAAATAATTGCTGTCCATCACTGGTTCCTACTACCAGGCCTCTCTATGACCAGGGAAAAAAGAACCAAAAAGAGAAAAACTGAATCCTACTTAGGTATTAGAAATGCAGTATCTTCATCTTCCGATGGGAAATACTAGGAAAGAAAGTACATAATCCAAATCCAAATATTTCTTGATGGTCGAATCTGCAGCTAAAGTCAGGGCTAGGGATAGGAAGCCTCTGTGTTTTCCCCATCAGCCTCTAACCTCCAACACACAAAAAGAAGAAAAATCACATTACAAACATGGGCACCTCCTTGCCTTCAGTACAAACTACCTGGCAGGTAAAATATTTTAAATCATTAGAAAAGTACTATCAAACTAGTTCAACCTCTATGGAAAATGGTATGGAGATTCCTCAAAGAACTAAAAATTGGATTACCATTTGAACCAGCAATCCCACTGCTACAGATCTACCCAAAGGAAAATAAATCCATATACAAAAAGCTGCCTGTACTGGTATGTTCATCACAGGACTATTCACGATTGCAAAATCATGGAACCAACCTAAGTACCCACCAACAACTGACCAGATAAAGAAAATGTGGTATATATACACCCTGGAACACTATGCAGCCATAAGAAAATAAAATCATGTCCTTTGCAGCAACATGGATAAGGCTGGAGATCATCATCTGAAGTGAACTTAGAAACTGAAAACCAAACGCCACATGTTCTCACTCATGTGGGTGCGAGATGGTCCTGATGATGAAAATAAGGCACACTGGGGATACCAACATGGGACAGGGGGGGAGGGGAGTTAGGGTTCAGAAATTACCTGTGGGGTACCATGTTCAGTGTCTGGGGAATGGGCCACCTGAGACCCAATTTCCACCACTACATAATATATCCATATAACGAACATACATGCGTAGCTCCTGAATCTAAAATAAAATTTTTAAAAGTGGGATTTATATTTAAAAATAGAAAAGTACCACCAACATTAGATATTTCACGTAACTTTAAAAAAGCCAACAAAAGTATGATTGTAGAATAATTAAGGTGATTCCATACTTTGCCTGACAAAAGACAAGAAGACAATGGCAGAGCCAAAGCCATTTCTGTTGGTCTAAATCCAGCCCCAAATAGCAAGGATGAAACACACAAACCAAAAGATGAGAGGTACCAAGTTTTCTTTGCAAATCAACTATCAACAAGTCAGTGCTGAAACTGCCAACCATTTTGTAAAGACACTCAAAATATGCAGTGAGCGCCAAGTGTGCTGAGGAAAAAGCACCTGTCCAATTATAATTTATATTAAAAAAATTAAAGAACACTATATATATTTAATACGTGTTTTAAAACATATAATAGAGAGGGAACTATTTAAACTGTAGAATCTCATGAAGTAATCCGAGAGAAAAACAGAGTTTTCATGAATAAAATTTTATGTCATGATGCTACTACATAGAGTCTAGTTCACATAAAATGTACTTAATGATTATTCATATTTCTTTATTTTGCTTCTAGAAAAAATATTTTTTTTCTAGCCATGAGTAACAAATTGACCTCGTAGGACAAAACACAACAAAAGAAAACAGAAGAGTGAAGAGCCAGAGTTTGCAAAAATTCTGTTACTATCAGACTTACGCAGCAGTAGTTTGCATGTCGTGCCAGCTTTTGCTGAAGTTCTGTTTTAATTCATTCATCAGGTTCATGCCGAGTTTTTGTTTTATCTCGACCAGATGCCTTTCTTTGGCTGACAACACTTGTCGCAGTGTTGTAATCTCGTCTTCGAGCTACAGGTAGGAGGGAAAATGGTGGGGGAAAATGTTAGACCAGGTGAAAAATACACTTGGAAAAGCACCGGGTACCCTTAAGCAGCCTTTGAACCCTTGTATTTACAGAAAGACACCTGCGTGGCTTTACCAACACATCTCATACAGGGGATATCTAAAAATAGAAACAGATTTTTTTAGTCTTAATGATTATAAAAGTAATCAATGCTGCTTGTTTTTAAAAAGCTAGATTTTACAGCAAAATAGAAACAAGAAAATCAAAATCACCAGTAACCTACTAGGAAACAGTTACTGCTTATCTTTTGGATTCTAAACTTCCAAACATATTTCTGAAGTTGTACACGGATATAATTTTTGGACAAAAATTTCTTTGTACTATGCATATTCTTTTATAAAATAACTTCTTTCAAGTGTCACTAGTCAGTGTTGTTTATTTTTTGCCAACCATACACAGCTTGCCTTGGTGCAGAAATGGATCTGGTAGACAGTGTGGTTTTGCCAAGCTAATGCCTTAAGGATGTGTGGAAGAAGGAAGCAGAGGAAGGTTGTAAGGGAGTAACTTGTGTTGCTTTTTCTTTTTTAGACAGTTTTACTGACATATAACTGACACACAATAAGCTCTACATATTTGAAGCATGTAATTTGTAAGTTTTGGCATAAATAGTCACCCATGAAGCCACCATCAGAATCAAGGCAGTGAAGGTGTTCCTCACTTTATAGTTGATCTTTGTAATTCCTTCCTTCCTCTTTCCTTTCCCCTACCCTGATGTCACCAGGCTGTCACTCACCTTCTTTCCTTCGCTAGAGTCTAGTTTGCATTTCCTAGAATTTTATACAAACTGAATCACACAACATGGACTCGTTTTTGCCTGGCTTTGCTCACTCAGCATAGTTTACTTGACTTTCATCAATATTGCTGCATTATCAATGAGTCTCCCCCCCCCTTTTTGGCAGAGTATATTCCATTGTATGGATATACCACAGCTTGTTCTTTATTCACTTGTGAAGCAGATTTAAGTTTGGCGAATGTCAATAAAGCTGCTTAAACATTGATGTGCAAGGCTTTGTAAGGGCATATTTTTTCTTTCCACTGTGCTGCAGAAAAGTAGATCTCTTCAGCATCATAAAACTGCTTTTGCAAATGTAATTTCTAACAAAGGAGTTCTGTGTAATATCCAGATTTTACAAAGTATTGTTATAGCCTGCAGAAGTAAGTCTGAATAAATCACTGTCTTTGGTTTTAACTGATTGCCATACTTTATAATGTATTGCCCAATAATAATGCTTAATTTACATCTCAGTTTTCTGAAAAGTAGAAATACTTGTGATTTTTCTTTGTTAAACCAAAAAATAATAATTAGACCTCCCTCAGTATCCCACATGCCTGAAGGTAATAGAAGTCTGCCTCTTTACTAGATTTCTTAAGAAAAAAAAAAACTTGGTGAGATCTTGTCTCCACAATAAATCAAAAAATTAGCCAGGCATGGTGGCACATGCCTGTAATTCTGGTTCCTTGGAAGGCTGAGGCAGAAGGATCTCCTGAGCCCAGCAGGTTGAGGCTGCAGTGGCTGTGAGCGTGCCACTACACTCCAGCCTGGGCAACGGAGTGAGACTCCAACTCAAAAAGAAAAAGAAAAAGAAAAAAAGAAAGGAGTAGTTATGTCTCATTTACATGCAAAGTGTCACTCTTTAAAAAGTTTTTTTGGCTGATCACAGTACTCACACCTGTAATTCCAGCACTTTGGGAGGCTGAGACAGAAAGATTGTTTGAGTCTAGGAGTTTGAGATTAGCATGGACAATCTAGCAATACCATGTCTCTACAAAAAAATTTTTTTTAAATTAGCCAGGCATAGTGGTATGCGTCTATGGTCCCAGCTATTCAGGAGGCTGAGGTTGAAGGCTCTCCCCTGAGCCCAGAAAGTTGAGACCGCAGTGAGCCGTGAGTGTGCCACCGCACTCCAGCCTGGGCAACAGGGTGAGACTCCCATTCAAAAAAAATTAAAAAATAAAATTTTAAGTGTCAGTCTACTTCTGTCCACAAACTGCATCACTGATCCCGACAGTTATCTTGCAAATGTGTTCTTTGTGTCATTAGAGACATCACCGTTAGAAAAGCAGGTCTGCCTTTGTAAAAAAAAAAAAATAGTCTTTTTACTAAGCACAAGGAAAATTTTGTCCCAATGCTGGGCAAACAGGAATAGTGTTGTGAACCTTTATATACACAAATAATGACTTAAGCAAAACAGGCAGAAACACCAAATTGTAAGCATCTTAAATTCCACAGTAGAAGAAAACAATATCTTGTGGGTTTTAATATCAGCAACATGTCCTGGTCATATAACATTATCCATATCTTTATGTTCATGGAACAGCATTTAGATGTTCACAGAAATTTTCTGGTATCAAAAATGAATAACATATTGTATAAACATGGTATAATCAGTAGAACCCTATCTCTTCTGGAGAGCAAGTGTCTTCAGAGTGCATACGTAAATTGATTACTGCAAAAGGAGCATAGTCAAGGATCACCAAAGGGAATGATGCTTTTAGTCGCTCCACTAAATGTGAACACACTGTTATTTGAAAATTAAGCCCCAGCCAGGCTCGGTGGCTCAGCCTGTAATCCCGTGCTTTGGGAGGCTGAGGTGAGTGGACTGCCTGAGCCTGCAGGTTTGAGACCGCCTGGGCAACTTGGTGAGACCTCATCTCTACAGTAAATAAAAAAAATCAGCCGGGCGTGGTAGTGCGCGCCTGTAGTTCCGGCTACTCGGAAGGCTGAGGCGGAAGGATCGCCGGAGCCCAGCAGGTCGAGGCTGCGGGGGCCGGGAGCAGGCACTGCACTCCAGTCTGGGCGACAGAGTGAGACTCTGACTCAAAAAAAATTTTTTTAATAAAAAAATAAAAAATAAAATTAAGCCCCTCCACCACACTCCAGCCTGGGCAACAGAGAAAGATTCCACTAAAAAAAAGGAAAAAAAAATTAAGCCCCTCTATTCTTTTGTTATCATGTCATATTTCACTTTTTCACCTTTGTCCATGTGTTCCCCTCTATTTAATCTGCTGCCTAATATTTCTCATGGTTGCATCTCTTACTTTCTTACCACAGAAAATGCTTAAGCTTAATGTTAGCCTTTTATTCTCTATTAAAAAGCAATACTTTCTTTTAGAATGACTGAAATTACTGGGAGTTTGGTTTTTTGGCACATTGAGTAGTACTGTAGTTTCCAGTGTGTAAAAAAAAATGGGAAAAATTTTAACTTGCAGAAATAAATTATAGATATACAAAAGGAGAAAGAGGCTTAAACATCTTATTATTCTTAAGTTCATATCCATGGAACCCCAAATATGTATCCAAAATCATGGGGGACTGTGGGTTCTTAATTAGTTGTCTGGGAATAGGGCATGAATAAAGTTTCCATTCGATTTTTAATAAAATCTTGATCCACAAAAAGTGACAGAGGCAGACACCGAAGTGACCAATTTTCTAAACATCAACCAAAAGAAAGAAATACAAAGTCCCACACACTTAATAATTTAAAAATCCCGGCACACCTTAAAAGGTGTTTGTGGGGAAGAGACCTCTGATGATGGAGACATGATCTCAGTTATTGGGTCTCTTCTCAGTTTCTACAATAAAATTCTAGCCGCTTCAATGAAATATAAAGACTCACACTTCTTAAAAGTTTTCAGCATACTTCTTGGAGATGCCAAAAAAAACTATGAAGTAAATTCCCAAAACCGAAACATCAGACGATCTTAAATTAACTTGCAGGATTCAAAATGGCCAACCACTTCTCCATCGACAGAGCAGGACTCCGGCCCAGCAAGGTCTTTAATTACAAATACTCTAAATGCTGATGACAATGAAGTTCGACCCTTCAATTGACTGATGGGATTTTTTGGTTTGGGTATACTAGTGGTTCTTAGCCTCAGTTAAGATGTTCCCCAAATAGTCACCCAAAGAGTATATTTAAAATACAGATTCCCAAGAGTATGCTTCCTTTTTAGTGCCCTGAGTATCCGATGTCTTAAATTTTGGGGGGGGCAGCTAGAAACGTTACTGAACAAGCACCCCAGACATTTTGTTGCAAATAGTATGGAAACCCTCTATTGGAAGTACGTTTGTAAGCCACATCAAATTTGGAATGAGATGGAATGCAGGTAAATCATATTCATTTATGAAAATATTTAATATATCCTTTCCACTTCAATTTTTTTTTAGTTAGAGTCTTACTCTGTTGTCCAGGCAGGAGTGCAGTGGCACAGCCATGGCTGCTGCAGCCTCAGCCTGCTGGGTTCAGGTAACCCTTCTGCCTCAACCTTCCAAGTAGCTGGAACTATAGGCATGTGCCGTCACACCCGGCTTTTTATTTTTTTATTTATTGTAGAGACAAGGTCGTGTCAAGTTGCCTGGGCTGATGTCAAACCCCTGGGCTCAGGCAGTCCTCTCACCTCTGCCTCCCAAAGTACTGGGATTACAGGTGTGAGCCACTGCACCCGGCCCCATCTTAATATTTAAATAATGATTTCCTCATTACAGACTTACAGTCTAGTTCTTCAGTTTCTTGATTCCCTAGAAGCTCTCCTTGTAGGATAAATATTTATGCCCAAGGTTAGAATTTGAACTTGATCATTTAAATGTGAATTAACAGGAAAATAACAAGCATTGGCAAAGATAGAGAGGAATTAGAACCTTTGTACCTTGCTTATAGGAATGTAAAACGGTTCAGCCACTGTGGAAAACAATCTGACATTTTCTCAAAAATGTTAAACATAATTGCTCTTTGACCCAGAAATTACACATATAGGTATAAAACCCCCCAAAATGAGAACAAGTAGTCAAGCAAATACATGAACAGTTATGTTCATAGCAGGACTATTCACAATAGCCAAAAGGTGAAAACAGCCCAAATGGCCATCAAGGGATGAGTGGATAAGCAAATTATATTACGTAAATATATTAGGCAAGTAAAGTGGCATATTATTCAACCATAAAAAGAAATGAGATACTGATAAATGCTACAACATGGATGAACCTCAGAAACACCAGGCTAAGTGAAAGAAGCCAGACACAAAAGGAAGCCAAATACACTGTATATGAAATACCCAGAACAGGAGAATTCATAGAGACAGAATGCAGACCAGTAGTCCCCAGAGGCTGGGGGAGAGGGAAACAGGAAGCAACTGCTTAATGAGTACAGGGTTTCCTTTCAGGGTGATGAAATATTTTGGAACGAGACAGAGGTGGTGGTTCCAATACAGGCCACTAAATCGTTCACTTAAAAATGGGTCATGGCTCAGCCTGTAATCCGCGCCTTTGGGAGGCTGAGGTGAGTGGATTGCCTGAGCCCGTGGATTCGAGACCTGCCAGGGCAGGCGAGACCTCATCTCTACAGTAAAATAAAAAAAAAATTAGCCGGGCGTGGTAGCGCGCGCCTGTAATTCCGGCTACTTGGAAGGCTGAGGCAGAAGGATGGCCCGAGCCCAGCAGGCGAGGCTGCGGTGGCCGGGAGCAGCCACTGCACTCCAGTCTGGGCGACAGAGTGAGACTCCAACTCAAAAAAAAAAAAAAAATGGGTCATCCTAGCCAGGCTCGGTGGCTCAGCCTGTAATCCCGTGCTTTGGGAGGCTGAGGGGAGAGGATTGCCTGAGCTCAGGGGTTTGAGACCCGCCTGGGCAACTTGGTGAGACCTCGTCTCTACAATAAATCAAAAAATAAACTGGGTGTGGTAGGGCGTGCCTGTAGTTCCAGCTGGTGGAAGGATTGCCTGAGCCCAGCAGGTCAAGGCTGCGGTGGCCATGAGTGTGTCACTGCACTCCAGCCTGGGTGCCAGAGTGAGCATCCGATTTAAAATAAAAGGGGGGGGATCATTTATGTTATATAAATTAACCTCAATAAACATGCAAAAAAAAGTGTGAATTAACTAATCTGAATTAGCTAATGAATTAGCTTCAATATGTAACGTATAAGATTGAAAATTTCTTTTTCTTTTTTTGAGTTGGAGTCTCACTCTGTTGCCCAGACTGGAGTGCAGTGGCATGCTCTCGGCCACCGCAGCCTCGCCCTGCTGGGCTCCAGCAATCCTTCTGCCTCAGCCTTCCGAGCAGCTAGAACTACAGGTGTGTGCCACCATGCCTGACTAATTTTTGATTTATTGTAGAGACGAGGTCTCGCCAAGTGGCCCAGACGGGTCTCGAACCTGCGAACTCAAGCAATCCTATTGCCTTTGCCTCCCAAAGTGCTGGGATTACAGCCTGAGCCACTGAGTCTGGCTGAAAATTTATTTTTTATTGTATCTGCTACAGGACATAAAATTTCTAACTGAAACCCAGAAGAAAAAAACAATATTCGCATAAACTGTGAATCATCAGCGTGATGTTTAGGAGTAGCCACATTTGGTCTCCTGTGCTTCCAAGTTTGCCTCCTCGTGCCTACTCCGCCTTTAGCTGAGAGACCCAGTGCAGATACTATCTGGGAGGGGCATAACAGCAAGACATTACAGTTATGGACACATTAGCTGTTCTCTAGGTCGGTCCGGAAAGAATGAAGGTCTTGAGCAAAAGAGAAAGGTCTGCTGCCTGAGCCACCTCTTTGCAAACCTAAGACACAGCTTGAGGGCATATGTGTTCTCTTGGAACCAGACACCCGAGAAAGAGGCAAACGCCAAAAGAGAGATTGAGGCAGCAGGAAAATAGGGCTTACCTACTCCATAATGCAGTCCAGTATTTTTCCGACTCCTATTAATGCCAATTTCTCTTAAGTCATTTTTATCTCAGGGATATTGGCAGTATTTGACTGTTATGTAACCACAGATTTATAGTACTAATGCCAACACTTTATTCTTTTCAAAAGCAAAGATACATTATGGAATGCTAAGCATAAAATATCTCTCAGTGAACTTAAAGAGGGTGTGAAATGATAGTGGCACAGAAGTATTGAGCAAGTTTATTTAAAAAGAAAGAGGAAAAGAAAAGCAATGTGTACAGACCTCAGCAAAGATGTTAGGAACAGCTGGTAATAAGATTAATGAAAATAAATAGCTGAATCAAAATAGTTCTTCATCTATTGATAAGTTTGCAAAAAAGCATATTCTACTTTTGGCATTTACAAATATAAATATTAGTTTAAGCTATAAACGAATTCAAGCTAATTCTAAATATTAATTGTACACCTCCTATATACAAACCACTGCAACAGATCAGAAGTGATACTAGCCTCATATCTGAGGAACTTTTAAGAACAAGCATATTGGCCGGGCGTGGTGACTCACATCTATAATCCCAGCACTTTGGGAGGCTGAGATGAGAGGTTGTCTGAGCCTACAGGTTCTAGACCAGCCTGGGCAGCTTGGCGAGACCTCAACTCTACAATACATCAAAAATTAGCTGGGTGTGGTGGTGCGTGTCTATAGTTCCAGCTACATGGAAGGCTAAGGCAGAAGGATCATCTGAGCCCAGCAGTTCGAGGCTGCGGTGGTCATGAGTGTACTACTGCACTCCAGCCTGGGTGACAGAGTGAGACTCCAACTCAAAAAAAAAAAAAATACACATATTGCATGACCATAATAAATTCAAGATAAAACTGTGTTAAAAGCAATTCTTCTTTTAAAATACTGAATTTGTTCAAGATGTAAGCCTTCTGGACACTATTTTATTACTAATTTCTCTATGTCTCCCACCCAAAGGAGACACATTCCTTTTGCCAGCACTGTAAGCACACAAAAATAGGTTGGCTGTGTGGGTGAACGGAGTTACGAGCTCAGCCGAAGTCCAGGGGCATCTTCCTGGGAATATTAGCAACAAAACAGCGTGGGCTAAAGCAGAAGGGAGGAAGAGAAGGAGAGTTGGAGGGAAGGGAAGGGATCCAGCGTAGCCAGAAGGCAGTAGGAGGTGTCAACCTAAAATAATCGAAAGGATCAGAACCCAGTTTGAAAGAGTTTCTTCAAGCTCGAAGCTGAGGATAGACATTCAGGAAACACAGACTCCAAAGAATGGGGTCAGTGCTCCCAAGCTGAAAAGCCAAGGTCTTACTGATACAGGCAAAACACAAATTGAACAGGATTACATGTTCCTTACGGGGCTGGTTTATGAGTTACTGAGATTTGACTAGTTGCAGCTTGTCTTCTTTTCCTTTTTCCAATTTAAAGGTGTATGTTTAACAATCCATGTTAGACAATATGATAGTTGTGAGGTCTGGGTGTAATATGCGTTCGAGAAAGAGGGACGTTAATCTACACTAAAGATCAACTGTTAAGAGGAGAGGGATCTTCTCTGGTGCCATTTAGTCTTTTAAAAAATATTTTACAAAACAACGTAGGCAAAAAAAGGCTCATCTGTAATCAGAGAAACAAAGGTTACAGCTGCCTGCGACAGCACTCAGGTGCTCTAATCATACTCCTTTAAGGCTCAAAATCCTTACCGTTCCATCAGCTTTGATTGTAAATTACTTATTTTCACTGAGGAGATGAGGAAACCAGGCAGAGGAGGGAAACAGAGAGAGTCGGACACATGGCCCCTGGAGACCCCTTTGCCGCAAAGCAGTCAGAGGTCAGCAGTCCTTGTGCACAGGGGTCTTGCTTCGGATCGTGACCACAATTCCGTGCCTGACCACAATTCCGTGCCTGACTCCGAGGCATTCACCAAATTGGCTGGCCTGTGCGGTGTCTTGGGCCCCAAGGGCTAATGGACCCAGCAGGCTCTTCCCTCAGACACTCAGAGGAGTTGCTCGTGACCAGGGAGCTCAGAAAGAATGTCTGTGGAGAGCTGAGACAGAGGCTCTCCAAAGGACATCTCAGTTCTTCATAAGGTCTACAGGGAAACTGCTGACATGGCTCTCTGTGTGTCTTTGTTGTAATTAGTTACTGGCATGGGACGTAAAATCTGAACGCATCTGTGATATCAATTAGCTCGAGCTGCTGTGCACACTTGTGCATGTGCACTTCTAAAAAGGCAGGAAAAGTAGATTTAAGAAAGGAATGAGCACAGAGCCGAGGTTGCCTGAGGCAAAGGCGCAGAAGGGAAATGGGAAGAGACACACTTCCTCGCTTTCCTGGGGCCTGGGACAGGGGCTGTGCCCCCGTGCCCCTGCAAGTCCCAGTGCTACATTTGGCAACATGTGGTTCTTCAGAGTTAAAGAACTCAGAGATAAGAGCCTGGCAGCATGGAGGTTAATGCGTTCTGAAGGATGAAAACGTGCATCCCAGTAACTTGAACACTGTGACAGAGAGTCTGGCGTTATTTCCAGAAGTCAGGCTCAAAAATCTTAGGAATGAAATAGTGTGGCCAAACGAGACAGGAATTTCTGAAAAATGTCAAGATTTTACATTCTTGGGTGTTCATTTGAAACCAACGCTTACATTCTTCTTGATTATTTAAGTCATATGTGCTCAATGTTGGCACTTAGAAAGTAAAAATTGTGACCAGGCTCAATGGCTCACACCTGTAATCCCGACACCTTGGGAGGCCAAGGCAGGAGGAATTGCTTGAGCCTAGGAGTTTGACACCAGCCTGGGCAACATAGAGGGATTTTGTCACTACAAAAAAAAATAGCCGTGAGTGGTAGCACATGCCTGTAGTCCTAGCTACTGGGGAGGTTGAGACAGAAGGACTGTCTGAGCTTAGGAGGTCAAAGCTGTGGTGAGCCAGGATTGTGACACTGCACTCTAGCCTGGGCAAGAGAGTAAGATCCCAATGAAAGAAGAAAGAAAGAAGGGAAGAAAGGAAGAGAGGGAGGGAGGAAAAGATTGCACAGTAATCAAACATTAATATATTTATATATATATCCCAGTAATCTCCAGAAGCCAGAAAAATCAAGGCATTTTATAGCATTGTTCTGCCACAGAGGTTGTGCCTTCTCAACTAGCACTATCACCATGAGGGAGTGAAGTTGCAGCTTAGACACTGTTGGTTTACACCAGTCTATAGAGCATTACTTGTGGACCCCACAATTGACGTGCCCGGGTCATGAATCAGAATTGCAGGCCGAAAGAAAATGTGGAGTTAGTTGTCATCTGCTAATGTGGCAGAGAGGGGCTAGAAACAGTCAAAATTATTCTTTTTAAAAATTCAACCTGCAAGTTCCAAACCTGCTAGACATGGGACGTGAGAAAACCAAATAGCCACAAGTCGCTTTCCTGCAAGTGCAAGATAATAATCGATTCATGACCTTACCCATCCCCCCCACCCACTCTTTGTAAAGTTATCAGTTTACAACTCCTGCTTGTCATGTATATCCTGGAAACAATTTGTTCTTTGAAAATCTGTTTTTGCTGAATACAACCTTGCAAATTCCAAAGAAAAATGGATAGCCATACAATCCGACCCCCTCCCTTACCTAAACTAACATATAAAACCCTTCTCTTCTTTCTCCCGGTTGCTCAGCCTTGGAGCATTGGCCCACTGAGTCACACCGGTGCTAATAAAACACTACTTCCTAAGATAGACTTGGTGTCACGGCCTCTCTGTTTTCCTGCAACACGAATGCTGACCTTGCCTGTACACTGTGGTATGTGCTGCCAGTCGGTGGCCACAGACAGACCCAAAGACCTGGCTCTTGGACTTGAATCTCTGTGTTCAGTAAAATCATTCATGGTTTTACCAGGGGAACAAGTTGCTCTTTTATTTTAAAATTAAATTATTTTAGGGAGTGTCTTATAAAAACACTTGAAAAGTCTGTAATGTTATGATGAGCTGTCACAAACGCATAATATCAGAATGTTAGAACTCAAACAGTCCAGGGTGGACAAAGTGGGGAGGGCGTTAGGTGAAGCTAAGAGCTTTGTCCTCAGCCTGTGAAAAGGCAGGAGCAGGAAGGTAAAGCCTCGGTTCAGGGGAAACAGTCCCAAGACACAGGATGGGGGAGGAAGGCTGCCCTCAGCTCCTTGGGCTCTGCTGGTTCAACTCACGTGAGGAGCTCTTGTTCCAACCATCTCCTAGAAATTGAGCCCGCGGGTTCGAGACCCACCTGGGCAACTTGGCAAGACCTCATCTCTGCAATAAATCAAAAACTGGCCGGGTGTGGTAGCACGCGCCTGTAGTTCCAGCTACTTGGAAGGCTGAGGCGGAAGGCTCGCCGGAGCCCAGCAGGTCGAGGCTGCGGTGGCCGGGAGTGGCCACTGCACTCCAGTCTGGCCGACAGAGTGAGACTCCAACTCAAAAAAAAAAAAGAAATTAAAGGCTCCTCAGCAAAGTGTCTATGAGTTAGTGTGGATTGCAAACAAAAGGCTTGAACAAAGAGCCTTATGCTCACATCGCCCTAGGTTTCCTTCTCATCTCTATTCTGGTTCTACAGCAATCACATAAGAGCCAGTGAGGCCTCATTTGAGCAGAGCTTTCCTCCCTACCCAAGAGCTTTACCCTTCTGCAAAATAATATACAACTTAATACACTGAGCTGCTTCTAAGACTGACGTTTTCATTTTCAAAAATTCATTTCAAAGTATTTGTTAAGTTTTTTTTTTGAGTTGGAGTCTCACTCTGTCACCCAGACTGGAGTGTAGTGGCCGCTCCTGGCCACTATAGCCTCGACGTGCTGGGCTCCGGTGATCCTTCTGCCTCAGCCTTCCGAGTAGCTGGAACTACAGGCGCGTGCTACAATGTCCGGCTAATTTTTGATTTATTGCAGAGATGAGGTCTCGCCAAGTTGCCCAGGCAGGTCTCGAACCCATGGACTCAGGCAATCCACTCACCTCAGCCTCCCAAAGGCGCGGGATTACAGACTGAGCCACTGAGCCCGGCTTTTGTTAAGTTTTTGACCTAAAACCAGAACCACTCTTTAAAAAGGAGATTGTACCTGTACCATGGTCTTGAGTGAATTCCACCAGGTTTGTAAGTGATTTATTATTCCCATGGTATTCTGATGCTAAAGAATGAGAAGTGCACACTTGGCTGGCCTCAGTGACTCAGCCTGTAATCCCAGCACTTTGGGAAACCCAGCACTTTGGGAGCACTTTGGGAGACCACTTTGAATGGCTTGCCTGAGCTTATGGGTTCAAGACCAACTCGGGCAACTTGGTGAGACCTCTCTCTACAATAAATAAAAAATTAGCTGGGCATGGTTAGCACGTGCCTGTAGTTCCTGCTACTTGGAAGGCTGAGGCAGAAGGATCACCGGAGCCCAGCAGGTCGACGCTGGGGTGGCCATGAGTGTGCCACTGCACTCCAGCCTGGGCAATGGACTATGACTAAAAAAAAAAAAAAAAAAAGTGCACGCTTAAAGCTAATTATCATTGTTGAGTAAGCAGCACAACCATTTATTCTACCACTGTAACCAACAGGTAATGAACAATCAGCATTAGAAAAATACCTTGGAAAAGCTGAATCATCTTGCAATGTATTTGTTTATAAATTTTATTAAATGAAAGAACACGATTGCAATGTGGGATTGATGCAAAATAATAACAACTTGTAAGATCCAGAGACAGAATACTAAACATACCTGAACTAACTCTGCCTTTAATTCCTCCTTTTCTTCCTCGGAGAGAATGCTGGAGAAGTCAGCACCGGCTACTCCATCTTCATCTCGTCCCTTCAATGGTTCCGTCTCCAGTAAACCTTTGGGCAGAATCAATAAAACAGAAGGCAAATGTTACACGAACCTAGCCAACTTCTGTTTCCACAGCCCGGAGGATGAGATACCCTTATGGATCCTCCCACAGAAAAACAATGACAAATTTCAGAAAGGACAGAAATCTCCCTACATGTGTGAGGAGCTTCAAGAAAGTAAAGAACACTACGGCATCAAAAAAACAAAGTAAACATGGGAATCCAGAGATGTAAGCAAAGCAGGCTTTCATGGAGTGTCCCGTGTGCCACACGGCCGAATGCGGGCTTGGCTTCTCACCGCCTCATGGGGTGTAGGGTCAGAGGACAAAGCTCAAGGCTCACCCATGGAGAAGAGTTTAAGGTGAGGCACCTGCATACCTCTGTGTCCCTACGGGGCCACACCTGGGAGACAGACGAGCAAGAAATAAACATCTTCCTTCTCCCACAGGGAACTGCAAGGCAAATTGCCCACCTTGAAACTCAGCGCTGAATGGACAGAGGTTCCCCTGAGAAACCTGAGTGGAACTGCCTGTGAACTTACAAGTTGAATGCTCACTACGGGTGGTCCAAACAACCGCAAGGTCAGAATTTAAAATATGAAGGCCTTTTTCCACTCGGGAAGTGGTGATACCCACAGCTGCAGCTGCAGCTGTGAGGCAACATTACAGAAACGTGGCCTCTGGCAGAGGAAGAGCTGGGACAGAGCTGGGGTTGTTGACGCCGTCATTGTGCTCCAGACTAGCCAGGAATACCTCTACTTCTAACTTGTCATGTTGTGGCAGAGAGGGGCTGAAAACATTTAAGATCATTCCTTTTCAAAAATCAGCCTGCAAGCTCCAAACCTGCTAGGCACAGGACGTGAGAAAAACCAAACAGCCACAAGCCGCTTTCCTGGAAGCGCAAGAGAGTAATCGATTCATAACCTTACCCCCCCACTCTACCCTCTCTTTGTGAAGTTATTGATTTACAATCCCTGCTTGTCATGTATATCCTGGAAACAAACTGTTCTTTGAAAATCTGGTTTTGCTAAATACAACCTTGCAAATTCCAAAAAAAAAAAAAAAAAAAAAAGGTATAGCCCAACAACCCCACCCCCTCCCTTACCTAAACTAACATATAAAACCTCTCTCCTCTTTCTCCAGGTTGCTCGTCTTGGAGCATTAGCCCGCTGAGTCACGCCAGCGCTGATAATATGCTGCTTCCTAAAACAGCCTCGGTATCAGGGTCTCTCTGTTTTCCCACAACAATGTGAGACAAATGCCTTATTATTTCAAATAGAAAGAAGTTCCCTGGAAGGACCTCTTAGCTTCTGGCTGACTCCAGTGCCTGTGTTCTCCAGAGGGCCCAGGACACAGGCCCACACTCATCAGCAAACCTCATCCACTATGTGATTCATGATGACTGGCATTTCCATGGGGGAGAGGAAGGGCTTTTAATACATTATCCTGGAACACAATCATCCCTATAGAAACAATTAAATTGGACACCTTCATACATCCACAGGGAAAAAACTATAAACATTTTCAAAGACAGTCTGGGAGTTTATGTTTACAAGCTTCCAGGTAGGAAAGGGTTTTTTAAACAAGACACAGAAAAGGCAAACCATGAAAGAAAGAATGCATAAGATTGAGAATGGCTCTTCATCAAATCATGCTATATGAAAATGAAAAGACAAACCACAAGTTGAAAGAAGAGATCTCATACATATATAATTAACAAAGGATTCCCAGAACATACAGTTCCTACACACCAATTTTAAAAACAGAAATAATCCAATAGAAACACAAGCCCAATGACCCAAACAGATTCTTTATGGGGAGAAATTGCAAACGGTTAATAAACCTAGGAAAACATGTTCGACTTCACTGATTCTCAGGGAAGTACAAATTAAAATTATTTCACTCGCCGGATTAGCTACGAAGTATTGTCTGGACATCGACTCATTTCTCCCTATAACTGGCTTCTTTCTGCCCTTCCCTCAGGGCGCGGCCTCGGCCAAGGCTGTTCTCTGACGCGTACGCATATTCCCAGTAAAGAGTCATCGATGCAGGTGAACCACCAACGCTGAAAGCAGCGTAGGTGGCACTCTTAATGTCAGTGTAAACACTGTAGAGCAATTTGAATAATTAATTTGCTTGATTATAAAACTGCTAGCTGCACTGCCCTGAGGTGCAGATTCTTCACCACCCAGTCAGCCGCCATCCGTGCCTCCTATATGTTCTAATAAACAACGTCTTTCCCTGCTGGATCTCTGGGTGACTTCTTTGGAATAAGTAAACATTACGCACAAGGCTTCTCAGATCTGGGGTCACCGCACTACATGAGTAAACAGTTTGACATTATTGAATATTGGTCACTAGGTGGAGGATAGAAACTCTCGTATGTTGCAGCAAGAATATAAATAGATAAAAATGACTTGGAAAATAATTTAGCATTATCTATTAAAGTTGAACATTCACACACCCCACCACCCAGCAATTCCACTCTATATACCTGAGACACGCTGTGTGAACTTCAGGCGTTATACATGAACATCAGAGGTCACTAACGAGAACTTTCACAGTAGCAACAAACTGCAAAAGTCATGCACGAGTCCATGAACAGGACAATGCACCAGGACACTGTGGTGCATTTGTACAACAAAGACTGGGTAACAGCAAGATGAATGAACTACAGCTACGGGCATGACATGGACGCAACTTGGGAAATGAGACACTGAGTGAAACAATAAAGAATAATAAAGTATCATTCTACCTAAATGAAGCCCCAAAGCACACACAACTGAAATATTATCTAGGAATAAAACTAAAAAGAAAGCAAGGCAAAGATAAAAATGTAGGACCATGGTTTCTTCAGAGAAGGGAGGAAAGGGAGATGGGAGTGGGGGAGCCCACGGGGAAGCCTGTAGGGAACCCCCTAGGGGATTAATGGCCATGCTCCATTTCTGGGACCCCAAATTTCTACGCATGAATCTTTTCTGCACTTTACCTTTACTCTGTAAATATTCTCTTGTGTGTTTATAATTATTTAATCAAACAACTGAAAATGGATTTTGTTTAAAGTCACAAGAGAAAGGTAGATAACGCTCCCATAAAATCATAGCATCTTGGGGTCAAGAGAGCAAAATACGGCCCAAGTGTGCAAAGTCCTACTGCAGCTCGCTGCACGCGCTGCTCCCACTCTTTTGAGTGAGTCAACGGGGTGCCGCTGGCACCTTCAGACCACCGCCATCACGCTACAGGCCCTCGGAAACACGGCATGTTGCTGATCCGTGCCCCTCAGGTGCTCGTCCTCTATTCCAGCGGCCAGCTGCAACGCGGAGTAACCTCCTTTTTTGCAAGTAACACCTGTTCGGTGTAGAAGACAGCATAACAAAAGTATTGACTGGCTAACATCAACACGAACCACACCACCTAGAAGATAAGTACTTTTATCTTTCGTTTCTGATATTTCTTCTGTTTTCTTCTATATATAGAATGCATTTACTGTTGTGAACATGATTTATTTATTCAATAGGATACCATACATAAATGTCTTTTCATGCCTAAAAACACATTCTACGTTTATGTATTTTCAGTAGTTGTGTCTTATCTTGTCTCACGAACGATTGGTCATTCACCCTGTTTGCTGGGAAGCTGTGGTCAACATCTCCCGGTTAAGTCATTAGGTAACATCTTGACGATTTTCTATACATCGGATTACTCAAAGGGCATGAATATTTTGAAACCTACTGTCAAAATTATCACCTAGAAAGGCTGTGACGGTTTTATGCAAACATCCACAAGCTATGAGAATATGGACTCAGGAACTAGAGAGAGCAGATTCTCAGTACAATAATGTAACTAGGTCAATTAAAAGGGAAAAATACTGTCATTTCTTTCTCCTAGTAAATAATTACATTTAATGTGGCCAATATATTTTTAGTCAATGTTCTAAGATACCTATCTACACCAGGAAGCCTCAGCGATTCCAAGCACAGGTACAAGAGATGGGCCAGGAGATATGCTGCCCCCTGTACTAGGGGTTAGGAGACAGCCAAGGGGGACAGCAAAACATTATGGTCTTCTCAGTTCAGCCTTGCCCAGGGGCTTAAGGACATTTCTCAAACTCAGCAGAGCCCAAATCCACAATCTTCCCCATCTTCACAGTTTGAGAAGACATAGTCCGGGGAACAGACAATAGTTTCAGGTACTTTTTATGACATCAAACATCATCAGTATCTTTCTATTTCCTAGGAAGGAAAGAAAATCCAATATCCTATATAATTGATACTATATGAATTGGGAAACTTCAAGTGAATTTAGACCCAGTACCCAGCAGGTAGCTTTTACTTTTTAGGGGGTTGGGGAGGTGCATACACTTTACAAAGTGAGAAACTCTGCACTGGCCTTCCACTGTGATGGGTCACCCATACCAGTCCTCAGAGACATCGTGAATCTTTCACAGTCTCACTGCCAGAAACCACCCATTCAAGAAATCTGCCCGGAGACCAGGTTGTTTATTCATTTAGGTCTAAGTTCCTTATCTTCATTTTCTACTTATGCACACAGTTCCCTGACATATCTGGTCCCAGTGGGTGTTTTCTGAGTTATACAGCTCAACAGAGGTGTGCCATGTAAACAAAAACAAAATGAGACAAGAGTTGCTGTTTTTAGCAGAATATGTTCAATTCACTGGGTTAGGGAAGCAGCAATCAGATGATGAGATCAAAGGGTAATTCTAGAATCATGACGTAGGATTTAAAAAAAAAGGTGATTAACCAGTGACACTAAGTCCAAAACAGGAGGGGAAAAAAAGCAAATGGTAAAATATATCAGGTGACAGATGGTAATGTGAAAAGGGCAATAAAATAAGCATAAAATTACCTAGTTACCATGGAAGCAGATATTAGAGAAGATTATAAACATATTTTTAACGAAAGCAATTATCAGTGGGAAAAATGTTCAAGAATCACAATTTTTAGCAGGTACCAGTATATAATGAACCAACTTCATGAACTTAGTTCTCGTTTCCAAAAATGTGCAAACTGTGCCCCCTCTGTCTGACATAAAGGATAGAGCACTATACTGGGAGTCAGAAGATCTGCAATTCTAGGTATGGGTGTGCTACCAACTAGAAGAGTACATTTGATCTCAAATATCTCATCTGTAAAATGGATACCTCATAGAATTGTTGTTAAGATTAAATGGCATTAAACCAGACAATATATGTGAAACGCTACATACCTTTAAATGTTCCATACAAACAATAATAGCATATTGGTGAAATTTAGGGGGGGGGTAATCATTTTTTTAAAATTAATGTGCTGCCAGGCTCGATGGCTCAGCCTGTAATCCCACGCCTTTGGGAGGCTGAGGTGAGTGGATTGCCTGAGCCCGCGGGTTCGAGACCTGCCTGGGCAGCGAGACCTCATCTCTACAATAAATCAAAAAATCAGCCAGGCGTGGTAGCGCATGCCTGTAATTCTGGCTACTCGAAAGGCTGAGGCGGAAGGATCGCCGGAGCCCAGCAGGTCGAGGCTGCGGGGGCCGGGAGCGGCCACTGCACTCCAGTCTGAGCAACAGAGCGAGACTCCAACTCAAAAAATAAATAAATAAATAATAAATAAATAAAATTAATGTGCTATATTCTCCGTTGCTTTCCCCAACATGCAATATTTTCCTAGCTTGTCTAAGCCATCAGTTTGCCTGAGGTAGGGCAAAAAAGGTAAAAGAAACACAAATAAAAAGTTAGTTTTTAGAACGTTGGCATTTGATATAAGATATGCCAGAACCTCAGGCTATATGAATCTTAGAAAATACAGAAGACACCACCCTTATGGAAACTGGAACTGGCAACCAATTCCTATCAAAACTCTAAGTGCACACACCATAAGAAATAAGATAGACAAGTGGGACCTCATCATACTGACGAACTTCTGCAAAGCAAAAGAAACCATCAAGAGAGCAGGGAGACAGTCCACAAAATGGGAAAAAATACTTGTCAACTGTATATCTGGCAAAGGCCTAAACATCTAGGATCTACAAGGAACTCAAACACGCCAAAAGGAAAAAAACAAAAAACCAGAAAGCCCCATTAAAAAGTGGGCAAAAGACTTGACTAGACACTTCTCAAAAGAAGATATACAGACAGCCAACAGACACAAGAAAAAGTGCACAGCCTCAGGCATCATCAGAGAAATGCAAATCAAAACCACATTGAAGCTGGGCTCGGTGGCTCAGCCTGTAATCCCGCGCATTTGGGAGGCTGAGGTGAATGGATTGCTTGAGCCCGTGGGTTCGAGACCCGCCTGGGCAGTGAGACCTCATCTCTACAATAAATCAAAAAATCAGCTGGGCGTGGCAGCGCATGCCTGTAATTCCAGCTACTTGGAAGGCTGAGGCGGAAGGATCGCCGGAGCCCAGCAGGCGAGGCTGTGGTGGCCGGGAGCGGCCACTGTACTCCAGTCTGGGCGACAGAGTGAGACTCCAACTCAAAAAAAAAAAAAAAAAAACCACATTGAGATACCACCTAACCCCAGTAAGAATGGTCATCATCAATAAAACAAACAACAACGGATGCTGGCAAGGATGTGGAGAAAAAGGAATGCTTCTACACTGCTGGTGGAAATGCAAACTAGTACGACCTCTTTGGAAGACAGTTTGGAGATTTCTGAAAGAACTAGAAATTGACTTTCCATATGAACCAGCAATTCCTCTATTGGGAATATACCCGGAGGAACTCAAATCATTCTACAAAAAAGATACCTACACACACATGTTTGTTGCATCTCTATTCACAATAGCAAAAACATGGAACCAACCATGCGGTCCATCGAAGCTGGGCTGGATAAAAAACAATGTGGTACATATACACAATGGACTATTATGCAGCCATCAAGAAGGACAAGCATACAGACTTTGCAGCAACTTGGATGGATACAGAGTCTATCATACTCAGGGATCTATCTCAGAAACAAAGAACAGAGTACCACATGTTCTCACTCAGAAGCGGAACTTGAACAATTATAACACTATAAGAAAGGGATTGGCAGTAGTGGGAAACTGCCAGGGGAGGGAGGGGCACACCTCATCAACAAGGGTACCAGCATAATGAACATTTGTATACCTAACCCTGAATTGTACCCCACATCTTTAAAAAAAAATTGCCAGAAAGACAACAGACTTGCAAAATAGGCAATTTTCACAGGAGGCAATGTTCTGCCTCTCTTTATTTCTCTTTTGGCATATCAAAAGCCAAGCCTGGGACATCCGGCCAAGCAGTTCCCCTTAGGGACCCAGTGCACTGGGACTTACCAAGGATGTATGTGACTCCTATTTTATTCCTGGGACACAGTGGGAAGAAGAAAGGGACAAAGAGCAAAGAGAAAGAAGCTGCGAGACGTGTGTGTCCAATCTTTCTCTTTGGGCTTTGACCCAGAAAGGATGAAGCATGCTAGATTAATAGAGGGCCCTGCTAGAGATTCTGTTTGCCCCTCCAGATCCATTCTCTACCCTCCTCCACCCTGCCTTGTACCCAGAGATGACTTAAGGATTACATCGACATGCGTCCCATACTCCTGGCCAATTAGGAGCACCCACGGGATATTGGAGGGCAGAAGGGCGTGATAGGCGTGTCCACACCTGACTGCTTCTCTCCCTGCTAGGCTATATTTTGCAATTTCAGCTTTTGGACACCAAAGGCCACAGACAGCTAAGGTGCCCTCCTCTGCAGCTCAGCTCTTGTCCACGTCTAAGAATTTCACCCTCTCCTCCGACTTGTTGACTTCCTACCGCGGTTGTTCTAAGGTAACTCAATGGCCCCTGTGGGTTTTCCTTAACTTTTGCCATTTTTCTAAGAGTCCATTCTTTAAACTGTCTAGCATCTGGCTCCCCGTTCGGAGCATGCCACCCATCTGCTTCTTTTCTGGTCCCTGGCTAGTACAGGAAGCCTGCCCCAATTTCCTTTTTGAACTCGAGTAAGAGATATCTTTCAAGCTTTCCCACACAAATCTGATGCACAGTCACACCACTGTAAACTTGGCAGGTGCAGAGTGCTTGGGCAGAGGGGCCCCAGTGTTTAGTTCTCCGACTCACTCTTCTACAGTCAGTGAACCACGGAGAGGATCCATAACCTCCCACAGTACCTAGGGGGAAATTTGCTGCCTTGGCAGGGCATTGGTGCCCTCCCAACCCCCACCCCCAGCAGGGGCTGGGGTTACTAGCCCTGGCCAGAAGTCTGGATGGAAGAAGTAGAGAGATCTCCCATCAGTGAGAGCCAAGACAAGGCTGAATCTGCTTGTAGGAGCTCCTGGGCCCAAATTAGCGAAGGAGACAACATCATGAGTAATAGCCACAGAAAATGTCAATGTCAGAGGACATCATATTCCCAGCTGCTCAAAGAGCCAGAGGAGAATACAAGGCACCGCCTGGGCCCGTCAGGCGAAATACATACCATATATGCCAGACACACCGGATGCCCCCTTGGCTGTGACAAAGGGAAAGGGTAGCTGAAAAAAGGAGAAATCAGAGCTAGGAGATAATATTACCAAGGAGTTGAGTATTATTTAAAGGGGTCTTAAAAATGACACTGAAATAGACTAGGCTTAATGTTCACTTTTCCACTACTCAAAGCGTACGGACTCATAACCAAATCAGGTATAAACTAAAACAAAACAAAACAAAACAAAAAAACAGCACATGGATGTACACCAATGTGTAGTGTGAAGAAAATCTGCAACTCTGCTATAAGAGTATTTTGCACGTAAAAACAGCCATTTTACTCTCTTTTACATGCAATGCAATATATGGAATTGTTTTAGTAAAGATGACAAATCATCCCAGATCTGATCTGATTATAATGGCAAGAACTGCATTTCTGCATGGGCCACATGAGACCTCTGGAAAGCAGGTGTATGCCTTCAAGCACTCGTTGAATGCCACTACATGCCTGCTTCCACTAGACCTACAAGGGGCCAGAAGGGATTCCGTTTAAGTCCCTTGCATACAGTTGAACAACAGAAGAAACAGAGCCAGATTCAACTGAGAAGTCACTGGGGTCTGCTCCCAGCCTTGTTAATGAAGACACACACTCACAGGACCTGGGGCTCAGTTTTGAGTTACTGGATTCTAACTTAGGCTTGTCCGGCTCCAAAGCCCTTCCTGTCTCTCAAGCATTTGAAGAATGCTGGCAAACATGAATCAATAGATGTGCCTTAGATTAAAGAGCCTCTTTCAACCTTGAGATGAAACCACCCACTGGTATGCACAGATTTTGAGTGTACCCTGTCAAACCCTCCTGTGGACAAGGTGATGCTTCATGGCCATGACTGAGGCAGTACAGGTGGCTTTGAGATAAGATGATTACAATCTATGATTTTAGATAGGTGGTCATTTCCCACATTGTTGGAAAATATGTAAAAGTTACAGAATTTATTTTTAAATAGTAGAATAATCTTGCATCAGCCAGGCTCGGTGGCTTAGCCTGTCATCCCAGCACTTTGGGAGGCTGAGGAGAGTGGATTGCTTGAGCCCACAGGTTCAAGTCCCACCTGGGTAACTTGGCGAGACTGCATCTCTACAATAAATCACAAATTAGCCGGGTGTGGTAGTGCACGCCTGTAGTTCCAGCTCCTTGGAAGGCTGAGGTGGAAGGATCGCCAGAGACCAGAGGGTCAAGGCTGCGGTGACCGGGAGCGACCACTGCACTCCAGTCTGGGCGACAGAAGTGAGACTTCAACTCAAAAAAAAAAAAAAAAAAAAAAAAGCCGGGTTCGGTGGCTCAGCCTGTAATCCCACACCTTTGGGAGGCTGAGGTGAGTGGATTGCCTGAGCCCGCGGGTTCGAGACCCGCCTGGGCAGCGAGACCTCATCTCTACAATAAATCAAAAAATCAGCCGGGCGTGGTAGCGCACGCCTGTAATTCCGGCTACTCGGAAGGCTGAGGTGGAAGGATCGCCGGAGCCCAGCAGGTCGAGGCTGCGGTGGCCGGGAGTGGCCACTGCACTCCAGTCTGGGCGACAGAGTGAGACTCCAACTCAAAAAAAAAAAAAAGAATAATCTTGCATCATATTAGAGAATTAAATAAATCTGGTTGTGTAACCAAGTAAAGAGAGAAAAGCATATGCTTTCAAAAAGAATATAAAAATGTCCTGGGACCTAATAAAAGAAGGAATGCAATAAAGTAGCTTAAATGAAAATTTTCCAAGTCTTAAATAATAGATTTAAGACTGTAATATTTATTACTTAATTATATTTTCTTCATGATGTTTAGTAAAAATAACTTTAGGCATTCCTTAAGATAAAACTTCAAAATATCTACATTTACTCCCCAAGGAAAAAGTTATTGAGCTAATCTCATTATTATTGAATTTATGATTATCTTTAAGTGCACAAAAAAAAATACAAGTCAATTCTAGGAGGATTAAAATTAAGGATATAAAACAAGCCAATTTATTAGAATCATACTTTCTGCACATTTAATAAAACTACAACAAAAACATACATATTATTTCTTATTCATTTCTGCTATTGGGCTGCTTCTCACTCATTTGCTAACAATTTGTATCTACTCTATTAATAAATCAGGTATGTGGTAGAAAGGTCTTTACAGATGTTTTTTTCCTGGTGCCCTGTAGTTTGGGTAGAGACTTCTAATGCCAAGACCAATACCATGGGCAATTTATGCCCCTATATGCAAAAACCAAGGCTTGAACTCTAATGCATGGCATGCCAACACAGTCTAACCCTGGCTCTGCCAAGGGTGGGGATTACCCATTCCAGCCTTTGAAAGTAGAGCAGAGAAATCTACACGCACACACAGGCAACCAGAAAACACACCTCACACTCCCACCTCCCAGGGATCACCACTGCAACACCTCTGTGGACGCTTCTCTGGATCTTTTCCTATACACTTCAGCACACACATTTTTTTTTCACATTTTAGCATCTCTGAAATCAGGATGACTTTTATAATCAGTGATATCTCACAATTAATGGAAGCTTTCTTTCTCTTTGTTAGCGGTATATAAAATAATAGGTATTTAAAATCTTTGACGTATTATATATTATATTATATGTTTATATTTACATATTATATATTTTGATATAGCCATTTATTTAAAAACTTGATTTTTTTCCTGCTATCTGTTTTTAATTTATCCAAAACCCTACCGAAGTTTCCCAATTAGTCCCACAATCTACCTAGAGCTGATCTGCCCAAATCAATATCAAGTCCACAACCACACACCCACCTGGTATGTGCCTGAAGCCTTAAGCATCTTTTTCTCCCGATGAATAATGACTCATGGACGACACCTGGCTCTCTCTCTCTGCCCCATTCATCCCAATATTTTGACAAGTGATCCACTGGGTATTTGCCGGTCAGTGTAGTGACATCGAGGGAGAGTACACCTTTTGGGATCAAACCAATCTCAAGGAGAGTTCCTCCCCTTTTCAACTTTGTAACTGTTATATTTTAAATCTCAGTCTTTTCATCTGCAAAACTGGGATAATAATGTCTACCCACAGGGTCCATTGTGAGAGATTAGAGTTTTGCAAAATGCCTAGCACAGTGTCTGGCATATAATCATCAGTGAGCACATGTTCGCTGCCAGACTGGTCATACTTGGGTAACAGTCTTTCTTGATCAGAGTTATTTAGAAAATGGAAGTGCTACAAGAGAAAAATACAGAAGCTATTATTTTGTCTTCAAGGGGAAAAATAGTTCACTGTGGAGCCACCCACACATGGACCTTAACTAACACCAGCACAAGGTAGTCTGCAAGTACATGCAAAGGAATGCCTGAGAAGCCCCAGGCATGCTTCTCCTTCTAGCTTAATCTGCCTGATCCTTAGGAGGGAGGCCTATGTCCATTTGGCATTGCCCTCTCTGGCCATCGCTCAGTGGACTGGGAAGCGCACTGACCCAGAGGCCGCCTCTGGATTCCTCTCTTGGGATTTTGAACCAGAAGACACAGGACAGATAAGTGGAGTAAGAGTATACCAAGTCCTGGCAGAGCAGTGGGCCTCAGCCTCCTCAGAGCTGCCCTAGGTCACTTATTAGTTAATTCACTCATTCATTCATTCATTCATTCATTTATTCATTCAATAAGCATTTATTGAGACTCTGTTAAGAGCTATGCAGGTCTCTGAGCTCCCTGGAATTTATAATCCTGCCTGTCCTGATGCCTGATTGTTTGACTTCTCCTGAATTTCCATGAGCTTTCTCTTAATCCTTAAAATAAACCTTACCTCTCACTGGAGCTAGTTTGAATGTCATTTTCTTTTTTTTTTTTTCCCCAAACAAGAGCTCAGAGTTAAACAGAGACATAATATCACAGAATCCAGGTAAAAGAGAGATCATTATGAACTCTCTACCAAGTTCAGCTCTATAACTTCAGTGACTTGCCATGACCTGAAATTAATTATAAATTTCATAAATTATGTGTTGCCCCCGTTTAAGATCTTGTCTGATATAAGTGGTCTAGGAACCTAAACCATACCTGAACAATAAACAGCAATTTCCTTCTTTGCTTCCCTTGAACCCAGTCCTCGCCACTCGGCAGAGGGCAGGATGGAAGGCAGCAGTCACCTGGCCACACAGTGTCCCCAGCACGCCTTGACACGGCGGCAGCATTCAGGGTATTTGGGACTATAGCGACCACTTGTTCGTCTGTGGTCTCTGTGTGGATTTGGATGGCAAATAGCATCATTAAGGTTTGGACTTTCAATCATTTATCCAAACACATCCCTGTACATGCACAGAGAGAAGTTGAACCAGGATTCTGGTTCAACCAAAAGGACTGGAGACCCTTCTGGATCTATCTAGAATATCTCTGGAGAGTCAACCAAGATGTCCTTGGAGGTGAGGGTACAGGACTGGTTTCTTGGTGCTTCCTGAGTATGTGAGAAGTTGGGCACAGACTCTGCAACTGTGGGCTTATCTTTAGAAGTTACGTTGCTCTTTATCTGCCCTGAGAAATGACAGATAAGTGTTCTCTACTCCAGACTTTGAGGCTGAGCTCCCTTGCCTGGTCCTTCACAGCTGGGGCCTCCTCAGAGAACAGACCAAGCCAGAATCCATGATGCCAAGCAGATCATAGAGCCACAGGTGGCAGCCGAGGGTATGTGTTTCCAAGCTGATGATGGGAGTCACCGGGGATTAAGCCTGGAGCTAAGGATCAAAGATAAATTGGACTGTTTTCTGAGGAGCTAAACAGTCCGACAGGGGTAAAGTCCAGTTTCGGAGGTCAAGGCTGTGTCTGGGAAAAAAATAAAGCTGGGTCAGAGACACATGGTGAAGACAAGATTTGGAGACTAAGAAGAAAGCACTCAGCATAGTTTGCCTCAAAGGCTCTGTGCAGTCTCCTACAACTTTGAGCTACAATTTGGGCATGCTGGCTCATTCCTGCCCTTTGGATTTAAAGGCTCCCTTCACTGGCACAAGCATCTTCTTCAGGAAGATGACAGTGCCTGGAGTGAAGGCTTGAGGGCTTTGGATGCGGTCTCTCTCAGCAGGGCGTTCATCATACACACTTTATCAGTGCCTGACCCAGGTTCAGGCTCTCACAACCTTCTCCCTTGTGCTCTAGTTGACCGTACGCCTCATCTCCCTTCTAGAATGTAGGCAACAGAATGACAGAACACCCGTTTTGCCCACCTTGGCACACTCCCATGTCCAGGCATGAAGATGTTAGTGCAGACCACAGCTAAGGGCAAAGGTTTTCCCTGTGCCCTGAGCCACTGATAGGAAAACGTCCCTGGAAACAGAAACCCAGGATCAGTCACCTGAATGTCATACTAAGGTGTGCAAAAAATAGGCATTAGGTGATGACAGAGGTCAAGAGACCGCAAGGCTGACACTCCTGTCTCTACCAGTCCCTCCTGGGAGCCACGAGTCCTGATAGGGACAGTTTCTCCCTTCTTCTCCTTTAGATGGACATCTTCGGAGAGATGGCAGTTTCTCCTATCTTCCCCATACCTCACCCCTCTTCCTTTCTCACAGGGAACCATCTTAGATGACCATGTTCATTCCTCCTTATCTTCGGCTCAACCCTAGTAGTATGAATAAAGAATGACTATCAATCTGCTCTTTGCTGTGCTCTCATAATACTTCTAGGCCTTGAGAGAAGGTAATGAGGAACCCCAGACCTTCAACTGCAACCAGTCAGCATAATAACCTACTGTGCTTGAACTTTGTTGGGTTCCTCTCTGTGAATTATGCCAAAGTATATCCTGAAGCTCAGATAAAGGATCTGCCCTGACCTGAAACTGTACTGAAAAGGGCATAACTGCTGCTTCCACTGCAGGAACTTTCTCTCAGCAGCTGCTCAATGACTCTCTTAAGGGAAGAAATAGAATAAATGTGTGGGCTTTTTTTTTTAACCACATGCTATGCACCAGGTGTGTTACATATCTTATCTTTCCTCACCCTCTCCAGAAACACATTAGCAGGTATCATCAAGTACTATAGTGAGTCTGAGATTTTACTCAACTTGCAAGCTTACAAGTTAGCCTGCCACAGTGCCATCGATGCTGGCAGAAGATCCAAGACTCCTGGATCAGAGACGAATGACACAGCACACAGCGAGAATGTCATGTTCTGATTTGTTTCCCCTGCCACCAAGTCCCATGGAGGGAGCCATGGAGGGGCCTAGACAGATACTGCATATAAAATGGGTTTGCAGCCCAGCTAAAGACCCCTGAGCTCAGGGAATCAAAATCTTTTCTAGTGGGCAGTGGACACACCTGCCTGCTCTTTGTTCTGAAGGAAGAGGTTATCTTTATTATACTGGACAGTAAGCAAAGCTGACTTCTGATCTAGTGGGAGACACTGTCTCTGTCTTCCAAGGCTGTTTACCATCAACATTCTCTAAATGAGAGTCCAAGAAAATGGCTATCGGTGTCTCTGCTTGCAAGATGTGCAGAAACACAGGAGATCAATGAGTTGTTTTCCATAGCTAGTATTTTCTCATTCTCCAAAGAGGAAATGATGGTTTAGAAGGTTGAATTAACTTGCCTAAGCTCACATAGTTGATGAGTGGTAGACTTGAGATCTTAATACAAATCTGTTAGGTTACAGAATCCATGCTATTTTGACTTGACGACCACACCTCATGCAGAGACTTGACAGGAACTAAAATGTCCCAAGACCTCCATCAAATAGTCTGCTCACTAGGACTAGGGCTTCCTAAAGGCCAAGGCCTGTAGCTTTAATAGCTGCCATCTGTCACACTGAGCACTGAGGAAGGGTCTAGGGTGGCTTATGTCTCCCAAACTTTCTCTGACAGGACTTGCTCATCTAATGTTTGTTGAAGTAATCCCCTAAGATTAAAAAAAAATCAAACTATTAAGTCTTCTTGATGCCTTTTTCTTTTCTTTTCTTTCTCAGTTGGAGTCTCACCCTGTCGCCCAGGCTGGAGTGCAGTGGCACACTCAAGGCCACCCCAGTGTCAGCCTGCTGGGCTCCAGTGATCCTTTTGCCTCAGCCTTCCAAGTAGCCGGAGTTATAGGAGTGTGCTACTACGCCTAGCTAATTTTTCCACCAAGTTGCCCAGGCTGGTCTTGAACCCCCAGGCTCAGGCAGTCCTCTTGCCTCGGCCTCCCAAAGTGCTGGGATGACAGGTTGAGTCATGGAGCCCGGCCGATGCCTTTTTCATAATACCTGTCATATTTGTCTATCTCTGAATTTTCATTGCCATGACAGTGATTCAGGCTGTTATCCCTACATACTTGGACTACTAAAATCCCAGCCAAATTTCATCTCCCTGCTTATATTCTCTTCCCTTACCATCCAATCTACACAACACTCAATATTTTGAACACATTACTATCATCATGTCAAAACTCAGTTCAAAAAACATTCCATGAATGTTTGCTTCCTTTTTTAGGAAAAGAGGAAAGACGGAGGGTAAGAATTTAATTTAGTCTTCTATAACCTCAGAAGCATCTTCAGATAATATTCTTCGTAAAAAGCATAAAATCTTTTGACTGAAAACACTGGCTCCCAGTACTTTGGGAACATTACTGCTTCCAGCATAGATTTGAAAATTCTTATTCAAGCATTCAAAGCCTTCCACAGCTGGCTACAAGTGATGATTCCAGCTGGAGTGCCTATGCTTTTTCCAGAAAGCTTCTAAGCCAGCCAGGCTGTCACATGCAATGTTCCTCAGCCATGTTCTATTCCATCCTAAGCTTTTAGTGCCTCTCTGTCACTCTCAAAAACCTCCTTCCTCTTTCTCCTTAGTTTCTTTTCTAAGAATCCTGCCAAGTTGTCACCACCACTAGAATAACAAGTATCATGTTGTGTGATTTAATTTGATCTAAAATGTTTACTTTTTAGCTTCTACACAAGTACTATTATATACATTCCTAGGTATGTTTCTACCATATACTATTTATAGTAAAACTACATTATACATTACACTAAGAAACATAATATTACATATCACGACAATTACAGTTCAATAGTTTATGAAGAAGATATTTCAGACACTTCCTGTAAACACTTATTGTCCTTCTTAAAATATAGAACACATGAGTCACTGCTATTAATAGTATTGCTTCCTGAAGATTTGGTTTCATTTAATAATATGGCTTTAAAAAGAAATTATATCTGCAATGCTCATCCAGAGAATGTACTAATCAGTTGAATAAAGAAAAATTTTATGGGTTTTTTTTTCTTTTTTTTTTTTTTGAGTTGGAGTCTCACTCTGTTGCCCAGGCTGGAGTGCAGTGGCACAATCACAGTTCCTGCAGCGTCAACCTCCTGGACTCAGGTGATCTCCTGCCTCAGCCCCCTGAGTAGCTGGGATTCTAGGCCCACACCACCACGTCCTGACAACTTTTTGTAGAGACAAGGTCTTGCTATGTGGCCCAGGCTGGTCTTGATTCCCTGGGCTCAACCAATCCTTCCACCTGGGCCTCCCAAAGTGCTGGCAGCCACTGTGTCCAGCCAAAAGATTTTATGCTTTTTAAGAAAAATTTTACCTGAAGATGCTTCTGAGGTTACAGCAGATTAAATGAAATTCTTATACTCCGCCTTTTCTTTTTTACTTAATACGCTGCTTAACAATCCAAATCGTTAGATACTGATTATAACCGACTCTAATTTTTGAAGAAAGGTTTGTGACTGACCAAAACCTAACTATGGCTAGAAATGGAAGCGACATGCTATTACACACAGAGACCAACAAACACATGGAACTACCTCCTTCCTTTCTCATTCATCCATACACACCAAGTGACCATCTTTTGACTGCAAGAAGAAACAACATACTACTGACATAAAGTTTTCAGGTTAACTCTGTATTGCTGAAGTCACAAAAATTTAAAGGAATATTCAAGACAGCAGAAAGCATATGGCACCCAATAGATAACTGAGTATCACAAGGTCTCGAAGGGTAGGCAACCTTCAAGGAGCTCAAATCAGTCAAAAGTTTTGGGACACACATAACCCTACACTACTTCTGTGGCCGAGATCTAAGCAGGACTCCCACTCACCTCCAGGGATAAGAATCTCAGAGAGCCTGAACCATTCCCTTTCCCCAAGGCCTCCCTGGTCCCATGCACAACCTGTGCCTGGGAATTTGAAGTGATGGGTAGGACCACTTGGGGAGGGCCATGGGAGTGGCTTGTTTTGGGACCTCATTTCACTGGGCTAACCACAGAAAATGTCACTGTGTGAAGACAGAGTTTTAATTACTGTGGAGGACCAGCTGGCCTTTAAAGCTGGGATGCCCCAGTTGGCTACATGGTTGAGAAAGTGCCTATCTCAAGCCTTTTTGGTTTTTTTGTTTTTAGGTCCATAGATTTTATTTCATCAGTTCACACTATAGTTATCAGCCTCCAAGGTGACAGTTTCTACTAACAAATCTCCAGGGAGATTGGTTTGACTCATAGACTAAATACCTTAAGGCAAGTTCTGTGCTCTTTCTTTCCCTAGAACAAAATCTACTCGGGAAACCAAATGAACAGCAAAAGATTATCTGGTAAGCACTGTGAAGAATAAAGAGAGCTGGATGATTTTTAAATATTGTGACATTTACTATGCAGCATTTTCATTGCACGATTCACTTTTTAAAAATTCATAAGAGTATGAGATACCCTACTGTTTGTATCACCACGATCTTTTTCATCCTAGGTGCTCAATAAATATTTGTGGCATAATTTAATTAGCTATCATAGCCTTACATGGTATTATTAAAATACCTAGAAATTAAATCTGATACTTTACTCACTTAGGTGGGGGGGCAGGTCTCTTTTCACAGTTTTGAAGGTAAAATAACCAAGACTTACAACCAATACCATGGCCATTAACGGGGTGGTACATTCAGTGTGATAGAGAAGGGACAATCAGAACACATCAGTACATCAGCTCTATGCCGTTTTAGTTACTGTATTTTGACCCTTCAAAGACAACAAGGTCTGACAATCAAGTTCACGAAATTGCCACCGTCTGCTTACACTGCCAGCTGTACAAACAACTTGGTAAGGTTTCACAACCTTGGTATATCAGTGTCTCACAGTTGTGTTCATGTCGATGTGCTGCAATGTCTTGTTGAGTGGTGTTCATCATTGTTGCATGCCATCATGAGAATGTCAAAGCTTAAATTAGAGCAACAAACAAACATTAAATGTTTTTGTTTAGCTTGGCAAGAGTCAAAATAAAATCAGGAACACGTTAGTCCAAGTTTACAGGGGTGATGCCATGAAGAAAACGGCAGTGCACAAATGGATTAAACCTTTTTTCTGAGGGAAAAGAAAATGTCACTGATGAAGAGAGGTGAGGATGGCCAGTAACAAGCAGAACTTACTCACTTTGCAAAAATATGTCAAATTGTGCATCAAAATCATCAGCCGACTGTGAGTTGCATAGCAGACATCCACAGAGAAACAGGAAAATCTTAACTGAAAATCTTGGCATGAGAAAATCTTGGCATGGTCCCGAAGGAGCTCTTGCAACACAGTCTGTGAGGGCAGTTTTAGTCAGTAAGCAAATGACTGTATTGGCACACCCTCCCTACTCACCTGATCTGGCCCCCAGATGGACTTTTTTCTTAACCTAAAGATAAAAAAAAAATGAAACAAAGACATGTTGATGACATTCAGGACATCAAGGGTAATACAATGACAGCTCTGATGGCCATTCCAGAAAAAGAGCTCCAAAAATTGCTTTGACAGGTGGACTAGGCGCTGGCATCGATGCATGGCTTCCCAAGGGGAGCGCTTCAGGGGTGACCACAGTGCTATTCAGCAAGACGTGAAAGAAGTGCAACGTGGCACTTTTTTCCTCAGATGAGTTTGTGAACTTAATCGTCACGCCTTGTACATTAGCCACAGGCCTGCTTTCCATTGATCAAGATTCTACTTGAGTTTATACCTTTCTATACCCAGATAATACAAATACTAAATTCTTACTACCTTGGAAAAAAGCCAAGAAAGTAAAGTGAAAAAGATTAGGATGACAGGCTCTTCATGACATGACAGGTGACACGACAGGTGACCATAGAATGTTTTTGCCATCTGGTAGCTGAAGATACTCACAGCAGGATCTTATCCGACATCCTGATAGGTTGAAAATACATGTATACCTGAGAATGTCTGTGGTCGAAAGCTGTCTCTTCATGTCACCAGGATGTAGTTGTGTTATATTTTCCAACCTTCATGTTAACATATGCTGCTTAGAATATACCAATAAAAGAAAACTCTACTGGACTATAAATACTGTAAAAATTGTTTGAAAACTGTTTTAGAAGTAGGTCAAGGGACGCATAGGAGATGTCAAGTTTTCAGAAACGAAAGCCAGAAACAGAGACACGTAGATTCCTTACAGACAAGCAGTAGATGCGGTCCTCCAGAAGCTTCTTCTGAGTTTCACTCCAGTGGGGCCAACTTGGATCCCAACCAAGGAGTGAGCTGCTCAGCCCTGAGCTTTTATTCCTGACATGAGGTCACATGGCCCTGCTGGCACCACAATTGTTACCAGCATTTCGGCGACACAGTCAAAACCATGGAGACAAACTCTGAGTCAGTCTGAAATTAAAAGATGTAAAGCATTTATCATAAATCTCCTCAGCATCTCCAGTTTCTTACGTTCAAATACAAGATGAAGGTATCTGGGATATTCTTTCCACTTCAAATCATTGTTTGCTATGCTTAAAGGGGACAGTGTGACATGCAGAACATAAAAGCATATTGGATAAGACTACAAGTCAGATCAAAATAACCCCAAAATAAAGTTACAAAAACACAGTAGCCAAAAATACATAAACAACAAGCTAAATGGTTATGTAAAAAACAACAACAAAAAACACCCCAAACGGTTAATGTTCCCCTAGGAACTTCCTTCTCTGAACAAACTCCCACACTGCATGAGGAAAGAAAAATAAAAACGACTGCAGGTATAGACCAACCAAAAATAACCATCTAAACCCTTAAATTATCCTCTTCTCTCTTCCACCTCATTTTACAATGCCACCTCCACCACCACAGAAACACATATTCCAATACACCTCTCATGGAACTTGGAAAAGGAAGCCAAACCTGACAAAAGATGGACTTCCAAATTTAGCACTCAGCCTTGCATTTTCACCCTAAGCAACAAGGGAGACAGTCTCACGTATATTACAAGAAAACTCCAGGGTAATGAATTATCCTGAATTCAAACTCATGTATAGAAAGTCACACTCATTTTAGTTCTTCTCCTTCTCATACCATCAAAAGTAGTCTTGAGAACAGGATTTTCCATTTATTTATTCAGTCACCTGAGTTGTTGGGAGAAATCCCAGCTGTAGCCAAGGGCTCTGGGACCAGTTTCTCATCTCCTCCAACTCCTGAGGGAGTGAGATCAGCTTCACTGGACAGGCTACATTCCATCCTAAGTCATTACTTAAATGCTCACTGATCTTGTAAACTGCTAGGTCACCCTTCAGGGCTGGTTCAGGACAAAAAACTCCCTTGGCAATGGAGAAATCCAATATGAACACGAAGCCGGACAAACTGTAACCTTTTCCCCAGGACATATTTAATGAAAGGGGTAGATAGTAAGAAAGATTTCCTCAGACAGGCCGAGTTTCTTAAAGTTCTTCAGTCTTTATACAACATCAAAGCTATGGCAAAGGTTAGAGACTGATTCCATGATGTAGCCACCGATGCGTCAAGCCTGGACCCATGCCTGTCGGGACTGCAGCCAGACTCAGAGGCTGGAACATTTGAAAAGCACTGGTCAGAAGTATAGACAGTCTTCCCTTTATTTAAGCAAATCAGTGACCACATTTCTCCAGCTTCCCTTATCAGATCTTCAGCATTTCAAATAGCTACTATTGACACTGTCCAGGAGAAAGTTCTGTTTTCTCCTGAAACCTGGGTAGGAAAAAATATGCTAAAGGAGACAGAAATATGCATCTCTGAATTGTGACATATTTAGCAAAAATAAGATATACAAGAATTAGAAAAGTTTAAGGCAAGTGACAGGCAAGAAAATGCAACAGCCAAATGAAATAGAAAAAGACACTCAACCTCACTCATAATAAGGAAAGTGCAAATTAAAAGCACAAAGATATACTATTTTTTAATCTAAGATATTTGCCAAGAGGCAAAGACAGGATAACAGCCTGTGTTGATATGGTTGTGAGAAAACGGATCTTCTAACACATCGTTGGCTTCAGCGCTGTGACAGCTGATTTTGGAAGAGCCTTTGACCCTGACAGTCCACTCTTGAGAATCAATCCGACGCAAAAAAAAAGGTGCAGACCTGAGGAGGTATGTATAAAATCATCGTTGGCAGTAGCAGAAAACTACAAGTCCGAAAGCCCGTCAGTGGGCAACAATGTTCAAGTTCAACATGCCCACACTGTATACAGTATAATTTTTCAGTTATTAAAATAAATCAATATAATTTAAAAGTTGTTGGAGCCCCCAAAACAGTTTAAGCCTTAAAGGAGAGGTGACTATGATCTGAGTCACACATGGTTACAATTTCTGTTTCTCAGATAACAGATAAACTCATTTTCTTATTGTTCATGTTCTGTACAATGACCAGTGAGAATTAAATGATGTGAGAGATAAAAATCTCCTGCCTTTTTAATGACCCTGGTTACAGATTAACTTCTTTGTTGTCCTTCTTTGCTTAGACCAGAATAAAAGAAAAATTATTACAACTCTTTACTTTTTTTAATCATTTTTTAAATTTTAAAGATGTGTGGTACAATTCAGGATTAGGTACATAAGTGCCATCGTACAGGTGAAATTTGGGCCTCCCTTTGGTCCCCACTTATCCTGATTTGGGACCAGGTAACTTTATTGATGTTATGTGGGCCCCTTCCTCCCCTGGCAGTGTCCTACTACTGCCAATCCCTTTCTTATAGTATTATGATAAATGTTCAGGAACCGCTTATGAGTGGAAACATATGGTACTCCGTTATTTGTTTCTGTGACAGATCACTGAGTATGATAAGATTCTAAATCCATCCAAGTTGCTCCAAAGTCCATAATTTTGTCCCCTTTATGGCTGCATAATATTCTATCGTGTATATGTACCACATTTTTAAAATCCAGCCCACTTTTGATGAACAGCACAGTTGGTTCCGTGTTTTTGCTATTGTGAAGAGTGCTGCAATAAACACGCATGTGCGGGTATCTTTTTTCTATTTCATCCTTTGCAACAAATGTTAACTATGCCCTTCCAAAAAAGAAACACAGACTACAACCAATCAAATAGTTGTGACTATAAGCCAACCTGGGATGAAAAATGTAATCCTGCTAAAAGCTCTTCTGCTCTGTCTGTATAAGTGAAACCTTAACTTCCCTTCTTGGAACGTTCCTTTGGAGTTGGGGTGTCTGGGTGAGCTCATCCTCACACTATGTGCTTAAATAAGCTCTCTTTAAATTAAATTGTTACCCTTTGGACTATTTTAAGTTGACAAAATAATGAATTGGATTGACATATATTGAGCAGGAGGAATTTTCATTGTATATTGCTAAATGCAAAACTCAAGTTGCTGAGTCCTGTCTGTGCAAGAACTATTTGGAAGAGCAGTAAAATACCTTTCGTATGTGAACATGAATGTCATGAGCTTGTATGAGCACTAAGAAAGGCGAGAAAGGACACACACTGAATGGTTAATGCTGGCTCTTGCAAGAGGGTGAGATTGGAGGGAGAAGATTAACCCTGCTTTACATTCCTCTCTACTGCTTGACTAAGAACAATAAGCACACAGTAATTGTTTGAATTTTTAAAAAGATTGTATTTGCTCATTCTGGAGATAAATAACTATTGGGGAACATTTAAAAATTGGGACATGTTGAATTATTCAGAAATAGGTACATCATTTCTGTTTTCTGAAAACATTTCTGATACTTTAAATAAAATATTTTTCAAAGAAAATATTTATTTAAGTCTGTTTTTGGCTGGTACAATTACAGACCATTCTGAACACATTTTTTAACAAATGATTGAATCTGGAACTATTTCTTTTTAAGTAAAAGGTCCAACGATCTTAAAAATTCATTAATGGAATGTATGGCCAACTAAACATAGCAACAGAAAGAGACCTAAGTTATTTCGAAATCCTTCCCAGACAGCAAACGAAGCTCAAAAATGAATCTGCAAATAAGATGGCTGACGGTGGTCTTAAGAATAATCGTGGCTTTAGAAATACGAGTTCCCATGAAGACAGTGCCACTTGAGAAGTTTAGCGTGGTCTGGCGACTGCGAACCATGACAATGACTGCAGGCTGCTCTCGACTCCCTGTAAACCCAGTCTAGGCAGCATGGAAACACAACAAGAGCAAGCTGCAAAAAGCGCCCAAATATAGACTCCAAAGCATTTTTATGCATTTCAACCATTTTTAAGTTATCATCATCTTATATCCAACATTTTGGGATGTAAGTGCCGAGTTCTAGCACATCTCACTTGTGCATTTCAGCCAAGCTAAACTTAATCTCTCTCCTTTTTAGTTTCACTTAGCCTGATGTCTCTCTTTACATAGAATTCAATGTGTGACTTTTTCTTGGTCCTACGTGCCGTATGAATACCAGTCGTTATTTAGTAAATCGTACACATCGAGCAAAACATTTTTTTTAGGCTACATTATTGGTAAAAATTAAAATCAACAAAACCCAGTCTTAGATCCTTCCATCTAAAGTCCAATAAACCGAGTAGCTAGAATTGCTTAACTAAAACAAAACCCCTTAGCTTTCTCCTTAGAATCAAGGAAGCATTCCTTCTCACCAGAATCAGATTTAGTTTCACAGCAGGGTCCAGACTGTAGACTCTTTGTCCAAGTGCAGGACGAGGTCGGTAATGCAGGTATGCTAACATGTTCCTGGTCCTCAGGATAAAGGACGATCAACTAGCCTCATCCCTTTTGTATGACTACATTCGGGATATCTGGCCTCTGCCAATCAGATGCCACTAGAACCCTTTCCCCCAGCTATGACAATCCAAACTGTCTCCAGACATTGCCCAATGTCCCCTGTGGGACAAAAACCAAGCCACTGAGGAAGTTCTACTCTGACGCAGAGACAGGCTATGTCCGTCACTTTGGCTGACACTTGTGTTCACCATGTATCAGGCACTGAGCCGGGAGTTTGGAGCGTATTTTTCACACGGGTAGGTATCTCTATCCCTAGTTGACAGATGAGAACCCTGACGTTCACAGAGAGAAAGTGGTGGGCCTGGGTTTATCTGCCTCTCCTAAACTCAAGTGACCAATCACTCCCTGGCCCTCCCAGCTTTAGAAGTTGGTCGTGTGTCTGTGGGCATGAGGCCTAAACAGATTTCCCCTACCCTATGCATGCAAGTATGTGTGTGCAGGAATAGAATCGGCTAGTCACTCCACCCGAGTAAGACAAAAAATGAAGGAGGGGACATTGTAATTTTCTCATCTCCAGTAAAGAGCTGAAAATCATTCCTCAGCCTAGCCACCACTACAGGCTTCAAACACTATACAGCACGCCTGTGGAGACAGACACAGAAGACACAAATTGCCTGAAAGGGTTTAGAGCGAGCATGGTAAAAGTCTCCCAACAGCGGATGGCCCCTTGGGTTTCCCTGCTGTAATCAGGATGCCCTGGAAATGAACTGCAGACCTCTGTCCCTGAAGGCAGATGGAGCTTCATCTCCTTCTCTCAGAGGGCAAAGCAAAGTTCAAGCTCACACTCAGATCCGGCAGGGAGCCCTGGTCTTGGCTTGAAGCCCAGGGTGCAATCCTAGTTCCTGGTAGGCTTTGACTGTGTTGACCTTCCCAGATCCTGGCTGCTTCTTATTTAACTGGTGCCAAGGGCTTATTCTGAGGTTCCAGGGCTCACTGCTTCCTTGGCCGGCCCCACATTGACCGAGAGTGGCAGCGTTTGCCCAGCCTCACCTGAGTGAGCTCTAGTAGTGAGTTGTTGTTAATCACACTCTGTTGTGACAGCCTCTGCCTTCTTCTTCCATTTCCTTTCCTCTGGAGACAATAGTGATTCTGCTGTTTTGGGTCATGAACACTAAGTGCCTTTTTGAGACTCTCAGAATTGGATGGGGTAACCTCTCACCTCTGAGACTTACAGGGCTTCAATTCTCTTTGGACTCTCATCACCACTTCACCGTACACTCTGTTTGCACAATTCCTGCCACCACTGATCATCTGAATCCTTAGCACTAAAATGTAAAAAAGAAGCAACAGCCAAGTGGTGATAAGCTTTTGGGGTACAACTTAGTTGAGCATAATCATTGAAAAGGCACTCTTGTTTCTCAAGTGTGGCCTAATCTTAAGAAAATATTAAATTATATTTCATTTCATAAATAGCAAGTTTGCATACTTGATTAGTACTTCATGATATATCCTACCTGGGGTGGAAAAAAGACTTTGCTTAAACATATTTCCTTCTGATAGACTATTCTGCTTCTCAAGTTCCGAACTCTACACTTTTTGAGAGACTTTTCTTTTGGGCCTGTCTCTCGACTTGGGGGCAAATATCTCCCTAAAATTCTCCCTGGTAGAAAAATAACTCAAAATAGAAGTAAAAATGAGTTTCAGAAAGGTTACTTTTCTTGGCACTTCTGAGTTTATGAACTTGTTTCATACCCTTGATATCAAGTTGGATTGCATGGAGTAGTTTAGAGATATTAAATTAGAGCATATGAAGCAAACAGACCTGCCAAAATGAAAAACTAAGATGACTCAAGGGGTTGGAAGGTCAAAGCGATAAAACAGATTTTCCTCTGGAAAGGGGCCAATTCTGGAGAGGGCTCACAAAGCAGCTGTTCACAGGGAAAGGGCAGCTGACTCTCTTCTCAGCAAGCAAGGGAGACAGACTAAAATTTCAGCAAACATGACTACGCGTGAGCTTCAGGAAACATTTTCAGGTTGTAAGTTAGATGCCGCTCTATACATATAGAAAAACTTGGGAAAATATTTTCTGGTAGTCTTGGGGGAGATTCACCACATGTTCTGTTTAAAGACACAGAACTGGCCAGATATCTCTGAATAGTTTTACTTATTTTTATTTTTGGAGTCAAAGTCTCACTCTGCTGCCCAGGCTGGAGTGCAGTGGCACGTTCATGGCCACTGCAGCCTCGACCTGCTGAGCTCAGGCAATCCTTCCGTCTCAACCCTCCAAGGAGCTGGAACTACAGGCACGCGCTACCATGCCCGGCTTATTTTCTGAGTAATTTAAAGCTCTTTTCTCTTTGTCCTGCCTAATGACTTAGGAATATGGCTACACCTTTGATACCAAGGGAGAGGAATTCCAATACTGGGTCTGCGGCTAATTGGCTAAGTGGTTCTGGCCAAGATTCCTAATCACTCTCATCTCCAAGTCTATGTGTAAATAAGGGTGACAGCATATCATCCTTATAAATCTGTTGAGATACCATGGTGATGGGTGAGCTGCAGAGTCTAAGAATAGTCTGATATCAAATACAGAAATGAGAGGGAAAAAGGAAGGTTCTATTTTTCTCAGAAAATTTGCTGTACAATTTTAATGGAATCTGATAACACCAAAATATATATTGCTGATAAAATAAGTATCTATTTTAAGTTATTAAATGTCATGTGTTTTATATAAACTAACAGAAAACAATTTAATAACCATTTAAATATACTACATTTCTTAAGAATAGTTCGGCGATTGGTAGTTTTACCTTGAGACAGGCGCCCAGATGACAATTATTTATACTTTTTATTTGTAGGGCACATACCAAAACTCGTTTATGCATTCAAGCTATAATTAATCTTACCTTAATAAAGCAGTAATTAGAACTTTGGAACTTCTCCAGATGTTACTGTGACTAATATGTTTATGTTTGATCTTATTTTCTCTCTGTGGCAGTCACAAGAATTAAGGACATAGAATTAGGATCTAAAATAAAATATAGACATTCCTGAAAACAACCACAATTTTGGAAGCTATGGAAAGCATACCTTTTCTTGTTACCCTGATTGACACATGTAGAGTCAAACTTAAGGGCATTACTCCAGAACTACTGAAGTAGAATCATTGAGGTCAACCCTGCACATCCGTGTTTTGCTAAGTCCCACAGGTGACACTGATGGACAGTCAATGCCAAAAACCTCCAATTTCAAATAATACAGTATAATGTAAGGGGCATCACTGTGATCCCACTCTTCTGGGATCTGGAGACACTATTATTAACAGAGCAACAGGGTCTCTGCTCTCATGAAGTTTAAGAGACACATGACAAGCACTGTGACAACTGACCCAGTTTGACAGTGCTAACAGGGCATTGTGACAGAGTGGCTGGACACAGGGCTTCTGCCTCTATGCAAGACCAACAACAATTTGAGAAGTTAGGGAAAGCCTCTCTAAGATGCATCAGTGTGCTGGCCTTGGGAAGGAATGCCATGAATACGCCAAAAGAAAAGAGATTTCTAGGGCGAAGTAACAGCTAGTTCAAATGCCCTAAGGTTGGTACATCAAAGACTCAAAAAGATGCAAGTGTTGACCACAGCCAGACAACAATGCAATGTGTTTGGTATCATCAGAGAGTTTCACAGAAGTGCCTTTTTCATAGATCTAAAATTTACGTAAACCACTTAAAAATGACTTATTGTATTCAAAATATTTCTCTCATTGATGGGTGACACAAAATACATAGAATGTGTTTCTTGCCTTCACAGAATTTAGAGATACTCAAAGTATTCAGTGTGAAAATAAATATGACTTAAAAGCTGCTGGAACCCAAAGCACGTTAAGCCTTGAGCGAGATGTGACTGTGATGTGAGTCCCATATGTTTACAACTTTTGTTTTTTAGATCATAGACCAACTTATTTCTTATTTTCCTTGTTCTGTACAATGACCAGACAGAATTGAATGTTCACCAGAACCAAAATCTCCTATCTTCTTAATTAATGACCTTTTTAAATATTTTATTTTATTTTTTTGAGTTGGACTCTTACTCTGTTACCCAGGCGGGAGTGCAGTGGCATGCTCATAGCCACTACAGCCTTGAACTGCTGGACTCAAGCAATCCTTCCACCTCAGTCTTCCAAGTAGCTGGAAGTACAGACATGTACCACCATGCCTGGCTGATTTTTTGATTTATTGTAGAAATGAGGGCTCGCCAAGTTGCCCAGGCTGGTCTCAAACCCCTAGACTTAGGCAGTACCTCTCGCCTCCACCTCCCAAAGTGCTGGGATTACAGGTGTGAGCCACTGTGCCAAGGCAACCCTTGTTAAAGATTAACTTTCTCTCTGTTGTCCTGCTTTGCTTAGACCAGATGACAGAAGACCCGTAATTATTACACCCCCAGGAACAAATGTTAAATGCGCCCTTTCCCAAAAGAAACACTGCCTGGAACCAATCGCATTGCTGTAACTATGTGCCAACCTTATATATAAAAAAAAAAGTTTAATCCTGCGAAAAACTCCCCTGTCTCTGCTTATATAAGTGAAACTTTAACTTCCCTACTTTGGACAGTGCCTTTGGAATTGGTATTTCCTGTTGGGTCATTCTCACATTTTGCATTTGAATAAACTATCTTTAAATTAGATTCTGAGCCTGTTATTTTAAGTTGACATCAGCTAATTATAAACTTTTAAAAATAGCGTTGAATGTTCTTGCCAAGTTCTACACAATGGGTTAATAAGTGCAAATAAGAAATGTTTAATTCCAGCCAATTCCACCTGGGCCCTTGGCTTACCTCTGTAATCTCAGAATTGGGGGATGCTGAGGTGAGAGGATTGCTTGAGCCCAGGAATTTGAGATTTGCCTAGGCAATAGGATGAGACCACGTCTCTACAAAAAAAATCAGCCGGGCATGGTGGCATACACCAAGTAGTCCCAGCTTCTTGGTAGGCTGAGGCAGAGGGACCACCTGAACCCAGCAGATCAAGGCTGCTGTGAGCCATGATCATGTCACTGCACACTGCACTCCAGCCTGGGTAACGGAGTGATAACCCGACTAAAAAAAAAAAAAAAAAGAAAAGAAAAGAAGAAATGTTTAACTCCAGTAGCTGATCCCAAAGATCTTCGGAGGGGTAATGTTATTTGAGTTTGTTCTTAAAATATAAGGTGATTTCATGCTTGCTTCAGCAGCGTGTATACTGAAATAAGAGGATTTTGACAGGCAGAGATGAGGGACCCTTTTGTATGAAAGCTCATGCATGGGCGGTATGTTAGAAGAATGAAGAGTTGCTTGATTAGCTAGGGTGAGGGCTCTATGGGAACCTAAGGGTGGTAGGAACTAAGCCAACAAGGATTGGCCCAGATCAGAGAGGGTCTTGAATGCCATGGTAAAGAATCTGGAGCAAGTGGAGGAGCACAGAACGTTTTTGAGTGGGCACGACAGGATAAGAGATGTGGATAAGGAAGAAAGCATTCCTTTCCTGATGCCGTGATGCACTTGGTGAATGCTCTCAGGTTCATGGCCTTTCTACCACTTTTGTTTCCAAAAAGCTCAGAAATGCCGAGAATGTAGAGTTAATGTTTCTTCCAAATCCTTCCCTGCTGTCAGCTGCCATTTCTAAGTAATTGTAAACTAGAAATTGCCAAGGGAAACAGAAAATGTCACACTTGATATTAATCTTGTGGTTAAATTTTTCAAAACCCTTGAACTGCAACGGTGGTCCCAGTCTGCTATTAGGGACTAAAAATCACAGGGCCTTGTCCCTGTATTAATCTATTACTTTTTAAACTTTTCAGAAGACTTTCCTATGAGATTCTCTGTCTGAATCATTCCAATCTAAGATAACTGAAAGGACAGACGGAGAGTGGGAAGCCATTTTTCATCTTGTTCTTAAGCTCTAATACAATAATGAGAAAGTAGAAACTATGTTTTGGAGAAATGTATACTTTAGGTAAAATTAACTTTGCCAACTTTGTCCTTAGAAACACAGACTTCCTGATGCCAGAGGTATCGCATAGTGGCAATCAAGCCTACAGTGAAGGGAATTTACAAGGCCTAAGACATCATGCATTGGGCAAGTATTGTAGAAGTCGCGAAACTTGTAATTACAAAAGTTATGACCGCTCAGAGAGGGAGCAGGTGGGGATTCAATCTTCCAGTAGATTGGGTCCTATCTATAGGGAACTCAAGGATCCCCTGAAGCTACCCGCTGGGAATGCATGGGAGATAGGGGGAGGTGCACCCTCCATTAGCTCTAAGAAATGTTGCTCGGGAAGGTGCAGGAGCACTAGAATCCTTGTCACATCCTTCTCTGGGGGCTGTGATAATATGGACAGACATTGATGGGTCTCTGTGTCACTGGGTCTCCAAGACATCCACAGGTGGCCAACAAGGAAGTCACGGCAGTCACGTCTACCTGATTGCAACATCTCCAGGGAAAAGGATGTAAGCCAGGTCTTGGGCCGGGGGGAGGGGCTATGGTGCCACACTCACCTAGAGTATAAGCCCGCTTCCTGTCTGTGGGGAGTGAACTTTTCTGAAATCAATCTTTTCTTCTTTCACCTCTTTGTGTGTTGCAATTCTTTGCATTACTCGGATCTCTGGGTGTCAGAGCACACCTGCGGCATGCCGACTCCCACAATGCTATGCCCCTCTCCACCCATCCACCCTCACCCTATCCATGCCCTAACAATAACTAACCTATCAACTGAACCGTCAGTGAGATCCGCAATAAAGCAAAAACCCGTCGGGTTGTGAGCTCCTTGAAGACCAAGGCAAGGCCTTCATCCCGCCAGTGCCCCCGCTCATTCTGCGAGCACTTAGAAGTTGCTCAGTGAAAAGCTGTGACATCATGAATGTAGCACAGCTTGCACCCTTCTAACGCTGATGCTGGAACTGGAAGAGAAGGCCATCTATACCTAGAGTCATAGTCATACGTAGGTGTGTGTGTTTCATATATATTTCCCCACATATTTTTGCACACGTATGTTTTTCGTGCATATGTGTTTTCACGTGTGTAGTATCCATGTGCTTTCCATCTACCTAGGGCTGTTTTCTGGTCTTCCATAGCAGAGTGTCGTGAGCCTTATGCCGTGATCAGAGAGGGCTCCTCACACAGGAAGTCACAGAAAAACTGCTAGGGAATTTTGCAGCCACCCTTGAGCCCGCTGGTTCTCAGTGACGTTTCCATCACAATACTCGAGGGCCACAGCACACCCATCAGGAACAGCGACTCGGTGTGGCGGCGACAGACGGCAGACACTCCCCCAACCCAACCACACCCCGCCCTGGAAAGCATACCAAAATGGAGAGCAGGAGGGGCGGGAAGAGGAACACAAGCAGTTTGAACAAAAGGCCCCACGTCTTTCTGCTCCACCCCTCTGGGAGACAGGTTGCAACAGGAGGCGTCAGCCCCGACTTGAGCACCACAGCATCACTGGCATGCATGGCCTTCAGAGTTAGATGGACCCGACTCTAGTCCTAGCAACATAATAATCAGCTGAACAATCCCAGCCATCACCTGTAGCTTCTCTGTGCTTCACTTTTCTCATCTGTGAGCGAGAGAAAATAATATTAACTATCTCGGAGAGTTGTTTGGAGGATGAAATGAAATTAAACGAGATAAGCTGTCGGGTCTCATTTCTAACATATAAGGATAATAATAGATGTTAGCGATCATCATTATAAACAGCCAGCCAAGCAGAGCTGAACGGAACTGTCAACGCCCTTGTAATTAAATGTTTGCCATGGAGGACATGGATGCTAATAAAAGCTTTCAAGAAATCAGGTGAGAGCCTTGTGACAATCCAGCTCTTGTTAGGGTGGCCACAGGGGGGTGTGGCTTGATCAACAAGGTGTGTGTGCGCGTCAGGTGCAGGTGAGAGAGGCAAGTCCAGGTGGCTCACTGAGATGAGACTCAAGCCCACCATCTAACTGGACCATGCCTAAGTGCTTGGTTGGTGTTTGGAACCACAGCGAATGTTCTCTTTTCTCTCTGGTGTCTTATTGGCTCAGAAAAGCGGGCTCAGCCCCAGCAGGCAAGCAAACAAAGAGACCAATATTTCCTTAGGAATCAAGATCTTGTTAAGGTGCCGCTGCACCAAAAGAACAAACACACCAGCCTTTCTTGCTTCCCTGAGAGATGCAGGTGGATGAAGTTAAGAGCTCTCTGGGTTGCGGTGGCCGGAAGCGGCCACTGCACTCAAGTCTGGGCAACCGAGTGAGACTCCAACTCAAAAAAAAAAAAAAAAAAGCTCTCTGGCAACAGCACAGCCCCTGGTGGCCAGGTGATGTCACTGCACAGAGTTTTTCGCCATTAAAAGAACAAAGTCTGAATGAGTCACATCACAGCTGTGCGTCCATTTCTCCTCCCCTTCATGGACTGTGTTCTCGGCTGCTAACAGTACATTCTGGGAGCCTGGGGAGGCATCATCGGATAAAGAGAAGTAAAAATTTCTTTTGTTCTCAGAATTCCTGATTGCTTCAGATTAACCCCAAAGAACAGCATGTTGCCCAGATCAGCTGGGTTCCGAAACTCCTGGCATTGAGGGCTGGTGTCAATACGCCTGGGTGACAGTCACATGCCTACAGCGAAATGTCTGGTGTCCTGAGTGCTGGCCAGGTTCATTAGGAAAACAAAAATTTCCACTTGGACTCAAAGTCAACCTCCACCCCTCCTCCTGTTCTACAACAAAAGCCCTGAGGGAACAATGAAGAGAGAACACAGTTTTCTCCTCCAACAGCAGGTTTAAGAAGCTATCGGAAAAGCTGGTGGCTATGTAGCAGATAGGTCAGGGTCCTTCATTTACAATTTTATTCAAATCTTATCTGACTCTGCTTAGATTCTGCCTTAGAAGAGCAAGGCCCATATGCTATTACACAATGTGAATACTGATTCTTTTTATTTTTCCTGAACTTACCTCATTAAAAAAAAGGAGTATTTCATGTATTATGACAAGGTATTTTGGGTGTCAAATGAACAGAAGGAAAAGGCAGGGGGAAAACAGGCCAAGTTCCTTTTCCAGCTTTCATCAAAATATGAACTTAATTCAGTTTCTTTGATTTTGAAAGGAACTGGTATCTGAAGAGATATCTGAAGGCCCTTGCAGATTATGAGATACCCTACAGTTGTTTACTTTTTCTTCCTTCCTTCCTTCCTTCCTTCCTTCCTTCCTTCCTTCCTTCCTTTCTTTTAGTGGGAGTGTCACTTTGTCGCCCAGGCCAGAGGGCAGTTGCACACTCACAGCCACCACAGCCTTGACCTGCTGAGCTCAGGCGATCCTTCCGCCTCAGCCCTCCAAGTAGCTGGGACCATAGGCACACCCCACCATACCCAGCTAATTTTTTCTATTTATTGTAGAGTTGAGGTCTCACCACGTTGCCCATGGTGGTCTCAAAACCCTCGGCTCAGGCAATCCTCTCACCTCCACCCCAAAGTGCTGGGATTTCAGGTGTGAGCCACCACACCCGGCCACTTTTTCCTTTGCTTTCTCTCCCCTCAGATGACAGGGGAAGAAACATGTTCAGAGTATGTTTGGTCTTACATAGAGGGTGTCAGCACCCTGTTTCTCTATTTTGATAAACTGCATGCAAGAATAGCCAGCTAAATGGGCAACACTTGTTCATGGGCATCTATAATGCTACACAAGTAACATTTCATGATGGGTAAGTTCCCCTACACGTGTCATTTCACTCAATTTTAAAAAATCATTATTCCTTCACCAGTTCCTTTCAAAATTAAAGAAAATGAATTAAGTCCTTGATTGATGGAAGCTGGGGGAAAAAAAAACCTGGCATCTTTCTTCTTCATTTACAAAAGGAAAAGCTGCCCTCCATGCTCATGGAAATACATCAAGCAAGGAGAAACAGGTGAGATTTACAAGCCACTGCCAAAGGGCAGTTTGTTCTCCTGTAAATCATCCGCTATGAAATGAGGCTAAGGAGATTACCGAGAATAAAGAGAATGTCACTGGAACAAAATAACAGCAAAACTCCACAACAACACAACGAGACCCAAGGTCAGCAAGGCATGCTTCCGTTTAAAAGAAAAATGTTGACTACGGTTGTGAAGTAAATTTAAAATCATGTTCAGATTCCAAATAACATATTTAACACAGTACAAATCACTGCCATTAATATGTAGACAGGAGACAACAGGAAGGGACAGTTCCCTTGCTTCCCCAGTCCAGCAAAACAGAATGATATATTGAGTACATAATACAAACTCTAAAGCATGCTGATGTCACATTGAGATCTCTCAGTCTCATTGGTTTCCCGTCATCAGTTGTTGCAGTGACTCCCACGTGCCACCTACTTCAGTACTGTTTTCAGAAAGAATAATCCAGAACCTGTACAGAAAATAGAGCACCAGGGACAACGGCTGGCTTTCCTGGAGGCTGTTTACAAAATATTTTAGCCCTGCAAATCAAGAAGCGCACATGAACTCCTGCCATCCACAGAATGGCAGCTGGTAGACATCGTTCAAATATAGTTCATAGAAACTACGTCCGGTCTAGCACTTCCAATTACTTTAAGGCTGATTGTCTTCAGCCATAGGAAGAGGTGCAGAAAGCTCTTTCCATCTTCCTTCTATCCTAATCCCCAGTACTCCAATGTTGGTAGAGAACTCTAGTAAAGAAAGGAAAAATGGTAGTGTGAATTTTAGGAGTACCTGTAACTTGACTTTCTACATCCTTTTTTTGTGTGTGCATTTTGTCAAACGTAAGTTATTGCTGCTATTACTTTTACTTTACATCTTCCTCTAGGTGGCGCACATTAAATAAATCTAAAACCCAAAATGGCTCAATTCACTTCAAATACTCATGAAGCCAGGAAATAAAATCAAGTTCCTTCAACATCAGATTCGGACCTACTTCAGAGTGGAAAGGAAATCACGATGATTCACGGAAAAGGAGAAGGAGGTTCATGGAAAAGTTCCAAGCAAAGAGGCTGCCAACTCACCTCTGCTGTCTCCTGCCAGGATGAACTGTCTTCTGACAACATCCAGAAAATCAAAGCCATCGGTGTTAATCATTAGGAAGAATAAGTTACATTAAAAACTAAAGTAAAAGAATATAACAGCCTTTCTTTCCTAGTGAATACCTAAAAATGTTTCTTATCCACATAAGGTATACTGTAAAAAATGGTTGGGGCTGAGTCCAGTTTCTGCCTGCTCTTTGAAATTCTTTGCTCCCAAATCCAGTCTGATATAACACACATCATTTTCCTTTGAGACCCAACTGTGAGTCAGGTTTCCAAACACTTCTACTTTAAATGCCTGCATGCAAGTCACCTGTGTCCTTACGACCCACACAAATCCTGTGTTTGGAACGGAGTGTACAGCTGATCTTTACTGATCTTGAGAAGAATTAATGCAGCAGTATACCCAGCTGGGACAATTATTATAAAAGAACATACTTAACTGTTGTTTAGTTTGGTATGGAAACTCTTTTTTTTAAAATTTAGCATATTATTTTAAAGTCTAAGTAGGGAAGGCTATCCAAGAAAGCTCAGGGCAGAGGAGAAATCAACTGAGACACCTTCTGTTTATACCAAGATGACCAGCCTTCTCATGACAGTCCCAACTGCTGAAAAATCCTTACCTAAGGCATCCACCACAGCGGTTGCAACCTGCTTGCCTAGTTTGAACTCATTCTCCAAAATATTGCAATTCTTTTGCCTAAGATAGACTTAAAACTACCTTAAGCCGGGCTCGGTGGCTCAGCCTGGAATCCCGCGCCTTTGAGAGGCTGAGGTGAGTGGATCGCCTGAGCCCGCGGGTTCGAGACCCGCCTGGGCAGCGAGACCTCATCTCTACAATAAATCAAAAAATCAGCTGGGCGTGGTAGCGCATGCCTGTAATTCCGGCTACTTGGAAGGCTGAGGCGGAAGGATCGCCGGAGCCCAGCAGGTCGAGGCTGCGGTAGCCGGGAGTGGACACTGCACTCCAGTCTGGGCGACAGAGTGAGACTCCAACTCAAAAAAAAAAAAAAAAAAAAAAAAAAAACCTACCATAAGAAGCCTGCTATCAGAATGTCTTCCACATAAGGTGACATTATGGACATGTATGAAATGAAGTCCACCATGCCCAGGTTTGTATTTGATCTCACTAAATAACTGTCTCACCAGCCCAGTGGAAATCTTCTGACCATGGAATCCGATGCCTGCGGTTTTGATAGGAGTCTTTTGATGCAGCATATTTTCAAACAGCAGGTACCCAATTAATGGGTCACTAAGCTAACTCAGTGGGCTGTGACCAGCATTCTTAAAAATAAAATAAACTAAAGTAAAATAGAACAGAGGAGAATTTTTTAGGAATGCCACAGTAAGGGCAAGTAATGTTTCATGAAATTCTGTTTCAGTTATGGTGATTATTTATATATACTAGGGTTGTATACACATTTTAAGAGATGTTATCTATGTATTACTTGTAGTTTGCTATAATCAGAAGTGTCTGAACGCTGATGGTAACCACTTTGCAATTGCAGAAGTCAAATGTGACTTGTGTTCATCTTTTGTTATTGATATATATTGAGTGTTACAATTTTAATACCGCTTTTTCCTTTCTTAAAATGTGTATATATTTCTCTGGCAGCCTCGGTATATATACACATGCATACACACACCAACACAACACAATATGATATAAAATGTATTTGTTTGAGATGTTTAAAAAACACTTCTAAGAAGGATACATCATTTTAATATCATAATTCCCGTAATAGCTAAATGTTCACACACCATCAATATGCTTCCCTCTTTTCAAACAGGTAAGGGCAAGTAAACAAGACGAGTGACAGCACTGTTAGTACACTCGGAACACAGCTGTGGGAGGAAGAATCCACACATCCTGGGTGAAGAAGACAGATCCACTGAAGGATGAAAATGTGCCTTTCCACTTGGATAACAAGCTGATGACGTGGATATCTTCACAGGCGAGAGAAGCACTGTAAAGTTTCCATTTGAGTCAGTGGTTTTTTCCAGATATGGTGACTTGTTCCGAAACCCAACAAACTGTGGAGGCTCTGACGGAATGTGCAGGGTGTCTGGACAACTATGAGATGTGCTTACTCAGTACGGGAAGCCATAAAACCAGGACTACTTCTCTACAGGAACTTCTAAACAAGATCTCTGTTGATTCTTCTCAAACGCGAAGGCTCTCCCAATCCTGCCTCCATCCCAGCTTGCACTCTGTTCTTCAACATCATTTAAACCTCAGTGTAACTTCTGGTATTTGAGAGGGTAGTTTTGTGCCTTACTTTCTCTCTGAGGTGGTACTGAAAATAATCTGTCAGTATCTGGATTTAAGATAACACAAGATTTCATTTAGTCTTTAACGTGTGTGTGTATGTACATATGCAGTGTACAGATTTAATCTGTACACACGCAGACTTTTGCCACTGTTTCATAGGGATGGCTTCCTATTCTATGTACTCCTCTCCATCTTTTTTTTTTTTTTTTTTTTTTAGTCGGAGTCTCATCTGTCACCCAGGCTGGAGTGCAGTGGCACACTTATGGCCACCTCAGCCTTGACCTGCCGGGCTCAGGCAAACCATCAATCTCAGTCTTCCAAGTAGCTGGAACCATAGGCATGTGCCACCATGCCTAATTTTTTGATTTATTTGTAGAGATGAGGTCTCACCAAGTTGCCCAGGCTGGTCTCAGGCAATCCTCTCACCTTGGTCTCCCAAAGTCCTGAGATTACAGGTGTGAATCACAGTGCCTGGCCCATCTTACTGTTCTTAACAATTCATACTAAACATGTGTGCCCAATGCTGCAGCTATAACTCATTCTTTTAAATGACTGCTGAATATTTCACAGTAAGCAAATACTGCATGTATTCAAACATTGCCCTTTTGATAGATATGTATGTCATTTCACTTTTTTTTCCTAGAGAGGGGGTTGTCTTCCATAATCAGTGCTGCAATGAATAACCTTTGTGCATTTACCTAAGTTCTATAAAGTCCCCAGGGAAGAATTTAAATCTTAACAGATGTTGCGTGATCGTTTTCCAAAAAGACTGTAGCAATTCCCATTTCTACCAGCAACACACAGAAATAGTCTCTCCATTCTTATCAGCAATTGGAGATAACATACTTTTAAGTTTCTGCCTGTCCAAAGTATATTACACAATATCATATTGCTGCTTAAATTTACATTTCCCTAGCATAGTTAAGAATCTGTTCATATGCTATGCTGAGTCAATTGGATTTGCTCTTCTCTAAACTGCCCATGCAAAGTATTTGCCTATTTTTCTATCTGTATATCAAATTATTAGGTTTTTCATATTGTATTGATATTAATCCCTTAACTACTACATGTGATGAAATTCTTTTTCCCATCTATTGTTTGCCTATTGCATTTGATGATATATTTTGCCATGCACATATTTAAAGATTTTATATAGGGCAAAATGCCTATTTTTTTCTTTTGTACCTTTGTTCTTTTGTATCTTCTTTTTATACCTTTGTTCCCCATTGGTTAAAATAGCCCAATTACTACTTTGTACATGGTCATCTCATCTTTCTTTGACTATCTGCACTTTTTTTATAGTTAGGATTTTAATCTATATAAAATTAGCTTTGTATGGCATACAATAAAAGCCAAACTTTATTTTTTTTCAAATAGATAGTTATTGTTCAATAAAGCCTATTTCCCACTCAGTCATAAATTCTAAGATCCATTCTGGACCCTATTCCTTGGTATTTATCTATGGTGCCAATGTGATGCTGTTTTGATGAAGGTGACTTTACGATGTACATACACCCACACACACACTTTTTTTTTTTAATAGACATGATCTAACTCTGTCATCCAGGCTGGAACTCCTGGGTTCCACTTCAGCCTTCTGAGAAACTAGGACTATAGGCATCTGCTAATTTTAAATTTTTGTAGAGACAGGGGAATCTCACTATGTTGCCCAGGGTGGTCTCAAGCTCCTGGCCTCTAGTGATCTTCCCAGATCGGCATCCCAAAGCGCTGGGATTACAGGTATAAGCGACCACAGCCAGCCTAACTTTATGGACTATATCAACAGCCCACCAGTCATGGTTAACTGGTTAACATCATGCTTTGTCTTATTCTCACAATTTATTTCTCAATATACACAGCAAGAGTACTTGATCCAATTCCAAAATATCTTCATGGGACTTTAAATGGAATTACATTCAATATAGTTGTTAATTCATCCACTCAGGTTTAAAATTCTCCTTAGACCAATTTTGGTAGTTTATATTCTGCTCTATTTCCTCTGGTTCAAGGGTTGACAAACTGTAACCTGCAGGCCAAATCTGCTGATGGTCTACTTTCGTAAACAAAGTTTGTTGAATCATAGCCCTGCCCATTTGTTTTCATAATCTCTATGACTCCCTTGTGATAAAATGAGAGCGTTGAGTAGCTGTGACAGAAAACAGTACAGCCCCTAAAAGTTTAAAATGTTTACTATCCAGTCTTCATAGAAAAAGTTTGCAGATCTCTGTACCATGTATAAGTTTTGTTTCCAAAAAGTTATACATAGTATGCTCTAACTTCTGAAAAGTTCTTCAATACTTTAGCTTTGTTTCATTTACGTCTAACTTTTTGCTCTTTTTTTTTTTTTCCTGGAAATAGGTTCCAGAGGGGATTTGTAGCTTTCCAAAAATTAACTTTTGAATTTATTTATCATTTCTAGTATTTTACTTTTGCTGTTTTCTATTTCATTAATCTCTTCTTCCATCTTTAAAAATTCCCTTTTTGGGGGGTGTATTTTTTTCTATAGTATTAACTTTTATTTGCAGTCTTTCTGTGTCTCACAGATTTTGGGATGTTCTCCTGTTTATTGTTTTCTAGATAGTTCAGGATTTCATTATGATTTTATCTTGTCTCAAGTGTGTTTCTTAATTTCCAAGTTGCTAAAAATTTTGGATATATTTTAATATTTATTTCTGATTTTGTTGGACAATAAGGAAAGAATCTGGTCTCCAAAAGTGCTTTTGAATTTGTCAAGCTATTCTTTGGGCCAAGTACTCGACTAATTTTCCAAATGTTTCATGTCACCAGGAAGCCAGTGAAAGGACATGAAACTCTTTATTAAGTTCTTTGATAACACTTGGTAAGTCAGTTTGTTAGACTGCCAAAGCCTTCCTTTCCTAACCTATTATCTACTATGTACTCATTAAAATACACCACTATAAGCTAAATTATTTGCCAGTCAGTCTAGCATTGTGATAGCTTTTTAAAAATGTACTTTTAGGTGCTGTGCTATGTGGACACACAAGTTTATGACTTTGCAAATTCTCTCCTTTTACTGTTTTATATGTTCTTTCCAATAAAAATAGGCTCTTCGTGTTTTGAATTTTGTTTGCTCTTTCTTCTTGTGTATTTTTGCCTATCCCTGAACTCTCCCAGCCTTTACAAAAATATTGCTTAAAGTATCCTTCTTGTAAGCAGCCCTTATCTGCGTTTCTATTTTTATTCCAACAGATTCCCTGACGGCATTTGATGTAGAGGTATTTCGCCCTTTTACATTTTTTTTTGAGTTGGAGTCTCACTCTGTTACCCAGGCTGGAGTGCAGTGGCATGCTCATGGCCATCCCAGCCTCGACCTATTGGGCTCAGGTGACCCTTCCACCTTAGTCTTACAAGTAGCCGGAACCACAGGCATGCACTACCACGCCGGCTAATTTTTTATTATTATTTATTGTAGAGACGAGGTCTTGCGAGTTGCCTGGACTAGTATTGAACCCGCGAGCTCAGGCAATCCACTAGCCTTGGCCTCCCAAAGTGCTGGGATGCCAGGCTGAGCCACCGAGCCCGGCCTATGCTTCTTTCAAATACAGATAGCCTATCTCTCTAACTATGAAACCTGGCTCTAAACTCACCCTCTCAAAGTGCTCCTGCAAAGTCCTGTCCCAGGCAGTCCACCCTAACATCTTCTGGAAACGTCTATGTTCTTCCTGCACCTTCGATGTTGCCGTTATTCCTTCTAGTCCTCCCCTCTTCTCATTCCTACTTATTGTATCAACCAGTTTTGTAGGAAACTTCCCCCAAAAGGGGAATTTGTCTTTCTGGCTGTCCTCACGGTTGGTGACACTGCAACAGGCATGAAGTACATAAAAAAATAACATTCCTTGTGTTCTTAATCCCCACCACATAGGGATGTGTGAGGGCACATGGCCAGAGTATGGTCATACACAGTACTTTCTGAGTACTTGGCAAGCACGTTACTTAGGTTCTCCAGGCCTCTAATGACTCACCTGTGAGTAATGATGCCCTCACCTACCACGCAGCTATGTTCTGGAGATGATTACCTGAAATCCTGCATGGCAAGGCGGACTTCCAGCCTTTCGGCGTCGTGAGGCCAGACAGTCATGAGGGCAATGACGTCCAACAGCCAAGGTGGCGCTCCTAACATCCCAGCTCCCTCAGAGTTTTGCAGCCAAGTCAACGTAATGCCCCCTTCCTTGCGTCTGCTCCAGAAACAAAGGCTACTTTAAGAAGCGGTACCAACGTCTGGAACATCATCACACTTCCAGATGGCAGGTTCCCCCCCTTTCTATCTTCAGACACTCCCTCAACAATCCTCTCCTGACTCTCAGGGAGGGAAACACTCATCTCCATCTCACTCTCCCAAAAAACGCAACGCCTGCAGTACTTGGCTCACGACTCCAGTTCATGACTCCTGAAAGAGGCAGCAGGGCTCATCGTCATGCCAAGCGGCAGTGCTGTGCCTTGGTCCATGTTCACACGCGTCCCCAGGGCCTCTGGATGCTTCTGGTGTTGGGACATCTGCCTCAGAGAAGGCGCAGAGTCTGTTTAACTTGGTTTGTACAATGTCCCACCAAGCAACGCGCACTGACAAATATTAGCTGAATAAAGGCCCCTGGCAGTCACTTATCATCTGGGCCTACCTGCCATCCAAACGACTCTTGGCCATTGTGCTTACCTGGCTTCTAGAAAGTAGAGCTGCAAGGACACTAGAGCCTTCCTAAAGCCAGGGGTATCCTAGGGGCAGCTGTGCCCATGAGAACCGAATGGAAGGAGTGATCTGCCTGGGCGAGGGCAGTCCAAAGCCAACTTTGCAGTCAAATCCAGAATCATCTTAATGTCCCAGAGACTCCTTATTCCCTGGAATCAATGCAGGATCTAATACTGACTCACCCCCACTTCGCTTGGACAACCTGAGAGAAGAGAGAAACTGTCCAAAGACCTACGGCTTGCATCATTGCTGTGTGGACCGACAACTCCCGGATATTTATAGCTATCTGTGCTGACACATTTTAGCATCCATTCTGGTTCATCACTGTATCCTCAGAATCGATGCGCTGCCTCACACAGGAGGATGCTCACCAAATGTTTGTGTGTAAATAAATATTATCATAAAATAGCATATGCTTCTATTTGGGTCTCTTCTCAGTACTTGTATAAAACACCCACATTCTTTATCTGATCACAGCTTGATATTAAGTCCCGTGATGCTGGTAAAGTCTCAGCTTAGTCTCCTTTCTGATTTGTCTAGAAAATAGCACACGTAAAATAAGTAGTGCTTCTTGAAACCATTGCTGAGCTCCCCAACTGCCTTAGTTCTTATTGTTTCCTGGCCTGAGTGCTTCTTGATTCTCTTGGGTCATTCAGTTTTCTTGGTTATTCCTACATTCTCTGAAGAGGTGTCTCGTATTCTGACCTCTTAGTCTTCCTGAATTTTGATCTTGCCATAATTCCTTATGCTCATTTAGATCACATATTGTCAGGCTGACTACTTAATGACTATATGTTAATTACTACAGAGTATTAGTAAATAAACAAAATTATGACACCGGATTCATTGCTGGGCTCATTCCCATCAGATTCTTCACCTTTCCAGCTCTTAAAGAGCATAACAAACCACAGGCTTGAACCCACCTTCTAAGAATACCTTAAGTCACCAGTTTTCCCCTTTTTCTGGTTCTAGCTTTGTCGTCTGCACAAGAGCAGCACCAGCCTCCGTCCCACCAGAAAGGATGGTGAATACTTGCAGTCTGAGGTACTGAGGCGCATTCAGCAAATATCAAGGAGCTATAGCAACAGCAAGTCATCTGGCTGCAACCTGTGGGCCTCCAAAGCAGCAAGCCGGTGTGCTCCTTCCTTCATTGAAGGGAACTCTGAGCAAGCACATGGAAAACATCCTTGATGCCTGAATCTATCAACAGAAGGACCAGGAAACACCGTTTTATGCAGAGGTCAACAAACAATTCCACGTCTTGTATTCAATCCTAAGATAAGAACGAAGCCATCGACACTGTCCTTTATGTTCTCCGGTCAAGAAACAGCTGAAGAGCTCTCTCTCTCTGTCTCCTTCCCCCCGTTTCTCTTTCTCTCTCTCTCTCTCTCTGTATGTGTGTGTGTATTAAAACTATACACCATATTTTTTTGGTTTTTTTTTTGAGTTGGAGTCTCACTCTGTTGCCCAGTCTGGAGTTCAGTGGCCGCTCCCGGCCACCGCAGCCTTGACCTGCTGGGTTCCGGCGATCCTTCAACCTCAGCCTTCCAAGTAGGTGGAACTACAAGCAAGTGCTACCACACCCAGATAATTTTTATTTATTGTAGAGATGATGTCTCTCCAAGTTGCCCAGGTGGGTCTTGAACCCACGGGCTCAGGCAATCCACTCGCCTCAGCCTCCCAAAGTGCTGGGATTACAGGCTGAGCCACCGAGCCTGGCCAATGCACCATACTTAATTTGCAAATTCCTATGTGTCAGTAATTTTAGAACTTTAGAAGTTAAGGTAAAAGTTTGCTCCATTTAATAAAGTTAGAAGCCAAGCTTGGCACTGTGCCCATTTAACTAAAGCAGGTGGTAGGTCATTCTGGAGAAAGGCTCACTTTCAGATAAATTTGTCTTTGAAAATATAATTATACAGTCCTGTCTTTCCTTCCTTCCCTCCCTTCTGCCTTCTCCCCATAAAAGAGTCAAACTGGCTTACATCATACATGATGAAGTAATAATGACATAGAAATAGACTAGCCGTATGCAGCAGTTATTCAGAGTGACAAGAAAAAATGGAGACATTTTTATTATTCCCAAGGACTCTGAATATAACACTTACCAAGTGACAGAGTAAGAACAGAGGGACAGCACTAACCAGAGCTACCTTGAGCGTGTTGAGGGGCTGGAAAGGCTTTGTCAAGATGGCATCAGACCTCTGTCCAGTGGTAGAGACAGATGCATGCAGACTCCAGGTGGGAAGCGACCTTTCTCACTGAAAAGGTTTTCAAACACCCTCACTCATAAGCAGACCTTGAACAATTATGATACTATAAGAACGGGATTGGCAGGAGTGGGAAACTGTCAAGGGAGGGGGTTGGGATTGGCAGTTGAGAGAACCTGCTAGGGGAGGGAGGGGCATACCTCATCCACAAGGGTACCTGCATGATCAAAGTTTCCATACCTAGCCCCGAATTGTACCCACATCTTTATAATTAAACAAAACAAAACAAAACACCCTCCCTTCACAAGACTGCCATAAGATGCCGCTCCCCAGAGCCACACAGCCCTCTCGGAAACCATTTCTGAATCTTCCTTAGAATGCTCCAACCACGGTGGACTGCAAGGGAGCAGAGAAGATTCACTTTGGCAAGAGCTGCCTTCTTCAAGTTCCTATCCATAAAGAGATCACTAGTATTTAGAGCGGGGAAACGGAATGAGCAGGAAAAATAATGTAAGTTAGTTCTGTAGAGCGGAAGGAAAAAAATGCAAGTTCATTCTGTTACACTGAATCTATCCTGTGGGGAAAAAAACGTAGCCCTGAAATATACACCAGGCACAATAAAACTATCAATATGATAAAAATAAAAGTGGTACAACAACCCACATTATCCTGAAGCCCAAATAGAGAGGGAAGGGTCTTTATGCTTGTGAAATGCTTTGAGGGATTTTTACAATAAACACCCAACCGTTAATAGTAAGGAAACCAAGCATTCACAGGGTGGCTCTTCGTTCCCATAGTGCTGTGGGACACATGAGTATTCTTACAACTTCTCTTCACACTTGAGGAAGTCCAGTCTGAGCAGCTGACTGCACCCAGGAGGCTGAGCGGAACTTGACCTCCTATCTTGGAGCTGCAGTCTCCTGCTTCAAACATGGCGTGAGGATCTACTGGGGTAACTCGTTATGCTCTACAGGCCACAGTGATAAGCAAGAAACAAAACAGAGCTAAGGCATAGTGCTTGCCCTCATGAAGTTCACTGACCTCCCGGAGAGCTAACCTTGATTAGGCACGTGACTGAGCATGCTGTGTCTAAACTGCAGGCCAAAACCACAAAGGACACCCAGAATGCAGGGCTGCATTCAAAGTCATGACAGTTGGGTGGGAAGTCCTCTGACATATTTTAAGAGCCAGAGAAGCAGAGACTCCAATCAAGTGATGTGGGGGCTGCAGGTTTCCCTTTAGAAGCTAAGGAGTTGTGAATGTCGCAATCGTAAGTTCAGAGGGTTCACCAGGATGAGAATCCCATCAATGTCTCACGAAAAAATTTCTGGTCTTTCCATAACCTCAAGTGTCCTCAGTAACGCCTCTCTCTTGGAAAGTTGCCTCGGTTAACTGATAAGGTCTCTGTGCAGAGTGTGGATCCCAGAAAGAGATACAATCGTCTACACCCACCCTTTCATCCATCCCCTGCATTTCACAGACTTCCTTCATCCACTTACTGCTTTCCTTAGCACCTACCAAAATCTAGCACACTACACATGACATGTTTTACTAATTTGTGTCCTTTATTATTTGCCTCTTCCCAAGAATTTTAACTTCACAAGGACAGACGTTTTCATTTCGTTTGCTAGTGTTTTTCTAGAGCCTAGAGCACTGCCTGGTACATAGCTATTTTCAATTAGGAATGAATGCAGAAATGAATAAATCAAAAGTGTAGAACTAGTGTCTTGTGGGAAGAAATTTGAACATTTGGTATTTTATATTATATTTGAGAGAATTTAGTCTGTTGAGAGACAATCAGGCTTAAACTTACAACTCCCAATGCTTAATTAGATTAGTGATTTAAACTTGTGATTCTTAAGTGGAAATCTTACTATATTCGTAAGTAATATTGGCACACAGGAGAATCTCAGAGTCACTCTACTAATATATTTAATTTTTAAACTCGTAAGATGTAGGTACTTGGGAAGGCTAGTCAAGTACAAACTTGAAATGCTGAGGCTTAAACTTTAATTACTAAACAGTTAACTTCTAAATTAAAAATAAACCTCCAAATAGTCTGTTCAACAAGATACATGGATAAATAACTGCGATGTGCTGAAGAAGTGAATGGCTGGCAATGCAGAAGGATCACAGGGCTGAGTTCTTGTGCTAGTGCTCCCACTTGTGAGGTCCTGGCCCAGGCTGATGCCCTGATCTCTCAAGTACTTTCATCTACATTGTTTTATGTCCTTTCATCCTGAAGGACATAAAACAAAAGATTCATAATGCTGTCAGCACTGAGAAAACTTCCAGTGGGAAAATCAGGAGTTCACTGGCAGTCGCATGGGTGGAATTTGACCAGAGGAAGCAAGGAGAAACAGCACTGCAGGTGGAAAACCACCAGAGTGAATGCTCTAACAAGGGAAAGTTTGGAAATGACAAATCAGAGAAAACATCCAATGGTGAGCTGGCCATCAAGTCTGACCGAGAGTGGACTTCACTGATGCACTGATGAACGTACCTCACAGCTCAAAAAACCTAAGGTACCAGCAGCAACCTTTACTGTGACCACCAGGATCCCAGAGAGAGTTTAACACCGCATGATAACGTTGACACAGAGTCTAAACAATTTATTATCAGAATTACTGTATCTACTTTTATTAAGACTAGATTTTGTGAAAAGGATATGCTTTTAAATTATAAGACTTCCTCGGAAACGTACTTAAAATGACCTCATACCACTATATGAGACTAATGATGGCTCAAATATTCATTTTACAGAACCCATCTTGAGTTTTATGAAATAAAAGGAATATCCACATAACCTGATATTTCTGTAGGCGATTTCCGCTACCCAGAATTCTCAACAAAGCTAAAAATACTCTCTGTTGAAAGATAATGAAATTTGGAGATGAATGGATGGATTCGTCATTCAATATTCCAAGCCCTAGCCGGCGATCAGCAAGGACTTGGGGGATGACACAGTTAGGGAAGGAAGTCAGCATCTCACAGTTTAGGTTCAATAACTGCGTCTGGTATGCAGAATAATGTTTTTAAGCAACACAAGAACACAGACATGGTTTCTCATAAAATATCCAGCTAAGCCGAGCAGGCCATACTATAGTTTTAATTTCCCTAAATGAGACTTTGATTTATCAGGCTAAAATAACTTAACCAGGTGTTGTCAATCCAACACTGAAAACCAACTGACCAGGCAAACTGTCCCCATGGGAGCCAGCTCCATTCTACTCGTCCATCCTTCTCCCAGCATGTTGGAACCTCTGGACCAGAACAGGCAAAAGGACAAGGACACTCCAAGTACACAGTTCGCTCGCAGATGTCACACTGATCGTATGTAAGAGTTTCTCAGTATTCATTTAATAGATGTGGGGAGAAGATGAATGCCTATTTCTCTGTAAAACATACAACAGCTATCCAATGATCTCTTATTTTGAGCTGTCCTACAACAAAACTCGAATCCCACAAACATTTCAATGAGTGATGCAGAATGTACTGAAGTTATCACAGGGGAGAGCAGGAGTTGGTTGATGCCATTTCCTGGAAAAACCCCATTAGAAGCATCTCTTGCCCGAACTTCTCTCCTCAGCCTCCAAGCGCACCATCCTCTCTCTCTCTGTATTTCATTTTCTCTCTCCAGGATTCACTCTTGTCGGTCCCTTCCTCCCCACTTCCTGTACTTCCCCCTCACACTCTCCACATTCCTTCGCTCTCCCTTTCTCAAGAAGAGCAACTTAGTTTTGTCTCAGCTTCTGTCTTGACGTGTATACTCCCAGACCCTAAGCTTAACACTGTCCTCAGAATTTCAGTGTTGGGAACAAAATGTAATGACAATACTACAGTATTGAAAATCCTCACTTGAGCACTTCTTAATTTTAGGAGCTTCTACAAGAGGTTATAGCAGATTTTTAAAACTATTCATTGCTCGTAAAAGTTGAAAGGTCCATCCTACTACCCCTGCCAGGTATCTCCAGTCCACTTCACACGATGCTATCTCCACTCAATACTAATCATTCATTTATTAATCCATTCTTTGCTTTCCCTTCAAGTATTTATAAAGTGCTTTCCAAGGACCAGTCATTGTTGTGGACACTGGGGATATAGCAAAAGAGAAACAAAGCCCTTGCCCTCAAGGAGCTTAAATACTAGTTGGGAAAAAGAAAAAAGAAAACAGATAATTATGCCCCAAATGCCATCGTTTTATGAAGAAAACCAAGGCAGAGTCAAGGTGATAGACGGTATGGACACAGACATACACATGCACGAGTGTATGTATGTATACACATCCATACGTTATCACCGATGCCTTATTTAGTTTTTGAAACATTTAAAGTTGCAAGAGCTGGCATCTCTGTGTGTCACTAGAAGCTTCCAGAATCATCGGCGTTCTCAAGCAGGCTGCTAAGCAACAGACAACCGGATTTTCGGGCCTGCCATCCAGAGCACGCTGCCTCTCCACAGACTTTGGCCCCCTTGCAGCAAGCCTGCCCTGTCATCACCAATGTCTGAGCCACCCAAGACCAGAACTAAGGCCCAATGACTGAAACGCTGAGTGCTACTGGCATCTCCCTTAGCACTTTCCTGGATTATTATGAGAGAAACCTCCAAACGTAAGCAAAACATGCACCCTTTTCTTCCTCAAAACGTGCCCACGTGAACATTGCTTTGTATGTCTGCCATGTCTGTGCTTTTTTTTTTTTTTTTTGAGGTGGAGTCTCACTCTGTTGCCCAGGCTAGAGCGCAATGGCTCACACATGGCCACCGCAGCCTCGACCGGCTGGGCACCAGGTATCCTTCTGCCTCGGCCTTCCAAGTAGCCGGAACTACAGGCACGTGCTACCACGTCTGGCTTATATTTTTACTTATTGTAGAGACGAGGTCTCACCAAGTTGTCCGGGCTGGTCTCATATGCCTATCTATAAGCTTTTGTCCTAGTGAAGAAAGACCAAAAGCAGCAACCATTTAAAACTTTCATTATTTTGTTCGCAAAATTTCAGCTTTTTAGTAAGTAAAATGTATGCTTCGGATTTGCATGGAGACCAGATAGCAAAATTCCCTAAACTTACATGTTTATTTCTATCTTCAACCTACTCATCTTTTCCTAGCACCAGGAAAATATTTTTGACTTTGTGGTGGGTAGCATACAAAAATCCAAAGAACCTTCTGATCAAGGAATGTGTTAAAAATAGTCGCTTGACACCTAACTGCTACAACAAAAATAGGGTGGTAAACTCACAAAGAAAGGATCCTGGTTCATTCACGTATATCTCTAGCACCTAATTTAGAGTTCAGCACAGAGGGGTGTTCAATGCGCATTTCATGAAAAACAGATGAATGAGTCTCATTTTTCTTCTTCATTGCTCAGTAGTACCCAGGTGTTGTTATAAGCACTTTTCATGAATCATCTCACTCAGTCACCACAAAACCCACTGGTGGCCCCCATTTCCAGCGCTTTGCAGATGAGCAAACTGAGACTTGGGCGAGTTAAAGATCACATCCCTAAGAAGGCTCTGCCCCGGGTAACCCCTCTGGGTCCCCTCCCACTGGGGGAGCCTTTCTATCCTCTCAATAAATCCTGTCTCAAAAAAAAAAAAAAAAAGAAGGCTCTGTCCCGAAAAATGAATCCAAACCTTTGTGACAACATCTAGGCTCTCCACTACGCAACGAGGGTCCCTTTACGTGACATGACATTTGTTTTACTTCCTCCCACGCTATGACAATCATCTCAGAGTAAAGAAATAGCTCGTGTGGGTACGTAGCCATTCTTTAAATGAGAAGTATTGACATCCAGAATAAAATTTCAGAAATTATATTAGAAAATGAAAATATCTCAAGCGGCTGCAAACTTTCCACCTGGGAAAGAAAAGCAAATACAGCTTAAAGAACAGCTTAACACATATGTATGTGTGTATGCATGCATGTGTACGTAGTTTTAAAAAAAACGCTTGTTGAAGGAGTTTGACTAGGCATCTTACGAAGGAGCTGGGCAGGGCCTCGAAGGGCAACTGATCCCGCCCCCTCAGGTAAGACAAGGGGAGGGCCAGAGTGGTGGCAGTCAAGATCAGAAGCCAGGCCTCCTGGCTCCCAGGCCAGGGCTCTCTCTGCATCGATTCCCCTCCAAAGTGTTTGATCAAAAGATAAATGTCAGAGAACAAAAGAAGACAATTACTCAGGGAAACATTTTGGGTATATGGTAGGGAGAGGTCAACCCCGGCCTTCCACAGACCATTCCTTGGACCGTGTGTCTGACTCAAAGCGGAAGGTTCTACAGCTCAAATGACAAAGCCAGGAGCAGCCTTGTAATTAAAGGAAGACAAAGAAAAAGAGGGCACAGATTAACAGGAAGTTGGACTCTTTCTTCCTCTTGGATTCCTTCGGTGAGCACAGGCTCACATTCAGCAAAAAACACGGCAGCTAGGGTGCTGTGAAGTTGGAAGAGGCCTGCTGATAGAAATTAAGAGCTCCAGGCACAGTGGTTCATGCCTATAATCCCAGCACTTTGGGAGGCGAGACTAGAGGATCACTTGAGCCCAGGAGTTCAGGAGAAGCCTGGACAACATAGGGAGATTCCATCTCAAAACAACAAAAATGTAAAAAGAAGAAAAAGAAATTAGGGTTACATTCAATACTGGTAGATGAACTCTGATTTTGTAAAAACAGCAAACCCAGGGTTGATTTATTCTTTATTTGGGGGGAAGGCAGGGAATGGAGCCATTTTCTTACTATTTACTTACTAATTTATATAAATGACTTCCTTCTTATTTATTTGATTTAGTTGCTGTTTTGAGTCACAGTCACCCAAGGCTGGAGTGCAGTGGAACAATTGTGGCTCACCACAGCCTCAACCTCTTGGGCTCAAGCGAGTCTTCTGCCTCAGCCTCCCAAGTAGTGCAATTACAGGCACACACCACCATGGCTGGCTAATTTTTAGGCCCCACTACATTGCCTAGGCTGATCCCAAACTCCTTGGCTCAAACAATCCTCCTGCCTCAGTCCTCCAAAGGCTGGGATGGCAGGTGTGAGCCTCTGGGGGGTGTGTTTCATGTATCTGGATCATTCAAGCAATGCTCCGGGACTGAGGAAGGACGTTAGGAAGAGCCTGCTGATTTCAATGGAGCGTTTACCAGAAACCAGCAGACTTTCTTTTTTTTTTTTTGAGCTGGAGTCTCACTCTGTCACCCAGGCTGGAGTGCAGAGGCTGGCATGCTCATGTCAATCTGCTGGGCGCCGGGGATCCTTCCGCCTCCGCCTTCCGAGTAGCCGGAACTACAGGTGCGTGCTACCACGCCCGGCTGATTTTTTGATTGATTGTAGAGATGAGGTCTCGCTGCCCAGGCGGGTCTCGAACCCGCGGGCTCAGGCAATCCACTCGCCTCAGCCTCCCAAAGTGCTGGGACGACAGGCTGAGCCACCGAGCCTGCCCTTGTTTATCATACTCTGTTGGTGGGAAGCAAGTTACAGTCCTGCCCACGCTTTAAGGAAGGAGATCATCCAGGGACGTAAATACCAGAAGCTGCAGATCACGGGCGGGGTGGGGGCGGGGGGTGGCGCCTTGAGGTCTACCTGCCACAAGCATGGACGGGGCCCTTGCACATGTGTGTGGACAGTCTAGTCCAGCGAGTTTACATCATATCCTCAAACGTGAGCGGGCACCAGAATCTCCTGGAGGACGTGTGAAAACACAAGTGGCCCGCTCCCAAAGTTTCTGAGTTGGTGAGACCGAAACAGGTGAGGTCTAAGAATCTGCATTTCTTCCAGGTTGCCAGGGAAGCTGATGGCGCTGGTCAAGGAATCCGCTTTGAGAACCAGTTTCCTGCCCTGTATGTTAAGACACTCTTACTGCCAAATCCCCTAATCAGCCACCTCTCCGTCATCTCTTGGGAACAGATACATACCAGCAGCCTGGTCTGCCCATGGAAGGCTGCTAACACACTGAGGGCTGTTTGGGCAGCAAATTCTGGAGCTTCAGGTACCCAGAGCATGGTCTAAAAGAAGAGGCTCAGTCTCCAAGTGAAAAGGCTCAGCCAGAAGAGAGCTAAAACGGGGCCCTTGAAAGCCAAAGGCCCCTGCTGGGGGTAAGGAATTGTGAATGGCCAGATTTTTCCCTACTCACAAGCCAACAAATTAGCCTGTGAGTTTCAGGGATGCTGGCAGAAGACACAAGACTCCTGGGTCACAGAAAAAAGGCCACTTATGACTCACAGCAACAGTAGCTGTCAGAGTCACATCACGGCACCCCTTCCCTGAGCCCTAATTCCAAAAGGGTGGTGTGATGGGAGCCAGGTTTCACCTCTTTACACAGTGGGGTATATCCCCGAAGAGTAACACTGAGATTAGGCGCCCTGATTTATGTAAGGGATGCTAGCCAATCTGCCCAACACCTGGTTTTTATTATCTTTATTATCCCGGACAGTCACTAAATCTGCCCCTAAGGGAGGCAGTCTCTAGTTTCCAAGGCTGCCTATTACGCAAATATCCTTGAAAAGATCCTAGAGAACATTATCTGTTAAAAACCTTTGCTCAGAAGACACAAGTTGTGAAGAAACTTGAGAGACTTAGGGAGAATTGTCTCCCAACAACAGAGGCCCAGATATCAGGTCTAAGGGTAATACCAGCAACGTCTGGGTATAGAACCAAAGAGGGTGAGGGCACGAGGCCAGAAGACACCTGAGGAGGAGTTTTGAGGGAGAGAGGTTCATAAGGTCAAAGGCTCTGCAGAGAAAGCAAGGAGCATTCACAGGCAGAGGAGGAGGAGGCGAGTCAGGGCAAGAGGCAGGGGCCATTGGAAGAACCTTGCCCTTTGTTCCAAGTGAATGAGGACTGAGTGGAGCATCCTGACGAGACGAGCGTCATGACACATCACGGCTGAGAGGATCACTCCAGTTACGACGCTGGGAACAGAGTGAAGACAGACCAGGGTCAAAGCAGGAGGACCTGCTAGAAGACTCCTGCGGGAATCCAGGAGAGAGACGAGGGAGCCCTGGACCAGGGCGATACCAGCAGCTGTGTTGGGCCGCTGTTCCGCGCTGGATACTTCTTGGAAGCAGAGCTGGAATGACAGGCTGGAAATGGGGTATGATGAGGGCACAGAACAAAGCCAGACCTCAGGAGGATAGCTTTCAGCTTCCGCGTTTGCAATGGAGTTGCCATCAACTGAAATGGGGATGACCCTGGGAGGACGAGGGTATTCTGGAGGAGGGGACCGGGGGATCAGTGTCAGACGTGTGAGTTCAAGATGCTTATTGGAGGTTCACACAGACACACTGCGTGGGCAGTCTGAAGTTAAGGATCGAGGTCCAGGCTGAAAAAACACATTTTGGAGTTGTGAGCACATGGATCAAACGCAAGAGCATGCGTCATGAGATGGCCACGAGAGACAGCATAGATAGAAAAGAGAAGCAGGCCAAGGGCTGACCTCCGGGGCATGCCAGCAGTTAGCAAAGGAGACTGGGAGGCTTGTGAAGGAGGAGGAAAACAAAGAGAGTTCAGTGTCCTGGAAGCCAAGTGGACAAAGCGCTTCAAGGAGAGGATAGTGGACACCGGGGCCAAGATATGTTAATAGGTCAACGAAGATAAGGACTGAGAACTGATCCCTGAATTTGGTGCATTAAAAAGAGAGAGTGGAGCCGGGCTCGGTGGCTCAGCCTGTAATCCCACGCCTTTGGGAGGCTGAGTGGATGGCCTGAGTCTGCGGGTTCAAGACCCACCTGGGCAACTTGGCGAGACCTCATCTCTACAATAAATCAAAAAATCAGCCGGGCGTGGTAGCATGCGCCTGTAGTTCCAGCTACTTGGAAGGCTGAGGCGGAAGGATCGCCGGAGCCCGGCAGGTCGAGGCTGCGGTGGCCGGGAGCGGCCATGGCACTCCAGTCTGGGTGACAGAGTGAGACTCCAACTCAAAAAAAAAAAAAAAAGAGAGAGAGAGAGAGTGAGAGGAAGGGAGGAGGAAAACGACAGAGAAGGAGGGAGGAGAGAGGTCAAGAGAGTAAGCACACACAAGTCAGAGCTAATCTACTCTTTTCCCAAATCTAACAGAGCCAGAATTCAAAGCTATTCCTTGGGGCCACTATGTCTTCCAGCGTACACAACAGGTCCTACTACATTAAACCGAAACATTTATTTTCCCTCATCCTTGGAAAAGGGATAAAAAGAGCAAATATCTGGAAAGATATTGCCAGTCCCACAGAGGCAAGTGCGGGCCACTATGTGAGAGGAGAGGATACCCCAGGTGGTGGGTCTCAAGACACCATCTAAAGACTGAGGGTCCTGACAGGAGAGGATAGGTCTCAGGGCACCAGCTGAGAGAGAGGGTACTGGCAGGAAAGGAGACCCCTGACTCTGGGTCTCAGAACACCACCTGAAGGGATAGGGTCCTGCCAGGAGAGGATGGTCCTGGTTCTGGGTCTCAGGGCACCATCTGAGGGAGAGGGTACTGAGAGGAGAGGATATTCCTCGTAGTGGCTGTCAGGACCATCTGAGGGGGGAGGGTACCAAGGATACCCTTCTGCAGTGCTTATGAGAAAGAGACCTTTCCGATTATTTAAATGAAACTTCACAGGGAGCGTGGATATCTTGTAACTTCATTTTGGAGCTCTGCGATGTCTACATTCTTCCTGGACTGTCCTAACACTTAAATCAAAGAAACCATCTTTCCATGATGTCTTTTTATAAAAATCAATCCATTTTCGAACAAAATGTTGGGAAATATTTATAGACAACGCTGTTTTAGCGCTCATCATTGCTGCTCTCAGCTCATTCATGTGTGAGGGAAAATCAGTGAAAAATCACACAGCCAGAGACTTTAAAACTGAGAGATCTGAGGAGATCTCCTCCCACTCCTCCCAACTCCAAATTAGCTTTTTTCTTTTGAATGAATCAGTTCTGCTTCCATGAAGATGCTTGGGAGATGGTTAAATGAATAAAACATATTCATGTAAACAAGTAATTATAATACGCATGAGGCAACAAAAAGCTTTCTTTTTTGGGATGCTCATTGAAATTAGTTCTTTCAGCCAGCATCTAAAGAATACAGATTCCACTTTCTGGAAACAAGTGCACAGATCCTATGACTTATTTATTTCAAAGGCCTGAGATGATTGGACTGAGATGATATAAACACCAAGTGGAGTACCATATTTGAGCCATTCCAATTTGAACCAGCTTTTTCCTTGCAGCTATTGATAAAATTCTATACTGTTTCTCAGAGTCACATGTCACGTGACTTTTACAGAATTTTTCATCTTGAATCAATTCTGCTTCCACGATCCTCGATAAGGTGCTCTCGCTTTCCTTGACAAAAGAAATATATAATTTTAAGAAAAACATATTTTGCGATTTCCAAGAGGCTGAAGATGAGTCTATGTTTTAAATATATAAGAGGAAGAATGTGATGTGATGCAAATGACCACAGGTAAGTTTGGAAATGAGGTGGAATACACACGTGTTTTCACGTGTAGAATGTGACCTGGCTTCAGCAAAGTGCCACATTTTGCCTTAGAGGAGAGAGACAGCATGTCAGTGACTCAGGGTATTCTTGGAGATTTGTGGTTTCATTCTGGGAATTTCACTTCCTCTGCATCAAAACGCAACACTTTTTATAAACGATTCACACTGTGAGAAACTGTTTAAAATTCATCTTTCCTTGAGGACCCAAGCCTTCCTTTTAGCCAAATCTAATTCATTAAAATGTTCTTCCTTCCTTGGACCGTTAACAATGATTCTTAATCTGATGCATGTATTTTAAATAAATTTTACTTTATTGCTTAAATATTCAATGAACAGAATAACAGCCACAAAAAATCCACATTTTGGGATCTTCTCGTATGCGCTCTTAACTGCATAGTAACTCAGTACATTTTTAGATTTTGTTTTAATTTTTGTCTTTTTACTTACTATTATTATTCTTTAAGTAGAGACAGGATCTCAGGATGTGGCTAGGATTACAGGTGTGAGCCACTGGGTCCAGCCCCATTATCTATTTATTTGTTCGCTTGTTTTAGAAGTGGTGGGGCAGGGGAGGTCTCCCTGTGTTGCTCGGACTGGATTCAAACTACTAGACTCAGGTGAGCCTCCCAAGTCGCTGGAGTTTCAGGCACTCACCACCATGCTCAGCGCTAACTCAAAAGGCTTAAGAGGTGCTTCTAGTGTTGTCAGGGTCCTTCCAGAACAACAGTAATGGTGACAGACAGCAAGCCAGCTGATGACCAAGGTGACGCCCTCTCTTCTGCACTTTCTCCTTTGTACCATAAAAATTTAACACAGAGATTGTTAAAGTAGCTTAAGGACAAATCCTGCATTCATTTTTTGGAACACTTTATTAGGTATTTTCTTAAAGTAGGTATTGGGTTAATATGCGTGGGAGACGGTTAGATGTGTAAAACACATTCACGTAAACAAGTAATTATAATACCTGTGAGGCAACAAAAAGCCTTCTTTTGGGGGGTACTAACTGAAATTTGTCCTTTCAGCCAGCATCTAAACGGTACAAATCCTACTTTCTAAAAATAGGTATACAGATCCCATGGCTTCTGTTTATTTTAAAGTCCTGAGATTACTGGATATGGATGGACACCAAGTGGAATACCATCGCTAAACCATTCCATATTTAAACTGGCTTTTCCTTGAGCTGGTGATAAAATTCTGTCCTGGTTCTAAGAATCACAAGTCACGTGACTTTTTTAGAATTTTCCTGCTTGAAAACAGAACTAAAATAGCAAGCTGTTAGTAAGCAAGTATCCTGTCATATCATGGAGCTTCTTCAGGTATACTGAGTCATGTTCATATTCCCAGACCTATAGAATGAATCGTGCAGTTGAATTCTGCCTCTTAAAAACTCCTTTGACCTTAGAGGATCTAGAGCAAAATCATCCTTTGTAACTTTGCACACTGACTGCTGCTGCCTACCAGGTATTTAAGGAATGGTGATAAAAATTCCAAGGTATGAAGTCAGATTCTGGTTTCCAAGCTGTGCAAGTTGGAAAAAACTTGTGTAAATAGTTACCTGCTCTGTCATTCAGTTTCCTCATCTGTGAATTAAAAATAACACTACCTTCCCTGTGAGTTTGTTGTACTTACTAAATAACATGTTTTTTTAAAAGGTGCATAGCATGGTATCTGACATTTAGAAAAACCACTAAAATATTATTGTTATTATCACCCTTAATGTGAATTCGTTCTAATTAGCCCTCTCCCACTCTAAGAAGCCTATTGGAAAGAAAATATGTCATCTCTTGAGTTCTGTGAGCTGTTACCCACAGGAATGACACTTAACTCTTCTTCACCACCCTCCTGAAAAGATGACCCATGTTAAGTTCATCTTTGTTTCCCCTTTGCACACGCTGTCCGGCACACACCAAGGCACGGGGTAGCTCAGTGGTTGATTCACCCTCTAGATCAGATGGACGTGGACTTGAATCTAGTCTTCCTCACTTAATTTTTTTGACCCTTAGTTTCCCTGTTTCCACCTCACGGTTTTATTATAAGATTTCAGTAAAATAATGTATGCAAACCTTTTGGCACGTGCTACTAAAAGCAACAGGAAACAATTATATCCAACTTACCATGTGTCTGGTGCTGTTTTAAGCATTTTGCACATATTAACTTGTTAGATCTTCATGACAACCCTGGGACATTGAGCTATTACTATCTTCACTTTACATATGTAGAAACCAAGGCCTGGTGGTCATATCAATGATAAGTAACATGGCAGAATTAAAATCCAGACAACTTGCCTTGATTCTGGGACCTTAACCACTGCGCTCTCCTACCTCCCAAGCGTATGTGCTTATCAAACATTTGCTGTTACTACTATAATCCAACAATATTTGTTGAAATATTTAACAAATCAACATTTACTGAAGTACTTATTTAGTATTTACTATATCTTTCTAAGTAGCAAAGCTTATCACAGCCCATAAAAATGCACTGTTTTGCTTATAACTTTTTGAAAAAAGTTCTCAGATTCTGCCTACCCAGCCTATTAAGAAAATAAGATATAAATTAGGGAAGACAATTCAAAAAGGGTTCCAATATACTATAATATCTGTTATTTGTGTGATTCAATTTCTAAGAAATTTTAATTACAACAATAGTATACCATTTGCGGCAAATGACTGACTTCACCTAAAATATATATCATTACCTACATTAAAACTTTTACTTAAAGAGGAAACAAAACTATAGGAGGTAGCTTTGAAGATAGTATGAATAGTCTTAATAATACTCTTCTGGGAATAAAGTTTGAAACAAAGATTAACCAAGTTCTTTGCCTCGTAAAAAAAAAAAAATACTCTTAAAATCACAAATCAAAATGCATAACAAATAGCTTCCACAGTTTGAGGTTTATGGTTATATTGCATAAATTTCAATGTAAAATTTTAAATATAAAATTTTTTTCTTGGATAATTCATTGCTTAGAGTAGAGGCATACCTTGCTCACACTTCACTTTATTACGCTTTGCAGATTTTGTGTTTTACACATTGAAGGTTTGTGGCAATCCTGCACTGAGCCAGTCTATCGGTACCATTTTTCCAACAGTGTACTCACTTCATGTCTCTGTGTCACATTTTGGTAATTCTTGCAATATTTCAAACTTTTCATTCTTATTATACCTGTCATGGTGATATCTGCTCAGTGGTCTTTGACGTTTCTATTGTGAATTTCTGAAGCACCATGAGCTGTGCCCATATAAGATGGCAAACTTTATTGATAAATTTAAAAAAGTAAAAGTATTTACTTCACGGTGTTATCATCAGGTTTCAGTAAAATATTGCATCCAGAGGTTTTGGCATATGCTAATATGTGTGTTCCCATGCTCCACTGACCGGCTGTTCCCCGTGTCCTTCCCTCTCCTCAGGCCTTCTTCTTCCTTGAGAGACAATAATAATGTGATTAGGGCAATGAATACTCTTACAATGGCTACTAAGCCTTCAAGTGAAAGGGCCACACATCTCTGACCTTACACAAAAAGCTAGAAAGGATTAAGCTTGATAAGGAAGGCATGTCCAAAGTCGAGACAAAGCGAAAGTCAGGCCCCTGATGCCAGGTAGCCAAGCTGTGAATGTGAAAAAAAGTTCTTGAAGAAAATAAAAAATGATACTCCGGTGAACACACGAATGATAAGAAAGTGCAACTGCCTTCTTGTTGCTATGGAGAAAGGTTTAGAGATCTAAATAGATCAAACCAGCCACAACATTCCCTTAAGCCAAAGCGGAATCCAGAGAAGGGCCTAACTGTCCTTTATTTACGACGATGGGTAAGAGAGGCAAGGAAACTACAGAAGAAAAGCTGAAATCTAGCAGAGGCTGGTTCATGAGATTTAAGGAAAGAAGCCATCTCCAGGACACGAAAGTGCAAGGGGAAGCAGCAAGTGCTCACGTAGAAGCTACAGCAAGTTTTTCAGAAGATGTAGTGAAGGTCATGATGAAGGTGGCTGCATTGAACAGATTTTCAGTGTAGACGGAACAGCCCTCTACGGGAAGAATATGCCACCTGAGGACTTTCATAGTAGAGAGGAGCTGTTGATACCTGGCTTCAAAGCTTTAAACAACCAGCTGACTCGCTTGTCAGGGGCTCCAGAAGCTCGTGACTCTAAATGGAAGCCAATGCTCACTCACCATTCTGGCCACCAGAGGCACTACAGATTATCCCAAATTTACCCTGCCTGTGCTTTTTCTATGGAACAGCAAAAACTGGATGACTGTACATCTGTTTACAGCATGACTTATTGAATATTTTAAGTCTACTGTTGAGACCTAATGCTCAGAAAAAAAGATTTCTTTCAAAACATCACTACTCTTTGATAAGGTACCTGGTCACCCAAGAGCTCTGACGGGGATATACGAGACTCATGTTGTTTTGAAGCCTATGAAACACAGCATCCATTCGAAGCCTATGTGACTAGGAGTAATTTCGACTTTCAAGTCTTATTGTTTAAAAAATATATTTCACAAGGCTATAGCTGTCATAGAGAGTGATTCTTCTGTTGGATCACGGCAGAGTACTTTGAAAATCTTCTGAGAGGTTTCACCATTCTAGATGCCATTAAAACCATTCATAATTCCTCATGAGAGGAAGTCAAGATGTCAGCATTAACAGGAGTTTGGAAAAAGTTGATTCCAACCCTCTTGAATGACTTTGTGGGTTTCAAGGCTTCAGTAGAAGTAACTGCAGATGCGGTAGAAATAGGAGAATCAGAATTAGACTTTCATAGTAGAGAGGAGACTAAAGATGTGACTAAATTCCTGCAACCTCATGAGTGGATGAGGAGTTGCTTCTCATGGGTGAGCAAAGAAAGTGGTTTCTTGAGACAGAATCAACTCCTGGCGGACATACTGTGAACATCACTGAAATAACAACAAGGAATGTGGAATACTACATAACCTTAGTTGATAAAGTAGCGGCAGAGTATGAGAGGATGGACTCCGGTTTTGAAAGGAGTCATATTGAGGATAAAAAGCTATCAAAGAGCATCAGATGCTACAGATAAATCGTTCATGAAAGGACACGTCCACTGATGCCGCAAACTTCATCATTGTCTTATTTTAAGAAATCACCACTGCTGCCTCATCCTTAGCAACCACCACCTGGATCAATTAGTCAGCAGCCATCAACACCGAGGCAGGATCCTCCACCAGTAAAACAATTAGGACTTACTGAAGGCTCCGATGATCATTAGCATTTTTTAGCAATAAAGTATTTTTAATCAAGGTATGTGCATTTCTTAAAACATCATGCTATTGTACTCTTAACAGACCACAGTATAGTATAAACGTACATTTTGAAGACACTGGAAAAAATTTTAAATTATTTGGCTTTATTTCAATATTCACATTATTGCAGTGATCTAGAATCTAAGAAAACAGTATCTCCGAGTTATGCCTGGATAAGACACTGGATCTGTTGCTATTTGGAGGGTTATTTAATTCTTTTGTAGCAACTATTATACTTCATTTACAAAGCAAGAATTAGTTTTCCATGAAATAGCAATTAAAGGATAACTGTGTGCTTTTTTTCCTAATCTTCTGTTTCGTTTTCTGTTCTTATCCTTGTTGATTTTTCTTTCATCTATGCCTCATTTACATTGTCTTGCTGTGATTTGAATTTTCATATAAACTGCCCTGGTTCTTCCTGAAACGAGACGAAATTATGTAAATGCCCTCTGAGCCAAGTATAGTGTATGGTATACGTGACATTTTCATTTAACGAAATTTGCAAATAGGATTAATCTGGTATCTATTAATTTGCGTGATTCATAGACTTCTGAGAATCTTCCTGAGTGGATGTCTGAATATAAAAAGTTGTGACTGTAGTAAGCTGAATGGTGACCTCCAAAGAGATTAGGTCCTAATTCCTGGAACCTGTAAATGTCACCTTACATGGAAAAAATGGCCTTTGCAGATGTGATTAAACTAGAGGTCTCGAGTCAGAGAGATTAACCTGGTTTATCTAGGTGGGCCTTAAATGAAACCACACAAGCGTCCTCATAAGAGGGAGGCAGAGGGAGATTTGACACAGACAGAGGAGAAAGTAGTGCAACCCCGGAGGCAGAAGTTGATCGACAGCCACCAGAAACTGGAAGAGGCAGAAACAGATTCTTAGAGCCACAAGAAATCAACACAATTATTCATTTGAATATGCACAGACGTTAAACAGAAAGAAAGTTTGTCTTTTAACATTCAAGACGTTAGGAAAGGCAAAAACAACAAAGTTATTTCCATCTAGAAGAGTGGAAAATGGAAAGGTAGTCTCAAAGACCAGGAAGGTCTTTTGATTTTAAAGGGCTACTCTCTGTTTCAGGAAAATGCTACATTTCTAACCCAGCTCCCTCTGTAACGTAACCATCACATTAAAACCAAACTCCCTAGTCCCCGTGGAAAGCACCTGGCAATGCCATCCTCCTGGGAACCCACGCCACACTGGTCTCCAGCCCTCCTCCTGACACGCACCACTTACAATCCCACTTGGCGTGTTTCGTCCTGCCCACTCCCTGGATGTCTTCTTGCTTTGCTGGATGTCACCTATTCTTTCACAAAGTTAAAGAACGTATTTGCAGAATTTCGCTTCCGGGAAAGTTCCGGGACCAGCGGCTGCACTGACAGAACCACACGTGGCCCACAGCCCCTGGGTGGCCTCCAGGGCAGCGCAAGCGGATCCTCATCTGCGCTAGTCTCTAGACTGAGAGGCAGAAAGATAAGCCTTCTCCACTAGGGACAATTCTAAAACACACTGTGCTGAAGGCAGACTCCCACGCGTTGAAAATCACAGGCCTGTCTTAGAATCCAAGGGGTACCCATTCATGCAGCCTGAAAAGCGTACCAAGTGGGAAAAAAAGATTCCTTTTTAATATAAACAGCCTGTGATGCTTTATTCGTAAGGAACTTAATATGTCTGCTGCTTAAAAAACAAAGTCTGAAAAACTCAGACCACTGGGAAAGTGAGGGTTCGAGAGAAGTATTATCCATTTGGTTGCACAAGTAAGAAGTTGGGTCATCACTGACGCTGACCTCCTGCATACACGATCCCAAATATTTTGATTTTGCTTCGAAGTATTTCTTAAACCTGTTCACTTTTCTCATATTAAATTGCCTTTTTATGGGTCCTTCCTACTCACTGAGTTTCCCTCCAGTTGTGAGAGGGAGGGAAAGTGCACCCAAGGGTGGCTGGAGGGGTGGATATGGAGGCAGGTTTACCCTTCCTCAAAAAGTCCTGGGCTTTGAGTGGGAATGAGCCACTGGCAGCATCCATGCTGCTGCTCCTGCCCTATCTGGCTGTAAGCAAGGAATGCACCTCCTGCGTTCTTCCCTCTGTAGAACAGCTTGAGAACCTACCTTCTGGGACTGCTGTGCACACAGAGACAGGGACACAATAAACAATCTGCACTCGGATGATTTGCCCCAGGGTTCCAGTCCTAGCACCAGGGGCCCTCTCTTTCCTAGTGCTCACATGGTGGCGATTTTACATTTTATCTGTCAAAATCTAACCAATTGCTGTTTGTCTCCCATACTGTAACTTTCGTGAAGCAGAAATCAAGTCTATTTTTGCTCTTCCTTGCACAGAGCTTGGCAGAAGAAAGCACTGAAATATTTGTTAAGTAAATCTTGTAAACAAAGCAAGCCAATAAAGGAAACCAGTGACACTAGTGGTTCCCAATCTGGACGTCACCTGTCTGCTCAGTTCTTCTCCAGCCTCAATGCCTAACAAGGGCATCGCCTGAGAAGCTTTCAAACAGACCCCTGCCCAGGCCCCAGGGATTCCAATTCGATTGGGATGGGGTCGCCAGAGCCAGGAATGAAGACTCTCCAGACGATTCTCATGTGCAAGTCTGGTTGAGAAGTTCCTCTATGGCTCCCACCTGCTTCAGGCCAGGTGTGAAGGCCTCCAATCGGACCTCGGCGTCTGAATTCCACCAACTACCCCACCCACCCACCCTTGGTTGAATTCCCCTTTTCTAGATGGGGGGGCGAGATAAATCTTGGAAGGAGACAGTTTTATCAGCGGGATCTTGGCTGACAGAACAAATGAGAATGGTTCGTGCTGTCCAGAAAATTGTGATTCTGGCAGCAAACCTGTTGGGTGACTCCAGCTAGCCAGCTTTCATTCGGGACGTTCAGCCCACAGAGGGCGGGCGCATAGGGTCATGAATCTCAATCTCAATCTCTCTCTCAGGGCGGGCGCATAGGGTCATGAATTTCAATCGCCATCTCTTCCACCCCCCCCATCTCTCTCCCTCCCCCTCCTCGCTCTCTCTCCATCTCTCTTTTTAAACGGGGCTTGAAGCTACATGAAAAGCCACCCCAGAATTTCCTGCCGCGTGAAACACAGGTGGCGACGATGGCTTCCCCGGCTGCCCTCCGCAACCCACCCCTCCGGGGCCGCGCCCGGGGCTGACTCCCGGCCAGTCCCCCTTCCCTGCCCCTTCCCACGGTCCGCGGACCCCTCCGCCCGGGGGGCGTCCGCCGCGATCCCGCAACCCCGGCCCCAGCGCGACTCCAGGTGCGAGGCCGCCTTCCGCGAGGCCACCCAGGCTCCCCTGCCAGCGGCCCCGGGCGCGGTGCGCGGGGCGCCGGGGAGGCGGAGGTCGCGTCCCGAGCGCGGACCCCGCACACGCGCGCCGGTCTGCGGGGGCCCGGGTGCCGCGGAGGCCCGGCGCGCCTCGCCTCGGGGCCGGTGCCCCCGCGGGAAGCCCCCGCGCGGCCGGGAGGCCTCCGGGGGCCGCCAGGCGCGAGCGCGCGGCCCCGCCCGCTCCCCAAGGGGCACGGGGCCCGCGCGGGCTCCGGCCCGGCCCGACGGGGCCCGCGGGCGCCGAGGCCGGGGAGGGCGCGTTTCCCGCCGAGGGGCCGCCGCGTCCCCGCGCCCGCCGAGCCCGCCCCGAGCGGGGCAGCGCCGTCCCCGAGGGCGCGCGGGCGGCTCCGTCCCGCGGCCAAGTTGGGCGACGCCGGAGCCGCGCGTCCCGGCGCGCCCGGGCGGCGGCGACACTCACCCCGGGCCTGCGCCTCCATGCCGGCCGACGGGCGCTGGGCGCGGCGGGTCGCGCCGGGCTGCGCGGGCGGCGGCGGCGGCGGCGGCGGGCTCCGAGCGCGGCTGGCCCGGCACGTGCGTCGCGAGCGAGCGCGGGGCGGGCGGGCCGCGCCCCCCGGCCGCCCGCCGCCTCCGCCCTTCGCGTCCGCCCGGCCCCGACCGCGCGGCGAGGGCTCCCGCCGGGCGCCCCCTGGCGGCTGCCCGCGCCGCGGGCGGGGTCGGGGCGCCGGCGCTCGGGGCACGCCGGGACCTGGCGGGCGGGGCGGGCGCGCCGCGAGGGGCGTCTCGCCGAAGGGTCGCCCGGACGCGTCCGTTTCCCGGGGGCTCGGCCTGTCGCCCCGCGCCTGGGCGGCCGAGGGGAGCGGACGGCCTGCGCCCGCGGGCTCGAGACCCGCCCGGGCAACTTGGCGAGGCTCGTCTCTGCAATAAATCCAAAAAAAAAAAAAATCAGCCGGGCGTGGTAGCGCGCGCCTGGAGTTCCGGCTACTCAGATGGCTGAGGCGGAAGGACCGCCGGAGCCCGGCAGGTCGAGGCTGCGGGGGCCGGGAGCGGCCACGGCACTCCAGTCGGGGCGACAGTGAGACTCCAACTCAAAAAAAAAGAAAAAAGTTCCGCTGACACTGAACTCCAGTCTATTAAGCGTGCAAAAGCATGATGTCCAAAAAAAAAAACAGCCAAAAAAATGCATGCACTTGAATTTTAAAAAATACTTTCTTGCCCCCGCCCCCCAAAAAATGCACACGGTCACCTCTTCCGTCCCTGAGTCGTCCTATTTTTGCTGGTGGAGGGCCTCGCCTCGAAATTGATGGCGGATGACTGCGCAGGATGTTGGTTGCTGAAGGCTGGGGTGTCTGTGACAATTTCTTAAAGTACGACACCAAGGAAGTTTGCTGCATCCCTTGCTACTTCCTTTCGTGCAAGGTTTCTCTGTAGCATGCGATGCTGTTTGATCGTGTTTTACCCACACTCGAACTGCTTTCGAAATTTAAAGTCAGTCCTTTCAAACCCTAATGCCGCTTTATCAGCTAAGTTTATGTAATAATGTTCTACAGCTACTTGTTGCCATGTCAATGATGTTCACAGCATCTTTGTCAGGAGCAGATTCAAGAAACCACTTGCTTGCTCATCCGTGAGAAGCCGCTCCTCATCCACTCAAGTTTTATCGTGAAGGTGAAGCAATTTAGTCACGTCCTCGGTCTCCACTTCTAATTCGAGTTCTCCTATTTCTTCCACATCTGCAGTTACTTCTACTGAAGTCTTGAAACCCGCAAAGTCCTTCAAGAAGGTTGAAATCAACTTTTTCCAAACTCCTCCTGTTCAGGTTGACATTCTGACCGCCTCTCATAAATTATGAATAGTTTTAATGGCATCTAGAATGGCGAATTCTTTCCAGGAGATTTTCAAAGTACTTTGCCCAAATCCAACAGAGGAATCACTATCTATGGCATCAATAGCCTTACAAAATATGTGGCTTAAATAAGACTTGAAAGTCAAAAGTACTCTTTAACCCACAGACTACACAATGAATGTATGTTAGCAGTAAAAAAAAAAAAATCAATCTTGTACATCTCCATCAGAGCTCCTGGGTGACAATGAGCAGCTATGTTTTGTCAATGAGCAGTAATGTTTTGAAAGAAAAAAATTTTTCCCCCTGACCATTAGATCTCAACAGTGGGCTTAAAATATTCAGTAAACCATGTTGTCAACAGATGTTCTGTCATCCAGATTTTGTTGTTCCATTTATAGAGCACAGGCAGACCATATTTGAATAGTTCCCAAGGGCCCTAGGATTTTTGGAATGGTAAATGACTATTGACTTGACCTTAAAGTCACCAGTTGAATTAGCCACTAACAAGAAAGTCTGTCTGTTCTTTGAAGCTGTAAAGCCAGGCATTGACTTTTCCTCTAGTTATGAAAGTCCAAGATGGCATCTTCTTCTAATAGAAGTCAGTTTTGTCTACACTGTTGAAACAACTGAAAATGTGTTGTATAATGTAGCCCCTTTCATTAATCATCATAGCTAGATCTTCTAGATAACTAGCTACAGCTTTGACATCGACACTGCTTCACCTTACACTTTGATGTTGTGAGGATGACTCCTTTCCTTAAATCTCCTGAAACAGCCTCTGCTAGCGTCCAACTTTTCTTCTAAAGCCTCCTCACCTCTCTCAGTCTCCATAAGCTGAAGATAGGTAGAGTCTTCCTTGGATTAGGCTTTGGCTTAGGGAATGTTGTGGCTGATTTGATCTATCCAGACCACGCAAAATTTCTCCATATCTGTAATAAGACTGTTCAGCTTTCTTATCATTCATATGTTCACTAGAGTAGCCCTTTTAATTGCCTTCAAGAACTTTTCCTTTGCATTCACAACTTACCTGTTTGGCACAAGAGGCCTGACTTTTGTCCTGTCTTGGCTTTTGGCACACCTTCCTCACGAAGTATAATCATTTCCAGCTTTTGATTTAAAATTACAGATGTGTGACTTTTTCTTTCGTTTGAACACTTAAATACCTTTGTAGGTTATCAATCGCTCCAATGTCAACACTGTTGTGTCTTAGGAGATCAGGAGGCCTGAGTAGAGAAAGAGAGACAGGGAAAGGCTGGTTGTTGGAACAGTCAGAACACATACAACACTTATCAATTAAGTTCACCATCTTAGATGGGCACGATTTTGGTTTATGGGGCCCCAAAACAGTTGCATCAGAGATCACTGATCACAAATCACCACAACTGATGTAATAATAATGCGAAGTTTGACATATATGAGAATTACTTATATGTGACACAGAGACACAAAGTGAGCACACGGTGTTGGAAAAATGATGTCTATAGACTTGGCTGCAAAAAACCTTCCATTTGTTAAAAAACACACAATATCTGCAAAGTTCTACACAGAAAAACACAATAAAATGAGGAGTGCCTGTAAAGGTCTGATGTGACTGAAATTGTCTCTAAGGTTGACAGTTCAGGGACAAAGACCCAGCTACACGTAGGGAACTTGGGTTTACGGTGCTTAACCATTAGTCCTAGCCAAGATACAAAGTTGGACTCCTGCATGCTGTTGTTCCATATTTTTGTCAACTGACCAATAGGTAACCTTGTTTTATGTATGTTTCGGTTTAAAGACACCGTATTTAATGTACGTTGTTGCTTCATTAAAATTTTGCTCACATTTGCAGCATGATATCAGAATGAAGTTGATTAAACATATTTGACGTATATATTTTCTCTCTAAGGCACGTCTCAGCCTTCTTGAATCTAGAAACGCCAGACAACACATCAGTGCTATGCTTGGGGGTCATTTTAAACAGCAAAATCACCCCAAATCAAACAAACACAAGAAGGCAGAGCCGTCTTGTTTGACCTCAGCTAAATATCAATGAGTCTCTTGGGAGCTCTCTCCATGTGTCCGAATTACAGGGAAAGCACTGGAAGTATGAGTTGTGGTGTTATAAAAAACTTTAGTGAGAAGGAAAATTCACAAATATGGAATCTGAAAATAATCAGCCTTGAGGCTTATCTGTGTTTCCTGTAGACTGATGAGGGCGTTATGTTTTCAGAAAAGACTAGAGACACACAGTTCTGTTCCAAGGCTTGCCTGGTGGAGTGTTTATTTGAAAGCATAGCAGGGAGTAAGAGCCATTAGCTCATGTCTCTTTAAGAACCATAGTTCATGACCATGCCTACATGGGTCTTTGGCTGTTACAGATCTCCCTCTCCACTCTATACGATCTTCATCTGTAAGATACAACGTAGTATGAATTTACATTCCATCTTGAGCGGTTTGCCATTTTTGTGGCGGATTTTCCCCCTCTTTTTTAGAAATAGATGATAACATCAGTCAGGATTGAGTGTACTACATTAAATCTCCCATAATTCCTGTGAAAGAGCCTTAGAAGAATTTCACACTCAAAAAATATTTATTGAATACACAATGAACTAACTAGTAGATTGTATCTTATCCATGCTCAAGGTATTCTCAAAGTATAGACCATTAAGCGTTAATGGAGTCCTACATTTTTTGCTTGAAAGAAGGAATACTCGTGGTTTCCTGGCACACGCACAAAAACATCAGTGTTTTTTTTTTGTTATGTTGAAGATCTCACCGATACGTGATCATTGCCATTAAAATTTCTGTGGGGGACACACACAAAGCATAGGCCTTGTAAATAACTTTTGGTAATAGTGTCCAGGGGCATGTGAAGTGAAGCATCAGTGATTAAATCACTTTTAGAGTCTGTTCCGTTGTTCCGGTCTTCTCGTCCCTGGAAATTAAACATCAGGTTAGGGTTGTCTCCTAACTGCTAAAATAAGCTAAAAATAGTTCATGACTTTCCAGCTTGAGTCATCTACACTCTGATTCATTTTTCTGATATATCAAATGTCAAGGTACTACCCCCTTTCATGTTTTTATCCTTGTTTATAATAACAATACGTTGGTATTCATTCAGAAATAGCTATTGAACATCTGTGTGCCAGGGCTGTGCTAGAAGCAAAGGATATGGGATAAAAGATGGATCCTTTTCACCCAGAAAGTTCCTGAGGAGGGATATACAGGTTTTTGTGGAGCAGTGCCCCGTGGTGAGCATGTTTCAGAGGTAAGCCAGTAAGCCTGTGAGCTCAGAGGGAGGCCACCCAGCTCAGGCTGGCGAGGAGACAAAGGAAGGTTTCTTTCAGAATGCTGCCTCAGCTGAGTCTTGAAGAATGAATTAGCCAGGTAACTTGTGTTAGCCCCCAAATACCGGCCTAACCCAAGGGGACTATTACTGGAGTCAACATGTTATAAAAAGGAAGAGTTTATACTTTATAAAAGCGTTTCCTTGTCACTTCTGATGGTGAACTTTCTTTGCTTCTTTAAAGCTTAGTGAAAGTCATCTTCCCCCTCTTGTTCATCTCTATAGACATTCCACATGGAAAACTATAGGTGGGCGTTTGATTGAGTCAAGGAAAATTCTGTGTAAAAACACCTTGCTTCATGTACATAGTTGCTTTAAAGTTAACTCTGACAGTACCATTAATTAGCATGAACGTGGAGCTCACGGCCAACAGCACCACAACGCGTACCAGAACAAAGTTTATTTAAAAACTCAACCATTTTGCAGGATGAAATGTAGTGGGAGTCTTAAATGTCTAAAGGGAAAGTGTATTCAACGGTGTTTGCCTAAGCCAGCTCCAGGTGACTTGCCATGTATGGGTCTGACATCCTCGGGATGTCACAGGGCACAGACAGGAGAGGAAGGATGCTGCCTGGTCCACGAACGTCAATAATACATGGAAGGAGGACATGGACTTTGGCCTCTGTTTGATTCCCACGCTGGAAATTGCCAGCTTTGCAACTGCAGGCAAGGTCCTCAGCCTCTTTGTGTTCTGCATTTCGTGACAGGATGCCATAAGAGTTGATGGGTGGGATTCCTTCTCTCCTATCCCACTGGGCACCCAATGTATTTAGAGCAGTGGTTCACGGCCCTTTTGCGTGGTTCTCAGCAGTGGTTCCCAGCACCACATGATGGACTTTTAAGCAATTCTAATACCTGCTTCCGCCCCTGCCCCCCAGATATTCTGATTTGTTTTTTGAAACCTTTCTAGGTAATACGGATGTGCTTCCAAGACCAGGAATGACTATTTCAAAAACTGCCCACAACAAAGATGAAGGGTACAAAGTTCTCAGCTTTTACATGAAAAAGTCGCTACCCAGATAAACATTAAAAAAATGAAAAAGGAATGGGAACAGGCCGAGCAAGGATTTTTACCCCAAATTTCAGGGAGTTAAAGAGGAAAAAGAGGTTGGGGTAAGCAGAGAAGTTTGACAGAGAGCTTAGGTCTGTCTGTGTCTCCCTTTCCCTCTCTGCTCCCAGCAGAGCAAAGAGGACATGGTCCTGGAGGTGGACAGTTCTATTGGGAACTGAAGCCCAGATAGTTTTGAGAATTGTTGGGAACAGAGTGAGTGCTTGTTGGCATTTTGAATTCGCCACCCTTTCAGGTGGTGTAGATGCATCTAGGGGTTCCCTTGAGCCCCGTGTGGCCTGTGAGAGTTAGGGGACAGAGAGAAGACTCGTCAGCCGCTGGAGAAAGGCAGCTTCCACTTCTAGAAGACACTGGAAGGAAGGGCTCTACACAGGGAGAGGCAGTAAGACCTCTGCCTAGCCAGAGGCCTTGCTGGCCTCACCCCATACGATTCTGCCAAAATGGGCAAAACGAGCTGGGGAGAGACTGTTTCGTTGCTCAGAAAGGGGCCATTGCGGTCTTTCCACCTCCTTGAACTTCCCAGTTCTCAGGAAACTGGAAAGTGGAGTCTGCCAGCCACAGTTGACTGTGGAGGCCCATGGGAGATTCGGGGGCTGCAGTCTGGCCAAGACTCCTGAGGTAGAAGGCCAGAGATGCAGAAAACATTAGAGGGGTGCTGAATGGGGCACCAGGGATCTAGACCCTGCAGGTGTGGGAATATGCTGTCAACCTCATCCAGCTAGATAGGGAGTTGTCTGGGGTTTCCCCCCTTCCTCTCAATCCTCTCAATCCTAACCCCCACACCCACACAAAGGGACCTGTGACCTTTGAAGAGACGGGTCAGAGGGGCAGATCGGGCCAGCTTTGACTTCATGTCCCTTTCTCTCTCTCTCTCTCTCTCTCTCTCTCTCTCTCTCTCTCTCTCTCTCTCTCACACACACACACACACACACACACACACACACACACACAGATTTTCCAAGGAGCACTGAGAGGAGGGAGAAGAGATTGATTGTTGGGGCTCAGATGGGGCTCAGAACAAGCTACACCAAGGTATGGTGCCTTGGCTTGCTGAGTACTTTGTACTGAAGTGAAGAGGCTCAGAAAAGATCATTCTGACCTTTTCCCGCCCTTCTTTCTTCTGCTTCCGTTTCTCTCCCCAGCAGACCAAAGAAGCTCTTGCCCTGCCTCTTCCTCAAGGCAGGTCATAGAGACTAGAACCCCTGTCCCCCAAAGCCAGCCATAATGCCTAGAAACATGCTTTAACCTTCCCCATCTTTCTGTGTAAGAGCTGGCCACAAGGACATTCTGTGACCTACCTTGTCAGATAGGAAGTCGTAAGACCCTCATGCGAGAGACGTCTTGTCCATCCTTGTCCACACAGAGGACTGAGAAGCATCTGAACAGCCAGACTTTTCTGGGTTCCCCCTGCTCAGTGTTACCATAGGTCATTCTCTTTACTCCAAAAGATCATAACCGTTACTCCAATCACATTTCTATATGGCTGTCCACACTTCATTGAATCTAAGCATCAGGATAGGCAGTTTTCCCTGGGTCTTTGGTTCTTCATTTCTGAAGGCTCCCATGTCACATAAAACTTTGATCCAATAAATTTGTTATGCTTCTCTCCTTTTAATCTACCTTTGTCATTTAGAGTTCAGACCTAGCCAAGGACCCTCGCAGGGTCGAGGGAACTTTTCTTCCCCTACAAGATTTACTTTGAGATTAAGAAGAAGACTAAGTCATGTGGATCACATACCACCATGAGACTCTTCTAATTACCAAAAATTTATCAAAATAAACATACCTGGACCCAATGCCTGAAAGAGCGTCTACCTGGCCAGTTGAGAAGACAGTGATGGTAAGAGACTGGTGGTAAGAGACTTTGACGGGTAGGGGGACCCAACAAAGACTATCTGTTCAGATTGTTCTTGGCCTCTCTGTGTAGCCTAACATGTTCCTGGTATGGGGCAGAGCTGCTCTGAAACGAGGATTTTCGAGAGAGCGGGAACTTTCTGGGTTTTCTAGCTTGCTTTAAGGAGAAGAACTCTAGTTCCTATGACTCACCCTGGGAAAGCAGAATTTGGATTTCTATGACTTGCTTTGAGGAAGAAAAAGGACAGGAGGCAGGAGGGCAGGCGAAGGTCAGGGAGAAACCACTTCTGAGATCTTCCGCCCTCCTTTAATTCAAACCATTCAACATGCCAAAGCACCAGACTTTGGGGCATCTGTGTTCTGAGGCCCAACCCCGTTGTCCGAGAAAGGAGGCCATTTCCTTCCTTCCTTCCTTCCTCCCTTCACCCCTGCCCCTTCTTTCCTTCCTTCCTTCCTCGCCTCTTTCTTAAAGAGCGAGGGAAAGCACAGGAGAAGAATGACTGATGTGGCCATTGCTCTGTAACCCTGCATTAGGAAAGTACCAGCAGTTCTCTCTCATGTTTGTGGCCGAACTGAATCACATCAATTCTGCCCAGGGATCCGTTTGACCTAGATTGGCCAGGGCTCTCACCCAACCTCTTTTCTTGAGAGAAGAGCAACAAAGAGGGTTGGAAAAGTGTCCCTTGTGTGGACCTTCAGGCTGCATCTGATGATCAGAGACAAAGCATCTGAGATGTTGGGTGGAAAGGAACCCAGGCCTGTACTAGTCATGGTTAGCATTTGGTTGTCTTAAATTCCAAACCCTGTACTTGGGAAAATTGGTTACGTTCACACCGCTTGCATCTCTTTTGTTTATTTTCTGATATGTTTTCTGCTTTGTTTTTATGAAGGTTTTTTTCCAAAAATGGTCAATTTGTTCAGTAGCACTAAAGGAAGAAAGAAAATGCATGTGTTGCCAACCAGGGTGAGGCCAAGACATGGCAAGGGTACTGGAAACAAGAGAACTCCATGGTAGAGGCACAGAAGGACAGAATAAGAAAGCAAAGGCCTCCACCACGCAGTCAATTACTGGTTTTATTTTTAATTCTTTAGAAAATGTTTTACTTATTGAGTCAACGTTGCCATTTTTGACAGCTCCAGGGGGGCTTCTTGCTGGTTCAAGGCCTCTTGTGTTTAGTGGCGTATTTCTCATGGCTGGCCTTGCAGAGTTTGACCTTGAGATAAATGGAGACTATACCATGCTCATAAAAACAAAACCAGAAGGTCAGGTATCGTCATATTCTTTTCCAAACACCCATGAACACTTTCGGACTCATTGTTTACAAGTGACATTGAAAAATCAGAGAAAGGTTAGGTAGAACGTCACAGAGATTATGATTAAAGTTCCCAGGGAAAGTTAAAAGAGCCAGGAGGCTCATTTATTTTGGCAAGCAGAAATCTGGGTGCGATCCTGATGACGGCACACACATCCGTTGTTCATGGTCACAGGGTCGATCAAAAACAATGAAAAACAGCAAAGAATTACCTAGTGACAACAGTCGTGAGTTTCTAAATCTTCAAAAGTGACTTTTGCACTCTCAATTAGTCTAAACTGGGTCTTAATAAACATGATAGACAGTACAAAATAATCATAAAAGCCCTGCAGTAGGTAAATAAGAACAAACCACGGTAAACTCCTCTCCTCTTACTTAACGTCAGACTCAAGCACCCGGCTTGATAGGACGACTTTGTCTCAGTTAAGTGCCAATCAGCCAGGTAAGAGATGTGAATAAGTGAATAACATTAACTGTTGATTTTGCAGTCTATAAAATAGAATAAAGTCATTCAAATTTGAATTTTAAATATTGACTATAACCCAATGTTTCAACACATTGTGGAAGAAGAAAAATAGTAATTATGAAAAGGGATCTTTTTTTTAGAATTTAGAAATTCTTATAAGCACTATAAACTTTAACTCTTCAAATATTCCATTATCAAAGTTTTGAATAAAAGCCAGCAGAGAAAATGCACTCACAGAATTGTGCAGAGGAAACATTTTCAGGAGCTTTCTCTCAGGAGTTCTTGTAATAGTTGAAGAACAGAAATCAGTTTTTCAGGGAATAGTCCTGCAATATGTCTATGAAACAAATTTGTATCAGAAAAATTAGTAAGTCAAATATATCCCAGATAGTGCTGTTGGGGCTTATAAAACAATATTCCAAAGTATAGCACTTTGGAATGTTGAGTTCTATGTACTAGAGTAGATCAGAAGGTCTCAGAAGCAGCCTCAGAAGCAAAGTTTCTCTCTGGCTTTCTTGTTCCCTCCTTTATCCCAACGTGACTCACAGAAGCCAGCATTCCTCTTCTCCAAGGCAGATCGTAGAAACTAGACCCTCTCTTCTCAAAGCTAGCCATAAAACCTAGAAACCTTACTCTGACCTTTCCTTGTCTTTCTGTGTTAGAGCGGCCATAAGCAAATTATCTGACCCACCTTGTGTTCCAGAGGTCTGTGACCATTAGATCACACCGTTTTGTCTAGTCACATTTCTACGCAGGTATTCATTCTTCATCAAACCTAAGCATAAAAACAGACAGCTTTCCCTGAACCTTTGGGTCTTTGTTTCTGAAGTCTGTGTCACACCAGACGTTGATTATGTAAATTTGTTGTGCTTTTCTCTGGTGAACTTGTCTTTTGTGACAGAGTGTCAGCTGTGACCCTCATGATAGGTGAGGAAAGGTGTCACACTTTTTCCACTGCTACAGAACAGGTTATAATTAACCCATAAATTATCTATACTTTGCATTCACTAATTCCAATCACAAACTCGATGGAAAAAAAAATTATAGCTTATGTATACAGAGTTGTTATAAGTTAATTAATTTCAAACCTTAAAGTTACTTAAGTATAAGAAAATCATGTTCAATTAGTGAAAATCTGCAATAGTTTTACTAAGACGAAAAAAATTTTGTGAAGTTTATTTTAAAATGGGTAAGAAATTCAGAAAACTTTATCGTTCATTTAAGGTTCTGATCAGAAATTTGAAAAAAAATCAATTCATACATTCCCTTTACTCCATACATCAAAATGAATTGCATATAAATTAAATATTAAAATTTTAAACCATAGAAAAGATAGGAGAAAATATAATTTAATTTTATTAAGTTTTGAGACTTGAGGAATTCTTTTAAAGATTAGAAGTTATAGGAAGAAATCATAAAGAGTAAGATTAATATATTTGACTTCAAAAATTAAAACTTCTATCCATCAAAAATGGCCAAAAAATAGCAAATTAGAAAATAACATTCAAAATAGATGTAGGGGAAGATAGGACAGTGGGGGGAAGGAGAAAATGTCTCATCTGCCCTTCCACGTTCTTTGACTGGTTAGTGAATTAAATTGACGAAAGAGAGATTAACAAGAGAAAAACAATTTTAATTATGTCTGATGCATGGAAGTCCCACAAAAATATAAGACTCAAACAAGCAGCCAGATGATTGAGACTCATAAATCATCTCAACCTATAAGAAAGGAATAGGGGTCGGTAGTGGAGACAACTTATAGGAAGATAAGGGGAGGAAATACATGGTGAATAAGTTTTGCCTTGTTACGCAGATAAACTTCTCTTAGGTATTAATATTGTCTCGAACCTTTACTAATGAAAATTTCCTTTATGGATGTAAATTTGTCTTCCACAAGGAGAGTCTTCCACTTTATTTTAGGTACCTGAGGGGAAGATAAAAAGCCTCTTCTGCTTTGACTGGTTCTCAATTGTTTTTTCTTTTAGCTCAAAGTCATCAATATGCCAAAGTGACCCATCGTGAGGTGGTCTATTCTGATCTTCTACAATCATATTTAGAGCTGATATGTCCTGAACCTCATCCATTTTGGACTAAAATCTCTAGGTTCCACAGAACTTTGTATAGCTATACTTTTGATACCCAAATCCAACAAGAATAGTCCTGAGAAAGAAAAGTCTAAAAAGTTATCATCATAAATGCAAAAGTTCTAAATAAAATGAAGGCAAATACAATTTAATAGTGTATTACATGTGTACGTGTGTGTGTATCACTTTACCAATCAAAGTTGGACCCAGGAATCCATGGATAATTCAACTTCAGGAAATACCTGTAATCCCAGCACCTTAAGAAGCTGAAATAGGAGAAACTCTTGAGCCAGGAGTTCAAGGCCAGCCCGGGCAACATAGCAAGACCTCATCTCTACAAAATATCAAACAATTAGCTGGGTATGGTTGCTTGTGCCTGTTGTCTTGGCTACTCAGAAGGTTGAGGAAAGAAGCTTGCTTGAGCCCAGGAGTCTGAGGTTGCAGTGAGTTACTATACAATTGTGCCACTGTACTCCAGCTTAGACAATAAAACAAGACCTTGTCTCTTTATATATATATATATACACACACACACACAGAAAATGAATCTAGGTGAAAGTACAGAATGGAATGAAAAACAATAAAAATAGTGAATAGAAGTGGTAAAAAAAAATACATATTGACTGTATTATGCGACATCTTTTGATGTTGAAAATATGCAGAAATTAAAATATGTGGCAAGAGTTAAAGAGTTATAACAATCTTGCATTGTCTGGGAAGAAGATAGAACCAGAAAACATTAGAATGTTTTTTAAGTCAAGGATAAATGTTTAATCACTTACAAATCAAAACAAATAGATACAAAACCAATAAAAATGGACCAATTAATGAAAAAGTAATTCAAGAAGAAGAAACACAAATGGCTCATACATTGATGAAAAGTTTTCAAATTCACTGAATATCAAAGAAATGTAAATTCACATCATAACAAGATATCATCACATATGCTCCAATTTTTACAAAGCGAAAATACCTAATAATAGTGTTGGTAGGATGAGGAGAAATATGAAGAATTCTCAACCATTTTTGGTGAGAGTGTAAGTATGGATGACAACTTGGAGGACAATTGGCAATATTTAGAAAGGTTGAAGATATAGATAAACTTCCACTCATCGAATCCCTACTGAGACTTACAACTCACACTTAAAGAAACCTTTGCCCGTAGACACCAGGAGACATGCACAGATGTTTGATTGCCTTAGTGGTTGTAATAGCCAAAATCTGTAAGCAGTCTAAATGTCCATCAATAAGACAATGGGTAAATAAGCGTTATATATTTGTATAAAATTCTATAGAATGATTGAAATAAACTAATTGGAGTTACAAGTATCCTTATGCTTAGATCTCAAAAACGTAACGGTGATAGATAACTGGATGGACGGTGGTATTAATTACTCAGACTGGAAACAAAGTCCAAGCTATAATTTTGCATATTATCCCTCCTAACATGAGGCTAACATTCCAGTTTTTGACATTTAGCACTGACATTTAGAATTAACCCAGTAATCACACTTATAATAATCTATCTCAGAATCATTTCTAAGTACCAAAAAAACTTTATGCACAACATCATATTTATAGAAACTTTTAACAAAAATTTACAAAAACTCAAATGTTCCAATTGTGGGAGAATTTTTTTTAATAAATTGGTATATCTACTTAGAGAAACATTCATGTTCTTTAAAATTATTATTTCAGAGACAGGATAATAAAAAGTAGCTGGTGTTATGGAAAAGAATATGATGTATGTTCTCCAAATAATAAAACCAAGGTAAAATGTATAGAAAATGCATTTCAACTCTGTTTAAAGGTAGAGAGTCTATGCTTTTGAAGACAGGAGGAAATACATAACATGTTAATGTTTGTCTGAGTTATGGAAGTATGAGTGATTTGATGTCTGAGTTTTTCCAGTTGCCCTTTCAGGAACACATATTATTTTTACAACGAATATAATAATCAACTAAAATTTTAAAAATTTCTTTAAGAAAAGGAACACATGTAGTTTCTGGTTGGGCTAAATATGTAATACAATTTATGTATCATTTCTCTTTTTATTTTTTTATTTTTTATTTTTTATTTTTTTGAGTTGGAGTCTCACTCGGTCGCCCAGGCTGGAGTGCAGCGGCCGCTCCCGGCCACCGCAGCCTCGACCTGCTGGGCTCCGGCGATCCTTCCTCCTCAACCTTCCGAGTAGCCGGAATTACAGGCATGCGCTACCACGCCCGGTTGATTTTTTGATTTATTGTAGAGATGCGGTCTCGCTGCCCAGGCGGATCTCGAACCCGCGGGCTCAGGCAATCCACTCACCTCAGCCTCCCAAAGGCGCGGGATTACAGGCTGAGCCACCGAGCCCGGCCATTTCTCTTTTTAAATGTCCTTTTAGTTGTTGCCAGTTTTGTGCTATCATAAACAAGGGCTACTATAAACATTCTTATAAATATATTCTGGTGTCACGGTACAACTTTTCTGCTAATATGTCTACTGAAAAGAAAAATTGTTGAATTGAAGAGTAAGCAAATATTCAATTTATAATATAATTTCCAATTAGTTTTAAAATTGTTTCCATTTCCATTTATACTTTCCTAGCAGGGCACCATATGCATTCCTCTTGCTTTATATTCTTCCTAACACGTAAAAATGCTTTGTAAATTGTAAAGGCTGTATACACAGAATGGGCTAATATGAGCAAGACTGTTCTTTAAATTATCTGCTCAAACTTCATCAATAAATGTTTATTTTTATGAACATTAAAAAAATTAAATAGAATGTTTTCTGTGTTAGGAATCTAGTGGATATAAAATTGCATTTTTTTGTATTCTTAATATGCATTTCCCAAAATAATAATGAGATCTATGAGATTATTTTTTCATATGACTAATGACCATTGTGTTTTCTCTTTTGTGATATACTTGTTCATGCTTCTTCTGTTGGGTAGTGCATTTTCGGGTTGACTTTGGGAGTTCTTTACCTAGTCTATATTCTAGTTCTTTGTCAATTATGTGTTATAAACATTTTCTTCATGTTGTGGCTTCTCAGTTTTTTTCTATATCCTTGATAAAAAGGCATTCTAGTTTTGATATGGTGAACTGACCAATTTTCACTTACTTTTTGTGCTTTTGCATTTTATAGGAGAAAACATTTATTACTCTGAAGCTACTAGTATATTCCTATGTATTTTCTTCTAAAAAGTCTTAATATTTTGCCTTTAATGTTTAAAATAAGATTTTATTTCAATGTAAGTAAATTTAATTTTGCTTATAGTATGATGATAGGATTCAAGTTCATCTATGCCCATACAGTCCCGGTATGTTTTTATTAGTAGTACCTCTTTTTTATTCCTCAGATTTGTAATGCCAACTCTATTACTTATCACATTTCCATATATATGATTTTAATTCTGAAATAAGCATTCTTTTCCATTGTTCAATTTATTCACCATTAGGTCAATACTATCACATCTTAATAAAGTTTTATACTAAATTTCAATATCTGCTCAAGAATGCCTTCCTGCTTATATTTCTCCTTCAAATGTGTATTAGCGATGCTTAGCCCTTTATCCTTCTCATATATATCCAGCAAGACAAATTCTACAAAAGCTACTGCTAGAATTTTGATCCAAATTTTATGGAATCTTACATAAATTTCAAGAAATTTGAGTTTCCCATTCATGGACATCGTAATTAACTCCATTTAAATCTCCTTTAATGTTATCTTATTCTTAAAAAATACTTTAAATCTTTTTGTTATATTCATTCCCAGGTTTCTTATATTTTTGGTTGCTATTAGTAAATAGCATCTTTTAAAATGATAATATCTAGACTTTTGATGTTTAGGAATGTAGCTGAGTTTTTTAATATTAGTTTTCATTTGCGAAATGTGCTAAATTTACATTTTTTCTGTAGATTCTACTGTGTTTTCTAGGTAATTATATAATCTTTAAAAAACAATTCTCATCCATCATCTCTATCTATTATCTATCTATCTGTCTACCTGTCTGTCTGTCTCTCTCTCTCTCTCTCTATCATCCATCTATCTATCTTCCTTAAAGCCTCCCAGTACAAAATTAAACAGAGGGGCAAGCATGGATATTTTTATCTCTTTCCTGATTTTTAAAGCGAAGATTGTAATTTTTTACCATTTAGGATGATCCTTCCATTGGGTTTTTGGTAGGAACTCCCCTCAATTCCATATTTTCTTAGATTTTCATTCTTCATGGATGTTGAATTTTTTTTCAAGTGATTTTTCTTAGTGACAGAAACATTTTCTCTTGAGTCTTTTAATGTGGTATATTATATTAATGTTCTTTCTACTGTAAATCCACCCTTGCACCCTTGGGATAAACCCAATTTATTTTGTTAATATATTACTTAGAATATTTGTGTTTCTATTTATCAGTGAAACTGGCCTGGGTTTCAACCAGAATTCAGTGCAAGAAACAGAAACCAGTCAAGGTGAAATATGAAGGGATTTGATGTAGAGAATCAGAGTCTTACAAAGTCATTGGAGTTAGCCAAGGAGCAGGCTCTGTCTGAGCTTTTAGACTGAAGAAATACTCCCAAAGAAAACAGGAGTATTCCACCACCAAGAACATGACCACATTGATGCCATTATTGGAGCGATGCCACCAAGTCTGGAGCAACCATTATCTCTGATGAAGAAGCCTGGAGCTGTTAAGAAACCGGAAAATGTGCACCCCAAGCTACTGTAGTATACAGAAACTTGCAGGAAGATGGCTTCCTCCTCTTCTGCACCTTCTAAATGTGGTGTGAGAGACCCCCATCGGGAAATCTAAGTCACACCCAGTAAGGGAGCCCAAGAAATGTAGTTTTTTGTTTTGGTTTTTCAGAGACGCGGTTTACCAAGTCGCCCAGGCTGGTCTCGAACCCCTGAGTTCAGGCAATCCTCTTGTCTCAGCCTCCCAAAGCGCTGGGATTACCAGGTTGAGCCACCACACCTGGCAAGAAATGTAGTTTTTAAGCTTCATAACCTCCTAGAGAAAGATACTTGCATTAGTGCAAAATGTCAGTAGGTAACATCTTTCAGAGCAGCCTGTATTTTCTTTTATGACTTTATTTTGCCTTAAAAATCTGTTTTAACAAATATTAATATAGTTATATTACATTTCTTCACGCTTGTATTTATTTGATATCATACTTTTCAACACTTACTTTCAACCTTTTGTCATGTAAGTTAGCATTCATACAAGAGATTATGATACAGATATCTTTGTGGGGTGAGAGTGAAGGAGTCGTTATTCAGTCTACCACAATCATGACTTATTTCCTCTTTTAATTTTTTAAATGTACAAAACATATTTAATTTGTATTGTATCTGGTTATCCTAGTAGAATGAATTGATTCTGTTTATTCCCAGTAGTGATGTCTGTTTCGTTTTATGTTTCGTGATGTCCCATTTTCGTTTCATAGTTCCTGAAACTCTACCCGTGGGCTGTTTATGCTTAGGAGGAGCGTGTGCTCATCTGAAAAAAAATTTCATTGGCTTCCACCAGACAACTGAAAATCCACTTTAAATTTCAGTTCCAAGACTGCTTTTTTAGAACTGTGCAGATGGTGTTAATCCAGTCTCCAGACACATATGATGACCAACCTTTGGGCACACATTCTTGGGAAAAGTGTTTTAACCTTCACTCATAGACAGAGCTGAGTTATTTTCTTTGTTATACGCTTCTGTGACTTCGAGTTTATTTGAATATTCCTTTATCTGGGGTTATAGTTCTTTCTGAGTCAAAACTTTTATAAAAGGCAGTCTCCCAATTGGCTTTCCACACTTTGTAATTCCAACCTTTTTTTCCTTACTTTTCTCAGAACGGCGATAAGAAACCGCATGTGCTTCCAAGGAACCTTACCTTTCCAGATTCCCTCTTAGACTAGGGGTAAAAAAGCTAGGGTACCACGTCAGAGTGAAGGTTCAGGTGGAGTTCTCAGAGAACAGAAGTCACGAAAGCAAGAAAGAGGGTCCAAAGCACGCCAAAGAAATGTTAAAAACAAACTTGCTGAGATATCTTTCATCATTTATAACACGGTAGTTCCAAAGAAATATAGAAATGTTAGGGAATCAGAAAACTTCAGAATTGGTATGTTGAACAGCAATGACAGGCAAGTATTGACGAACATGAAAGCAGATGTTGAGAAAGATTTCGTGTAAACATATCTGGGTGGGCAGATGGCTGGTGGGGGGAAGAGAGGGCTTTCCAAGGAGTAGCAAAAGTCTGGGACAGATGCCAGGATGGGATAAGAAGACCGGTCAATGAAATGAAGGATTCATTCTGGTAATTAGTTACGGAGAAGGCTGGATAGAGAAGCGGAACCCACAGAGACTCTGGAATGCCTGATGGCGTTACTACCATTAGTATTAGAGGTCGTGTTCTAGTTTTCATTTTGAAATAAAAAAAAAAACCTGAAGTAATAATATTAATTGAAGTAAATATTTGCAATTTTATTTTGGACTGTGTTAAAATAATCACATGTGTATATATATGGGTATACATATACATTCACACATATACATACACGTTCATGTGTGTATATAAAATCTCCCTGGGAGTTGGTATTGTTAACTCATTTTACTGACAAAATAACTAAGTCTGAGAAGTATTTAGCTGGCTTAGGTTGAACAGCTAATGGCAGAGGAGCTGGGTGAGGAAGCCTGATTATATTTTCCAGCTTCTGTTCTTGACCAGCATGGCAGGTTAGCTCCACCTTCTATGTCTATTTCCCTCCATTCCTAGGAAAGCTTAAATGATTACTACCACAGTTAATTATATAAAAGTATAATGCTAGAAAATATTCAGTGAAAATATAAGTTAGCCAAGGTCCATGGATTAAACTTACTTGAAATAATTGTTGCACAGTGTTGGTGAAAGACTTCAAAAAAAGAAGGCACATGGTTTTATCTTAAATATATCGACTTAATCTGTACCAGAATGCTTCACTCTCTGCATCTCTAATAACATCTGTTAACCAATCACCTGTTTTTTCACAGGAGGAAAAAAGGTTGCTCTATTCATGAGCTAGGTCAACAGTTTAAAGCATTCACTAGAAAAATGAAAATTAACACAATCTGACAAGCTGTAGGAACTCTCAGGGAAAGTGACATTTTAAACCAGTTCAGTATGGAAAATACATAATTATCCCCCATAACTGTCAAATGAATATAGCAACCACTCTAAATGCTGGTGAATAAAATCAATCTGAAAGCAGCAGGATCCATCAAACTGCTTGCATAATTCAAGATCTTGTAGAAAAAATGTTTTCTTCTTTTTGTTCTTATATATTCAAGGAATTTTAATTTCTGCTTTACTATCTTTTATTCACACCACCTCTGTCTATCTCCAACTCACTTTTGCCAAAATCCTGCACTAACACACACACACACACACATACACACACACACACACACGCTTACTTGATTTCAATAACTCACAATGATGTGATTCACAATTGATTTCTGTTGATTCTCAAATTGATTTTATAAGCTAATGTGTTCCCCTAGATTTGTCATTTTCAATAAAAGTAGAAAAAATAAACACAATGTTTATTTATTACATTAACTAAAGTTATAGTTATTGCATTCTGTGGTTTACTCATTGCTCCGGGGCATTTATTATACCTTTGATTCTATCATCACCATTCTCTGTTTGCTGTTACTCAAATTTGCTTAACTTTGCACTTAATTTTTCTTGGCATGTGAAATTTCTATATCTCTCTATGAAGTCAGTTGTCTCTTTTGTTATATCATTTCTTCCAGTAAAAACCATCACTTTATTTAATGAGTCTCCTTTGTAAAGAGCATAAATTAGTGTCCTTGAATTTGCAATACCCTCAATCTATTTTCAGCTGTTATAGTTTTAAATTCGTGACATATGCAGAGATTGTGTCACATTTTCTACGTGTGTCCTGGGATGATCCAGCCATTATAGAGCATCACTCATTTGGAAATCTCTAACTGTATTTCCTCTAAAAAAAAAAAATAGGCTTTCCAAAGTATATGAGGAATGATTCTGACTGATACTCAGCATACTGGTTTTCCATGTATCATGATAAACACTTGGTTTGGGGAATGTATTTCTTTTACCTTAAGATGTCATTCAATTTAAATAGGAATTCTGAATAAGTAATAGCTCATTTGCATAGAGCAGAATAGCATGGAAATGATCGTGCTAGGAAATTCGGAGTTACTAGCTTGAAACTTACGACTCAGAATTGCAGTGTCCATAATGCACACCAGACGGCGCCAAATCATAAGCACTTCAAGACGTAAGCATGTAAAAGAGGACCTCAATTCAATGGTGAATTCAGTGATGATAATAGCTACAGTTTCTTGATTATCTATTTTGTTCTAAGCATTTTGTTTGGAAATCTGCATATATAAGCTCACTCCTCATAACATTTGTTAAAATTAACTATTATCATCTACACTTTGTAAATGAGATTCTTTCAGATGACAGCGTTTTATTGTCTTGCTTTTGCTTCCGTTGGAATTTTTTGCATTTGCAATGCTCCATTCACCGTGCTAAGGCAGTGACCTATATTATTCTGGTTATAATTTTCAGTAACCCTGTGAGTTATGTTGTATCGCATTCCTTTGTTTATAGATAAAGAAACTGAGGCTTAGAGAGACTGATTTGCTCAAGACTACCTGGTAAGGCAGTTGTTGGTAGAGACAATTCTGTCCGAAGTTAAAACCTCCTACTTCACTAAGTCAAAGAAACCCTCAAAGATTTCAAAATAAATCCTTTCCGTTTCTCTCTACCTGCCTCTCTTCGCATGCGTTAGATATATAACATCTGAGGGTGACACCAGCAAGAGGCCAACGAGAGTTTCCTGGAGCTCACCCTCTCCACAGAAAGGGATAAAACCAATGAATAAGCAATTATATTTCATCCAAAGTGACTGAGAAAGTATGCTGAAGAGCCCCAGGGGAGTGGCAAAATCTCTGTAGAGTACGAAAACCCCAGATCACACCATACAGAGGAGAGCAAAGCATCTTCTTCCTGCCACACTCTCTCCCCAACTGGGATCAGCTTTGAGTCAGAGGGAACATCTTCCTACAAGAAAAAAGGTGAGCTGGAGAACCCCAGGAGTCTCCGTTACTTTCACATACACCGGCAATCCTTGCCACACTCCAGTCCTCACAGACCCTGAATCCAGTCTGGAGAGCAGCTGGGAGGCTATGCAGTCGCATTGTCCCTTAGTAAGAGCCCACTTGAGCACGCCCTGTCCCTGCGATCAAAGCTGCTATGTCTTGGTGCCATCTTGAAACCAGATCCATTAGTAGAGTGTCCTGACAATGGGGGTCAGTAGCAATTGACTCTCCGTTGCTGAAGCCCTGTCATCATTTCTCCATGTTCACACAACGGCCTGCAGAAACATGATCCCGGCTACCCAGAGCCTAGACCGGATGGAACAACGGAGCCCTTGGTGTCTGAACCCATGCGACCTCCTCTCCTACCCCTTCCCTCTGCCCCCAGGGAACAAGAAGACCTGTATAGCAGGGAAGCCACTCAATAGCCTGCAAGCCACCATCCCTGCACGTATCCGTATTGCATAGCCAGCCAGTCCACTGAGCCTGTGCAAGCTTGCATCTATCTGGCCTGACTGCTGGTCTTATGGCGGCCATGCTTCCAGGACAGACTGCTGCAGCCTGCCTGGAGCTACCTGCCTATGCATACCGATGCTTGGCCAGACAGCTGGTCCTGTGGTGACCCCACCCTTTTGGACAGACCGCCACAGAGCTACCTGGACCTGCCACCCCCTCACCAGACTCTGACAGCAACCCTGCTGAACAGTCCACCGTAGAGTCACCTCATCCCGCTTTTACCCATGAGTACTCACGCCTGGCCTCTGACAGTCAGCCCTGCAGCTGCCACTGCCTTTTTGGAAAAACCCACCAGACGACCTGTCAGCCCTCTACAGCTGCACTTGTCTGACCTGACATCCAGCCTGATGTTCTTGCCCTCAGCAAAAGCACACTACTATCATCACAAATACCTGAAGCCGAGGCTACTGAGGCAATCTCAGACATAACTGACAATGGTTGCAAGTAAAGACACTGCGCACAGACCACATTACTGAGACTACGCAGAACAAATCCCAGGCTCCACACGCAACCAATACCTTAGGGTCCACCTACAAAATAAAAGTCTTTCTCTAAAAGCTACTCCATAAAATTAGAAGTGACTATTACACTATGTGTGCAGATATTAACATGGGGACAGAAGAAAAGTGGAAAAAAAGAAGCATGACATCCCAAGAGAACATCATAACTCTCCAATAACAGATTCCAAATTAAGGGGTATTTATGAACCTGAAAAGAAATTCAAAATAATAATGTTAAGGGGATTCAGTGAGATAGAAGAGAACACAGACAACTCAATAACATTAGAAAAATAATTCATGATATGTATGAGAAATTCAACAGATATTATACAAAAGAACCAAACAGCTGGGCATGGTGATTCACACCTGTAATCCCACCACTTTGGGAGATTGAGGTGAGAGGACTGCCTGAACCCAGGGGTTCGACAACAGCCTGGGTAGCTTGGTGAGACCTTGTTGCTACAATAAATTAAAAAATTAGCTGGGCGTGGTGGCACATACCTGTTGTTCCAGCTACTTGGAAGACTGAGGAAGAAGGATTGCCTGAGCCCAGGAGGTCGAGGCTGTGGTAGCCATGAGCATGCTACTGCACTCCAGCCTAAGTGACAGAGTGAGACTCTGACTCAAAACAAATAAACAAAAAACAAAGAACCCCCAAACAGAAATCACAGAATTGAAGGAGTCAATGGATTAAATAAAAATAAAATTGAGAGCTTCAATAACAGATTATCTCAAGAAGAAAAAAGAATCTCTGAACTTGAAGACAGGTCTTTTAAAATAACCAAGTCAGAAAGGGGAAAAAAAGGGCGAAGAAGAATGAAGAAAGCCGATGGGATTTATGGGGCACCATTAAGTGAATAAATGTTTGCGTTATAAGGATGGCAGAGAAAGAAGAGAGTGGGAAAGGCACACAAAACCTATTTAACAAAATAATAGCTGAAAACTTTCCAAGTATTGGGAGAGATATGAACATCCAGATGAAGGAAGCTCAAGAGTTTTGCATTCGATTTAACCCAAAAAGTTCCTCTCCAAAGCACATCATAATCAAACTATAAAATGTCAAAGATAAAGACAGGATTTCAAAAGCTGCAGGAGAAAAATGTCAAGTCACATATAAGGAAATCTTCATGAGACTATCAGCAGATTTCTCAGGAGAAACTGTCAGAATTAATGATATATTCAAAGTGCTGCAGGTGGTGGTGGGGGGGAAACGCTGTCAATCAAGAATACTACATACAGCAAAGTTGTCTAATAACTAAAGATTCAGCACCAAAAGACCAATGTCTTAGACCATTTGCATTGCTATAAAAGAGCACTTGAGGACAGGTGATTTACAAAGAAAAGAGGTTTATTTCACTCATGGTTTCACTGGCTATACAATAAGAATGGCACCAGTACCTGTTTCTGGTGACAACCTCAGGGTCTTTCACTCCTGGCAGAAGGCAAAGGGGAAACCAGCATGTCACATGGCAAGCGAAGGAGCAAGAGAAAGGGCAGGATGTGCTAAGTAAGCTCTTTTTAACAATCAGACCTTGTGGGAACTAAGAATGAGAGCTTGTTATCCTGAAAGTGGCACTAAACCAATCATGAAGGATCCACTTCCAACATTAGGGTGATGTTTCAACATGAGATTTATATACAAACTAAATCAAGAAGGTTTACAAGATATGTTTAAGGAAATGCTACAACTGGAAGCAAAAGTGCCATAATTACTATCACAAAAGACGTGAAAGTATAAAACTCATCACTTGAGGTAGATTTATAAATCAAGTTTAGAAAAACTCCCTGATATGACGATGCTATGAAAATCTTACAACCCTCTAGTATGAAAGTTTAAAATCAAATTGTCAAAAACAACAATTAGTGTCTATACAATACACAAGCAATCATGAACAAAATAACAAAGCTGTAGGCACCAAACTACCTGACTTCAAACTATATACTATAAAGCTATAGTAAACAAAAGAGCCTGGAGGTGGCATAAAAAATACACATTGGCCAATGGAACAAAATAGAGAACCTAGAGAAAGATGTATATATTTACAGCCAACTGATTTTCAACAAAGTTGCAAAGAATACTCATTGGAGAACAGACAAGCTCTTCAATAAACACTGTTGGAAAAATTAGATATCCACATGCAGAAGAATGAGACTATACTCCTACCTTTCACCAAATACAAAGATCAACTCAAGATGGATTAAAGACTTAAATTTAAAATCAAAAACTATGAAACTACTAGAAGAAAACAGAGGAAATGCTTTATAACACTGAGCTGGGCAAGGATTTTAAAAATGTCTCAAAAATGCAAGAAACAAGAACAAAACTAGACAAATGAGACTACATCAGACTGAAAAAGTTTTTGCACAGCAAATGATCAACAGTGAAGAGACAACCTGCAGAACCAGAGAAAATATTTGCATACTGTACTTCCAACAAGAGATTTATATTAAAAAATGCATATGGAACTTAACAGAAAAAACAATCAGATTTTAAAATGGGCAAAAGGCCTGAAAGACATTTCTCAAAAGAATACATTCAAATGAATAATGGGTATGTGAAAAAATGTGCAACACTGCTAATTATCAGGGAAAAGAGGGTTAAAATCACAGTGAGATACTACCTTATTCTGTTAGAATGGCTATAATCATAAAGACAAACGAGAGCTGGTGAGGATGTCAAGAAAAGAAACACTTGTACTCTTTTTGGTGTGATTGTACATTAGTACATTCACTATGAGAAACTGCATAAAGGTTCCTCAAAAAACTAAAACCAGAACAACCATAGTCTAACAATCTCATTACTGGGTATATATTCAAAGGAAAAGAAATCAGTCTGTCAAAGAGATGTCTGCACTCCTGTGTTTATTGCAGCACTATTTACAATAGCCAAGGCATGAAACCAACCCAAGTGTTCATAAGTGGGTGGTTAGATAAAAAAAAAAGGTGTTATATACACACAATGCAATATTATTCAGCCATAAAAGAGAAAGAAATCTTGTCATTTGCAACAACATGAATGGAACCAGTTGGATTGAATGCAGTTCAGTGAAAAAAAAACAGATGCAGAAAGATAAAAACCGCATGACCTCACTCATATGTGAATTTTTTTAGTTGATATTATGGACAGTAGGATAATGGTTACCAGAAACTGGAGAGGAGACGAGGAAGATAATGGGAAGAGGTTGGTCAATGAGTACAAAGTGACAATTAGATAGAAGAAATAAGTTCTGGTGTTCTATTGCATAGGATGGTAGTGATGGTTAACAGCAAGATATAGTATATCACAAAATAGGTAGACGAGAGACTTCGGAATGTCCTTACCACAAAGAACTGATAAAGGCATAAGGTAACAGTCACGCTAAGTACCCATATATGTATTGAAACATCAAATTGTACCTCATAAATATGCACAATTATAATGTGTCAATTTAAAAACATAATACATATATTCATGTATGTATACATAACTTCTAGCATATTAATTACATATGGCATATAGCAGCTATGGAATTAGGTTACAGTTTTAAATGCTCATTTCATGATATAATAAAGTGTCTCATAACAAGCTAAAAAGGAATTCAAACCTAAAACCATTTTGCCTATAGGATTCTGGGTCATCTTAGAAATACAAAGATTAAGCTTTTTTGTATCAGGACCAAGAGAGTGCTCTGTTTAAAAACAAAAACAAAAAAACAGAGAGAGCGAGACTGAAAAGAGATTCAGGGTAATAATTAGAATTACTGTGGCTTTAATAACAATTTCTTGATTCAGCTATTAGTGTATACCATTAAAAGTTAGAGTGTTTACCACATTTTAGCATTTTTCATTCATGGAGTAGAAATACCATGAATGAAATTGAAATTGTGACATTTATCATGTGATGGTAGCCCTACATCAGAATATTTGCTAATAAATCACCTGGGAAAAACATAACAGAATAGTCCAGATAGCTGCAAAGATAATTATAGAATTAGAGCATCTGGACCAGGCTCGGTGGCTCAGCCTGTCATCCCATCACTTTGGGAGGCTGAGGTGAGTGGATTGCCTGCTTTGGGATATAAATCCAAGAAACAGAAGTGAGTGGCACGGGTTTGAGACCAGCCTGGGCAACTTGGCAAGATCTCGTCTCTACAATAAAAAAACCCAAAAAACTCACCCCAGATCAACCGGGAGTGGTAGTACGTGCCTGTAGTTGCAGTTACTTGGAAAACTGAGGCGGAAGGATTACGGAGCCCAGCAGGTTGAGGCTGGGGTGGCCGTGAGTGTGCCACTGTGCTCCAGCCTGGGTGACAGAGTGAGACTCCGACTCAAAAAAGAAAAAAAAGACAGAACATCTGCTTTTGTGTCTTCTGGGCCCGCAGGATGACCCTATCCTTGCAATAAGGCTTTCTGCAGTAAATCATCAGATTGTCCTCTAAATTGACCGAAGCCTGTAGACCCTAAGTGATTAGTAAGATCTCACAAATTGCAGAAAGTTACAAGCAATATGATGATTCAGTAGTCAAAATTTAGACTAAAGACTTGCTGCCTTGGAATCATAAAAGCAAACTGGCTTTTTGATGAGGAACTCTGAAGGGACGGGCAAGCTACTTGCACTGCGTGGCATGTCTTGGAACGTCTGGTAAGTTTGGTGTGTGTACCCAGTAAGCCCACAGAGGACTGTCATTGGCTTTTCCTCCAGGGCTGCCTGGGCTCTAGGTGAACTCCTTGGCCTCTGCAAGTGCCTTCTCTCCCTGACTGTCAAGGCAGAGTTGAAACCTTTCAGGAAACCTTCAGAGTTTCCTCCTGTTCCAGCTGCCATCCTGTCGTCTCTGCCTGGAGGGATGTGTTAGTCTGCTAGGGCTGCTGTAACAAAGTACCACAGATGAGGTGACTTTAACAACAGAAAGTTGTTTTTCCCCTTTTTTGGAGACTAGAAGTCCAAGACCAAGGGGTCAGCAGGGTTGGCTTCTACTTAGGCCTCTTTCCTCGGCAGACAGACGACCCTCTTTTCCCCTAGTCTTCTGATGAGTACACCAGTCATTGTGGATTAGGACACAACCACATGACCTCATTTGAACTTAACTGCCTCTTTAAAGACCCTACCTCCTTTAGACCCTATCTATACCGTAGTATTCTGAAACACTACAGGTTAGGACTCCAACATCCTAATTTTGAGGGATTCACAACTCATCTCATAACAAGTGGTAAGGACTGTGATGTGACTGTTACGCGAGCTAGTGTTCTTTTTCTCCCTAATCTACGAGTTGGCAGGTGATGACGTTAATATCATACTCACATTTTACGTCCATTTCTTCACAGAAGGACTCATGGATAGAGTCACTTTGGGAACCTATTATTATTAATATAGTAAAGTAGTGTTTAAAAATTAATTTATGTAATTTATGATTCATTAAAATTATTCATTTTACGTACAAATTACTGATAAGTTACACCTTTATCATATCTGTGTCGAGGCACAAACATGTATCCGTAGACCCATATACACTCACATTCACAGTAGTGGTAGGCTGGCAAGCCAGCTTCATTGCCCCTCACCAATCCCATCCCAGGAAAAACTCAGAAAAACAAAACCCTGTGGTGCATGAGTTTGCCAGCTTCTGTGGAGCAAACACTCTCATCTTTGCCAGTTGTAGACCATGACTGCCTACTTGATTCTACCTCTGAACACAGAGTCTGGAAGAAATGAACATAGTTGCGTCTCACAACCCGACAGAAGCCAGCTCAGTTCTAGGACATGCACATACACATTTGAGTGTGGTGTGTGTGTGTGTGTGTGTGTGTGTGTGTGTGTGTGTGTGTGTGTGTGTTGGAGGAGAATGCAATTTTTCTTGCCTAAGATGTCTGTGCAATTGCCTCACTTCGATTCTTGGTTCTTCTTGTGCCTGCAACTCTGTGTTGACACCTCCCATGCTCCCATGCTATGCCACTCATTTCCTCAACGTATCCTTTCACATCAGCCATGCAGAGGCAGTCGGTGGCTAGCAGGGAGAATCAGGCAGCACTTCCCTTGTATTTCCATCTTGGAGTACTCTGTCTCTACTTCACTGAATGCCTCCTGGAGACTGTTCTAGGTGGAGATGTGCAGAAACATGAAAGCCTGAGGGAGTTATTCCCCACACAGAGCAACCCTTGACTAACGGGAACCAGGGATGAAAACGTCTCCTCTTCTGTCCTTGGAGTGGGCAAGTCGGAAGCACACCACACGGCCCCTCGAAGGATACCTTGGGACTGAGACGCGTTTGTCTGCAGAGGCAGTCACCTTGACAATGTATCCTTGGATTGGTGTTCTCTCCTTTCCCGTTTCATTCTTTCCAGCCACTCACTTCTGTTTCTTGGATTTATATCCCAAAGCAGGATCTAATCTTGAGCTCTGCCTTTGGGAAGGCACAGCCTAGGAGAACAGGCTTTTTGCTATAGCTGGCAAGGATTTACAGACATGCAATTACCTCCAGCAACACTGACCAGGTTATTAACTAAAGTATTGTGTAAAAATACGACTAAAATTGCTTTATCTTTTGTTTAACTCCAAAGGGAGACTAATTGGCTTAGAGTGTAACTTCAGTCAAGAAAATGATAGCTATGTGATCAAGTCCAAACAGTCGCCATTAAAAGAAGACAATCCTTGAGAGACTATGGTATGTAAAAGCAATTGCCTTGGCCTGCTTCTGTTTAATGATAGACTATCTAGACTTCTGAGAAGGTGGTGGAGCCGGTTGGACTGTGCGAGCCCCACTGTGGATGAGTGAGTATATGGAATATTTTGCATGCGTGTCTCTCTGTGAACAAGTAGACATGTGAGTGGCTGACTGATGGAGACTTGGGAGCAAGTGGCTGGGGCTGTCCTGGTGAAGTGGCTGGTACTACAGCTGCTCTGCTTGGACCCTAGCACTTTCCAGGCACAGAAGCCGCGAGTCATTTTTGTTTTTTAAATCAGCAAAGCCCTTCCCAGGAAGAAGCTGCCAAGAGTGACTGCCAGCTCAAGGTTCTACCTCACCCCTGCAGTGCTTGGCCGGACACGGGCGGCAAGGACTACAGAGGGACAGCAGCAAGAGAGCCAGAGGCTTAAAGGTAAAACCTCAAACCCTAAGACTCTTAGAAAATGCAGGAGACACCCTTATGGAAATCAGGTGAGGCAACCAGTTCCTGGTCAAAACCCCAGGTGTCCATGCCATAAGAGAGAGGGTAGACATGTGGGACCTCATTAAACTGAAAGCTTCTGCAAAGCCAAAAAACCATCAAGAGAGTGGGAAGACAGCCCACAGAATGGGGAAAAATATTTGCCAACTGTATGTCTGACAAAGGCCTAACATCCACGATCTACAAGGAACTCAAATGTGCCGAAAGGAAAACAAAACAAAACAAAAAAAAACAGCCCCAATAAAAGTGGGCGAAAGACATGAATAGACACTTCATAAAAGGAGATATGTGGGCAGCCAACAGACACATGAAATGGTGCTCCAGTCTCACTCATCCTCAGAGAAATGGAAATCAAAACCACATTGAGATACCACCTAACTTCAATAAGAATGACCGTCATTAATAAAACAAAAAACAAGCCGGGCTCGGTGGCTCAGCCTGTCATCCCGCACCTTTGGGAGGCTGAGGTGAGTGGATTGCCTGAGCCCGCGGGTTCGAGACCCGCCTGGGCAGCGAGACCTCATCTCTACAATAAATCAAAAAATTAGCCAGGCGTGGTAGCGCATGCCTATAATTCTGGCTACTTGGAAGGCTGAGGTGGAAGGATCGCCGGAGCCCAGCAGGTCGAGGCTGCGGTGGCCGGGAGCGGCCACTGCGCTCCAGTCTGGGTGACAGAGTGAGACTCCAACTCAAAAAAAAAGAAAACAAAAAACAAAAAACAACAGATGCTGGCAATAATGCAGAGAAAAGGAAACACTTCTACACTGCTGGTGGGAATGCAAACCAGTTCACTCTCTGTGGGAAATTCTAAAAGAACTAGAAATTGACCTTCCATATGATCCAGCAATGCCCCTACTGGGAATATACCTAGAGGAACTGAAAACACTCTACAAAAAAGATACCTGCACACGCATGTTTATTGTTGCACTATTCACAATAGCAAAAACATGGAACCAACTGTGCTGCCCATCGAAACTGAACTGGATTTTAAAAATGTGGTACAGATACACAATGGAATATTACTCAGCCATAAAGAAGGACAAACATAGAGACTTCACAGCAACTTGGATGGATTTAAAGTCGATCATACTCAGTGATCTATCACAGAAACAAAGAACAGAATACTACACATTCTCACTCATAAGTGGACCCTGAACATTTACCATAATACTATAAGAAAGGGATTGGCAGTAGTGGGATACTGTCAGGGGGCGGGAGGACACAACATCAATAAGGGTACTTAATCTCAAACCAGGCAAAGTGGGGACCAAAGGGAAGCCCAAACTTTACTTGTACGATGTCCACTTGCATGCCTAATCCTGAATTGTACTTCACAACCTAAAAAAAAAAAGAATAGACTATCTATTTATATGCCAGCACATTACCAAAGACAAATAAAAATATATTTAACTAAGTAAGCTCTGTACTTCTCCTGCCCACATACACAAAAATGAGTTATTGTTGTCTTGTTGTAATAGCAGTATGTGTAGGAACACGTGAAATTTTCACGTAGTGTTTAAAATGAGTATGGAAATGATTGTCTTTATATTAGAGTTGCAAAATATGGTCGTTCTGCTAATTTTTACATCTGTAAGTAAAAAGAAAACATTAGTCATAAATTCAGAGGTGGTTTTAATCCTGACTCATTCTGGGCTATAGATTGGGTTGTATTACTTTTTGACTTAGGTTTTAACTATTTAAGTATGAGGGGCTATTTCTAATGAATGTATTTTTGTGTTTTTCTTCTCTTTCATGTAGTCAGGAATTGGTATCTAATGCTGAGGCTTTTCACAATGTTAATTCAAATAAAATGAAACAAGAAACAGTTTAAAACACACAAAAAATCAGCAGATAAGACAAATAAAAATTTTAAATCTTCTTTAATGCTTTAATGGGAAATACCCTAGTGCATAACATCGAGTAATATCATACTTAATCTAGGTTACTTATTTAGAAAAACAAAATTTAAAATTTCCTCAATTTTGCAACACAGAATTTGAATACGAGAGGACTACATAATAGAAAATAAAGAAAAGAATGAAGGAGAAAAGTAAATTTAAAATTAAATTTAAAAATTGAAATACAATGAAAGTCATTCTAATCGAGTTTGAACATAGGAACACTTATTTTTCTTCATTTGTGTGTAAACCAAACTTTTTAAAAACAATTGTATTGTGGTATAATTGACATCACATTTTTATATTTAAAGTGTGCAGTTAGATGAGTTTCCACATATGTATGCATCATTATTCTATTCAAGTTAATGAACACTTTCCAAAAACTTTCTTCACATTTTTTGGTAATGCATCCCTCAGTCTTTTCTCTCTGTGTGAAATTCAAAGAACTATTTCTAACCATACATTAGACCTTTTGATATATTCCCACAGACCCTTAGGATTTATTCATTTTCTTTCCTTTTTGATTTTTTGTTTCTGTTCTTCAGACACAATACATTTTATTTATCTATCTATAAGTTTACTGACTGTCTGCTATCCTCATTATACTCTTGAGCACGTCAGTAATTTTTTATTTCAGATAATGCATTTTTTCAGTACTAACATTTTTACTATTTTTTAAAAAAATAGTTTGTATTTTTCTGCTGAAATTTTCTGTTTTCATTTATTTCCCCTTCTCGCCCCTTCTCGGACTCTCTCCCCTCCACTGCTCCCACCTTGTGCTGCAAGCCTGCCCTGTCTTCTTTCTGTGGTTCCCTGGCAGGAAAAGGGGTCAAGGATCTACTCGAATTTGCCAGCCGTGTCCTCTGCAACCGTGGCCTTGGGGCAAAGCCATAGGAGGGAAAAGACCTGAGCACCTTCCCACCACGGGGGTTGCTTAGCCATGTGTGACTCCCTCCCACAATACCTGGCTTTGTTTATTTATTTTTCTGCATTTTCAGGTGGTTGTCTTCTATGTGTGTTGTACTCAGTGGGAGGGGTCAGTTATAGAGAATTTACACCACCATAGCAGAATCTGAACATCTCAGGAGTATTCATTTTTGTTTTATTTATTGATTCATGTATTGCCCATTAAAAAAATGTTTTTTATGTTAAAGTCATGGGGTACAATTCAGGGTTAGGTCTACAAGGGTTCTATATCCAGGTACCCTTGCTGATGAGGTGTGCCCCTGCCGCCCCTGTCCCCTGGCAGTTTCCCACTACTGCCAATCCCTTTCTTACGATATTACGATCGTTGTTCAAGGTCCGCTGATGAGTGACAGCATGTGATACTCGGTTCTTTGTTTCTGTGACACATCACTCAGTATTCTAGCCTCTGTGTCCACCCAAGTTGCTGCGAAGTTCATAATTTTGTCCTTCCTTATGGCTGTGCAATATTCCATCGTGTGCATGTACCACATTTTTAAAAATCCTGTCCTCTTTCGTTGGGCAGCATGGTTGGTTCCATGTTTTTGCTATTGTGAACAATGCTGCAAGAAATATGCGTGTGCAGGTATCTTTTTCAAAGAGTGATTTGAGTTCCTCCGGGTATATTCCCAGGAGGGGATTGAAGGGTCATATGGGAAGTCGATTAGAGGCTGGGTGCGGTGGCTCAAGCCTGTCATCCCAACACTTTGGGAGGCTGAGGTGAGACGATTGCCTCTCCCCAGGGGCTCGAGACCAGCCTGGGCAACTTGGTGAGACCTCGTCTCTACAATAAATAAAAAAAATCAGCCGGGCATGGTGGCGCACCTATAGTTCCAGCTACTTGGAAGGAGGCTGAGGCGGAAGGGTCGCCTGAGCCCAGCAGGTCGAGGCTGCAGTGACCGTGAGTGTGCCACTACACGTCAGCTAGATGATAAAATGAGACTCTGACTCAAAAAGCAAAAAACAACAACAACCCCCCCCTCCCATTTTAGATAGGGGAAATAAAAGTTTTGTGGAAAGACTATTATAGTCTGACTGAGTTCTTATGCCCAGTGCCCAGAAAAGCCAATACACTGACAGCAGCAGTCATGACCACAGAGAAACAGTTTAATATCCCAAAGCAGCTGAGGAAGACAGAAGCTATTTCTCAAATCCACCTCTCAAGAGTCTTAAGTGAGGGGTTTTTAAGTGATAGTTTGGCTGGCAGGGAGCTAGGGAGCAGGTGATGCCGATGGCTGAAGTCATGGGAGAGGGAAGTGTCAAAACTGTCTTTGTGTGTACAGCCAGTGTCTGAGAGGGTGGTCACAGGATGGTGGGAGTCATTTCCTTGGTATGTGTCCCAGTCTGGGTGGGATCTCGGGTCCGTCAGAGTCCAGTATGAAAAGCATCTTTCACCCCATTCTTAGGTCTTATAGTAGATGCTATCAACAAGTTCCATGACCACTGGCTAGGGATCCCTGGGCAGTAAGCCATTACAGAGGTAGTTTTAGGAGGAAGGTGTGATAGAGATGGAATTTTGGAGATTAGAGCTGCTCGTGCCCTTTGGCTGAGTCAACTTCATGATGCCATCAAAGAGGTCTGTACAATCTTAGACGTGTTGTTTATATTTAAGGGAAAATATATTTAGCAATCTTGTGGGCAGCTTCCCACATCCCTGGAGTCAGGACATGAAGATAATCAATTGCTGTCGACGGAAATGGATGTGTAAACAGTCATGCAGGGGGGAGAACGGGCTTGGATTGAACAGATTTGCTAATTTCTAACCACCGCTGAAGCTTTGCAGAGTTCAGGTCTCTTCCACAGACTTTAACCCATGGCCCTGTATTATTTTTACATAGGTGGTTCCGATCACTGGAATTTTGTCTTTAAAAAATAATTACCGGTAGCTTTAAACACATTTGTTCAACCTTTCAAGAGGCTTTCAGGTTGAAGATCTGGGGACTCTTTAGGTTTATTTAAGAAGAAAGCACCGAGTGAAGTTGAAATGTCCACCTGGAAATAGGTTTCAGGGGACCATTTGGTTGTCCTTGGTACTTTTCAGTTCTGTTCCTGGACACATGCCTAATAGTTCGATTATTGCAATTCCCCAGGCCTTGATTATTTCCTTTGTATGGATGATAAGCAATCAGAATAATGTTCTTGAGGGTGCTTAGCAAAGATATGAGGGGTTTGGGGGCTGTTTTCTAATGATCTGATAATTGTTTAACCATGATGTGTGGAGTGTTTCCACAGAAACTGCTTATTGCCTCCAGTCTCCTTAAAGAAATCAGATTCTGCTTTTCTTAATTTTCATAATTGCTGTTAGTCTAACACTGAGCTGAGTTTGGATACAAAGCAACAGTAGATGAGAGCAATTGACTCTATCAGCCCTTTTAAAATGCTTTTCACTTAACAAAACACCCATGAGCATTTAGCCACATAGTAGGTTTAATAAATAGTCACTGTGCAGCGTCTCTGAAAATGATGGAATGACTCTGGTTGCCTCTCTCTGGGGGTTGCAGGGAATTCTGCAGTGACGTGTGCGGTGCTCAGCTCACAGATTGCTTCCCCCGAAGACTGAATGGTTCTTGCAAAGAGCTGGCAACATGACTCTCCAGGTTCTCTGGGCAGCCTTTCTTCTCACTGCTCAAGATTTGGCTCTGGCCTCCCCAAGTTAATTGCAGCCGCCAGCCTTTCCTGCATAGCCAGCTGGTTTTTATGGTCAGAGGAGATCAACAGAGCCTCAATAAGGGATCTATTTCTGGGCTCTGAAAGGGCCTCTGTGCTGCCGGTTGAGGGAAAAATCATCCAACCTCCCTCGAGGAGCGCCCGGGCGAGGTCTTGGGGCTCTCCTCTTCAAATGGGCACTTTCGGTACCCAATTTAACTAGTAGATAGGCTGAAAGAAATACGGAAAGTCTACAAGTATGACATCATGTCTAACTTGGCAAACCAATATTCTAATTTAGCAAAGTCATATGCGATCATTCAGTGTTGAATTAATGGCCAGGATGGGAAGCATATTAGTCTCGGGCCATAGTTGCGACCCAACAGTTGTCAGTAACCTTCTCTGGGTCGAGAGTGATTTACCGCTGGGTGTGATGGCTCACGCCTGTAATCCCAGCACTTTGGGAGACCAAGACAGCAGGATTGTTTGAGTCCAGGAGTTCGAGACCAGCCTAGGCAACATAGCGAGACTCATCTCTACAAAAAGTAAACAAATAATAATAATAATAACTGGGCGTAGTTGCGCGTGCCTGTAGTCCCAGCTACTTGAGAGGCTGAGCCCAGGAACTGTGGTGAGCTGTGGTCCTGCCACTGCATTACAGCCTGGGTGACAGAATGAGATACCCACTCAAAAAAAAAAAAAACCCCCATTCAGTGAATACTACAGATGGACAGATGGACAGTGTGCATTTATTCCCGCTGGGTAGCTGCTTAAACAAAATGTAACTTTATAAGATTGTGAAAGAGGTTTATAATTGCTTGAAGTTTGATTTTGTTACATGTTATTGGTCATATGATTTGTTACATATGTTTCATTTGTTTTTTTTTGTTTGTTTTTTTTTTGAGTTGGAGTCTCACTCTGTCACCCAGACTGGAGTGCAGTGGCCGCTCCCGGCCACCGCAGCCTCGACCTGCTGGGCTCCGGCGATCCTTCTGCCTCAGCCTTCCGAGTAGCTGGAATTACAGGCAGGCGCTACCACGCCCGGCTGATTTTTTGATTTATCGTAGAGATGAGGTCTCGCTGCCCAGGCGGGTCTCGAACCCGCAGGCTCAGGCAATTATATAATTATGTATATAATATATAATGTTAGCAATCTGGTTCCTCCCTATGAGACTTGAGCACCTGATCTAAGACAGAGCACCCATAGGAGGCAGTGGAATCCAGGCTTTTGGACTCCTGGTTTGATGCTCATTTCACGACCCCAGCCCACCTTATTTATGTGATGTAAGTTTCTTGATCAGAAATGCAAGTCAAGAACAAAACCCTTGGTGCCAATAGTAGCATTAAGAATAAGTATCTTCTCTTTTACAATGATTTTACAGCTGAAAAGAAATAGCCTTATGTCAATAAGCAATGGACTATTAAGATAATTTTTCGCTAGTATCAACTGATTACATACAAATGCATACTGTAGAAGGAGACAGAAAAATTTAATTTCAGCTCCAAGAAATAAATGTGCAGCTCAAATGATTTTCTAATCAGGTAGAAACTGTCTATATCACTATTCAACAGCTATTTAGATACATTTACATTAGTTAGGATCACCTTCACAAATAGGAGGGTGCTTTTATTTATTTTTTAGTTTTGAATTGGAGTCTCACTCTGTCACCCAGACTGGAGTGCAGTGGCCGCTCCCGGCCACCGCAGCCTCGACCTGCTGGGCTCCGGCGATCCTTCCGCCTCAGCCTTCCCAGTGGCCGGAATTACAGGCGCGCACTACCACGCCTGGCTGATTTTTTGATTTATTGTAGAGATGAGGTCTCGCCAAGTTGCCCGGGCGGGTCTCGAACCCGCGGGCTCAGGCCATCCACTCACCTCAACCTCCCAAAGGCGCGGGATGACAGGCTGAGCCACCGAGCCCGGCTTTTCTCAGTTTTTACTTCCTTTCTTCCTCCCCGCTTTGTAGAGCTCATCTTAAGGGTCAGGACCTGTGTCCTGTTGGAGACAGTTGTCTTGCTTGGGAGGAACGCGCAGACTTGAAAAGGGAACGATGAAAAATGCTGCAGTGGGTTGAATGGTGTCTTCCCCCAACTAATGCTCACCTGGAACCTCAGGCCGTGGCCTTATTTGGAGATGGGGTCTCTGCAGCTGTATTACAGTATTTAAGTTAAGGTCTGCATTCTGCGAGGGCTGCGATCACAAAGTACCACAGACCTCGTGCTTAAACAACAGAGAGTTGTTCTGGAGGCTAGAAGTCCAAGCTCAAGGTGTTGGCGGGTTTTTTTCTTCTAGGCCTCTCTCCTGGGCTGGCAGTTGGCTGTCTTCTCCCTGTCCTAGACAATCTTTTCTCTTTGTGCACCCATGTCATAGTTCCTCTTTTTATGAGGACACCAGTCCTATTGAATTAGGACCCACTCTTATGATCGAATCTTACTTTAATCTCCTCTGAGAAGGCACTATCCCCAAGCACAGTCACAGTCTCAGGGTCTGGGCAGTAAGATTTCAACACAAGAACTTGAGGACCACACAGTTCACCGAGCACAATCACACTGGATAAGGCTGGGTCCTAACCGCAAAGACTGAAGTGAAGGGATGATACTAGAAGTCAAAGAATGCCAAAGATTGCTGGCAACCCCCGGGAACCAGGAGAGAGCATGGAACAGATTCTCCTTCGGAGCCTCCAGAAAGAACCAAACCTACTGACCCTGTGAATTCAGACTTCAGGCCTCCCTGGGAGAGAATGCATTTCTATTGTTTCAACCCGGCCAGTTTCTAGTATTTTTCTACTGCTGCCCTGGACAACGAGGACTCGTGATTTGCAGAGTCCTTTACAGAGGCGGCCATGGTGATGTGCCCTGGATGGTCTGGGAGGGATGGCATCCCGCAGGGGAAAATGCTGGGTCTGAGGGCGATGGAGAAATAGGAATTAGGGAGGGGAAGAGGTAGAGACCCAGCCTGTGCGAAAGTACAGCAGCCTGGCAGGGCCTGCGCGGGTTGGAGGAACGCTAAAACTGAACAGTTCTAACTAACTTAATTTCTTTATTTTTTTAATTTTTATTTTTGAGTTGGAGTCTCCCTCTGTCGCCCAGACCGGAGTGCAGTGGCCGCTCCCGGCCACCGCAGCCTCGACCCGCTGGGCTCCGGCGATCCTTCCGCCTCAGCCTTCCGAGTGGCCGGAATTACAGGCCTGCGCTACCACGCCCGGCTGATTTATTTGATTTCTTGTGGAGATGAGGTCTCGCTGCCCAGGCGGGTCTCGAACCCGTGGGCTCAGGCAATCCACTCACCTCAGCCTCCCAAAGGCGCGGGATGACCAGGCTGAGCCACTGAGCCCGGCTTCTAACTAACTTTAAAGATAGGTTGCACAGACCCAAATTTAGGAGTGAGAGACCTTCGCGATTACCTGTGGACTCCTTCATTTTAGATCCAAGTCTGGGAAGGAATGTGGCTCACCCAAAATCACAGAGCTAATTAACGAAAGAGGTCAAGATAGGAATCCAAGTGTCCTAAACCTTCGCCGAGTACTCTCCACTAGACCAAGGAGGGACTTTGACCTTTTCCTAAACACACAACGTGCGTCTCGTACCACAGGAGGTGCTCAGCACATGTTTGCTGAAAAAGCAGTAATCTGAATAAATACTATTGAACACATGTTCAATGAATGAATGTCAGAGAGAAGACACCTGGCATTGTACCACGTGCTTTCAGACACAGTCGTATCTGATGGGAGCACTCCCAATGTCCTTTTTGGAGCGATGGATGTCAAAAGACAGTTTGGGTGACCTGCCTCAGAGTCCTGGCTAATGAGAGAACTCTGAGCAGCAGTGTAGCCTCGTGACTCAGCTCTTCTCGGGCCCTGGTTCACATCTCAGCTCTGCCCCTTGCAGATTCTGAGACCAGGCACGTTACTCAGTTTCAGGCAATGTTCACAAATAACGCAGACGGTGGTAGTTCTTACAGTTTAGAGTGGACCAGGATACCTTAGTGTAGTGGCAAGAAACTTGCCTTTTGGGATTTGAATCAGATTGGGATGGCAACTCCGTTCTGACTTCCCTTTCCTCATCCCTAAAATGGGCATAATAATTAACTCATAGAGGTGGGAGGATTTAACAGGAACGTTATACACAACGTGGCAGGTTTCTACTCAGGCAACTCAGTAAACTAAATTCCGGCCAGGCAGAACTGCAATGGTTGGCGGGTGTCCCATCTTTGAGCCTGGTGGCTTTTAGGGGACTGTTATATTTCCATCCCCATGCGGCTCCTCCCGGTTCCTGGAGGGCCTCTTTCCTGTCCAAGCTTCTTAACTTTCTTCTGTCGTTCCTATCTCTCCTCCCTTTCATCACCTCCCGTTCCTTTTCTTTGGGGTTACATTTTTAATGGGATGTAGAAAAGAGATCAGCTGGGTGTATGAAAAGTGAACTGGCAAATGGACGCCGCAGCCGGGACACTTCAGGCCACTGTTTTCTCATCTCTCCATAGATTAATTCAATGTGAAAATTTGATTTCCTCAGTGTGGTGATTCCTAAAAGTTCTAGAAATCGACCCTCCGTATGAGCCCGCAATCCCCCTACTCCGTATGAGCCCGCAATCCCCCTACTGGGAATATACCCGGAAGAAACTCAGGTCACAATGCACACGTATGTTTGTTGTAGCGTTGTTCACAACAGCAAGAACATGGAACCAACCGTACTGCCCATCAAAAGAGGACTGGATTAAAAAAAAATGTGGTACATATACACCATGGAATATTACGCAGCCATAAAGAAGAACAAAATCATGAACTTCGCAGCAACGTGGATGGAATTAGTTTATAGTACCGAGTGATCTCTCACAGAAACAAAGAGCTGAGTACCACATGTTCTCACTCATAAGTGGACCTTGAACAGCTACCGTATTACTGTAGGAAAGGGGTTGAAAGTAGCGGGAAATTGCGGGGAGGGGGCTGGAGGGGTGGGGAACCGGGATTGACAGTAGTTGATATCCGCTTGGGCAACGGGGGGGCACACCTCATCAACAAGGGTACCTGCACAATGAACATTTGTAGACCTAACCCTGAGTTGTACCCCACAATTTCAAAGTTAAAATTAAAAGAGAGAGAGAAAAAAGAATATTTAGAATCACTTGTCATAGCGATTTTGAAATATATGACACATTATGATTGACCATAGTCACCATAATGTGGAATAAACACCCGAACCAAGCCGGGCTCGGTGGCTCAGCCTGTCATCCCGCGCCTTTGGGAGGCTGAGGTGAGTGGATTGCCTGAGGCCGCGGGTTCGAGACCCGCCTGGGCAGGGAGAGCTCATCTCTACAATAAATTTTTAAAAAATCAGCTGGGCGTGGTAGCGCGTGCCTGTAATTCCGGCTCCTCGGAAGGCGGAGGCGGAAGGATCGCCGGAGCCCAGCGGGTCGAGGCTGCGGGGGCCGGGAGCGGCCGCTGCGCTCCAGTCTGGGCGACCGAGTGAGACTCCGACTCAAAAAAACCCCCAAACCAAAAAAACCACCAGAACTTATTCCTCCTGCCTAACTAACTCTGTACTTGTTGACTGATGTCTCCCCTTTCCCAGTCCACCCTCCCCACCAGGCCATGCTAACTGCTATTCTACTCTTTACTTCTGCTCGCTGGATGTTTTCAGGTTCCACGCACGAGAGAAATCACACGGTCGTTGGCCCCCCGTGCCTGGCTTGCTTCACGCCACATCAGGCCGTTTGGGTTCATCCGTGGTGCTACCAATCGGGTTTCCTGGGTTTTCATAAGGCGGGGTGGCATCCCATCTTGCGCGTACACCGCATGTTAAGGAATTCATTCATCCGCTGGTGGACGCTTAGGTGGTTTCCAGGTCCTGGATACTGTGAGTAACGCCGCAATGAACACGGGAGCGCAGACATCCCTTTGGCGAAACAAACAAGCAAGCAAAATAAACGGCGATTTCCACAGGAGAGAAGGCTCCCCGGCTCCAGGCACGCAGGCGGCGGAGACAGCCCCGGGGCGGGAGGGCGCGCGGGCGCTGCGCATCGCGCGTCCCGGCCGGGCGCGTCGGGAACGGGGACCCCCGCGCCCGGGGCGCGCGCGGCGGGAGGTCGGGGCGGGGCCGGCGGCGCCCGGCGGCCGGCCTGGCGCGCGCCCCGCTCGGCCTGGGGCTGCCCCGGCCGGCCCCCCGGCCCGGGGCCCGGGACCGCGGGGGCGCCCGGGCGTCCCCGCCGGGCCGGTGGCCTTGGGGACCTGCTCCGGGCGCACCGGCTCTGCTTCCTCCTCCACGGAAGGGCGTCTGCGGCCCTGGCCCGGGGCCGCAGCGGCCCCGGGGGTCCCGCCACGGGGCCGGGGGCGTTTGCGGGCGCCGCTGCGTGCGCGGGCCAGGATCCAGGGAGCGGGGCCTGGGGCCCCGGCTCTGGGAGGCGGCTCCAGCCTGGCCCGCGCCCTCTGCACGTCGGACGAGGGCGATTCCCCTGTGTTTCTGCGGCTGCGTGTTCTCGGTGACGGGAGGTGGCAACCGGGGAGGAGAGGAGGGTTCTTCGTTTTTGAATCAGGGTCTCACTGTGTCGCCCGGGCCGAAGTGCCGTGGCACCGTCACGGCTCACCGCGGCCTCGACCTTGCGCTCGGGAGATCCTTCTGCCTCAGTCTCCCCGGGAGCTGGGACTCCAGGCACGCGCCACCACACCTGGCTGAATTTATGTTTTCTTTCCGGTAGAGATGAGGTCTTGCTATGCTGCCCATGCGGGTTTCGAACCCCTAGGCTCCAGGGATCCTCCCTCCTCGGCCTCCCAAAGTGCTGAGATTACAGGCCTGAGTCGCTGAGCCTGGCTGGGTATCTTCCTCTTTCTCCTCCTCCTCTTCTTCTTCTCCTCCTCCTCCTCCTTTTTCTTCTTCTTCTTCTTTATTATTATTATTATTATTATTATTATTATTTCCTCAAAAGATGTCAGAAGTTTTCCAGGGCAGGAACCACAGACTGGGAGGCAGCAGACCTGAGTCTGAGTTGAGTCTTTGATGTGTGACTCTAAAAAATCACCAAACTTTTCTTCTTTTTAATTTAGCTTGGTTTAGTTCCCCCCGCCACACATACACATTACTTGTAAAATGAGGACAATGATAACCCCGCAGGGTGGTTATAAGTATTACCTACAAGTGAACGGTCTAGGTGAACGCATCGCAGGTGCTAGACGAATCTTTGTTCTGCAATTAGCCAAAACAGCCCCTCCAATTTAAGGGAGAAGAGAAGGGAGGGAGTCCAGAGAGAAGTTAGCACACCAGCCAGAGCGTGGGAACCCAAGGCCGGAACTTAGGCTCCCATCTCCAGACCAGGGATTTTTCTGTCTTCTCATCCGTGACTTGGAATCCAATGGACTCACTTGCTTGGAGCAGGAAGACCCAGTCTGAATCTCTGCCGTCATCTTTTCCAGAGCTGAGTACTCTTGAGCACTTCTCTTAGGAAACTTTTTTAAGTTGATAGTTTTGCCACTTACTCTACAAACATTTCTGTGTCTGCAAAGTACGTGCCAGTGACCACAGATGGTGCAAGGAACCCCAATTGGGTAGAACGTGATGGAATTCATACATTTGTTTTTTTTGAGTTGGAGTCTCCCTCTTGTCTCCCAGGCTAGGGAGTGCAGTGACACACTCATGGCCACCCCAGCGTCGACCTGCTGGGCTCCGGGAATCCTTCCGCCTCAGCCTTCCAAGTAGCTGCAAGTACAGGTGCGTGCTACCACGCCCGCCTAATTTTCTGATTTATTGCAGAGACATGTTCTCACCATGTCGCCCAGGCTGGTCTTGAACCCCTGAGTTCAGACAATCCTCTTGCCTCGGACTCCCAAAATGCTGGGATTATGGGCTTGAGCCACTGTGCTCGGTGGAATTCATCTTCTTGCTAGAAGTCCTTACATACAATATACGCAAAAATCATTAACCAATTTGTTGGCGGTTCCAGGGCGTGGTGGAAGGAAGAGTTCTGTTTAATGTTGGGAGCACCCACCGGATCCTCCTACCCTTCTCTGTCTCATCCCACCTCTCCCCCACCCCCTTTCCCGGACTGACACTTTCTCTGCCCAGCTGCAGAGAGCGTCAAGTGACACCTCTCAGCTGAGCCCTCTCAGCTGAAGAGAGCCACTTCCCTGCAAGGTCTCGTTCCCTTCCCAGGAGCAGATTATGTTTGATGCCTGATCTGGTTAGGGTTTGAGGGCCTGGTCCATTTGCTTCAATTTGAGGCTTTTCTCTACAGAGCCTTGCCAGCCTCACAGATTCCTGTGAATGGGCTCAGGCCTGTGTGAGGATTTCACGCAGTCCAGTGTCTCTCCCTGCCCAATCCTATACTCTTCCCTCCCTGGTGAGAGCACTTGGCAGTAAACCTCTTGCGGGAAACTCTCCATCTAGGAGTCGGCTTCTCAGGGAACTCCACCCTGAGGCAGAAGTGATCATGCCAGAGGGCCGCTTTGTAGCATCATTCTAACAGCACCGTCAAGGACTCTTCAGCACAATGGCTGTCCCCTGTGGCCAGTCACTGTCATAGTCACTGGGCAAACAGAGGGGAGGCCTGAAAGCAGAAACACCTGTGGTCGCTGTAATCTGAACAAAAAGAGAAGACGATCTGAATTATGGGGTGAAGGTGTGAGCACTTGGGAGTCATAATTGAGAGGGCGAGGTGACAGATCGGGCTAGGTTAGGTGACAGGTAGCCAGCCATACAGAACGAGTGCCGGGTTTTCTGGCTTGGGCATCTTGGATCTCTGTCAAAAGAAGCTGAGTTCCTCAGGTCTCCTTCTCGAGCCTGAAGGTCTCAGTGCCAGAAGCCCATTAAGATATTTTTGGTTGGCTGGGCGTGGTGGCTCATGCCAATAATCCCAGCACTTTGGGAGGCTGAGGTGAGAGGATTGCCTGAGCTCATGGGTTTGAGACCAGCAGGGGCAGCTTGGCAAGACCTCATCTCGCCAATAAATAAAAACAATCAGCCGGGCATGATGGTGTGCGTCTGTCATTCCAGCTACTTGGAAGACTGAGGCGGAAGGATCACTTGAGCCCAGCAGGTCGAGGTTGCGGTGGCAGTGAGCGTGCCACTGCCCTCCAGCCTGGGTGACAGAGTGAGACTCCGACTCAAAAAAATAAAAATAAAAATAAAATAAAATAAAATATTTTGGCTAAGAGCAGCATCACTTTTTCTGGACCATTTTTTAAGATTTTTTTCCCACTTAAGTTGTGAGTTTGGCTTTGCAGTGGCCAGAGACACGTAGCTCCTGCATCCTGCACACACACACACACACACACACACACACGTGTGTGCTCGGGGAGAGATTCACCTTTTCTACTCTGAGGATCCATGATAACCTGGGCCCCCTCCTATGGGTACCCGATGGTTATCTGTTGAATGAATAAAAAAGGAAAGAACGGCCGTGACCCAAGGAAGGACCTAGTTTTCATTATGGAAGACGGGGAAGAGGCCAGCCGGGGGAGTAAGACGACAGGCGTTGTCCATTTTGGAGCTATCTGTCCCTCCAGTCGGCTGCTGTGTTCCTTCTGCTTGCGTCTCTTGTGCCTTTCCTTCGTTCTAGCCTCACGGCAGCAGCCGGAATGATCCCGTGAGGACCTGGCCGTGCGTTCCTCCCCTGCAGCCTTCAGTGGGCTTCTCATCCCACTCCCGTGGAAGGCGAACGTCGTGACCACGGAGCCCCGACGTTTGTAGCACAGCCCTCCCCTTTCTGTTCGTGCTCTGCCCCGCTCCTTCCATTCCAGCAACTCCGGAGGCCTGCCTCTTGGGCTCTTCCCTCTGCCGCCTGCTCGGCCTCGAGTGCTCGTTTCCGTTCATCCACACGGCTCCCTCATTTCTTCCGGGGCTTTTCTTCAAACATCAGCTCCTCAGCAGCCCAGGACTCTTTATCTCCACTTTCCCCTGCTTTGTTTTTCTCCTTTTCCCTCTGAGAATGTGTTTCGCCTATTCACCAGTTTCTTCCACTGGAATTCAGCATCCCGAGGCCGGCATTTTAAAATCTCTTGATCACTGATCTACCAGTGTCCATGACTTGGAACAGTGTCTGACACACAGTAGGCACTCAAAGAAAAAATTCGTTGAATGAACCAGGGCAACCGTGCCGCAGACGGTCAATCCCAGAAGACACGGGCAAGCGCCATGACCTGCTGTGACTGCCTCAGGGATGCTGTTCCGGTCTGGGGATCCGGGCTTGAAGAAAATGACAGCCTCAGTTTCCAGGCTGCTTGGGATGTTTGCTGTCTGAACTCAGGCACCATATTGGTAGGTGGTCAAAGAAGCTTGTGATGAGGCCTGTGGGAAAAAGACCCCAGGCCCTGGCTCACATAACCAAGTGCTTGGAAACAACAGAGGCGCAGTGGGGTCTCTGGGATGATGGCGACCCCTGAGAATGCCCTTGCCAAGGTTGTTCCAGCTTCATCTTAGTTTCTGCCAGGACTTCATTCTAAATGGAGTGGGTCAAAATAAGAGAAATGGACTGTCTCTGTTCTGAAGGTTATGAGTCTGAAACCAAGGCATTGCCAGGATCATGCTCTTTCTGATGGCTCCAGGAAAGGCTCCTTTCTTGCCTCTTCCAGTTTCTGGCATCTTTTGGCTCACTCTGGTCACATGACCATTTCCTAAGTGGCAGACACCCAGCCTCTGGAAGCTCCTGGGCTCCCGTTTCAGAGCTAAACTACTAAAAGGGACAGAAAGAGGTTTTCTATGGTCTCAAGTTTAAAAACCCTAGGGGGGGTGATAAGTTGGCTCAACTTGACTTGGGTGTCCATCTCTGAACTGTCTTCACTGACGGAGTGGATATGAGAAAAGGTAGCAGCTCCCTCGCGAACAACAGGGTTGGGTGGACGAAACCGAAGCCCTCAGGGAACAAAAAAACATGCGATAAGTGACTCCGAGCAAAATTTTATACTTAACCGATATGCTCATCCAGAAATGTGCATGTCAAGCATTATCCATTAAAATCATTTGCCTTTTGGAATGCTTCAGATCACACTCCTGACACAATGTCTAGAAATGAGAGTAGGCTTGTATTCTCCAGTACGTGTGACTGACCTCAATGAATCATTTTGTGCTGGCCAGCGTATTCACGATGAAACACAGTCGCTAACAACAAGAGCTAATATTTATTGAAATCTTGTTCAAAGTAAGGCATATTGTAAGTGCTTAAGCCTGTATTAAAACTGTTAATCCTCACATGCATTGGAGGTGTGTATTGTCGTCCCAGGTAACAGAAAACTGAGCCACAGAGAGGTTAAGTAACATCCTGAGGTTACATAGCTCAGAAGAGGCAGTTAGGTTTTAAGCACAGCAGCCTAGTCCCAAAGCTATGCTTCTGACTTCTTCACAAACCTACCTCGATTATGATCTGCAATTAAAACCCGGCCTATCGTCACTTTCCTGTCTAATAACCAAATCATTTAAACCTATCCATATCAATCTCCTATTAGGACCACACTGAAATACAAATTTAATGAGTAAATGTGTGGAACAGCATATTGGGCGAGGGTAAGAAACCCCATAAGCAGGTGTACCATTGGTAACTGACTCATCTATTTATTTATAGTATTTTATTTTAAAGACGTGGGGTACCATTCAGGATCTGACTCGTCTTTTCTTAGGCCACCCCAGCCACACAATTAAAAAAAGCTGAGCTCTAGACGACATAATTGGCTCTACGTAAGGGGCATGTAGTTTGAGAAACACTATTAAATGCCAGACTCGCCCTCAGTCTGCTAACACTGGGATTGGCACTCTGTGACCAGAATGCCGGAAGGAACAAGAGATCCACGGTCCCCATGCTACGTTGATGCTGGAACGTATGTCACGGCAAGCATTTGCAGCGAACTGTGTAAGTTGTGTTCTGCACTGTTTTATGTATGTGTGTGTTGGCAACTATAGCTGTAATGAAATATATCATCAACTTTGTATTTAAACATAACAGCTTGGGGCTTGGAAATAGGAAAACAGAAGGAAATTATGAGTGCTCATTACAATGAAAGGAACTAAATGCAGATGGCTGTAATGGAAGTGCAGCGGACAGGAATTTGGTACTGTATTTACGTATAAGCAATTCAGCCATGAATGAAAAAATGAGATGTCATTTTTTTCACCTGTCAAATTGGCAAATATTAAAAAAAATAAAGTTTTTGTGAAAAGCAAATGGAATGAATATCCTTGGAAATTGGTGAAGGGACAATAAGTTGGCATCCACTTTCAACTGTGCCATTTGGATGTGTGTGAGCTTCTTTAGGTTTCTTCAGCTTTTGATCCTGCATTCCACTACTAAGAATTTATCCTAGGATTTTTGTTCAAGAATGTTCATTGAAGTCTGCTAATAGCAAGACACTACAAATAGCTACAATATATCATTTGAAAGGTGGTTTTTTTTAAAAAAGTATTTTATTGACCTAAGAGAGACAAGTCATAAAAGAAAAAAGTGATCGAATTTATATTAAAGTCCTACATTTCTTTGTATCTGGAATTACAGATGGCTTTTATCTTCTGCATTTTCCAAATGGCATCTATTGCTCCATTAACTTTTTAAATAAAGGCATATAGTACATTCAAGATGCTTAAAGTGTACAGATTTTATATGTACAAAACAAAAAATGTATGTTACACCCTGAAGAATATAGTATTTTTATCGTCCCCTTCCCGGTCAATAATACCCACTCCCCAAATAACCAGTTTTGACTTCTATCACCATTGATCAGTTTCATGTTTTTGATGATCATATAACTGTCATCCACCAGTATTAACTCTATTGTGCCTGTCTTCATTCACTGAACATACTGTCTGTGGGATTCAACCATACTTTTGCATGGATTGCTCCCTGTAACTTTAATTAAAGTTTTTTTTCATTGTCATTGCTCTGTGACATCCCATTGTATGAATCCACCATAATACATTCACCCACTTTACTGCTAATGGAAATTCTTGTATGTATCCTTTGATCAACAAATGCCCTTCTTTTCCTGGGGATAGATCTAAGAAAATAGTTGCTAGGTTTTCGAGTAGGGAAATATTTTTGGCTTTAGCAGTTTAGCGGTTTCCACTTTTCCCACCTGTCCAGCAACCTTCGTCTAGAGAATAGTCACCACCCTAAGCCAGCCTCTTATTTCCACGCTATTTGTTTCTTTATCACTCCCCACGCAGAATGTGTAGACGGATCTTAGCTGTTTCATGGTCCCTTCCCAAAACATGCCACAGCAGCACAGCACAAGCCACCTTCCTCAAAGCACACCCAAGCATTTCTGTTCATCTCTGCGTTTCCATTCCTAGAATCCAGTGCCAAAATGACTCCAATAACTCCAAGTTTACCTGTGTATGAGTTCTGGCATGGTCAAGCTTTACCTTTTAATTTCTAAAATTTGGAATCTATAGAAAAAAAGACAAAGGTCTTCTCTTTTAAAAACTTTTATTAGGCATTGTTAAATGACATTGCATGATGTATGGCACACATCATACAGCAAACAGCACTCCACAGTAACCCATACGATATAGCTCATACAATCACATACTTTGATTCCCATTACAGTTTTCATCCAGGTATCTGTATATTCTCCCATGCAATCTGATCTCATAATTAAGACTACTCTTCCATTCTAAAACAACCCACCAAAAGTAAGTTTTATTTATTTTTCTTTTTCTTTTTTTTAAAAAAAAAGCCCAACCACAACAAACGGTCATTGGGACACTACTGAAAGTCGGTCATCAGACTCCAAAGTATCGCAAGGTATCCATCTTTTGAAAAACCTGGCCCTAAAATTTGTATGATCTGATACTTGGATTGCTTTTACTGCCAGCAGCAAGTGAGACTGTGTTTACTGAAAAGGAGCAGTACATTGACACACATCCACTGAAAATTCTTGAGGTAATAGATTTTTAAATTTCACTGCTTAAAAAAAAAATCCATTAATTTCTAGGTCCTGTCCAGCAGGACCTATCTGTTGGCAGGAAGATTTTTTTTTTTTTCAAATATTTACACATATTTGCATATACAACCTGTCTTTGTCTTTTCTAAGCACATGGTTTATTTTAATTATTCATCATACATTCATCAGGAACAGTTGACATACATTACGACACATAAAAAACACAACAAAACCAGCATTTTTGTATAAAGCTAAAACAAAGGCACAGACCAAGAAGAGAAAAGTAACATACAAAATAGTTTGACGTCAATAAAGCTTACTGTGAATGAATAGCATGTAAAAAGTGAACACCACGGTTCTCCAGCATCTGTATGGAAGTATATTACTGATAAAACATCGCCAAAGACAAGATGTAGGGAACTGGTTAAGTACCATATAGTTACTTTTATTTTTAGTGCTTTTCATAAAGTGATTTTGTCCTAATTGGAGCTGTAGACAAAACTGGTAGCCATTCCAACTCTTGCTTTAAACTTAATTAGCATTCTTCTTTTTGTGGTTTAAATGGCTTCAATTTATGGTATTCAATATCTATTTTTATACCTAAACTTGAAAGTAAACAATAAGTTTAAGAAAAATGCATCGGCTAACCTCTGTTCTAGAGCTAATACAGTAGACTAGGTTAGCAAATGCAGCCTGTATACATCCCTAAAGAGATACTGTCTCCTTAGCACTTTACTTAGAGGGATCAAAGAATACACAGAGAAAATATATGGCTCTTTAGATAAGAAATAAAATCAAGTGGAAAAAATAAGGCACTAATAACATGTATATGTTATATAGTCATCACACAAAGCACCATATGGAAGATTAAAGGGATTATACATTAATGCTATCGGAAAATGGTAATAAACCCAGTTTTCCTGGTTTTATTCACTAATTTCATCCTTTCTTTTCAGTAATTAATGTATCAACACTAAAGTGGTGTGGAAATTATACGCTAAAACCACATTTCATGAAATCAACAGCATGAAGTAATCATTTGGAAATAAGAAGTGATTGTTTTAACAATGTAAGAAATTACATCTTTTAAATTACTCATATCCCAACATTTTCATCTCAGCAGAATTTGTTTTATCTTTGCAACTTCTTTTCAGATAATTCTGCACAAGAATATTAACACTGTCTATTTTAAAATTTTATTCCTACTTGCTTGTTTCTTAAAATATATTCAAGATGGTTTCTCCTAAATAGTTATGTGAACATAAAAGTTAACAGTATAACTAATAAAATGGAGAAAAAGTTAAAAAAAAACTATGCATTTTTCGATGTAATTTTTTTTTTTTTTTTTTGAGTTGGAGTCTCACTCTGTCGGAGCTCCCGGGCACCGCAGCCTCGACCTGCTGGGCTCCGGCAATCCTTCTGCCTCAGCCTTCCAAGTAGCTGAAACTACAGGTGCGCGCTACCATGCCCGGCTAATTTTTGATTTATTGTAGAGATGAGGTCTCACCAAGTTGCCCAGGCGGGTCTCGAACCCGTGGGCTCAGGCAATCCACTCACCTCGGCCTCCCAAAGTGCGGGATTACAGGCTGAGCCACTGAGCCCGGTTATTTTTCAATATAATTAAAAAGAATCAAAGAAATCTCTTCAACCAGGCTCATTTTAAACACAAAAAAAATTATGACATTATTTGGAAAGTGGCTACAAATTTTACCGAAAACATATATAACGAAATGATGGACAAGATCTGCTACAAACTGCCAGTTAAAATTATGCACCTTAAAATTAAGAAATTTATCTTCATTTTCTATTGCTAAATAGAATTACAATGGGATATATTCTGATATTTAAATAGAAGATGACAATCCTTAAACTGCAATTTCTGAATATACAGTAATAACAGATTAAATACTCAAATGTTTTTCTTTTTAGTGTTTTACACTCTTTATGAAAAAAGAATGCAAATAATTTAGTACAAGTTTTGAAACAGATACACATAAATGTTTCATGAAAATGCCTTATAATTAATTTTGTTTAAAATAGAAACAAAACAGCTAACTCTCATGGCTTCTTAATAATGTATTAACTTAGTAAAATTTTAATGCCACTGATTTTGTGTACCTTCTACACAATTCATTTCTGTGACCTCTCAGAATTTACAAGTTACTATGTTAACAATTGCTTCCATAAGCAACAAGATTGTCAATTTTCATATTAAAAATCTGTAACAGATTGTCCTTGTCAAGGTAAATGATGATATGTGTATATATACACATATATATACACACACACATATATATGTATATACACACATATATATTTATATACAGGGTGCCAAAAAAATGTATACACATTTTAAGTTATGACGCTTACTAAGAAGATGGCGTCACTCAAATGAATGCTAGCATCACCATGTGATACACAAGACAGTCAAATAAAATGGTGGAAGCACGGTTGAGTGAACATGATACTACAGATTGCTACTGTAATTCAATTTAACTTCAAAAAGGAAAACAGATAACATCACTTAAAATGTATATACATTTTTTTGGCACCGTGTGTGTGTGTGTGTATGTGTGTGTGTGTGTACACACCCACACACCTTTTATTTTCCAGGTTTCACATGATATATATGAACTATAAGGTGGGTCTACTTTTAAAATATCATCTACAGAATTTTAACTGTGATGAAAAGGATTAAATAACAAAAGTAAGCTATTAAGGAGTTGCCACAGGAACCCTATACAAAAAATACCTCTTAGAAAAAGGGTTTGTAGTCAGCTGATATAAAGAAAAAACAAAACAAAACATGATACTTAGGCTGGGCGCAGTGGCTCACATCTGTAATCCCAGTACTTTGGGAGGCCAAGGTGGGAGGACTGCTTGAGTCCAGGAGTTTGAGACCAGCCTGGGAAACATAGCAAGACCTCATCTACCCCCCCAACACACTCAGGTGGATGTGGTGATGCACGCCTGTCATCCCAAGTACTCGAGAAGTGGAGGCAGAAGGATGGCTTGAGCCCAGGAGGTTGGGCTGCAGTGAACTGTGATCCTGTTACTTGCACTCTGGCTTGGGGGACAGAGTGAAACCCCAGCTCAAATTAAAAAAAAAAATCATACTTACCTAGAATTTTCTTTATAAAGAAACACAAAGCATGCCAATTCTCTATTGACAGATTTAGATACTATTTGTTTGAAACAAAAATATATTTGGATATTGAGGAAGTCATATGTTAATAAAAATGCCATTTTAAAGAATTGGACTGGATTACTGAGAATATTTCCCAAGTTTGGGCACGGAGTGAACATCTCACAGATTGGCAGGGAACTGAGCAGCAGCATAAGCTTGCCAGCCACAAGAATCTAAAATGACATTATTTCAGCAATTTCTGGGGCACTTTAATACCTGCTTGATCTATATTGAACTTTTCCGTGTCATGTACTAAACCTAAATATATCTTGAGTGTGACTTTCATCTAAATAGAAAAGTCGAACATTTGCAAATGGCAATGTTGTCTCCAGAATAGGGCTATTATCAGTTACATTCAATATGACCTACTTTAGATTATCAAAAATCTAATAATGTTCACAGAGTGTGAATTCATGACGGAATCATATATACAAATGCCACACTATATAAATCCATCCCAAGCCCAGGCTGGAGGGCTTTTGCCGAAATAAAAGCCATAAACCATAACCATAACCCTTTCTGGATGATGGATTCTTGACCTGGGGTCAGGCTGGATGAATGTTCACACATGCTTTCTGTTCAACTAACAGGCAAACACAATATTGATCTCATGACATTCATGAAGCGAATTCTAAAGCTTGGATTCAGAGTATTACTAGACCCTCTGATCCAACTGCTATCTTCTCCTTCACTTGACTTACTTCTTGGCAGAGGGCTAAGCAGTGTTCTCCAACTCCTACTAAGAGGAGGGAAAAGTATTCCAGGTACTCCTGATACATTTCAACTTACAGATAAAACAAACCAGAGTTAAACGATGGAGTCCTTTCACGGAGGTTCATTTCATTAGAACGAAAGGAGTTAATGGTGAGAAAGAATTTATCCCACACTTGGCTACGATGGGAAGAAGACTGCCCAAGACAAAAAAGCAAGATAATCAGTAAATCTAAGAGAAAACAGGAACTTGATGTTGAAGCATGTGGTATCATTTTGCAAGAAGAAAGTCATTTAGTATCAATGATGGAACAGAGGGACAAAATATGGCACAAAACTAAAAAAAAAAAGCCAAAAAGTACAGTCTGTGTTAATAAGTCTGAATAATCTAAGTGATGCAAACTTAAATATCCTCAATAAAATTTCCTTTAGAAGACAAAAAAGTAGCAAAAAAAAAAAAAAAAAAGGCAGTGGCAATGTTTGGTGTATTTAAAAAAATAATGATAAGGAATTACCCTTTAAGTCCATAGTGTTATTTTCAAAAGTCACTTCTTTAGCCAAAATTATAGTTTGTAATGTGCATAATTACATGCTTCTGAGATATGTGATATATTAAAGCTTCAGCGAATACTTCAAGTAAACCCTTACAATAGTCTGACCCTACTGTGACTTTGTTTCTTGGATTTGAATAAAGTTCTGGCCTCACAGCAGTGATGTACAGTAGACAACCCAGAAACACTTGGCTATAAAATGTGTTAGTTCTAGTCTCAAAACCAGAGTAACAAAGGTATCCCACTGCATTTCTCTCCTAAAGGTTCGCATCATTGGTTTGTATCCAAAAGGTAACATTCCTCAATCTTAAAATACTCCTCAAATTTTGGAACTCTGATTTCGTCCAGGTTATACTTTAATGCTTCCATAAAATTATTTCAGTTTTATCAAAGTAATGATTGTGGATACATCCATTAAACATTTAGTTTTGAGCTGGGGTCAGGGGTGCATGCCTGTAAATCCAAGTTAATTCTGAGGCTGAGGAGGGAAAAGAGGTAGGATCGTCTGAAGCTGAGAGTTTGAGAACAGCCTAGACAACAGAGCGAGACTCTGAAGATGTGATTCTGGAACTTATTTTCCATATCAGGAGGAAAATGTCATAATTAAATTAACAATAATTTAAAAACAAAATATGCTAAAACTGGAGATTGGTGGTGGTTTTATCGTGTTTCTAGTCAGGGAAACTGCTTTTATAGAATTCATGAACTATGAAATTGCAATTAAAAATTTCAGTAGAAATTAACTTAATATCTTAAACAAATATTCCAACTACATTATTAAGGTAGCATTTACTAAGTATTCTGTACTATATCTGAGATACGGATAACCAATTTCCAGGATTACCATAATTTCAGAAATTGCTACTTTTTTCAGGTTATGTTTTACTTATTTTAAACCTTTACCTTCTGATTCCTCCCAAATTTAAAGAGATGACACATACTTGCTAACGAGTTATTCTACTGTCTCCATTGAAATACATGTATCAGTTGCTTTGTTGTTAAATTATTAAAAATGACATGAGCATTTTAAAGTGCATTATGGGATTTTAAGGCTATTTTTATAACAGATATGAACGCAAAACAATAAAGCTGACCACAGGAAAAATTACTTTCAATAGTGGAGATAGGTCTCAGGCATAAACATGAAAGAATATACAATCCAATGTGAAAAGTCACATTAAGGCGTATGTGCAGCTTGCTTATAAAATTAAAGTCTAAAAATATTTTTAGCATACATTTTATTTTTGTCCTCAGCAGAGTACGCCAATTAATGCTATTTAGACCATTAACTATTTATGGTCTAAATTATAAGTTTAACAGGCAGCATCAAAGTCTAGTGTTAAAAACAACTGCATTTAAGACGGGGGCAGCTGGGTCGATGACCTGGCAGATGTGCTCTTAGGGTTCTGAGGCTTCACACATGCCAGAGTGAGTTCTGCATCCTCTCCCATGTCTTGTCTTTTGTTTCAGTGAAGAGGGGAAATTAGAAGAGCAGAGGTGAGGCGAAAAATGAGGCTAGGGAAGGGGCGCCAGGAACTGGAAGAGACGGCAGTAGTTTATAGGTATTTCAGGAGAGCACTGGGTTTTACATTTGGGGGGAAGAATTGAAAAATAAAGGCTCAGTCAGGGCCTTGGCATTCAAGAGATGGTGGGTACCACATGACAAGGAATTTCCTGACAGGCACCGCTGACTCTTGATACCACAGCAGAAAAGTACAATTAAAGATATCATGTTGTAACCTGACTGGTGCTTAATTATCTTTGATTGTTTTCCTGTCTGTTCTACTCTCAGGAGACAAGAGCACCTAGGAGCAGATCACGGTGCTGGCAACAGGATGTTGCCTGCACCAAAAGCTTTGACCCCTCTTTTATTCTTATTCCACACTGAGAAATCATTGAGATTTTTTGTAAAATGAATATTTCATGTTATTTCGTAACTTACAATCATCACACCAAACCACTAAATCTTACACAATCTAATTTATGTTTCTCTGAATTATTGTGGGCACTTATAATTGCCACACACTGCTTCCTACTTTTCACAAAGGCATAATAAAGTTCCTCTCGGGCAACGGGCACAAAATGGATAGTGTTTTTAAAAAGGTGACAGACATTATCAATCGGCTTGAGTATTTCATTTAAATTGCTCAAGTTTTAAAACTAGGCAATCCAAAAATACACTTGTCTTTCTCACATTGCCTTACAGTCACCTCACAGTCACCTCATCCCATTTTACTTTTATTGGAAAAAGAGTTTCTATTATAAGTTTTGACAATATATTTATTTGACTAATCAGGCAGAAAGGAAATTATCCTTCAAAAGATGCCTTTCTTTAAAAATTATGCACTCCTGTACAATCTTTCTTTTATCCAAAAAAAAAAAGGATCTCAAATACATTATTTCTAGGATCTCAGTTCCTGAAAAATGCATTAAAATATTTATTACAAATTTCTTTAAAAAACAAAAATTTAAAAACTTATAAACATGTTCGACAAAAATAGATGCAAAAGGGTCTTCACCAATGCTTTCTTTGTAATAGCGAAGTGAAAACAATCTTGATGTCCATTCAACTAATTCAGTAAATTAAAGTACAGCTCTACAATGAACTACAGTCATTTATAAAAGAAATCTATTGAAGGTAAATAGATTTACAAAACTTTTATGGAAAGGTGTTACTGATATATAATAAAATGAAAAAGAGTCACAGCACAGTAAGAATATTATTCTATTTATATAAAATGAATACACACATGGACATATACATAAACACACACACTTATGTGTATACTTGTAGAAAGTGTTTGAAAGGACACCTACCAAACCATCAACAGTGGTTACCTCTAGAAAATAAGGGGTGGGGTAAGAAGAGAAATTTGTATTTTATAAATTCTTTTTTTTTAAAGTAGTATATATTAAATTTACAATAAAAATATATAAAAATGACAAGCCTTGGATAGAAAGATATTTATTTTATGTGCACACTTCTTTTTCTAAAGCAGTTTTTAGAATTTATCCCTAAAGTTGCGACTATTGTTTTACCTTCAAAGTTGGCACTGACATATAAATAATACTTTTTTCTTCTCTCATTCTAAGATCTTCATGAAATTTAGTTGTTTTTTTTTTTAAATCACAAGTAATTATATTAAGTAACCAGTGGGGAAAGGCTTAATATCTATCATCCTTTGAAGAGAAAAATGCATACATTAATTTAAAAATCTATTCAATAGAAAAATGAGAGTTTCGTGCAACACAATGTGCACTATTTCAAGCACTGATGAAACAGCCTTCATTGAAAACAGACACCACTTTGTAATGGGTATACTGGAAAGTTTTCCAAATAATATAAAAATACCTCCAAAAGATAAGTTATTTAAAGAAAGAAATAAAAATCCCTGAGTAGGCCAAAGATAACAGATACAAGAGCCTAAGAAAATAGGTTATCTAGGACCAGAGAGTATATTATTCGGCCGGTTGGTACAAATGTATATGGTAAATGTATTCATATGCAGTTATGAGAATATGTGCTATCTGCCACAGATGATATCCATACATCAAACACACACAGATCTGCTAGATTTAGAATCCGTGCTATTCACATACTGACAAGCCTAAGTCCAGGAAAAATGAGTTTACAAGACATAAGGACTTTTATGACAGAAACACGTGTATTTGGGTGAGAAAAATCTCCTTCTTGCGTTATTAGCAGTAGAGCCTTTAAAACAGGCACTCAATAGGTATCTGCCAAATGGATAGATGGATGGACGAATGACACGAGAATTTGTAAAACTAGAGCATCACTGTTTTTCGCATTATGATACACTTTAGAAATATGCTGTTCCAGAACCATAAACGTCACACCCTCCTCTAACTACAAATAGACTGGTCCAGAAGCTGTAGGATAGCTATTCTGTATTATTCAGAAAGGTTGAAAACACAGGGTCTTGCTATTAATGCAAATAAACTTCACTTTTTAGTCCAAACAAAAAATAATAAAATGTTCTTATGCAAAATTCTGGAGCCCAATGAAGACAAACTATCTGTGTGAATGCATGTTTTATCACACAATCTATTTCAAATCAGACAGGGTTGCTGACAAATAAATGCATATCTATGACAGCAAATTTTAAGAATTGGAGACAATTAGAAACTTTAGACTTCTTAGGGATCTTTTTCCTGTCTACAGCTGAACTTTTGTGATGAAAACAAAAGACTATCATAGTTCAGTTGCCTGTTCTTATTTTTAAAGGTTTCTCAGCTTGAGGAAAACTTCCTGAAAATATTTCTTTTTTTTGTTTTTTTCCCCCCAAAGTAGGTTATATTTCAGATAAACTCATGAACATAAAAGTTTTCAAATTACCGCTCCAAAAGAAGATTCCAACAAATCATTATGTATAAGAAAAATCCTCCAAAACGATAGTTTTAATGAAAAACTTGACACACAAAAAATAAAAAAGAGAGGAAGAGAGGCGAGGGAAGTGGATGGGGTATTATTAAATAATGCAAAACCTTGACTTAAAGCAAAATTATCTGTAATTACAAGTTGGCTAAAAAAGCAGAATAGGGACTTGTTTAAAGGCTTAAGCAGTTTTCTCTACAGCAAACGTGTTATTTGGAGTAAATAATCCCATGTGAAGGATTTATCCACAGAGTGAAGCACAGACGCTGAAATCTGAAAAGACTATCTGGGTCTTGAGAGTTTCCTAAAAGCAAGTTTTGTCAGTTTGTAAAGTTTAATCCTCCTTGGCATACACTGCACAAATTTCTGCGCGTGCGTGGCAAAAAGAGAGAGAGCAAGAAATAGAAAGGGTCAACATCAAATAGCCTGTTGTCTTCATTGACTTTAATTCAATACATTACCAAATTATGCCCACAAAGGAACCATCATCTTTAAATAGGTCTACGAAAGTGTGGAAAGATAATGAAGAGGCATGGGATTAAGTAAATTCAAGGTTATTAGACCGAGTTTCGATATATATTTATATACATACAACATTCACACCCCTAAACATGTATACTTCAGTAACTCAGGATTCTTCCCACTAATCTAGTTTCATTAGTTCCCTTTTGGACACTGACATTTTTAGCAATTATAGCATCTGAAAGATAAAGGAATTATACTGCTTGGGCCACAGATGAGAACAGGTGCACTCAGTGAACTCTTCTGAAAAGTGGTCTTGCTTGTTGGTACTGACAGAACTTCAGCTATTCACACCAAGTCTCACAAGATGGCCTGGAGGGAGATTCAGGGCTCAAAGGTCCAAGCAATGCTCAGAAGAGGTGTGCTCAGAACAATTCTGAGGATATTAGTTCTTAATTAAAACATTTTCTTCCAAGAACAACAAAGATCGGAGTTATGATCTAGATGTTTATAGTTTATGAAAGTGACCATTTTTAAAAAGCAGCAATTTGTTTAGGCAAAAGACAGGATGCCATGTTGGGAGTGCACCGTAGCTAGAGGCATTGTGGCCTGTGGGAACCACAGGGAGTCGAGAAGGTAGAAGGTTCCTCTCACGTTTTGCGCGCCATTCTGTACAGCTCATGCTGAGACCAGCTTAGTTAGACGACATAATCTGCGTTTTACCAGTGCATACCTGTCCGTGATCGTTTTCTCTGTTTTTTACAAAGGCAATAGATGGGAAATACAAATAAACCTAGGGATTAAAAAAAATTAACATTAGTTAGGATGGGAGACATCTAGGTTTATATATTCAAAATCTTCCATTTTTATTTACAAATCATCAACAAAAAATAATTATTTAGCAATACCTAAACATGAAAAGATTTTCACTTCAGCTTTTCCTCCCTTTAGCTTTTTCTTCCTCAGTGACACCAGTTTAAAGTGGACTAGTGCTTTCTACTGAAATATCAAACCTTAGCTTTAAATCTTTATTTTCCACAGTCATATCATTTGCACAATATGATAACCAACTTCAGTTTACTTAAGAACACAGGCTGTGGAGCCAATTGCTGGGATTGTTTCCCAGTGCTATCATTTATGAGGTCCTAGTAAGCCTAGGAAAATGCAGGTAATAATATCTACTTCATAATGTCATGGGTCATTGCAAGGACTTAAATGTCAGACGCTTTATAATTCTATAAGTCTTGCAATGCATGACTTGCTAAATAGAAGTTTACATACAACAATCATTACAGTTAACAACAACAACAACAACAACAACAAAACCCATCTACTGTATGGCACGATGACCCGTGCAGCCTTTACTTAGAGCACTGAGTTTGAAATTCGCTAACACGATGGTTCTGAACGCGTGATCACTGAGCTGGTAGCAGCAGCATCACCTGAGAACTTGAAAAAAATACAAATCCATAGGCCCTGCCCTATTCTGGGTCAGAATCTGCAGGTTGGAGCCAGTGATTTGTGTTTTAAACAGCCCTCCAGGTTATTCTAAAGCATGCTGGAGTATGAGAACGAACTGCTTTAAGACACATACTTTGACATACGTGAGTAAATAAAACTATACAAATCACTGGAAGGTTTCCCATTTGTTAGTGCTCAAATGTATGTTGGGGCCTACGTTCCTATACACATTGAAAGTATCTTTTTCAGCCAGGGCATCTTTTTTTATCTTAAAGATGTGGGGTGAAATTCGGGGTTAGATACATGACCCCCCCCACCCGGTAGTGTCCAACTACTGCCAATCCCTTTCTCACAGTATTATGATAAATGTTCAGGGTCTGCTTATGAATGAACATATGTAGTACTTGGATCTCTGTTACTGTGATAGATCACTGAGTATTATAAACTCTACATTCATCCACAGTTTTGTTTTTCTTTACGGCTACATAATATTCCATCGTGTATATGTACCACATTTTCTTTATCCAACTGGCAGAGTGCCCCAGGGCATCTTTTACTGGCCCAAACCAAACATGCAAGGGTGGACAACAGCTTCTTTTCCTTGATGATCCAACCTGAACTCAGAATTGGAAAAATTCAGTTCTAACCCACTTAACTCTTCCACTAATATACTAGTTGTATTATCCTTGGTATCAAAAGGGGTTAATAATACTTTACAAAACACATGAATCAGAGTGTTCATTGACTGAAAAATTCACAAATACATCCTCCAGGAAACACACTCCGCTTAACATTTAAAACATAAGAAGAGCAGCTATCTAAAGCAGGCATGGAACAGAAATCATGTCCACTTAATATCTGATGCACATTATTACATTTACACTCATATTCTATCAATGATCCTCAGAGAGTTCTAATCTCAGATATGTGAAGCGTTTCTTACCGATTACAACCGCTATGGCCCCTAGTGCTAATCCCAAGACCAGGATTAGAGGTGCAATGAATAATTTTCCAGCTGGAAAACAAAAGGCAAAATAATTTAAAGAGTTTCGAAGCTAATTTGCCAAACAATTATAGTAAAGCTATTTAAATACCACAGTGTATGTTATTTTTTAAAGTCTGATTACAATTAAGGCTATATTTTTCTAAGAAATGTGTTGGGTCACGTAGAACAGATACACATCTGTAGTAACTTCACTGAGTCCTAAGCTCACGCAACAAACATCTCAAAAATCACTTACCATTTATAACAACAACAAAAAAATTTCCAAAGCTACTGGCTTACTTTATTCTACCAGGGCAATTAATCTTTGTGCTTTTCCTGGAGCTCCTTTTCCATTTTCAGTGTGAAATATGCTAAAAGATTAAGAAAGGAGTGGTACATTCTCAGTTGGCAGGAGAAAACCTAGTTAGCTCACAAGATGGAGAGTCGGTGGTTACAAAAAGCGGTTCCCAGGTCCCAAGAAAACTAATAACACAAACATCTAAAAGACTGAACTATGCAAATGGGATGCTTCAAGACAGCAGAGAAAACTACTGATAAATATACAACATGTTGGAAGTTATTCAGGTGAATCATTTTAACACACCAAAAGAGAAAGCACTTATAAATAAGAAGGCTAAACGCTGGCAGGGTTGCCAGGTGATATCAGCAAGCATGTTCTTCTCTGCATGAACAACTAAAGCCGTGATAATTATAAGCTCAAGTTATATGAAAACATGGTAGAGTCCACCACTGGAATCCCACAGACTTTGAAACACATTAGCACAGAAAGAGGTTAGTAACTCATGTCTTGTTATTGTATAGCAACCTTAAGGCAAGTGACACAGCTAGAGCACTGCACAATCCTGGTGCAACAAGTGATGAGAAAGGAACACAGGAACTTTGCAGGAGAATCACACAGTTGTTTAAGAATGGAGCAGGGACACCAGTCTATAAATTAAGGCCAGTAATTAGGGATAAACAATTACATGAAAAAGCAGAAACATAATGGAGTCACTTGTTGGAAGTTTGTCAGAAAAATATTAACTTTTAAAATTTTGAAGACATTGTCTTTGAAACCAGGTGATCAGACATGTATAAAATGCTGTTTTAAACACCTAATTACAAAAGGATCACCATTCAGTTATTCAATGTCTAACCATGGGTTTTACTTATATTTTCCACCAATGTCAGAATCCTATTAAATAATATTAAGTCCCAATGAACAGTTAAGTTTAGCACACTCTTAAAGCTAAGTTTAAGAGTTGAGAATATGTAGACTCATGTACTTCTAAATAATCGAATTACCTCCTACATAGTTCATTCAGTCTGTTTGCTTATATTTCCTTTTCAAGTAATGATCAATATATCTTTCTAGTAGCAATGAAGCATGACTGTATAGTAACAGCACTGAATTTTTTCTCTCAAACACCACAGAATTCAGGGAACTAGATATGTATGTACTCTCTCTTTGTGAAGTAATAAATGTATGCTAATACTTTTTTTTACTATCTTAAATTATACTTGTATATAAGCCATTGTCAGTCTAGCTAGCTATATCATGGTTTAAAATGTTCTTCACATTACTATCAAATTTCTTTGCAAAAGATTTATAACATTTCCAATTAATTGAGTGGAGGACGAAAGTCCAGCGCTATTAATCTGACAAAATATATGCTAGTCAGTATCTCATTTTAATTTACATTTCCCTGACTGCTAATAACACTGAATATTTTGAACACGTTTACTGACTATTTGCATTTCTCTAATTCTGGTTTTAGCCTTGCTTTTTTTTTAATTGAGTGTTTATTTTTGGAAGAGGCTCCATTGCTTTTGTGCATATAAATTATTTGCCATCTAGAAATCAGTTGGCCTGTTTTTAAACAAATATATGACTTGATTCAAAACTTAAAATTTTTATATGACATGATGTGAGAATTTAAACTTTTTCCTCAACCACTTTTATTTTCAGTACCATTCCTTGAATAATCTGCCCACGCCTTACTGGGGAGATTCCTCCATGTCAAAGACTGCTAATCATCCCCAAATTTCTGTTCTCCCTTATTCTACATGAGCAGAATCTGGTATCTAGCTGGGCACATGGTCACCCGAAACAACGACTATCCTTTAGTTGTGAAACAGATGGAGGCCCAGTCTCTGCCTCAGGCCAAGGACATGTAAGGCTGCAGTCCAGATTGAGGGAGCAAGCTTGGTTAGATCACATACGAATGGTGGATGGGAGGGCTTTCCTATAATCCATCCTCTCTCTCTTGAGTAGTTTTGTGAATTACCGAATAACCTCCTTTCCTGCCTTTTGTGGGCATGGGAGAGTTGGGACCACTTCCCTTGAAGTTATGGTCCAACAGCAATTAGAGGCAGCTATGGGAAGATCCATGTGGGTTAGAGAGCTTATCCCACAGCCAGCCACTCCCTACTTTGCCAGGTTTATCCTGATGTGGTTTTATGCACACATGTGTGTGCATACACATGGAACAGAAGACAGGCCAAAAAGAAAGCCATTTACTAAAAGCTGACCATCACTTTTGAAATAAGAAGAAAACAGAAGAGATTGTAGAGAGAAAGTATTTCCCTGTTCACTAGCTTGCTGTCCATTTTACAGGTTGCAAAATAACTCGACTCTATGTTTTGACCAAATAAAAAGATTATAGTGGCATCCAGGCAAACACAGAGAGAATCCAAAGAGAACTCATCTGCTATGGCTTGCATGTCACCTTCAAAACACATGTTGAAATTTAATTGCCAATGTAATGGCACTGGGAGGTGGGGCCTTTGAGAGATAATTGGGTCATGAGAGCAGAGCAGTTACGAGTGAATTGATATTATTGTATTAGTTATCAAAGGAGTGGGTCCCTGATAAAAGGAAACTTTCAGCTCCTACTTTCTGTCTCATGTGCTTGCTTGTTCTTCTGCCACACTGTGATGTAGCACAAAGGCCCTCACCAGATGCAGCCACTCGATCTAGGACTTTCCAGGTTCCAGAATCATGAGTCAAAATAAGTATCATTCTTTTACAAATACCCAGTCTGTGGTAATTTGCTATAGCAGTAGAAAATGAACTAAGCCAGCATCCAAAATATTACCAGACAACAAAACCAGAAATGACTTCCCTCATTTAAGAAAGTCTAAACTGAAAAACAAAAAGAAAAAAGAAAAAGACTCATCAAAGCAATGATTATTTAAAATAAAGAATGGAAGGAAACATCTTGCCACAACAGAGTCCAAGAATGGTACTGAAGAATAAAAGAAAAGAACTAACAATGCCTAACAATATGAGAGTTTTGTGTTTTTTGAGTTGCTCTCTCCATATATAGGTTTATAGATAGGTTACAGCTCCAAACTTAATTTGTAATCAGTTTCTCATGGTATTACTGCTAGGGTTAGATTCTCTTGCTATTCCTCCAAAATCTATTTAACTAATAAGTAAATACTGATTATATAATTACAATGCCTACCATATAAACAAATTTTTAAAAGTACACAGTGAAAATCATTAAAACCAGTCTTGGCTATTGAGTGTGGAAAATTATATTTAATTTTTATATTTATTTTAAATATTTATATTAAATATTTATATTAAATATTTATATTAAATATTTATATTAAATATTTATATTTAATATTTAACTAGCCCTTAGGAAGAATACTTTTATAGTGTTTACGAAGATTTTAGAAAATAATGGCATTGGTTTCCATATGTTAAAGTACATTTAAAAAGGTATGTTCTATCTTTTACCTGATAGAAATCTGTTAGTGTCAGAAAAGTGGCTCACAGCAGTAATGAAATGACAGTGGGCTAAGGAGAGATATAAGGAGATTTTCATGAAGTAGGCTAAAGAAGACAGAAATGAGAAAATGTGGGAGATGTTAAAAAGTGCTACAAATATCTGAGAAAGACTGCCAGAAAAAAATGGGGCTCTGAATAATGAAAAAGAGAGGAAGAAATTGTCCAGCGGATACTTTCCAGAGGGGTAGGGAATTATTAGAAGAAGAAAGATTAGGTCAAAAAACACCGTATCAGCCAAAGGCAGTGGCATTAGGCCAAGGTGACTTGATGATGAACAGGTTTCTGTGTTTCTGCTTGCATCATTTGTGTGTGTTTGTGTGTTTGCGCGCGTGCGCGTGTGTGTAGAGGTTGTGTTTGAGGCTGTGTGTTGTTGAGAAAAGGGACAATAGCCAATCCACAAGGGCATTTATACTTAGATAATTAACCTTGGGTTTGTATGCACTGAGGGTATTTGACATTCATTCCATTAACTGTTATAAGCAGCAACTTATCAATTATACAGATTATAAGGAACCCCACTACAGGGCTGTGAAAAATGTGGATGCTTCTTTCACCTTAGACCACGTTCCATGCTGTGTTGTACTGTAACGTCTTCCATTAATGAACAGAGGATATGTGTAAGATATGCTGCCAGATTCTGACCCTACAAAATAAATGTGAGCTGGGCATAGTGGCTCATACCTGTAATCCCAGAACTTTGGGAGGCAGAGGCAAGAACTGCCTGAGACCAGGGGTTCAAGATCAGCCTGGGCAATGAGACCTTGTCTCTACAAAAAATAGAAAAATTAGCGGTGTGGTGGTGCACACCTGTAATCCCAGCTACTTGGAAGGCTGAGGTGGAAGGATCACCTGAGCCCAGCAGGCTGAGGATACAGTGGCTGTGAGCATGCCCCTGCACTCTAACCTGGGCCTGGGTGACAGAGTGAGACGCTGATTCAAAGAGGAAAAAAAAAAAAAGACACTGTCTCCTTCATCAAGTGGCTTATAATAGGGTTTCAGAAATGTAAAAGGCAAATGACTTCAGATTTCTGCTGTATAATTAAGAATCTGCTTTTTGAACAAAATCTGCTTCTTCATATAAGTAGTGTCCTGCTAACAAAATTTAGAATTTTAATTTTGATTTCAAAGGGTGAGAAATTTTCCTCCTCATTTTGGAGGTAAAGGTTCTACTAGTATACCTGGCACATAGCAAATGCTTGAGAAATGGGTCACACTTCTCAGTTTTATCACTCTGAATTCCCAGAAGCATGAAGCATGTCAGATACTCACCACAGACGGACCCTCGCACTAATCTCCTTAAGTGAGGTCTCTCTGGGAGGTAGCGATATTTGCATCCAAATATACTGAGGTTTGATGTGTGGTCTCCAAAGAAACGAAGTTGGCGGTATCTCTCCCCACATCGATAACAAAAATTAGTGTTACACTGTGAGCAGGTCATGTGGTCACATCCTTCAGTTCTCTGGATGTGGATCTGTGATAGTGCGAGAGGGAAAGAGGTGGAAAAGTTACTGGCGTTCTTAGAAAGTAAAATCTGGCACATTCTATGGCATATTTACATGTTTCACAAAAAATAAAAGTCTCTCACAGCATTCTTGAGGCTTTTCATTTGCTTATACTACATCTCCAAGACTACATTTTTACCAAATACTTTCACATGTGCAAAGCTCAGTAGCATTTCAGGCACTCAAGCTTTTGGCTTATTTTGACCAATATATAAACAAAGGCAACTCAAGAGAAGACACATTTGTCTCTCTAGACATGTACCTAACTTAATAGTTAGGAGGCAATCTGTAACACTGTGAAAATATATTCTGTTTATGTTGTGATCAGCAGGAATGAGGTGGCTTGGGGGATTAAAAAGAGATGGAGAGTATTCCTTAAAAGAAGAGATTATGTAAAATTTTTTTGTGAATAAACATAAAGAAGAAAAACAGAAACCTGTCCTTGCTGAAGGAAATCATGGCAGATTTAAGTGCATTTGCAATACTATTTCAGGTTCCAACTCTTGACATTATCTGTAAACATGTTTACAGAACTGTCTGTACAATGCCAGCTGTGCAACCAAGCATCTTCCTCTATTGTTGGTGTCAGTTTACACGTAGACACAGGGTGTGTGTAACATGGATTTTATTCCTGGCTAGGCTCACTTTCCAAAGTCAAGTATTACTCTGAGGAATAACTGGACATGACTCAAAATCCTCATGGGCCTTGTATATAAATTAGAGCCATCTTTCACTCAAATACGTGCACATGTTTTCTGATAGGTGAAGGGTTATAAAAGAGAACTTAACATTGACTCAACATTATTTCACCTAAAGGAAAATACTTTGGCTCTACTGCCCAGACCTCTTGTCATTAAAACAGGATCACCTAAGCAGTCTTTCCTTTTCACCATGGAGTAGGCACTTATGATGCTCAAGTCACAGCTTCACTCATTCATATGTGTGTGGATGGATGGATGTGAGTTCTTTGCTTAAAAATTTCTTAAAAGATGTTTGTAGTATCATTCTGCTTAGTATATGCTTCTATCCATGCTATTGTGTTGGGACTAGTGTGTCAGTAGATGTTTTAATGAGACTGGGAACTTCACAGTTAACATGTGAGGGAAATCCTCCAGTCATTGTTTGACTCTTAGCAGCTAAGCCTTGGCCACCGTCCACAACTTGACACATTTCATTTGAAATTATGTTCTCCTTCCCCTGTTACACTGTGTAGTTCTCTCAGCTTCTGCAGTAGTGTGGCTACACATAAAGTAGATGGCAGCATATACATGGGTAAATGAATGAACCAAGAAAGAAAAGTTTTCCAAGTGGCTGGCAAGACTTTAGTTATTCAGAACCATTAGGAGAATGCAGGTTAAAAACGCATTCCCTCCGGGGGGCTAACTGACCTTGGCAGTCAACTTCAGCCCCACTTTAGGAGGCTGAAAGAACCTGGGAGTTGACTTCAAGAAGCTCCGTGTTTGTCTTCCAGCTCTGCTAGCTTGTTTAGACTAAGTTATTTCACCTTTTTCAAGCCTCAAGTTAGAGAATATTCTTTACCACGCAGTGTATAACGTGATAATATATGCACAGCAACCAACCCAGTGTACTGAGATAGATTGATACAAAGTTAGTTCCCATCTATTCATCCCCCTTAAGCCACCTAAAAATGTGAGAAATCAGATACCTGGGTGATGCAATGGCAAACCCCTTGATTGCCAGGTGTCCCCCTTTCTGACTTCCTCATATGGGTAATTCTTAGGCAGACGCTGGACTAAAGAGCACCTTCCTAGACAGGTGAGGGCTAGCTTGTGGCAAGGGTGTGTGAGCATCTGGGTAAAGGGTTATCAAGAAAGCATGAGGTGGGCAATAAAAGTTGAATGCACGTCACCTTATTCTTTTTACTCATACTGATTTTTTTTTCTTTCACATGGTACTCCAGTAACACTGAATCTAGGTTTTGTGAGACCTGTAGGTTATCTAATTTGAGGAGCCTTCTTTAACAAGAAGAATGTATTGTCTGGGAGTGTGATAACTCCTGCTTTGTTTTTTTTTTTTTTTTGCTGAGGATTGTTTTGGCTATTCTTGGTTGGTTATGTTCCCATATGAATTCCTGTATTGCTGTTTCTAGGTCTGAAAAGAATGTTGCTGGTAATTTGATGGGTATTGCATTATGTCTGTAGATTGCCTTAGGCAGAATGGACATCTTAACAATGTTGACTCTTCCAATCCATGAGCATGGAATATTTTTCCACTTGTTTGTGTCATCTTTGATTTATTTGAGCAGCGTTTTGCAGTTTTCATTGTGAAGGTCTTCATTGTGAAGGTCTTTCACATCTCTGGTTAGGAAGATGCCAAGGTATTTCATTTTTTTTGTGGCTACTGTGAATGAAACTGTGCTTTTTATTTGGGTTTCTGTTTATTATTGGTGTACAGAAATGTGATTGTCTTTTGCTTATTTATTTTATACCCTGTTTCAACAGCAAGAACATGGAACAAACCATGCTGCCCGTGAAAAAAGGACTGGATAAAAAAAATGTGATACATATATACAATAGAATATTACGCAGCCATAAAGAAGAACAAAACGATGTACTTCACAGCAACCTGGATGGAATTAGAGTCTATAATACTGAGTGATCTCTCACAGAAACAAAGAGCTGAGTATCACATGTTCTCATTCATAAGTGGACCTTGAACAACTACGGTAATACTATAAGAAAAAGATTGACAGTAGCGGGAAAATGCGGGGGTGGGGTGGGGAGGTGGGATTGGCAGTAGTGGAAATCTGCCCGGGGAAGGCGGGCACACCTCATCAACAAGGGTGCCTGCAAAATGAGTATTTGTATACCTAACCCTGAACTGCATCCTGTAATTTTAAAATAAAAAAATTTAAAAGCTAAAAAAAAAGAAGAATGTAAATCACAAATACAAATTAGATGCAAGGCTTGAGAGGGGGCCTATGTAGGCAAGGGTCTCTGAGCTTAAGTTCTTTAACTTTTTGGTAAACCAGTCCCCGGTCCAGCACGAATCCTGTTGCTCATGTTGTCGGTTATTACTGTGGTCATAGCCAGCACAGTAAACAGCATCAGGAGTATCATAGGCCAAAGGCCCTACTAGACCCTGGTGTCATTTCTGATCCTTCTTTAAATGATATGAGTACTAGGAGAAAACATGTTCTGAACACCCCAAACACTGTATATTCAACTTTTTGACTATATACAAGTTTGATCTTAAAATGGAGTTAATACAACCTAACAAATTAGCTATGTCGTAGGTGACCTACAAAGTAAGGAGGGTTAACATTTGTTTAGATCCTTTAAGTGTCAAGCATTATACACAGTTGAGCACTTTTAAGCCTCATAACTGCACCATGAGATTGGTATTCTTATTCATAACCTGCTCAGAAAAGTAATCTGCTTGAGTGATAATACTAGTGAGTAGAGAAAAGATTTTGAATTCATGTTCATTTCTTTATTAAGAGAAACAGTCTATTATTATTAACTTAAAGGTAAAAATCAGAAGGTTAATCATTCTTTGCTAACCAAACATGCATGATCTTCCACCAAAAGACGTATCTGAGTCTTCTTGTTTTTGCTATTCTTTGGGCCAAATCAAACTGTTTTCTCAAAACAGGACCATGACTTTTTCTGATAGGAAACTTGCTCTAATAAGCTAAACTTGTGACTGTCAGCTTGTGTGCCATTGAAATTTCATATAAAAAACTCAGTCATTTTATATGTTGGTAATATTGCTTCACTGGGTTCTAAAATCCTCATGTGTCCTATTTATTATTTCACTTAAATAATTAAGACTTACTTTTAGTCTTTTTATTTCAACAGTCTTTATTAGTAACACAACTAAAATACCGTTGTTCAAATAATATTTCTGCACAGAAAGTGATAAAACTGTAAGCTCTGAATGCTCTCTGGTCTAACCCTTCCAGGAAGTCAGGGAAAAGTGAAGAAACTGCAGGAGAGCTAATATCCTCACATGTGGTCTAAAATTGTTATGACTACAAAATAGATGTCAAGTATTCAGAAGAAAAAGATAGTTAAAGGTAGAGCTAAAGTAATAACCATCAAAACCTGAAGAAGGGGGTAAGTGAAATGAACCCTTAACTGCCATGTCAGAGAGTCAACAGACACTGTTAAGAACTAGGTGTAAAAGCCTATTATTTAGAGGTAAGTATCAGAAGTAAAACCCCAGTAAAACCCCAAATGTACTAAGAGCAGTTGCCTCTATCATGATAGACTATGTTGTAAAAACAAGTAAGATATTTATTTCAAATTCTTTTGGTGTCTCTTGCTATGATGCTAGCTTTTGGAAGCCAACATAGATAACTTTAACAGTTCCCAATGTACTGGTTTTCCTTGTTAAAAGGAATTTCATATATGTTTCACATTAAGTCTTAGAATTAATTTGATGGCAGAAATTCCTTGAAATAGAGTATTACCCAAGTCTTATTCCCCAGGGTAGGGAGGCACTACAAAGTAGCCTCTAGTTTTCTTCCTTTGCCATAATTCCCTTGATACCATGTCTTCAGAAATCTTCAGCTGACAGTCTCCCCTCCTTCACCTTCATCTTCACCCCTTCCACTCTGTGATTACTAATAAGTCCTTCCTTTAATTCCACATGACCCTCTAGCCAATGATTACTCACATCCTTTCATTTTTATCAAACTTCTTAAAAGTATACACTCACTGTTCTTAATGTCTCACTTCCTTCTCAGCTGACTGCAATCCCATGTTCCTGAAACATCCAGCTACGTTTAATTCACTTATTAACTCAGCAAGTAATTATTTGCTCACTGATAAAATCTGACATAGTTCCTGCCCCAGAGAAGCTTATTGTCTAAGGTGTAGACAGACATTAATCAATTGTACAAAGCTGGGCTCGGTGGCTCAGCCTGTAATCCCAGCACTTTGGGAGGCTGAGGCAAATGAACTGCCGGAGCCCACGAGTTCAAGACTAGCCCGGGCAACTTGGCGAGACCCCGTCTCTACAATAAATCAAAAATTAGCCAGGTGTGGTAGTGTGTGCCTGCAGTTCCAGTCACTTGGAAGGCTGAGGCGGAGGGATCACCAGAGACCAGCAGATCGTCACTGGGGTGGCTGTGAGTGTGCCACTGCCCTCCAGCCTGGGTGATGGAGTGAGACTCCAACTAAAAAAAAAAAAAAAAGTTTGGAACAGTAACTGTAAATTCATAAGCTATGCCAAATACTATGAAGGAAAAGTAGAAAATATGAAGACAGCTAAGAGAGGCACCTGGATCTGGTGTCAGGGTCAGACGAGGTTTCTCCAAGAAAGTGACGTTTGATCTGAGAAATGAAGGACAAGCAGTTCTCCAGGGACAGGGACTGAGAGATGGGGAGAGGAACACAGTATATTCACGGCACTGCATACTCATTCTCACTCTACAATTTAACTCTTTAGCGGTGTGTATCCCTCCCCTCAAGTCCTCCATTCTCCAAGTCTGTAAGATCTGCAAGGGCCCAAATCATGTACGTCTCTTTCACGATCTCATTAAAGGGGCTTGCGTAGTCTTGAAATAGCAGGACATTCTCAATCAGTGCTTTAGAAAACATGAATATCATCGATGGCTCCCCACTGTCAAATGCAATGACCATGCTTTTACTTTTTCATCTCATTCCACCCCTGTGTCATTTAATCAGCCAACCACTATCTTATTCCTGACCTTGGATGTATTCTTGCTTCGTGACACCTTTTTCCCGGGTTCTCCTCTTTATTTCTCAGGCTGCTCTTTCTTCACCTAGCCCTTAACTCCATCCATGACTCTCCACTCTGCACATGCTCTTTAGGGACCTCTTCCGTGTTCAAATGGTTTCATTTCAACTTGACAGTACTGGATCTCATTTCTTTCACTCCACTGTGGACCTGGCTTCCAAGCTTCAGATGCACATAGTAACTGTTTGCCGGTCATATATACCTGTATGCCTTCCAGTCATTTCAAAGTCAAAAACAAAACCAAACTCTTCATGACTTCATGGCCCCCTATCGCACAACAGCAAAGTAAGTCTTGGTCTGTCTCCATTCTTTTATTTTTGTTTACGGTATCACCATCCAACTAGACATCTAAGCTGAATATCTGACAGCTATCCTTTTCTTACTTCCCACATTCAGATAGTTTTAGTTCCATGATATTTACCTAATTCTTCTCTTCTCCAGCACTCTGGCAACTAGTCTCGCTCATATTGGGATTACGTACTTCTAGATGTCTACAACTATCTCCATAAAATCAACAGCAACCAACCTCAATGGCCTCTGGAAGGTAAAACCCAAGTTTCTTAATGTTGCATGCAAGGTCCAGGCTCTTGTTTGCTTCTCCAGCCCCACCTTTCACCACTTCCTTCCATGAACCCCACGCTAAGGGAACCAAAAAGTGCTTGTGTCTCTAATACATATCACACACTTCCTGGCTCCGGGTCTTTGCACCGCTAACTGAAATACTCCCTTCTCCCGAATAGCTATCACCATGCCACCATCCATCCAACCATCCTCAACAACCTAGCTCTCCTAGATTCTCCAAGATGAATGAGAAGTCCTTTCACCACGATCTCTCTTAAAACACTCCCTGCAAAGACCTAGTGAAACCCAACAGTGCTTTGTTACTGTCAGTCTAATGACTATGTCTCCCCTTCTGCAAGTTCCATGAGAAAAAGAACCATTTCTTACAAAGCACTTAGGAGATTCTCATTTAAAGTCTGCATAAGGAGGAACGAAAAATAACATTCATGGATTCAACAATTATCTGTGTAGTACTACCCGATGCCTGATAAAAACTCTCAATACTAGAGGTAACTTGGGGGATAAAACAAAACAAAACCCTGCTCTCATGGCTGTAAAATACATCCATCCTTTTAAGCAGTGGTAAGTAATATGGTGCGTGGAGGAAAAAAAACAGAGCATATGGTGGGGCTCGGAGGGATAGTACCTACCGAGGTAGGGGAGGGTAGTTTGGAGTCATAGGAAAGGTGGCCAAGGAAAGTCTTTCTGAGAAGCTGAATTTTACTCAAAGGCACACAGGAGGTGAGAAAGCTGGCCAAGCAGATTTCTGCGATAAGGGCATCCCTGACAGAGGGAAAAGCAAGTGTGGCGACCCCGTTCAGAAGGCAGCACGCGTGATGCTTCCAAAGTGCAGAAAGGAGTGCAACGGGGCTGTCGCACGAGGAAGATCTGAGGTGTCATGGGGAAAAAGCACGTCCAGAGGGTGAGGGATCAAGTGGTTGTCATGGAAGCAGCCTTGGCTGTGAGATGGGAGCCACAGAGTTCTGAGCAGAGGAGTGACACAATCCGCCCTGTGTTTCACAGCCTCATTCTGGCTTCTGGGTTAAGAACACGGTGAAGAGTGAGAAACCAGTGTGGAGGCTAGTGCCAACATCCTGGAGAAAGACAACTTGCCCCAGATTAGTGACAGTGAAAGTGCTGAGACATGGCCGTTCTAAATATATTCTGATGGCACAACCTACAAAACTTAATGACTGACTGGATGTGGGGAACAAAAGAAAGAGAGTCTGGGATGACCCCAAGTTCTTGGCCCCAGCAGCTGGAAGACTGAAGTTGGAAGTGTTATGCGAAGAACCATTTGGGGGATAACGGACTATACTGCATTGGAAGTCTATTAGAGCCAAGCAAGGATGCCAGACAGGCATTAAGATATATCACTTTCCTCACAGTTCCTTGAACTTTTATGTTCTGCCTACTGATTAAGCCACCAGCAAAATTTGTGCCCTACTTTTAATTCTAAGTTCAGTTTGTTGTAGGAAGAGAAAGTGATTCTTAAAACTTGAAGGAAAAAGTAAGAAATTACCTAAGAAAGCTTTAGATCCTTTAACGAAACTGGCTCCATCAGTATCTCCATGGAAAATAGACAACTTTTTACACAAATGTTTCCCTGTCTATATAGCTCACAGGACTTTATCCAGAAGACAACATCATCTATAATAGAGGCTCCCAACGGGGGCTCTTGCACCCCAGGAGACGTATCACAGATTTTTGTTTTTGCTACTGGGGGATGGTTGGTTGTCACAAAGGTGGAGGATGGTAGCACTGATGGATGTCCTGCATTGCTTGAAATATCCTGCACAGTAAAGAACTGGGTTCTTCCCATATAATTTTCAGATGCATTGGACATTCACACAGGTAAAAATCTGTTTATAAATATCTTAACTCATTCATAACCACTGACATGAATTTATATCAGTCCAAATTCTGTTCCTGGTTGTTGCTAATGTGAATTTACCTCATCATGGAAGACTGTCTTTTCGGGTTTATAACATGAACAAAAACATAAAGTATAGAACGCTAGTCAGAGTGGTGTCTGAGGCAAATACTGGCTATGTCTGCCACTTTCAGCTGTGTTGTGAAAAAGGTGACAATTTGTGCTTAATGACAGAAGTTTGCGGCAATCAGCTTCAGATTTTTTTATTTTCACCCACTCTCAGTATTAGGAAAGTAAAAAATCTGCCGGTTGTGAATGTGTTAACTTATAACCAACCTCCATTTTATATATAAACATAATGTTTGCATGGTTTTAATATGCAATGATTTTTTAGTTATATAACTGCTGTGCAAATTGAGGAAAGATTACATGTATTTAGAACCTAAATCCATTTTATATATAAGCCCAAAATATGTTTGCATGATTGTAATGTTAATTAATTTTCTAGTTCTATAATCTCTCTATACACATATACACACATATATATACACACATTTATACATCTATGAATCTACATATAAACATTAATTCATATATAAATATATACTTATTTTGTCCTCACTTTAAAATGTCAAATATTAAGGATAGGTATTGATCATAATCAAGGTTCAGTTCAAGGTCTCTTAAATCCAAGTGTATGCAGAAATCTGACTTCTTTTAATGTCACAGTACCTGAATGTTAACATGTTAAAAATACTTATTATTTCATTATAATTTTTTCACTTATTTCCATTTCATATAACTAAAACACACGACTAAGGTCTAGAATTTGGCATACCAAAAATCAGTGGTAGTGAGAACCAGTGCTCCAAAGTTAGTGATTTCATGCAATCTGGGGGTTTAAAAATGGTTTTTCAGTGGTCAAGGGGAGCAGATTTATCCCGAATGGCACCATCTGAAAGCAGTCATCAGTTTCTGCATGTGCTTTTGCAGTGGTATATGAGTGCTAAAGAACTGCAGGATATCAACAACATTCTCTTCCGATAACTATAGGCCACAGAGCTACAGCTAAGACATAGGAGACCACAGGCATGGCTTTGTGTTCATCACATGTGAACAGGGGCAAATTAATTATTTTTTCTGAATCACTAGATTCTTGCCCAAACTATTCTATTACAGGATTTAAGAGAATAAAATATCTCAAGGGAAATATCATGACAAAAAAATCCCTCTAATTCCAAACTCACAATAAAATGTAGAGGAACATAATTCATATTCTTCTGCCTGCCATTTTGGTAATTATTTTTACCCTCTGAAACTGGTTCCACATCTTGAAATGGTGGTACTCTTTCTTCACAACTTTTTTTTGAAAATTAAATGTGACAACAAATGTAACTTACATACTACCGAGTCTGTTATTTTAAGATTACTGTGTAACACTTAAAAAGTTTTGCCAAAACACTTTTTAATGAGGATCTGGATAGCACACTGGAAATCGACATCTTACTATCAAGCTAAGAATCTGATGAGAAAATGTATGCATAATACCTACAAAGGAGATTGACATGTAATAAATGCCAGTATATTTTAGACAGGATTACTGTCGTCATTACGGTGTTAACACCACACACACACACACAAAAACAGAGCACTGGACAAAGGCACTTTGGGTGAGACGGCGTATCAGAATTCAGCAACGCCTATTCACACTTTGGTATTTCTTTCAAAAGCAGAAAACTGACTGTCCTGTTGCCTGGATTAAGGAATGTGTTGACCCTGCAATAAGATAAATGACTTAATTCCCCATTAATTCATAGATCACATTACTTACATCTTAGCCTATGAACATGCATAACTTCCTAATTAAGTAACTCTACTTACTGTCTTGTAAAATGTGCTAAATAGAGATGTGAGATTATTTATATAAGAGAAAAATCAGCCGGGCTTGGTGGCTCAGTCTGTAATCCCGAGCTTTGGGAGGCTGAGGTAAGTGGATTGCCTGAGCCTGTGGGTTTGAGACCTGCCTGGGCAACTTGGCGAGACCTCATCTCTACAATAAATAAAAAAATCAGTCGGGTGTGGTAGCGTGCGCCTGTAATTCCGGCTACTGGGAAGGCTGAGGCGGAAGGATTGCCGGAGTCCAGCAGGTCGAGGCTGCGGTGGCCGGGAGCGGCCACTGCACCCCAGTCTGGGTGACAGAGTGAGACTCCGACTCAAAAAAAAAAAAAAAGAAAAATCAAGGCCAGGCTCGGTGGCTCAGCCTGTCATCCCAGCACTTTGGGAGGCCAAGGTGAGTGGCCTGAGCCCTCGGGTTCGAGATCAGCCTGGGCAATTTGGTGAGCCCTTGTCTCTACAATATATCAAAAAATTAGCTGGATGTGGTAGGGCGTGCCTGTAGTTCCGGCTACTTGGAAGGCGGAGGCAGAAGGATCACAGGAGCCCAGAAGGTCGATGCTGGGGTGGCTGTAAGTGAGCCACTGAACTCCAGCCTGGATGATGGAGTGAGACTCCAACTCAAAAAAAAAAAAAAGGTAAAAAGAGAAAAATCAAGGTGGTCAGCTACATGTAATCTGGTCGGTTAACTCTGCCTTTCTATTACCTTATGAAAATGGATTTCATGCAATCTGGGGAGTTAAAAATGGTTTCTCAGTGGTCAAGGGGAATAAATTTATCCTGAATGGTACTATCTGTCACCTATGTAAATGTTTTTTATAAATATTTCTTGTATCTGGCATTAAGGAAGAAGGCAATTCAAGGGAGGAATGTCTGAGAAATTTCCTTTTAATTTCTCAAATTAAAGAAAAGCTAAACATTTTGAAAAAAAAAATTTTGAGTTGGGTTCTTACTCTGTTGCCCCGGCTGAAATGCAGTGGCATGAATATGGCTTATCACAGCCTCAAACTTCTGGGCTCAAGCATTTCTCCTTTTCAGGCGCCCAAGTATCTGGGACTACAGGCATGTGCCACCACACCTGGCTAGTTTTTTAATGTAGAAACGAGGTCTTGCTGTGTTGCCCACACTGGTCTCAAACTCATAGGTTCAAGTGATCCTCCCACCTCAGCCTCCCAAAGTGCTGGGATTAAAGGGGTGAGCTGCCACACCTGGCTGATTTTGCTTCAGGAAACCCAGGATCCTGAGCAGCAGTTCACCTTTACTAGAGAAAGGAAAAAAACTGTAATAGCCAAACCCTTAAAAGTTGTATATCTAGGCAAACAGAGCTGCTATAAGCTAAGAAGCTCCCAAAGGCTATGATGTTATAGTCCTGTTCCATTTTTAGATTTTATTTTTAATCATGAACTATTTCAAACACATAAAAAATACAGATAGTAATGTAACAACCACCCATGGACTTATCGTCCAAACTGAATAATGTTAACAGGCCGGGCTCAGTGGCTTAGCCTGTCATCCCACCACTTTGGGAGGCCGAGGCGAATGAATGGCCTGAGCCTGGGGGTTCAAGACCAGCCCCGGCAACGTGGTGAGACCTCATCTCCACAATAAATAAAAATATGAGCTGGGCGTGGTGACGCGCGCCTATAGTTCTGGCTGAGGTTTGGCATGTGCCTGCAGTTTGGAAGGCTGAGGTGGAGGATCGCCGGAGCCCGGTGGGTGGAGCCCGGGGTGGCCATGAGTGGGCCACTTATTAATTTTTTTTGTTTTTTTTTTTGAGTTGGAGTCTCACTCCCTTGCCCAGGCTGGAGCGCAGCGGCCCGCTCACGGTCACCCCAGCCTCGACCCGCCGGGCTCCGGCAATCCTTCCGCCGCAGCCAGAATAACAGGCGCGCACCACCACGCCTGGCTGATTTTTGATTTATTGTAGAGATGAGGTCTCGCCAAGTTGCCAGGGCTGGTCTCGAACCCGCGGGCTCAGGTCATCCACTCGCCTTGGCCTCCCAAAGTGATGGGATGACAGGTGTGAGCTACTGCGCTTGGACCTTGGCCCAGAGACGTTTTTGAAGTGATAACGCTTCCTTTATATAGTGCTTTCTTTATATAATTATTATTTCTTAATTTTAACTTCCTGTTTACTTTACACTCGCTCACCTCAAATTGTTGGGTAAAAGGGTCTGAACTTGTGTCTGTCTGTCTTTAGAAGTACATATGTTAAAAATGTACACTGAGCAGTTAGAAATCTGACCTTCGAAAAAAATGAAGTTTTAGCAATTAAAAACTTAACAAAGGAAAAACGTGATAGGGCTAAAAAATGAAGTCTGCTTAGTTGAAAGACAAGTTATACAAACTGGTTAATATTAAACCTTTTGAGAAACAAATAGAAGATTGGCTCATTGCAAAGTTCTCACCCATATTCCAAAGGCGTCCCTACTATTTCTGTCTTTAATGATGTTCATTATAATATGAGGCAAGAATGCGTTTATGGATAAAATAAATACTTAAAATTTCCTTTACAAGTATGCGCTGAAAAATAAAATTACATATGGTAGCCACTTTCTTAACAAAAAAGATAATGACAAAATATTACTGTTTCTTGTCTTTGTTACTGGTGTATTACTTTACTACTTAAAGAACTATAATACGTGCACTGTAGCTTAGGAGTCTTTTTTAAACTTTCAAAGGAAAACACAAGTTTTTAAAAAGCACCATCTGTACTTAAAAATGGTGAGGATGGTAAATCTTATGTTTTTTTCTTCTTCACCATAAAATAAGAGCACTATTTGACTCCCAACACTGTTTTTGAAAAATGAACATAACCTCACTAACAACTTAGTATAAGTAAGTGTAAAACTGCTTGTAATTGTTTATTTGTCTTACAATGTATCATCTTGTGTTTATGATTTTTAATGTGTACCTCACTTTTCATTTTGTTTGACTTAGCAACTCTTTTTCTTAACTCAGACTTTAGTATCTAAATCTGGGCTACAAAATACAGTCTCATATGAACTTTTTACATGAAGCTGAAAAAATATTCCAGTACCTCCAACAAAATTTAGAATATCTGCCTGCTTTATATTTAATTTAATCTTAAAATTATTACAAATTAGATTTAGTATTGTGGTAACTAAGTTCAAGACAGACATTTTAAAATTAGCATATATTTTTCTGCAGGTTAGAATTTATACAAAGTAGAAAACTAATTGTTAAGATAAAAAATGGTGTTTTATACATGACTAAAGAATACTCTGCATTAAGAGGCAATGAGATTCAAATAAAAATGGCTAAGTTGATGTTAACATGGTGCAATTAAATTTTCATTAAAAATGTTCTATAAATAGATAAGTCCCAGTAAATGTGTGTATATTTCTATCTTAGTATAAAAAGGTCACACTTATGAATAAGTATGTTGATCATAAATGAGGGAAAAAACTTCCAATACGCAGCCTTATTATTTGCTGAAATTCACTCATAAATAACTGAATTATAATTGTATGTAGTACTGACTGCTTAGAAATAAAAAATATGTATTATACATTTGATAGTATATATACATTAAATAGTATAGCATACCATAATAATATACCATGTATTATACTAATACATCTCATATACTGAATTGGTCTTTTCATTTGAGAAAAAGGTAAAATCTCATTAAAGAAGAAGTAACCTTTATAAGAAAATAAGAGAAAAATTAATTTTATTTAGAATACTAGTTAAAATAATGAACTAATACATTATCAAACCTTGCTTAGATAAGCAAATTTTACAACGGACCTAATCATTTAAAACTCACCAATGTAAGCACAAACAGAACTTTTAAAAAAAATCAGCAGCAAGATTTGAGAGCTCAGAAAAGAGACTGACATGCATTATAATTGAACATATGTCCAGAGAGAAATTACAAATCAGTTGGTAAGAAGAAAATTATTTCATAAATAGAATTGAGTTAGAGGGCTTCAATTTGCAAAAAAAAATTAGTTTAGGTACTCAATGCATAACACCAAAATAAATTATGGGTGTTAATCTATAATTAAAATAAAATAGAATAAATTTAATAACAATGTATAATAATGCATAATATAAAATAATACATAAGAATTAAAATATTTAAAAATCAAATAGCTAAAAGAAAGGAAGGAAATAAATTTTTTACTTAATTTAATTAATTTATTTAAAAGATGTGGGGTACAATCAGTGTTGGGTATACAAATGTTCATTATGCAGGTACCCTTGTTGATACGGTGTAGCCCCTCGAAAATAAACTTTTAAAATCAAACTTCTGGATGATGCATAACACTTTTAGCTTTGAAATAAAATAATTATAAAAGATTTAAAATAATACATAAAGTTATGCAAATATATAAAACATGTTTGGGTGATGTATGAGTATATATGTGTGTGTTTCTGTATGTGTCCAAAAAAGGAAAAGAATGATATATTTGGTCAAACAGAAATTTAAAAATTTTTACAAAATATATATGCAAGTCAATTAAGTAAAAAACAAAACCAAACCCCAAAACAACACAAACAAACAACTCTGCCACTCAAATAAACAGAGAGAAACAAAAGACAGGGAAAACATGTTTAGAAAATATGCCAGAAGAGGAGTTAATATTTCCAAATAAAGAGTTTATATAATTTGATAACAACATTATGCCCCAATGTGACCTACACAAATAGCTAAAGGATATGAACAAAAAAATTTAAAAGGGGTACAACAAACTCAAAAATACATGAATTTATATTCAATTTACAAGCAAACAAGGAAATGCAAAATATAAGAACAAAATATTTTATTTTATTTTATTTTTTGAGTTGGAGTCTCCCTCTGTCGCCCAGACTGGAGTGCAGAGGCCGCTCCCGGTCACCGCAGCCTCGGCCTGCTGGTCTCCGGCGATCCTTCCATCTCAGCTTTCCAAGTAGCCGGAATTACAGGCATGCGCTACCACGCCCGGCTGATTTTTTTTATTTATTGTAGAGATGAGGTCTCGCCTGCCCAGGCGGGTCTCGAACCTGTGGGCTTAGGCAATCCACTCCCTCAGCCTCCCAAAGGCACGGGATTACAGGCTGAGCCACCAAGCCCAGCTAAGAACAAAATATTTTAAAATTATTAAGTTAAAGAATGCTCATACTGAAACTGGTTCTCAAATTCTTTTTGGTGGCATTATAAATTGCTTCAATCCTTCTAGGAAAGCAAATTGGTAGTATGTCTTAAATTCTAAAAACTTTGATACCTTTAATCCAGTCATTCTACCTTTAGAAATATATGCTTTCAAAGGTTAAACATATGGGAAAAAAGATATATTCAGCATGAATATCATCAACACATTATTTATAATAAACAGATATTTAAAAAAAATTCCAGACCCAAACTAAGCAAGCCTTGTGTATTGAAGCAAATGATACGTAGTTAATGAAAAAAAGCTTTGAAAAATATTTAGTCACATGAGATACGTTTGTGATGTTAAGTGAAAAAACTAATGATATTGAATTATTTCCATACTATACTAAACTTTAAGGTTTTTTAAAACTTTAAAAAAGTCACTTAAGTACGGGAAAGGCCAAGGAGACACACTAACATGTTGACAGTGTGGCAGGACTCTGGATGGATATTTTCCCACTCCTTCCCACATTTTTATCTCATGTTATATGATCTTTCTACAACAAAATCATTTAAAGATTAAAATAACTGTTTAAATTATGAACTAATTTAAAACACATACCTATAGCTGGGTACAACTATAATTATACTTTGGTAACAATTTTAAACACATATGACGATCATGCTTGCAGTATTTGTATGAAAATATATAATCATTTTTTTCACCTGGCATTACGTATAAAATTTTTCTTTTTCACAAACTCTTCCACTGTGCTTTTTTATATTTATGCATTTTAAAGGAAGTATTTATTTAAAAAATAGCCTTGGCATATAAAACAAACATTAATTCACTGAGTAATATTTCCTCATGGGTTTCTATTAAAAGATTAGAAACGTTTCATGGGGGAAAGTATAGTTTTAAGGTCACACAAAAAAGGTCACACTTAAGAAAATGCAAAGCTTTAAAGTCATACTTAAAAAGAAAAATGAAACAATTTATACTCAAAACAAGTCATAAAATATGACTTAAACAGACATAAACTTCACAAAGTTTGAGTCTTACCAGAAAGCAAGCTCTCTGCTACAGTGCAATCATGGAAACTCCTTTCCTTGAAGCTATTTAACAGGTAATCCCTTTTAAAGCCCTGACCTTTTAGCCATTACTTCAAAGAAGAACCAGCTTGTATGCTTTCTCTTAACTGTTTATCTATATTTGTTAAAACTAAGTTGTTAACACATTCAGGAAATTCCTTACGTGACTGCTTGGTTGCCTGCTTTTTCTTTCTATGTATCAGAGACCATTTAATGTTAGATGGCAGGATTACAGCAATAAATGCATGCTTTCATGTATTACATGAGTTCATGCCAAATTTTCTCAATGTATAATGTTGCAGCCGTTGTTCATTCAAAGTACAGTCTTAAATCAGGCTGGTAATTGTTTTCGCTTAAATAAAGTGTTAAGTAGAATGATTGACCAGCACTGCTAAATTCCTACTGGCCTGTATCTGGTTTGACACTGAGCAGTACTTTGAATAAACTGAAAAAGCAAGATAAAGGGGGAAAGGCTTCATTTTCTCATTGTTCTCCAATGAGATGAAAAACCAAAGTGTACTGAACAACTGAAGGAGTGATCTGAAATAGCCTTAAAATAAAACGGGTGATTGTGGATGAATCTGCCTTCTACCGGGGAAACAAAGAAAGCTGTAGACCAAACATCTTCAGACATCCTTTTTAAGAAAGCCAGGTTCTAAACTATTTCAAAAATTTCTTCCACTTCCTAAGATGCAACATGCTCAGAACACAGTATGTTATGCCATGCAACACTTTTCCCTAACACTATGTATATACTAGTATGTGAATCTGGCCAAGTGAATCTGTACATTATTAGTATGCTCATTAATAGACTTCACAATATGCTTTTGATATTTCACAGTGGAGTCACAATTAATAAATTTAAAAAATTTTCTGACAACTCAAATTTCCTTTATCTGGTGCTAAGTCTCCAGGAAGAAATAGCAGAATTGTTCTTAAAAGAACATTAGTTTTAATTTCAAGATGATTTATAAAAGCAAATTTGGTAAAAGGTAGAAACCATGTAGAGTGTACACACATGTATACATACACAAATCATTTTCTAAAGTAAGATTAAAAAAAAAAAATCTCCAAACGTCAAGAGATTCCTATGGTGCAAGCATCAAATCCACAATTTTTTGGCAGTATTTACTCTGACCTGTTTATGGGAGACTCTTCCCCGTTAGCTTGGCTGACTTTTAACATCCAGGTCTCAGCTCAAATGCCTGCTAAGGCTTGATTACTCACATGATTATCAAAAGAAAGATGAAAAACGAGATTCACAAAATATCCCTAAATCCTGATTTTAGCTATTACTTCTACTTCACTAGATTTACAAAAAGCAAAACAGTCAGTTTAATTTAATGTAATCCTAAAGTGATCAGCAATGGTGGACAGGAAATAAAAGCCAAAGACTGCAAGGATTCCAAGCCTACATAATTGACAAGTGACTACAATACGTGTGGCGAGCTAGAAATAAAACTTTAATGCTATTTTATACTAGCGTTTCCCTGTACATACATACATTTTTTATTTTATTTATCTGAGAAAGCAGGATTCGTTGAGAGGACAGAAAAGCGGGAGAGGACCTGAAGGGGCTGCCCCTAGCTTCACTTTTTAAACAGAATACAAGGATTTCAATGTCTTAAATCATTATTTATATGTGGACTCCTTAAATTTTGAAATGTAAATTTTGAAATGTATATAAGAATATACACTGTTTACATACAAAATGTCTAGTTACGTTATGTAATTACTAAAACAGCCTTTTCTTCTCTATGCCAACATTAAATTATAAATATAATTCACTCTGTATTGCAACTATTGTTTATTCGTATTCAGACATACACGCTTTTTCCTTTCCTGCTAAAGTGGATCTCACCTTGCACTTTGGACACTTCTGGGCATTCCTCTGCCCGTGCTCAATTTCGCTGGCCCAGTGACGCAACAATTTGTCTCCTTTTCTGTATTCCTTGCAGTTAACACCTTCATGCCAAGGAGAGTGGCACTTAAAACACCAGATGAATTGGCAAGTAGGGCACTGGACCTGTGTAAGGAAAAATAATATTAAGTTCTACTGGCTATACTGAAAGTGTCTAAAGGATAAGAATGATGATGCTTGGGAAAATTAGCTACCAGGCCATAATTTAAAATGTCTCCCCCATACAAAACCAAAACCATAAGAAGATATGAATACTCTGTTATTAAAGGAGGAAAGAACTGCTTTAGCAAGGAGGACCTTGCTGTCTGCAGACTATGCCGGAATTAAACACCTGAGGCATTCTGGAAATCAATTCTGCTTTAAGAAAACCTTCCAGACTGAAGCACAGGTAAAACCTGAAGGCTCAAAAGCCCCAAATCCACATGCTCAGCCGCCCTTTAACTCACCTTTGCCTTGAAACGACTTCCCAGTCATTTCTATTGTCTTAACAATGGCTTGCTTCACTTTAAAAAAAAAGAAAAAAAGCCCCACAGATGCTTTGTCAAATGAAAACTACACTAGCAAAAAAACTGCTAGGCTAGCAATTGCTATGAAGCACCATCTAAAAGAACAGATACTCCTAGTTTGCAACCAATCTAAGGGAAGCTAATTATAAAAATAATGTAAATGATCCTATTATTAGAAATAGATCCCGCCTGGGCAACTTGGCGAGACCTCATCTCTACAATAAATCAAAAAATTAGCCGGGCGTGGTAGCGCGCACCTGAAGTTCCAGCTACCTGGAAGGCTGAGGCGGAAGGATCGCCGGAGCCCAGCAGGTCGAGGCTGTGGTGGCCGGGAGTGGCCACTGTACTCCAGTCTGGGCGACAGAGTGAGACTCCAACTCAAAAAAAAAAAAAGGAATAGATCAATATGGTGGTCCTGTGTCCTGTCCCTAGGATACCATCAGAAAGAGGCCTTTGTATTTTCACCATGGGGAGGAATATATGATAATGTGTGCATGTTCAATAAAAGTTTGTGGCTCAGCCTGTAATCCCGCGCCTTTGGGAGGCTGAGGTGAGTGGATTGCGTGAGTCTGAGGGTTCGAGACCTGCCTGGGCAGCGAGACCTCATCTCTACAATAAAAATAAAAAAATCAGCCGGGCGTGGTAGCGTGCGCCTGTAGTTCCAGCTACTCGGAAGGCTGATGTGGAAGGATCGCCGGAGCCCAGTGGGTCGAGGCTGCGGTGGCCGGGAGTGGCCACTGCACTCCAGTCTGGGTGACAGAGTGAGACTCCAACTCAAAAAAAAAAAAAAAAAAAGTTTGTGTTCTACGTGACAGGAAAGGTATTTTACCTGACTTCCTTTATTTTGAATGACAGTAGAATATCCCATTCTCATATAGTCTTGGTCCTAGGTTTCTAAAAAAATATGGGTATAACCTGATTTGCACAGCCCCGTGTGATTAAAATGAGTTAATAAAATGTCTCCCTAAGAAAGATATTTATATTCAACTATGCTCTTTGTTGCTATACATCGTGTCACTGCTGCATGAGTGAACTTACTGGCTACATTTTTAAGGATTAGCTAGAATTCCTTTTAGTAAATTGGAGCAGTATCACCACTTAATTTTATGGAAAACCACTTTTTTTTATGACCAAGATTCCACTATATAGATTAACTGAGTAGTAATTACAATCTAAGCTCTTCCATTAATAACCCAAAGTGCTGCAGTTCTCACTTATGTCAAGAATACATAATATCTTCCTGTGCAAATAGAAGTGACAAAGTACTTTTGTTTTTAATTTATATAAAAAACGTGCTGTCAGAAGATTGAAAAAGCCTGCATATTTATTTATTTATTTAGTGAAGTTCTGTTAAATGGTAGTATCTGCACTGAATACATTACATGTGCTGTTTAACATTTTTATCTTCAAACTAATGCTGCAAAGTGGCTATGAACGCCACAAGTTTTCAGATGTCTAAGAGACTCAGAGCGATTAACTAACTTGCCCAAGGTAACATGGCAAGGTAACACAGCACACTTTTCCCCACACTTCCTCACACTAAATGGAGTTCCTTCTTTGACAATTGGAAACTTAAAATGTAAACTATTTAGTAAGTCAGAATTCTACATGATAACCACTATACGGTAAACTTGGAAAATTATTTTCAAGATTTTACTTACATACATTGGGATACTCCTTAGATTAAAAAAACAACAAAAACAAAAAAACCAGGATGTTACTGTCCAGTCATTCAAAGTGTATGTTTTTTGGCATTGTGAACATTGACATTAAAATAAATCATCTTTAGAAGAAAACGAGTTGAAGTAAGTGAGATTCAGAAAATAAAACACTGTAAAATGTCTACTGCCCTGTGTCACCGAACAATGAATGGATGTAAATATCATGCGAGGCCTTCCTCTGAATGTAATCAATCAGGAAAACCTCAGAAAGACACTGCTTTTCCTTACACATCTGTCACCATGTCAGAATGTTTTGGGTACTTAATTCAGTTCTCTTCTCTTAGGCATGATTCCTAAGTCCAAATCACTGGACTCTGGTGTCATTAAAGAATTTTTTTTTAAAAAGCTCTCTTTGGTTTTTAATCAGTCTTGGATTATATTTATGAGAGGAATAGAATAATGAATGTAAAGGTCCTCTGAAACTGGGATTCACTCTGTGGATGTCAGACATTTAATGGTTCGAAGATCTTTGTGACTGAGAGCCTGTCAAACTGCAGATCGCTAATGGGACAATGAGAAATGTGCGATTCTCCAGAATAAGGAATCTAACACTTGGTATCCATGCCAAACAGGGACTCTGGCTCATAACAAACAACCAAGCCCTACTGCAGATCCTACCGCCGGTCCTCATGAACAGCACAGACTTAGTGACAAACTGTGACTGGAGTTAGGCAGCAAGCTCTCAAGTGAACAGAACAGGGATAAGTTAAATTCATACCCAATCTCTTACTCTCTCTCACTGAAAACATCAAAATAACCATCTATTTGCTTTGTATTAAAATCATAACTAAGAGCCAACCCTAACAACTTTAGTATTAAGAGACTACATATCTTAATTGTTTCAGTGCTGATATGTGGGTCTGACGACACCTTCTTCATTCTGACCTTAATCATGCTCAGAATTGGCTTTATCTAAACGTATATTGATATCAACACTCCATCTTCCCCCACTCCTTTATCACAGCTACTCCTCCACATGGAACACCATCTTACACCACAGATCTACTACAGGGAGTGCCTGCCTTCCGAGAAATTATATTTACACAGAAGTCACCTTGCTCTATCCTTGCAACGTACAGTCAGAGGACCACTCACATCAGCTTCACTTGGAAGCCTGTTGGAGTCACAAATCCCCAGACCTACTGATTCAACAGTGTGCACTTTTGCAAGCCTGAACAAAGATGTGATTCAATATGCACACCAAAGTTTGAGGAGCATTACCCCCATACCATGTGATCTCATCTCTCTGGTGTCAATTTATGGGTCAGGAATGAGTTCCTAAGCCAAAAACGTGAATCCACTAGTTGGCAAGCTGCCTAAGAGGTGGCTGGCATGAGCTTTAAGAGCAGGGGCGTTCATTGTTGAATAGAGATTTGCCAAAGTAAGATTGTTTTTCTCTCGTCATGGGGATACAAGAGATACCTTCATGAGGCAAAGACAGAGAAGAGCTGAGCGACCACAGTACAGATCACTGCAGAAGAGAACGGACGCTGACTTCGGGTGAGATGACAGAAGGGCTCCCATGAGACCAGAGCTAGTGCCCGGTTCTCCGTGAGGTCTGCCTCGGTGGTTGCTCACTGCCTCCCTGCCCTTCCTACTCCTCATGCAGCCTTACTGTACACCTCACTAATCGAGATCACCCAAGAAAGAGCACATTTCTGCTTCTGTGCATCGGAAAGGGTCCAGTGAACGCAGTATGTGTATTGGAATATTACCCTTAATCAAGTGCTCTTTGCAAACAGAATTTCTGGCACATGGTAGGCACTCAGTAAGTTATTTATAAAAAGAAATATTTTGCACACTGTCTAGGTACCATATATCAGTTAACATTAAATGATTTTTTAAAAAACCCCAACACATCTAATTTACAACCAGTGGCTGAGATGGTATCACTACTTCCTAGATTATCATATTATGTTTACTAAATATTTCATCCTAATGACCATTTTACTGAGCATCATAATTAATGTGTAAACTCTTCCAAAGAGGCAGGCAGGGCTACAACACGTTTTAAGAATAAAGTTATCAAAGCTAGGATTCTCAATTAATTTGCCTCAGAATCCACAAAAGATAAAAGACCTTTGTATTACATTTTTAACTTCTGAATCCCCTTAGTTTTTCCAGAAAGCGGTGCTACATTGAAATGACAAGTATAGCAAGCCACTTGACCTAATAAAATAGTATTTTCTCCTGATAATTCAACAAGACAAATAAGGAAACAGTCAACAAAATAAAAACAGTGTCCAAAACCAAAGAGCATCACAGATAATTATTTTCTTTTTCTTTAACTTTTAGATTCAAGGGGTACACATGTAAATTCATTACATGGATATATCAGATAATTATTTTCTATGTCTGAATTCTAGGCATAGTTTTAAATAGATCATAAAACTCAAAGTATCAGACAACATCCACACATAAATGCAGTATTGCAAATCTAAGCGCTAATTCAGTTTTCCAAGAACAATTTGCTTTATTAGAACTTTGGATTAAACAGATACTCAGTAATAAGACACATTTATCAATTAATTTGCCCGTTAAACAAATATTTATTTGGGCACCGTTAAGTAGCAGAAACGGATCGTACTGATTTTAGGCACACAGAAAAGAATGAAAATACTTGTCCTGAAGGAATTTACTGGAGTCACACAAATATAAACCTAAAGAGCTATAAAGTCATGTAATAACTGCTAGCGTAGAAGTTTGGACAAGTAGGTGCCATGAGAAAGATGCTTCAGGGAAGGCTGGAAGGTAGGTGCTCGGAGTGAATGTAGCCTTGAACAATGAGCAGGATGTCAGAAGTGAAAGTGATGAGGTCACACTTCAGGTGGAAGGTCCAGCCTGAACCATCACACTGATGCCCAAAGCCCACAGTGCATTGCAGAACAGCACGTGTTCTAATATAGCCTGAACAGAGACGTTGCCTAGATGAAGTGACACATAAAAAGGGTCCAGTAAAGTTCTGACAATCCTGGCATATCTCCTAAAATATACTGTGGACCAGAAGCTCCTCAGATCCAACATGCAAAACGTATGACTGTCTGACTAAGTTGTGTACTAAAGAAACTAACCAAGATGGTAAAGAGCTGAGAAATCTTGTAGCTATAAAAAGTTTCTGAAGAACTCAAGGTGCTCTTCCTGAAGAGGAGAAGATATGAAGAAGTGCGAGGTGTTACAGAGAGGAGAGAAGGAGTCTTAGACACATGGCTTCAAATACTTCCAAGGAAGCACTGTCCGTTCCCTCTTAACATCACATACTGAAGTCAGAGTGGTGGCCCTGGACAGAGGTTCTCCCTAGGTCGAAATACAGCTTGACTTCTTGCCAGCCTCATGCTCCCTGAGCTGTCCCTGCCTCTCGGGGCTCTGACCCTGCATGGAAATGCCAGTGACACGGTCTCCATGTGGCACTGTTCCCCTAAACATAGCCCAAGTTGGTTAAGGGATCTTGGCCTTAATTTCTCACATCACGGCTGAAACTAACTTGGAAACGGAGAGAAAAACTTTCCTAAAGGTTGGGTGCCAAACAAAAGCCACAAAGGGTAACGGACATGTGACAAGACAAGCTGTATCAAGATACCGTATTTATTCCTATAAATAACCTTACTGACCTCCCTGAATACTGGTATCCAGGATCCTTTTACACACACAACACATTATTCTGCAATACGTTCACCTCAGTACTAGCTTTTATGTCCAAGTGGAACAGCATGTCAGAACTTGAGAACGGGGCTTCTTTGAAGAGAATACTCTCTCCCTAATTTGATAATCACTGTTTCGTACCAGTCCATCCTGCTCCCACCACCTGGAAATACCCTCAAGCATTTATACACTCTTCCTCTAAATCCAGAAAGCCAGGCCCGGAGAAGCATTTGCCTATTTCTTGTCTGGGGACTCACTTCTTCCCTGTGAATACAAAAGGTACTGGAAATTTGCCCTGACTTGTGTAGCCCCAACTCCTAGCCAGAAAAGTGTAGCATCGTCTGCTTTCAACAGGATGTCCTGTTCTAAACACAACACAATAAGGCTAAAATCTCACAAGGGGTACCCACAGAAAGAAGCAGGAGAGCCATTTAATTACACAGTGTTCACACAGAAATGGGAATATTCTTTGTGAACAATAAGTGAAAGAGATCTCAGCCTGAAGGTAGCTATGAATTCTTCAAGTCAGAGCTTTTTGAGAATAAAAAGAAATGATTCGATCAATAGCTAAACACCCAAGAGACAAGATGATGAAGACGGGGGAAAAAAAACCCCAGATATCAATATCATTGCAGGTCAATTTTTGACAGTGGAAAGCCTTGATTATTATAATTATTATAATTCTTCTAAGGTCAGATGTAGGTTAAAATATCAGATGAATCCCAATATTTGGCTGTAGTTAGAAGCTTAAGCATAAGCAAAAACTCTAAAAACATCATGGCTAATTTATGTATCAAAAAAGCAAACAAAGGACAACTTTAGCAAAGCATCGCATTAGTAACTAAAGAAAGAAATTCACTCTAATAAAATTTGGTAGGCTTGCATCATTGCTGAATGTTATAAGTGTTTTCAAGGCTAACATATATAACACAAGCTTTGTTCAAACTGGCTTCTTTAAACCAGGCTAGACGACTTCATCTTTATCTCCCCCCGTAAATCTATGCCAACAACAATAATTTAAGAAACTACACTTGTTTTCGGTTGGCTGCTGACAGGGATGATACATTAATCCCAAGAGAAATCAGTGTGTATCATAAGCTAACTTGACCTTGTGGAGGAGCTGAGATACAACCACATTCTCAATTTGTAAACACTGTCAACTTAACATGGTGCCAGGGAAAAACAGAACAAAGATGCATGCTAATTAAGCTGTCATGAGAAAGCTTTAAACATTTTAACATATGGAAAACATTCTCAAATCATCTTTACCAGAAGGAAGGGTAAACACATTTCAAAGGACTCCAATTAGGAACAAACAACCCATTGATTTGACTGTATTTTTAAAGGCCTCAGTAAAATTATTTTATCACATCGGGAATATTTGTGTCTTAAAAAACGTGATTTCTACCCAAAGCTTTTCTAATTATAAGAGAGAAAAAAGAGTATTAGAGAGATAAGGTAAGAACACAGATTTTTCTCTAGGACACTTTTTTTTTACCTTGTGATGCATCAAGGCACTGTTGGGGAAATCATCAAGGTTCAACTTCACGTTTGTGGAAAGAAGAGTGGGGATTATTATTAGTTTTGCCTCAAGGAAACCATCAAGAGAATGATCTCTCACATGTTCCCTGTGTCGTATGCATGACATTCAATTCTTACTCCCAATCAATATGAAAAGGGAAATCACTTCTTAGTCTACACTTGGGACGAGAAGGAAACCTAGAATCGCACCTACCTCAGTAAAACTCCTATGAGTAAAATAATAACTTTTAATCCTTTGTAAGTCTCTCCTCTTTTCCTTCTTTCCATGAAGAACTACTGTCACTTTCCCTACCTCCTCCTGAAGCACATTTTTTCATTTCTGTAAGTTCAAACCCCCTCCCCTGTGCCCAGTATTGATACTTCCACCAGATCACTCCTGAACTATGTTTTCTGGGCATTCCTTTGATGTCCCAAAGGATCTTCAAACTTAACACTACCAATATGTTCCAGACTGAATGCATTTTCCACTCCCCAAGCCCGCTCCTCTTCCTCCTCCAGGCACAGTCAATTTCACCCCTCCTTTCTACCCATCTACCACTCATCTCATCTTTTGTTCCATTTCTATTCTTTGTGACTCCCCCACCCCCTTCTCAATACCCAGGGTCACTGCTCACGCAATCAAAACAATTTTTAGCATGCGTTGAGCATATACTATATATCATACATAGTGCTAAGCACATTATTTGTGAGATCTTGTTTAGTCCTTACTATATTCTTATGACATAGGTTCTATTATTATTCCCAGCTAAAGATGTAAAAACTGTACTCAAGGTTATAGAGCTAGCATGTGACAGACTGAGAGTTTAAATATAGTTTAAAGCCAGTGCTTTGACTCCATATTTTCCACTTTGGTAAAATCAACATTTCAAGGCTTAGTTTAATGTATTTACTCTTAAATGAAGCTTTCCCAAACTCTCTTGTCCCTTCTTTTCCTATGCGCTAAGCTTTTTGGCATCTACATCTATTATAATACACATTATTATTTACACATTGGCCCATTTATTAATTCCGTCAGCAGATGTATTTTGAATGCATACTACACAAGACATAGTGCTTGGCAAGGTTATCAGCAGCAAATGAAGCAAGCCTGGACCTAGACTTCCTAGAGACCACTTAGAGAGACTTTAAGCAAATAACCACACAAAAACATCATAAAATCCCAGATGATAATCACTATGGAGAAAACCTATGTATGTCTATTTCTAGGCATCACATGAGGACATTAGAGTCACAGCTACAATATTTTTAATTTCCCCACCATTAGCTTATTCTCTATATTGATATGCAGTTGGTGTTGCATTAATAAATTACAGAAACTGTTCAGGTTAGAAATTAGATTTCTAGTTGGAAACTGAAGTCAACCCTGTAGATATGGGATAGTAAGACTTTTTGGCATCATGGTAAGAGTTGTGGGGAGAAGACAGAAATATTATGAATAAAAAAGTAAGACTAGACTTGACCAAAGGCAAAGTTGTTTCAATTCAAGAATGCATTTGTTCTGTTTGATACAGTATTAGTTTGACAATGTTCAACAAAATGAATAGCCTTATTTACTAAAATTTTAGCCAGAAAAGATGTGTCGAGTAAGGGCCTAGAAGGATGAATGAATACCTAAGAATTCTTGTTGCTACTTAATGATACTGTTTACCCTTTATCCAGTTTTTAAGTACAAAAAATTTAACAAGTGGTGTTTACAAAAACCCATACAAACAAAACCCCCAAATATTATATTTTGGATCTCAAGCTTCACGTGAGAAGTACTCACTCAGCTATAAAATAACTAGTATTTTTGAAACAATTTTAACTTACCATATTAAGTGCTTTTGAAACAACAGCAAAAGCCATAATAAATGCTTAAAGATATCTTGGATCAAGATACTGTAACTCAATGACTCAGAAAAGTATTAAAATAAACATTACTAGGACTTTATCAATAGATACAAAACTCACTTAAGGTTGTAAACAATATTATAAAGAAATGTTAAATTGCTCAGAAATGTTAGACATTAGCAACCTTTTTCTGTTCCTTATGATATAATTTATTACATTTGAATACTTGAATTCACTCATCTCAAGGTTAAGATAAGCCATATCATTTTGGAAGTGGATTCAGTTATTGGGGAGGGGGACACAGATTTTTTTTTTAATGCAAAAAGTAATTTATTCTATTTTGAGCTCTTACACAGTCAGGGAGAGTAACAGGCCTGCTGTGAAACAGATCACCCAAAATGGAGATAGCATCAAACTAGTGATCAAGGACTAACTCCTAAAAATAAATAAATAAATAAGTAATTCTTATAAAGGATGACTTTAATTTGAAAAATATAGTTATTGATTTACTATTTTCAATTTGACAATCTACCTGTGGTATAACTGTCAGGTAAAAGCATATATCTTTATAACTCAGTGGTCCCAAGTTAAAAAAGAAGAAAAAAATCACAGAAAGTCAAGAAACATGAGAATAACTCAAGAAATACACAAATGAGCAAAAACATATGGGGAAAGAGGGCTGTGTAGTTTTGACTCAGCTAAAGAAACTAAGAAGAAACTGGTATACGTGCAAAAATGCGCATCCTGGAAAGTCAGGTGTGAAAATTTAGAGTAGAAATCTCTATGGCTTGAATCTCCACTATTTCCTAAAAAAAAAAAAAAAAAAAAGACATCTCGCAGTATTGATTTGAACTTTATGGCTCAGACACCTACCTCATCTGGCTCCATTCCTTCCTCACTCTAGTCTTTACTTAAATGAGTCTGAAAAACACGTGGACACAGCATAAGAAAAAAAAAATCCACATAATAATTCCCTTTCTGTAGCTACTTTAGACCTGGGTTTGTTACTATAAAATCCCTAGAGAAAATTGAACTGCAAGTCTGTGGCTTTGCTGAATCAAGTCCCCCAGTTCATATTTAGAAAATACTCACTGTTTGGGATACTAGCACTGTTGGTGGTACCTATTCACAGAGGGACAGCCAAACAAAATCTGTGTGTCTCAAAACCAGGATTAAATCGTTTGACGCTGAATTAAAACATAGCACAAAGTAAAAAATGTTCATTTGTTCACCAAAAAGCACAAAGATCTTGGTCTCAGTTTATGATGCTAGACGCAGTCATGAATGTCACAGTTGGTTTGTCGGAGAACCGACATCAGTGCTCTTCTTACCCATAATATCCAGACAGGTATAGATATATAAATCAAGGAATACCAGCATAGAGCTGAGAGTTTAATGATGGAGAATGCTATATGTAGTAAGAATCATTGCTTCAGGAATTGTTTGAGTCATCCTAGGACTTTATACAACACAGCAGAGGGAGATTATTTATAGCTCTTCTGTTATAGATGTTCTCTTCTACAAGAGGAAAGAAGAGTAACAAAAATAATCCTCCTCAAATTCGGCAGTAGCTTTACTCTTGCTGAAGCTTGCTCCAGAGTTTTGCTTTACAGTATGTTGAAGTTTCTACCCCTCACCCACATCTGAAGATTTTAACTGCTTTATCATCAACAACATTTATTTTAAGTGAAATTCCTCCTCAAAACAAATTTATTTTGCTTTGCTCATCAAAAGGAAACAATCGACCTTACTGGATTTAAGATCTGCGTTTCCTCCTTGTTTTCCTTCTTATTTACAATCCAACTGACAGATACTAGAGGAAGCCTGATCATTGGGATTATTGCCAATTATTTCCACTTTGACTGAATTTTATGTACATGCTTTAATTACCATAAATTCCAAAATTAGTACAGTCTGAGTTTACGTATACCTAATTCCAAGCATAATTCATACTAAATCAAATACCCTAATTTATAAAATGTTTTTCTAAAACTAGTAATTTCCTGTTAACATATAACAATATACAATAGGAATAAAAATAACTTAAAATAACCAAAGTAAATAAAAGTGTTCTATTAGCATTAAGTCAGCATTCAGCATTACCGTAGGGCAATATTTTAGTTATACAAAATATTAAGTTGTAACCTCAAAAATGATACTTTTTGCAGAAGGAAAAATAGTTGTTTTTTCCTAACAGTTACACCTTAAAGAGACTAGCCTGCACAAGAACTATAAATAAAAACATTAACTATGAGAGTCAAACAGTTTCAAAGAGCAATTACTCATTAAGAAGCCTGGACTAACCTAAAAGCACTGTAGCTCATCACTGCAATGTCAGAGGAAACCACTTGCTAAAACCATGGTCCCCTCAAAGCTACAGGAAGAATAATGGAGCCACCGCTGCTTCCAAGTCACGCAGACCAGGGGCAAAAACTTACCCTAAATGGAAATGACTTCAAACAGCCTTTGAAACCACTTCATCCTGCCATTTTGCCATAATGACAAGGATGAAAACTACTGCCGCAGCCTCACTGGTTTTCTGCTTCACTGCTGTGTATTAGTTACTGGGTGAGGCTAAAAAAATTGCACAACAGTTGTTCGTGGTGGGCCTGGGACACTGGTGTGTCCCAAAGCTCTCCAGGCGACTATCATGTATAGTCCGAGCAGTGAATCGATACTCTGTGGCCATATCGTTGTCTTGGTTCCCCAGGCTGCAGTTTTGGCCTCCTGTGACAGCCTCTATGAACGATGCCAGAATGATCTGTCCCTAATGCCTACATAATTAAATCTATAAACTAATCTAATAAAGTCCTGCACTCAGTGCACAAAATCCAACATGGCCTGCTCTTATCTGCCTGACCAGCTGCCACTCCCCTACTCTCTCCCACTAGCCCTAGAAGCACTTGTTTTCAGCATGCCTGACCTTAGTTGCATGGCCTAGGCACTCACTCTTCCCTTGCTCTGAAACACTCCAAGTTTATCTGCTTGGAGAACTGCACCTCCTTGTGAAGCCATTCCTGACATCCTAGCCCATCCCTCCTTCAAGTGTCCCCCAAACACCCAGCATATACAGTCGAGGCCTGCGTTTCGCTTTTCTACTCGCACTGAGTTGTCATCCTGGAACTTGTGTCTCTCTCTCTCCTTCAAAAGACTTTTTGAAGAAAGGACTATCGCATTTGCTCTGTATGCCCCCAAACTTAGCACAATGCCTAGCATATACTGGCATTCGATACTTGCTGAGTAAATGAATGAATACCATTTTATCCCATTTTTACTTATTATAGACAGAGTCAAAAGACACTTTCATTTCAGAAGACCACTGAAAAAGTCAAATAAATAATAATAATAATAATAATAATAAAAGCCTTAGTATTTACTTAGCATTTGTCAATAGTAACGATTATTACTCTAAAGGTTAGTCTATTAAGAAGGTTACTAGAGAAATTTTCAACAAAGTTAAAGTCAAAGAAAAAGCTTTAATCAAATCCTCAAGAGTGGTATCGTCAGCTACCCCAAACTATACGTTTTTCAGAACCATAGTCCACATGTGCTCACCTTAGGCTCTGGTAAGGGAAGGAAGCCCCCTTAATGCCCACCACAAGTTGGCCTAATTTGGCTGTTTCCACCATGTGACATTTAATCCACAATTCTGGTAAACATGCTTACTTTGTATTTGCTTTCTGATCTGGATGGGGTGGGTATATGTCCTTTTTTCTTGAAGGTTGTAAAGTGCTTGCACTGAGGACATGGTTTGGTGCTGGAATCAATACGGCCAAGTTCCAGGAAGTACTTATACTTGATGGAGTCTTCATGCGTTAAGTTATAGACAACAGTTGTTTCTTCTAAAAATTCAAAACACTCTGTGATAGGGCATTTGATTTCTACTTGGCCAAGTTGTACCTGTGTGAAAGAGCAGAGGGAAGAAGAAGAAAAAAAGGCCACTGGTTATTAAGTTTTTTTTTTCTTTTCTGTATATGGTGTTGCTTTTTTCAAAAAAAATTACAGTGTTTAAGTCTTCTCCGATCATTACATTTGTGAACGGAACTGGACCTGAGCCACAGGCTCACCAAGATGTGAACTACCAACCCATCCCTCTGGAAACCACAGAATGAGACAGCATTCAGATGACGTGCCAGCTGCAGGAACTGCAGGGTGAGATAGCATTTGAATGACGTGCCAAATAAAAAGTGATCCAGATTTTTCAATCTTATTACTTCTGCACTAAACTTTGGGCACATTTTACTACTTTAGAAAGACAAAAGAGATTTTGAAAAGTATGCTATCTGGTAGTTCACAAATGTTAGCAAAAACATCTGTTTTCCCTGACCCTTTAAAAACATAAAGTAAGTAGTTCCTATGTTATCAGAATCACAGGAACAAGCAAGAAAATCAAACCAGCTACAACAGATAAGAGCTGGCTGTTACTGAGCTACTTTACAAAATTAAATGTATTCAAAGGACCATGAAGGTAGATTGGGAGAAAAGAGAGAACATATCAGAATGTTCTCGTGTGGCATATGGTTTAAGATATGCGACGTGGCTTGCCTTAAGATTACAGTAAAAGATTAAAGCATGAAGTGTGAATACAACTCATTTTTAAGAGATGAAAATAAACTACTTTGAGATAAGGAGCAGCTGGGGTGTTTTCCATAAGCAGTGAACAATAACTCTTCATATACACGGCATCATAATGTCTTTTGTCATCCTAACGTAGCAAAGGGAGGCACTGAAAACGCCAAATGGCAAACAATGCAAAACCCTTTCTTTCTCACTTGGGTGAATCTGACATTCTAAGAAATCAAAGCACATCCACCCGCATGAGAAGAGTACACTATGAAGAGCCAGGTAGGAGTGGGAGAAAGCCACACAGTTGGGAAAAGAAAAGCATCAACACTAAGAGCTCTCAAAAACAAGCCCAGGACAACCTCTGTGGAAAACAGTGTGGTGATTCCTAAAAGCCTAAATATTGACCTTCCATACGACCCAGAAACCCCCCTTCTGGGAATATACCCAGAGGAACTCAAATCACTCTATAAAAAAAAATACCTGCACATGCATGTTTATTGCAGCATTATTCACAATAGCAAAAACACGGAACCAACCATGCTGCCCATCAAAAGTGTATGGATAAGCATGGCACATATACGTGACAGAATATTATGCAGCCATAAAGAAGGACAAAATTATGAACGTCACAGCAACTTGGATAGATTTAGAGTTTGTGATACTCAGTGATCTATTACAGAAACAAAGAACTGAATATCATATGTTCTCTCACAGGTGGACCCTGAACAATTATCATACAAGAAAAGAGCTGGCAGTGGTGGGAAACTGCCGGGGGTGGGGGGCAGCACACTTCATCCATAAGGGTGCCCGATCTCAAACCAGGTGAAGTGGGGATCAAAGTGAGGCTCAAACTTTACCAGTACAATGACCATGTGTATACCTAACCCTGAATTGTACCCCACACCTTTAAAATACATTATAAAAAACAAAAACCTAATTCATCATAACTTTTAGCTTTGCTGCTTATCTGGTACAAGCTTGGGGAGAAGTAGTTAAGAAGTTAGAGACGGAAGAATTCACAGAAATGACATGTTTGATACCAGTAAAAAACAGGAGCTAAACTGAAAACAAAAGGGAAACATTTGACTTTGGATAAGCCTTCTTACTAGAACTGACCTGCTGAAAGTATAAATTGCTGTATAATATTATGCTACCATTGTGCAAAACATGGTCCAAGGAGGTTTTCAAAAATATTTGCCCAAGCAGTTTTCCTGCTTTTTGGATGGGTCTGCTCACAGTCATAATGAGTCCTTAGGAGATTTTTATGTGGGTTAAAAACCTCTGTGTCACAGAATAAAAACCTGGATTAATGAAGTATATGATTTAAACACTTAAAAAAGATGAAATGCTCCTTCCTTTAACATTCTGTTGACATTTATTAAGCCTGATTCTGAGGCAGGTACTGTGTTACATGCTGAAGTTTTGTGGGTGCCTGTCAGTAAAGAGGTGACCATGAGAACAGGGTGTCAGGGAGGAGAAGGGGGAAGCACGGTGACCACAGACTTGGAAGGTTCAGAAGAAGCTTCTTGGTGCGAGTGAGGTCTCAAGTGAGATCCTGAGACTAGTACCACATGGTCGGACACGGGTAAAGGTGTTCCAAGCAGACAGCAGAAGCAATAGAGGCAAAGGCCTGGAGGGAAGAGAACAGAGTATACAGGCACACCCCAAGGGGAGGGTCTTGTGTAGTGCCCACACGCACACACATCAGGACTTAAAGATCGCAGCTTTTGGGGAAGGAGGCTGAAGATGAGCAGAAAGACTGAACCACGGAGTGTGAGTATGGAAAGATGGGGCTGTACAGATGAACTTGGACTGGAGCTCAAGAGCAGAGCATGCGAGTCTGGACTTTTTTCTTATAAAAAATAGAGAAGCATTTACCAGCACGTGAAAGACAGTTTCTTTCATTCCACACAAAAAGCGGCTCACTCAGGCCACCTCGGGAAACGTTTGTTTACTGGGGACAGCACGCTTTAGTGGTTAAGAGCCTGGCTCCCGTGTCAGGGTTTGAATACAGCCTTCCTTGCCTATGAGTTTTTTTTTTCCAACGGCATAAATGATAACGGAAGCAGCAATTTCACAGACACCCGAGGAGAGATGACTATGGAGATAAACTGTAGTTTAGGGACTAGAACAATCCAAGGCAGCTCAAGGGGAAGGGCTGTCTTGCTACTCCTTCAGCACCGGGTGTTCATTACTTGACCACATTGGGATACCATCCAGCATTCAGCCAAGCACTGTGCCTTCTACCTCAGAGTTTCTCAAATCTGTTGGCGAACCTGTTTCACTTCCAAAGTACGTATTGCTTCCTCTTATTTTCATTCTTCCTGCATTGACTATTCCGTATCTTCTTTTCTTTCTCAGAGTTCCAAAATTCCTACCCTTCTACACTGATCCAATGATCGTTTTTTTAAATCCCATACTGTATTTCGCCCACAGAAGCAATCAGATGCATATTCCCACTACCAACTCTACCAATCTACACCTGTCTTTTTGTCTTCCTTCCTTATAGGACTGTATCTACTTGCAAGACAACTGCAAAAGTTTACAGAGAATTCAAGTTTCCTGGCCCACTCAAGACCTACAGAATTGGAACAAGTATTCAAACAATCCTTTCAATTACTCATACTAGCAATACCCTCTTTTACATAATATGGGGTAACTCATGACCTATGCAATCTCTTGGCTTCTACATATACTGTATATATCTTTTTCAGAATAATTTTTAAAAAGATCATTAGCAAACAAGTATTCATGATTAAGCAAAGTGCATTTATTTATGTATACAAAAAGAGATGTATGAGATTATCTTAAGAATGCATTTTAAAAACACATTTTAAGCCGGGCTCGGTGGCTCAGTCTGTAATCCCGCGCCGCGCCTTTGGGAGGCTGAGGTGAGTGGATTGCCTGAGCCCGCGGGTTCAAGACCCGCCTGGGCAGTGAGACCTCCTCTCTACAATAAACCAAAAAATCAGCCGGACGTGGTAGCACACGCCTGCAGTTCTGGCTACTCGGAAGGCTGAGGTGGAAGGATCGCCGGAGCCCAGCAGGTCGAGGCTGCAGTGGCCGGGAGCGGCCACTGCACTCCAGTCTGGGCGACAGAGTGAGACTCCAACTCAAAAAAAACAAACAATCACATTTTAATACCTCAAAAGTCAGAATTTTAAGCAATAGTTGCTAGCATTGTGCCATGGTTTAATTTGTAGTGTTTTGTTTTTACGTTCTTGGTGGCATATAACCTAATACTGCATCCTACAATTGATCACACATTAGATTTCAATGAAATGGGGCTTTTATGGGTTAGGCACTGTGAGGAACTTCTGGAGAGATGAGAAAACAGAAACACAGGGCTTCTACTGGAGAAAATGAATAATAAACAAATAAACAAGGCAGGCTGTAACCAGTACTATGAAAGAATTACACATCAGGGAAGATGACTGCTAAAGAAGTGACTGAGAACTAAAGGACCATCATGCAGAGAACTTGGGGTAGAGACTGCCAAGGAAACAAGAACGATGGCCCCAGGACGGAAGGTACCTGACATGCCTGTGTTCACAGCACCGAACAGAGTGACCAAAACATATACTAAGAGAGGGAGAGAATGGGACGCGATGAAGCTGGAGAGTCAGGCAGGAGACAGATCACACAGGCCTTGCTGGCCATATTCAAGAAATCTGGATTGAATTCTAACATTCAATACGAATCACTGGTTTTAAGAGGAGGGTTGACGTGCCCTGATTTACAGCTTACAAAATCATTTAGGCTCTTCTTGAAGAAAGGACGGTAGAGGAACAAAAGTGAAGCTTGAGGGAAGAGTCACAGCCTGGATTGCAGCTGGTCTTTTCACCAGCAACATCTGGCTGCTGCAGCTGTCCAGGCAGTAGAGAACAGAAGACTGAATTACACAGCAAGAGGTAGCCAGTTACGGGGTGCATTTTGGAAGGGAATCAATAGGATTTTTCAAACTGACAAATAAAGATTGTATATACTTATGGTATACAGCATGATGTTTTAAAATGTATTGAAGAATAATTAAATCAAGCTAATAAATATACGCATTACCTCACATACATTTTTTAATGGCTAGAAAACTTAAAAATCTATTCTCTGTAATTTTTACGCTTACAGCACATTGTAAATGATAGTCACCATGTTGTACAATAATCTCTTGAACTTATTGCTCTTGTCTAACTAAATTTCTATTGTTTTGACCAACATCTCCCCAGTCCATCTCTCTCCCCAAGCCCCTGTTAATCACCATTCTAAGGCTTGGACTTTCTAAGATTCCACATAAAAGTGAGATCATGTGGTATATGTCTTTCTGTACCTGGACTATTCCATTCAACACAATGTCTTTGAGGCTCATTTTCGTTGTTGCAAATGACAAGATTTCCTTCTTTAAGACTTAACAGTATTCCACTGCATACTTACACCACATTTTCTTGATTCATTCATGAATCAGTGGACATTTAGGTTGTTTGTCTTAAGTGAAAAATGCTGCAATGAATACGGGAGTGTCCATATCTATTTAACACACTAACTGCATTTACTTTGGATATGTATGCAGTAGTGGGATTGCTGGAATATATGGTAGTTCTATTTTTAATTTTTTGAGGATCACCATCTTGCTTTCTATAATGTCTCTACTAGTGCATATTCCTACCAAAAATGTACAAAGTTTCCCTTTTCTCCACATTCTCCCCAATACCGATCTTTCACCTTTTTGAGAATTAGCCATCCTAACAGGTGTGAGGTTCTCATGGTAGCTTTAATTAGCTTTTCCCTAGTGATTAGTGATGTTGACCATTCTTTTCATATACCTGTTGCTATTTGTATTCCCTCTGCGTGAAACTTACGGGATTTGGTGATTGGCTAGACACTGGGGATGAAGTGAAGGAGGAGATCAAGGATTATTTTTAGTTTTTTGACTTGAACAGCTTGATGACCAATGGACACTACTAACTGAGAAGTTTTTAATAAAATATATAGTTTACACGATATTTTCTGAAAATGTTTCACTGCAATTTTTCTACATAATAAGAACAAAGATCATCAATACATGCAAAAAAAAATATGCTGAGCTCTTACCATATGACAGGTAATATAAAAGACCCAAAATGTAAACTAGATTAAGCCACGAATCCTGCCTTCATGGAACTTGAGAATGTAGTATTGATAGTCTCTTATAGCACCACAGGATTTGATGGTACAGATTCATATAGTATTTACCCAATGTTTCAAAAACACTTTTTATTTGGAATAATTATAAACATATGCAAAAGTTGGAAGATTGGTATTAAAAATCCTTAATTACCCACTCTCCAGTTTAAACAACTGTCAACCTATAGTCAATCTTGTTTCTTTTGCGTCCTGACTCACATGACCCACCCATATTATTTGGAAGCAAATAAAAGAATCATGCCATTTTATTCATAAATATTTCAGCATGGATCTAAAAAAAAGAAGACTTTTAAAAAACCATAAACACAACACCATCTATCTCCCCAAATGTCAATTTTGTAGTATCAAGTTAATACTTTAAATGACATGTCATCTAACTTCCGATTACAGAATTTTATGTACTTAATATACTTAAAGATATTTTCTAGTTCTGTGTGTTCAGTGCTATGACCACTATTTATATAACTGAAAAATATGCTCTCCAATTCTTCTGAACAAAAATATGTCCATGCTTGTAAGAAAAAAATTGCTTAACTCTAAAACAATTTACAAGGCATTAGTAAGAGACACTACTATCCACTTAACACTCAAGTTAGATGGCTAACTTGCCACACGGGAGAACTCAAAAGTAATTTAATGACTCAGGTGAAGGAAATCTCTGGAAAAGTGGCAGATTAATTAATTAAATCCTCCAAAGAAAAGGACTAAAAAAAGGATAAATCTTGGGCCTCAAAGTTCAATTTACCAAATATATGGTTTATGACTTTGATCTTGGTTTTACAGTTTGGTCATGATACTTTACACGGTGCTTTGGTTTTTTGTTCACCTGCTGCCAGGGGATTTCAGAATTCCTCTGTCCAGAAAAATGAAAATATGTTAACCACAGAGGAGAAAACAATACTATAACAAAAGCAGTAACAATAAACACGAAACATATACAGCACCTACAACATGCAAAGCACAGTCCCAAGTACTCTGTGTGAATTAGTTGCTTCATGGAGCACCATATATAGGCAGATTCATTTCAGACCCACTGAAGTCCCCATGACTTTGCTCATCAGTGACTCTAAAAAGGTAGCTGCTCTACTGACACATGCTTTTTTGTTTCCTCAGCGGCTACTATGGGGTCCAGTGCTAGATGCCTTTGAATTAAAAAAAAAATTGATGAAAGACATCAAGCTAAAAATTCCAGAAGTTCTCTCAACTCTAAGCAAGATAAATACAGTACAAAGAAAACCACACGTAGCCACATCAAATGAAAGCGCCAACAATCAAACACCCAGTAACAAAAACACAACCAAGGAAAAAGGCATATTCCCAAATAGAAAACTTCAGCCTTGGGTGCGTCTTGATGGCAAGTTGTTGTTTCTAAGCTCCCCAGTTTATGGTATCTTGATATAGCAGCTAGGAATACTCTTGATCTAGCAAAATAAAGTGGTAAAACTTTTTCTACCAAATAGAAGACTAGTCATAAAGTTTCTAGAGACAATCAAGAAGAATATCTTCATGACTTTGGAGAATGGAAAGAATTCTTACACAACACTAAAAACACCATGAAAATGTATAAATTGGATTAAGTATAATATAAACCTTTGTTCATCACTAGATACTGTTAAGAGAGTAGAAATGCACACATAAGTGTGAGAAGGTATTTGCAATATATAAATGATGAGTTTTGTATATCTAGAATATATACAAAAAAACTCTTCCAAATCGCAGAAAGAAAAACGCAGACAACTAACCCAACAGAAAAGTGGCCAAGGGACTTAACAGCTTCCTAATATAAGATGATGTCTAAATGACCAGTAAACATATGAAAGCATTTACAGCTTCATGGGTCATCAGGAAAAATCACATTAAAACCACAGTGACACGTATATTTTAAAGCTTTCAGTTCTCCTAGTACTTAGATTCACCAAAACAATGTTTACAGAGTTAAAATAAGAACTATACCATGAATGTCTGGTGAAATCAGTTCAAATGTATTTTTCTACTTATCGCCTTCTAATGTTACTTAAACTTTTTTCCTCCCTTACTATCTGAATTTTCATCCTCCCTTATCTACTGAAGTAATTTTTAAAATAACTTTATTTTATTATAGGGATGTGAAGTACAAGTCAGGATTAGGTATATAAGTGGTCCACGTGCAGGTGAAGTTTGGGCCTCCAACCTTTAGTTTTAAAAATAAAGTCATAAATTATCACAGTTCAAAAACCAGAAAGTACAAAGTAGACATACAATTAGCAAGTTTCTCTTATAACTGTCCTTTTTTCTCCATTTATCCCACCAAATGGTTATTGAGATATATGTATATTCCCTTTTTAATCCAAATGTTTATCCCAAATGCTAGTGAATAATATACACCTGACTTTCTTTACCCGACAATATATATTTTGGAGATACTCTCTCTCTCCCTCTCTTTTTTTTTTTTTTTTTTTTTTGAGTCAGTATCTCACTCAGTGGTCCAAGCTGGAGGGCAGTGGTCAATCACGGTCACCACAGCCTTGACATCCTGAGCTCAGGCCATCCTGCTTCAGTCTCCCTAGTAGCTGGGACTACAGACATGTACCACCATGCTTGGCTAATGTTTTTGTTATTTTTTTTGTTAGAAACAAGGTCTGGCCATGTTGGTTAAGCTAGTCTCAAACTCCCAGGCTCAAGCAATCCTCCCATCTCAGTCTCCCAAAGTGCTGGGATTACAGGCATAAGCCACCACACCCAGCAATGTTTTGGAGATATTTTCATATCACCATGCAATGAGTTTCCTTGTCTTTTTAATAATTTCCTAGTATTCTACTTTACTGTAGTAAGTCTTATTTTCCATAACAAGGGACATTTAGATTGCTTCTAATATTTTTCTATGTCAAATCATGCTGCAATGAATAATCTTTTACATAAATTATTCACAAGTGTGCAAGTATACCAGCAAGATAAATTCCCCAGATCAGAATAAAAGATTAAAAGAACTGCTACATCAAGATGCTTGTATTTTTTTTTAATACAGCCGCAAATTTCTCTCCACTGGATGGAAAGTTAAAGAGATTTGAAACATCACAGTGAAGATGGCAACAATGAGGCACAAAAGGAAAAATTTGTGATAAATTATAAAATTTTATCTAATAGGTAAATAGCACATTCAGATTCAGGAATTTAAAATGGCACTACATGTTTCTTCTTTAATTATTTAAAAAAAGTCATAAATGAGGCAACCTCCTCAGGTCCCTACCCACTGTGCAAAATTTTTCTGTCCTCCCAATGAAACCTACTTTCTCAACAACAAAAAAAGCTATCAATGTAACCCAACTCTTTCCCTTGAAAAACACATTGAGTTGTATTATTAGATGGTAAATAAACAAGTAATATTTTAGGAGTCAATAACTTATTTTGATTCTTTGAGAAGATAATCTCTACATTCTAATTAATCCCTAAAGAGTATTAATATGAAGGGATTTTTGGTGCAAATTACTGAGCAACTATGTAGCCTGAAAGATAAATGTTCAGTATATGTTCAGATAAACAGGATGAGTACATATTCATTTAACTATGATAAAATTTATCTTTGAAAGGCAAAATTTTTAAAACAGTCTGGTTACACTGTGTGGGGTGGTGTAGGAAAATTCTTAAAAGGAAAAATTTGAGTTTACTTTTTTTAAATGTTATATATGCTCTTTTTACATCACTCTAAATCAGATATTCTAATTTCTTACACCAGAAAATAAAGACACTACACAGGTAATTTATTAAAAGAACTCTAAAATGGGAATCAGATACAAGGGCCCCGTTGTATCTGTTGTTGATGTGGTGAAAATACACCAATTACATTGGGTCAACTAGAGGGGTATGCGTAAATTTATGTAACATACTTGCCAGAGTACCTAGCAGATAGGAAATACACAATAGAAGTTTTTTAAGTTTTTGATTTCTGGGATACACACGACCAACTCTCTTAGAGATGGACTAACTCACCTCAAGTATCTCTTTTCGCTCTAAAATTACACAATTCTAAATGTGCTGTAACTTACAAAAACACCTAAACTACATTTAAGCTCTTTAAAGCTTTAGCTATATATTAAAGAGCTATAGCATGTAGTAGTTTCCAGAGTCAAATTGGCTCTGCCCCTCACTTAATCATAATCTCTCCCTTCTCTAGTATCTGCATCTGTAAATTTGGGGTGGAAATATACCAATTAAATTGGGTCAACTAGAGGGGTATGAGTAAATTTATGTAACATACTTGGCATAGTACCTTGTAGGCAGGGAATACACAGTAGAAGTTTGCTAATATTTGCCTTCCTTAATATTTAGAAAGTAGCATTTCCCAAAACTAATTTTAGAAATTAAAAACTCTTTATGCTTATTACTTTTTTGACATCTTGAATTCTGCAATATTCATAATTCATAATTCAGTATTCTCATTCATAATTCATTGTTCTCCCTCCAAAAGTTATATTGAAAGGAGTATAAATAAAAGTATAAACCACACAAATATATGAGGCGAAAGGCAAACAAAAAAATTTATTTATTACAAATTGTGCATTTATTCTTACATATTTAAACTTCATTTACCTTCGAAGTACTCCCCATTTGATGCAATATACCTATTCAGACACTTTTTCCACTGCTCAAAACAGTTTTTGAACTTATCAATTCTGATGCCTTTTAGTGCTTCTCTTGTTTTTTGTTTTACCTCTTTTACATTGGCAAAACGTTTCCCTTTGAGGACTCTTTTCATCCAGGGAAACAAAAAAGTCACTCAGGGTGAGATCAGGTGAAAAGAGAGGGTGGGACACCGGAGGGCCATGTAGTTTTTGGTCAAAAACTGCTGAATACTCAGTGCAGCGTAGGCAGGTTCATTGTCCTGGTGGAAGAACAGTCACCTGCTTGCCACAACTCAGGACATTTCTTCTGCAAATCATGATGTAACCTTCTCAAAACTTTCAGATAAAAATTTTTGGTTGGACATCTTAACAATGTTGATTCTTCCAATCCCTGATAGAGATTCTGGAAGCAAAACTTCAATTTCTCAACCAACTCATCTTTGACAAGGCCTCCACCATCAACCACTGCAACGAGGAGAACCTATTCAGTAAATGGTGCTGGGAAAATTGGCTGGCCACTAGCTGAAGATTAAAACAAAACCCCTACCTATCACCATACACAAAAATCAACTCTAAATGGATCAAAGACCTAAACATAAAACTTCAAACTATAAGAATCTTAGAAAATTCAGGAGACACCCTTACAGAAATTGGAACTGGCGACCAAAACCCCAAATGCCCATGCCATAAGAGACAAGTGGGACCTCAACAAACTGACAAGCTTCTGCAAAGCCAAAGAAACCATCAAGAGAGCAGGGAAACAGCTCACAGACTGGGAAAAAATATTTGCCAACTATATATCTGACAAAGGTCTAACATCTAGGATCTACAAGGAACTCAAACGTCCCAAAAAGAAAAAAAACAAATAGCCCCATTACAAAGTGGGCAAAAGATGTGAATAGACACTTCTCAAAAAAAGACATATGAGCAGCCAACAGATACATGAAAAAATGCTCAGCCTCACCAGTCATCAAGAAAATGCAAATTAAAAACACACTGAGATGCCACCTAACTCCAGTCAGGATGGCCGTCATCAACAACTCAAAATACAACAGATATTGGAGAGAATGCAGTTAAAAGGGAACATGTCTATACTGTTGGTGGGAGCGTAAACTAGTACAACTTCTGCGGAAAACAATGTAGCAATTCCTAAAAGATCCTAAAATCGACCTTCATACGATGCTGCAATCCCCCTTCTGGAAATATACCTGGAAGACTTCAAATCACTCTATGAAAAAGATAGCTGCATACATATGTTTATTGCAGCATTATTCACAATAGCAAAAACATGGAACCAACCGTGTTGCCCACTGAAAGAGGACTGGGTAAAAACAAAGTGGTAAACATACACGATGTAATATTAGCAGTCATAAAGAAGGACACAATTTATAAACTTCTCAGCAACTTGGATGGACTTAGAGGCCATAATACTGAGAAACAAATAACTGAGTACCACATGTTCTCACTCATAAGTGGACCTTGAACAACGATCATAATACTATCAGTAGTGGAAAACTGTCGGGAAAGGGTGGGGTGGGAATGGCAGTAGAGGGAAACTGCCAGGGCGGGGCACACCTCATCAACAAGGGAACCTGTATAATGTACATTTGTGTACCTAACCCTGAGTTGTACTCCACATCTTCAAAATAAAAAATTTTAAAAAACCAACGTTTCGCTGACTGTTTGATATGGAGGAACAAATTCCAACTGTACTGTAAGGCGCCCGCCCTCTAAAAGACAATTTCGGTGTTTTGGGGGGGCTCTCTCATGTACTGTATTCCAAAACACAGGACTGAATTCTGAGGTATGTAAGAAAAACAAACCATACACCTTTACATCAAAATGTACCAACTTTCTTATAAAGTTATCCAAATTGAAAATGCAGACACAGAGCTATGGAAATGTAGATACACAGTTCACAGTAGTAGGCATGAAATGACGTAGGAAAGATTTTTAGCTGACCCGGTATCACAGGGTAATAATTAGCATTACTCTAGTAAGAGAGGGAAGCCTTAAGAAAAAATCTTGCCTAGATGTTCAATTTCAGTAAAAAGGAACAAGTGAAAATTTCAGGAATAGCATAGGAAATAAGTTTTAAAAATGTGAGAAAACCACCAGAAACCTTTTATAACTTGACTGGCTTCTTTCTTTAGGCTTTTACATGTGCTTAAATATCCTTAAAGTGTCTGAAGCAAACATCACTCCTTCTTTAACTATTCTTCATATATAGTTTGAAGTCTTTCTTCCTTGATTTGTTGGTTTATAAAAGTGTGATGGCCAGTAACCAAAGTCATCATGCAGGTATAGTCCGGCCAGCGGGGGAACAGTTATCCTCAGCCCTGGCAAAATTGAAAAGGAAAGACAAGGGGAAAAATAAAAAAGAAAAAGAAAAGAAAAAAAAAGGAGGAAGGTTCCAGGAATTGGAAATTACCAAAAATTAATACAAGATTAAGTGAAAAACATGAATGAGACAATTACCACGGAAGACATTAGGGCTTCTTCCTAGGAAAGCATCTGTCTCCCAGGTTTCCACTTCTGTTGCAACTGAGTGTTCCCCGATTCCCCCTCTTTCTCTGTGTTTCTCTCTTTTCTCTTCTTGTCCGTTTTTCCTCATCATGTTCTCATCTCGTCTGTTTTTACTATCTGCCATTTTTACATCAAGCTCTTACAAGACTTTGCTATTGGCTAACAAGGCAAATATTTGCTCATGTATTATAATGGTGGTAAATCAAATGTGAAGTTTTTAAATAAAAATACAATACACTTAAGAAAACAGATAAAGTAAATAAAGAGTCAGTAAGACAGTACATCAGAAGACTTTCATGAGCAGTAAAAACACAAACCAAAACAGAAGGACACAACACAGTATTTTGGCAGGGTACAAAATTAGTAAAACTCAAAATTAAGTTGCTTAAAAAACCGATTATACCTTCTTGTCAGTGAAACACAGGTAAACGTGTAAAGGGGGAACAACTGCATATTTTAAGTGTCTGTATTTCTTTTTGAGTTGGAGTCTCAGTCCGTCGCCCAGGCTGGAGGGCAGTGGCATGCTCACAGCCACCTCAGTGTCGACCTGCTGGGCTCCACTCTGGCGATCCTTCCGCCTCAGCCTTCCAAGTAGCCAGAACTACGGGCACGCGCTACCATGCCCGGCTAATTTTTGATTTATGGTAGAGACGAGGACTCGCCAAGGCGCCCAGGCTGGTCTCAAACCCGTGGGCTCAGGCAATCCACTCGCGTCGGCCTCGGCCTCCCAAAGTGCTGGGGTTAGGGCTGAGCCACCGAGCCCGTCCATGTTTGTATTTCTGAAAGTAACCAGTGTTGGACTTAGACTTGGAACTGCTGTTTTCTTTCCCTTCGCCTTCCTTTAGGGTTTTCCTTTATTACTTTCCCTTTTTTTTTTTTTTTTTTTTGCTTTCCCTTGATTCATTTTTGTTATCCTCTTTCTACTTAAGATGAGCCCTTAGTCCCTTTGTTTCCTGTTTTTACTCTTTAATAATAAATACAGTTTTTGCTATGCTCCAAAAGTCTGGATATGAAATGTTCTATCTTATTGTCTAGGCAGTTTATAATCTGGTTTCGTGTCTTCTTTAAGTGTTTCTTAATTTCTATGCATTTAAAACATTTGGGGTAACATTTCTCTAAATTTATTATCAACTTTACTTAGTTACGAATTGTGTAGTGTCCTATTAAATCCTAATTTTAAAAATATTAAAGTTTTTATTTCTGGCCAATTACAGATCTTTCTTTAAAATGTTTTGTGGCAGCCGGGCTTGGTGGCTCAGCCTGTAATCCTGTGCCTTTGGGAGGCTGAGGTGAGTGGATTGCTGGGTTCGAGACCCGCCTGGCAACTTGGTGAGACCTCATTTCTCAAAAGTTGGAAAAAATTTAGTCTGGCATATAATCTGGTTTCTGTGTTCAAGGGTTTTTTTAATTTCTAGGCATTTAAAATCATTTGGGGTCATTTCTCTAAGTTTACTTTTCAAATTTTCAGTTAAAAAGTGAGTGTCCCAAATCCCAATTTAAAAAAAAAAAAAAAAAAATGTTTTGTGGCCATTCAAAATATTTACTCTAGTCAAGCAATGTAAGATCCTATACAGATTTCTATCAAACCACAGCTAAAGTGGTTTAAGCAAATTCTTCTATGGTCTTACTAATTATTTGTCTACTTGAACTTATTCTAAATGAGGAGTATTAAAATGGCCTACTATTAACTTTAAAAATTATCTTTTCACTTCTAGTAATTTTGGTCTATATATTTAACTGTAAGATTGCTCAGTGCATATAGGCTTAGGACTCACATTGTCAGAGTCTTCTCTTCTCCTTATTTGATGTTCTTACACTGAAATTCTATCTCCACTGCATTAGAAATTAATAGTACCACTTCTACTCTCTTTTTGTTGGCATTTCCTCCAACTAGCTTAACTTCTTACTAAATCATTTTGCTGGAAATGATTCCTCAAATCAGTTTCAATTCAATACCCAAATATCTCTATCATGGGCAAAGCACTTGACCACTTACTATGGGTAATTAAAAAATAAATAAACTGCTGTCTTGAAGTAGTTTCCAGTATTAGGGGAGACAGACACAGTTCAGGCAGAGAAGCACAGAGAAGCACTAGTTTTGACTACTCATGGAGGAAGGGCGTGAAAAGGATCGCAATGAGGAGAACTGGTTACGTCTTACGTCTCTCTCTCTCTTTGGTCAAAAGTTTTTGTTACTTGTTTGTTTATAAAGAGAAACTACTACTTACCCCACATATCACGTTTTATAGTTCAGGAACACAGGTGAGTGACAAACATCTATGTAATTCAACTCAAATAAATTCTCTAGATTCTAAAATCACTTTGCACTCTGAAAGATACCAGTCTTCCTCATCTTCTCAAAATCTTTCATGAAATCATAATTGCTGTAGAAATCTGCATATGCCTTTCTTCTTAGTTCACCTACAGCAAACTTACAGAAAGCTGCAACCCTCAGGGACACAATGAATGCTTCAAGGATATGAAAACTGCAGACGCTTGGCCAGAAGGTCACACACTTGGAGTTTCGTCAAAGCACTGGAAGCCATGGTAGTTATGGACTCTGTCTTAAGAAGAAAAAAATTAGCTGGGCGTGGTAGTGCGCGCCTGTAGTTCCAGCTCCTTGGAAGGTTGAGGTGGAAGGATCGCCGGAGCCCGGCAGGTCGAGGCTGTGGTGGCCGGGAGCGGCCACTGCACTCCAGCCGGGGTGACAGAGTGAGACTCCAACTCAAAAAAAAAAAGAAGAAAAAAACATGGAAAAGACTATCTTATCATGTTAGACGAAAAACATTAATACAAATTTTATTTGCATAATACAAGTATGTGAAAGTACGTGTGAAAAAACATGAGCTGAGAGGGGAGAAGGAACCACTAAAATTGACGTTTCAGGTTGTGGAATTTTTTCCCTTATTTAATGTCTAGTATTTTTATTAAAATGTTGATTGTATAATTTTTTTTTCCTAAGTGTTTGCTGAACGATAGCAGATGGCAGATCCAGAATTGATAGGAAAATTAGTACCCAAATCTTTGAACTGGTCTTAAAAACATGACAAGATACTGAGAATTATGGATGCAGAGTTCTATTCATCAAAACTGAATTAGGAACGTTATTTAAGTTTGCTTCTGAATGCATTTGGAAGTCTCAGTTTACATTCTACACCTCTGCACGAATGAATTCTGGGCTTTGCACTATTCCTCTTTAGTGTGTGTCCTAAGTAAGCTCAACTCTATGGGAATCCAACTCCACACAGTGCTGTCCTCACTGCAGCTAGGTCACGAAAAGCAATGTTCCTTTTATGCAACTGATTTCAAAATAGGTTTTTTTTTTTTTTAAATCCCCAAACTTTTCATCTTCAAACCGTTTAACAAATAGACACAGAATCACTCTTTGGGACCATACTTGTAAACCTGGAGGCAATTCAAGTCTGATGTTTTGAAAAAACACACGTTCTGTATTTTTACTCATAACCATTGAAATTTTTTTCCCCTACAGATTTTGGTCTTTCAAAATTGGCAAGTCTCAAAACTTTCCTAGACTTTAAACCAAGTTAACATACTTCTTTAGCTTAAAAACAATTTCAACAGAGCCTTTTCATGCCAAAACAAAGTATCTTTGTGCACCATCCACCCAGTTCTAGGAATAGTCTGCTCATTACTTGGAGTTTTTATATTCAACAAAAAAAGAAATAATTTCCTCCTTCCTGATTTCTATTCACTACTTACAGGTATAAAATACTGTTTAGTATAGAGGAACTAAAGTTTTCTTTATATTACCCTGGGACAGCATTAAAGTGTATTTGAATATGCAAAGAGAAGGTAATATATATGTTCTTTAAAAACTGTATCATTTCAATGTTTAAATCACAATAGCTTCAAAGTAGGGAAGAAACTTTTTCTAGGCGTATACCAATCTCTTTTAAAAATATTACTGAGATAGAGAGGTGTCCAAAAAAGACTTGCATGGTGAATGAATATGCTATAAACTCTTATTGAAAAGTTTGTGATTAGGTTGAAAAGGATTGGAATATTCAGTGTTAAATGTCTTATTGCAAATGTATTTTAGAAAATCCTGTTCTGCTTCAACTAAGTTTCTTACTTTATTTGGGTGACTACAATACAATTAAAACTTCCTGGCTTTGTCACTGGCTAACAAGGTAAATATTTGCTCATATATTACAACCGAGATGGATCAAATGTGAGGTTTTTACTGAAATAACAACTCACTTAAGAAAACTAGCTAAGATAAAGTACAGTAAGTCCCTTACCTATGAACCTACAAGTTTCATGGAGGTTCATGTGAACTTTCAAAGATGCACACATGTGTTTGCCTGTCCAATCATGTAAGTTAGTTCACATGTCTGGTATACAGTGTCATGGGCATGCATCCTTTACAAGTGGCTGTGCTTTTGTGTACTTTACTGTACAGGACTGTATAGCGCCAAGTAGTACAATATCTTTATTTCAAGCCCAGGATTTATGATAAACATATCACTCTACAGTACTGTACAGCTGATTGTGTCAGTTGGGTACCTAGACTAACTCTGTTGGACTTAGGAACAAACTGAACTTACAAACACGCTCTCAGAACAGTATGTAGAGTAGGGGACTAACTGTATATAAAAAGACAGTAAAACAGCACATCAGAAGGCTTACACGAACAGTAAAAAACAAAAACAAAAAACAGTGGAATACATCACAGTATTTTACATATAAAATAAGGGTCAAATTTAAGTTGTTTAAAAACAACTGATACCATTCTCTTGTAAGTGAAACATACGCACAAGAATAAAGAGAGAACAACCATATAATTTAAGTTTATTTTTTATAGAGTGCAATTTTGCATTAGCTGTTATTTCCAGATTTGTTTTATGCTCTTACCACTTGCAAAATACTAAATTACAGTATGGTTTACCATTATACAGATTCTAAAAGTCAAGACCTTTTGGAACTACACAGAGTGTATATGTATCAAGGGATCCCAACCTGGGGCCCTGAAATTATTTTTGTATGTTGTTCACCCATCTGTTGTTGGGGGCAGATGCCCCTAGATTTTTTCTTATACACTGGATTCCTACCGTGTATAAGAAAACTACATAAATTTTATCTAATTGTTCAAAAATCTCTTTATTTTGGGAGGGAGAATAGAAAAATTTTTTTTTTGTTCCCCCCCCCCAAACCAAATAGATCTGGCTTGGGCCTCACTTGCTAGAACTAGTAGAAAAATACATCTTGGAAATAACGGCGGCCTGGGATGTTTGATGACAGTCCTGGGAGTGTCATACTTATTGAAGAATGTAATATCTGGTCTTCCTAGTCAATTTTTTTAGTTATCCAGGGAAAGTGAGAGCACTTGTGTTTGTGCAGCTCATAAGAAATTTTATAAAGGAAATTTGGAACAGAAAAAAGGGGAAAAATCCGAATTTGTCTTACCATCCCAATACCACCAAATATCAACATTTTCATATATTTCCTTGCAGAAGATACTATATTCATTTTACATGTACTCTACGTTCACTTGGTATCTTGCCTTTCCATGTAAGATAATGTAAGCCTTTTTTCCACTTTATTATTGGCTGCAATCATTGCTTCTGAATGTTTTATCGTACCCCAAAGAGTGGTGGAACCACAGTTAACTTCCACCTGGAGGCTGTCTCCAATATAAGCGATCATAAATGATGTGGGATGAATAACATTGTGCAAAAACCTTTCTCTGTATTTCAGATTATTCCCTTAGGACATAGTACCAGAATTAAAATTACTGGGTCAAAATATGTGATTACTGTAACACTCGTAACCCATATTGCCAAACGGCTTTCCAAAATCCATATTTATTTATACTCTATGGTAGTAAGCATTTTACAACACCTTGCCCTGATGAGAATTTGCATTAAAAAAACAAGCATACAGGGCCACCCCCTTGGGTCCTCTCCCACTGTGGGAGCTTTTTTGTCCTCTGAATAAATCCTGCTTTCAAAACAACAATAAAAAGCATACAAACCAAAACTGTACAAAAATCGCCAAAACTTTTACCTTTAATTTCAAGATGACATATTATTTTAAGGTGCGTATTGTACAAATTGCAAATTTTAATTTATGTCAGTGCATTTGTTTATTGTTTTCTTTCTGTGAATTTTCTGGTCATGTGTTAACCATAGTAGCTCAATGCTCCCTACACAGTATGCAGTATTCATGTAGATTATATAATATTCTATGTGAAGTAAGAACAGTTTCCCACAAGACAAGCCAAAGCAGCAAGCCTTTATCTAGCATCCAACCCTGAACAGATGTTTACTTGGCAGCCTACGTGCAATAATTAACATCAGAAAGCGGGGCAATTAAAAAAAATGCAACCAGATCTCACACCCATGAATCACGGTTCTGTAAATGTCTCCAACCATCTGGATGACTGGGGTCCAACCCTCCATTCTAAGAAAGACCTGCATGATAGTGCAGTACGAAAGACAAGGGACTGCTGAATGCCAAATGCTCACAGGACACTGTCTGTCTCTAAAATCACTTCTCACTCTCTCTCTTTGAATAAGATACTGATTTAGTGGTCTCAAAGCCTCTTTTGCTAGATTATATGTACTTCTTAAGGCAAATACTACATTTTGTTTGTCTTGGTGTCCTAGGGAGCACAGGACCCTGTCCTGTATACAGTAAGAACTTAGTATCTGTCTGCTGAAATAAATTGAAATAGACAAACAAAACTCGGGCAGACATCTGACCCCAAGCCAGTGGGTGCTTCTGAACTGCTCTGGTAGCTGTTTATCATTCCAGTGAGCAGCCCTGCCTCAAGTCCTGCTGACAGTGGGAGTCTGACACGGGGAGCACATCCAGCAGTGCAGGGAGAGCACCATGAAGAGACCAGCCCTGGCCTCCGAAGCAGGTGGGACACCTTCACAAGCCCATTCAGTCCCCTTGCCCAGGGTTACTGTGCTGTTCTCTACAAAGCTGACTGAGCTGCAAGGCAAACTTTGATATGCAAAATGACAACCTGATATTATTTTAGCTGAGGATTTTCACTTTCCGAAACAACAGATGGTGAGAGGCAATTGAGGGAAGGGATTTTCAAAGGCTTTGTACCTGAAGCGGCAGCCTAAAAAGATGTTCATTTTAATGTCTCAGTGCTACTTGTTTGCATATTTTCAGAACATTAAACCAAGCTTTATCCTACATTTTAGGGAACAGGAGGATTGTCTTAATTCCATGGGATCTCTTTTGCAAAACCAAAACCCCGTATTGGCAAATAATTCATTAAAGAATGCACGCATGACCACAGTCTGTCCCTCATATTATTTATTTCCAGCTTTCTGTTTTTGAAACATTTCTTGTCTTTCTCTCCTTTTCTCTCTCTGCATCTCTGTCTCTCCCTCACCCTCTCGCCCTCTTTGCAACAGACAGACAGACACACAGACACACACACACACTCACTCCCCCTTTTTGGGCTTAATCATTTAAGAGTTAGGAGCATTCTTTTTTATTTAATCACAGTATAATTATCTCATCAGGAAACTTGGCACCGATAAAATATTTTTACCTAACATAAATTCCATATCCATGTTTCCCCAATTGTCCCCAAAAGGTTCTTTCTAGTTGATTTTTAAAAAAGTATTTAGTAACCAACCAAGGATCAGAGATCCACTCCATTCAGGTGTCATTTCTCTTTCACCTGTTTTAATTCTTTAGCTTTATAAGAAAAAAAAAAGGTCATCAAAATTACAAGAAATTTAGTCAGTCATTTTGTAGAATGTGCCACAATCTGGCTTTGTCAATTATTTCCCCATAACCAAATTCCAGTTAAGCACTTGTGGTGATGTGTACTTCCCACTGTGTCAGATCAAGAAGCACACACTGTCAATTTATTCCATTATTCATGATGACAAGTTTGATCACTTAGTTGGTGATGTCTGTAGATATCTCTATTGCAAAAATACTGTTTCCTTTGTAATTAATATGTAATCCATATTTGATACATCACAATGTCACTATATTTTGTTCCCCAACAACACCCACCGTACTCAGCAGTTTTAACATCCATTGATGACCTCAATCCGACGTTGCATGAGTAGTTGGGAAATAGTGATTTTTCTAGTACTACTATTCTGTCTACATTTATTGGCTGGCAGTCTTCTGTATAAGAGCACTTTTCATGCCACTCTTTCCTTTTTAAAAATATCGCTATAGAATTCAGAATTCCCTTTTTATTCATTATGTTATAATCCATTACTATCTTTAAAACTGTCCCAAATTTGGCCATTGACCTCTTTAAAAGTCAGCAACCTTTAAACAGGTCTGCATTTGTCTTGAATAATTCCTTGTCCTACAGCTGGAATCAGCTTATTCTCCAAAGAATCCTGTTTCTTTTAGTGGAGAAGGATATTTTGAAATCAAGATCTGTGCTTTAGATGTACTTGTTTCTAGTGGGGTATTGTTGCCTCTAGGTTCTTTCTGTGATCTGAGACACTTATTATTTATATACATATTTCATCCTTTTATTTTAAATTCCTGCTGATGCTTCTAATTCTAACCCAGTCCTACAAGGGTTCTTCCTACCTTCCTTCATTCCATATTTGTAATTTCCTTCTTCTACAGTGAGAGAAGGTATATGAGCATAAGTATTTGCTTTATATAATTCTAATACGTACTGAAGAGTTTTCTAATTACAACAACAAACTAACAACAACAAATCACCACATAAAAATTAAGATTTAGCTGAAACTACTTTTCTACTCAGAATATATCTCACTAAATACATAGTCAGAACACTGTGTTTAAAAGTTGCTTGAATGAGTCTGTGTGATTATGCAATCAATTTGACAGCTTATTTAGTTCCTTTGTTTCTACTTTTATTTTATTTTTAGGCTTGCTTTTAAAAAATCCTTTAAAATTTTATTTTTGATAAGAAAAATATTACTTGGTTCAAAAATAAAAGCTATATATAAAGAATACTCTAGAGAGTACTATATACACAGAAAAGTACACTCACTATACACTATTCTCTTCCATTCTCCATTCCCACCACCTCTATAAGAAACCCTTTCAACCATATAAAGAAATAAAGAAAATGTGGTACATATACATGAAGGAATATTAAGTAGCCATAGGACAGAATTACGGATTTTGCAGGAAACTAGATGGATTTAGAGTCTATCATACTCAGTGATCTATCACAGAAACAAAGAACTGAGTACCACACGTTCTCACTTATAAGTGGACCCTAAACATTTATCATACTACGACAAGAAAGGGACTGGCAATAATAGGTCACTGCAGGAGGGCAGAGGGAACACAGCATCAATAAGCGTACCTGATCCTGAACCAGGCAAAATGAGGACCAATGGAAGACCCAAATTTCACCTGTAGGCTGACCACTTATGTACCTAATCCTGAATAATGCCCCACACCTTTAAAATAATAATAAAAAGCTTTTTAAAAAGAAACCCTTTCATTGGTTTAGTCTTACTCTGTTTCTTCTGGCAAAAATAAGCAAACATATTTATATATTCTTTCTTTCATGTTTTGCCCTAAGGTATTTTTTAATCTAGCTGAAGTCATAAAGAACTCCCATGAAGAGTTAGCTAAAAAATAAAAGACAGAATATTGGTGCCAAGGGTGGAACAGTGAATACATACACAACTAATATATATTCTGGTAGTCTCTAGTACCTCTGTAAGATGTATACAGAGACAGATTTAAACCATCAGATTAATCATGAATGGAATTTAAAAAGTCATAAACATCCAAAGCATTGTATTATCAAATATTTAACACCCTAAGATTTTTTTTAACTGAATAGACTTTTCAATTCTAATGCAAATTATAGTCATTATGCACATTTATTATTAACCATCAAATGAGCACTAACAGCGTGCCATACACTTGAGAAGAAGGAATAGCTATCATCATAAGAGATGCTGAAAACCATGAAAACCCACCTTAGAATTAAATTCTAGAAATGTTAAACAATATTAGCAGATATAAGCTAAAGGCTCATATTAAAATAGAGAACAAGCTAATATTTCACTTTAAAATAGAAAATACAATGAGTTCTAATAAATAACTCCACCGGCCTTAGAAGTACAAATTTTATTAGCAATATGACCTTTAATTAGAAATTCATTCATTATGCAGACATGGACTGGCTTGAGCTCAGTGGTTCCTTTGATAGAGCAAATTATACAGACACGAACACTTCTGTTTTTAAAGGTAATAAAGTAAAGCCAAAGTGCTATTCAGCTGTAATATGATTTCTTATAGTCTATCAAAAACTTAATGGATCAGAGAGAAAAATACATTTGCAGCAAAATATTAAAATAACATCAATAATACCCAACACTGATGATCTGTAACAAACACTATACTGTTTAGTATGCATCATTTTGGTTTTTTTCTTCATAATATTTATTTGGGGCTATTTTATTGTTATAATTAATGCTGTTATTTGCATTTTACAAATGATAAAACTAAGGCTTTTTAGGAGTAAGTTACTTTCTCAAAGTCACAAAATTATACAACTGTGTTTAGGAAGTTTAAAATTTAGAGTTTAGGTAGGTAAGTTCACCTACATGTGATTGTCTACTCTGTTTTTATCAATATTATACATATGTGTTATTTTAAAAAGTCAATATGACTCTAACAAGGTAGATAATAAAAACAGAGATTCAATCCTAATTTTTATTCTTCAGAGGCAAAGAGTTTTCAACACTTAGCTATTTCTTTTGGCATGGCCTTCATGTTTCTAAAAATGCTTTTGCTTCCATAGTGGAGATTATCTATTCACTTTCTATTACAGAAGATGAAATTTAGAACCCTCCTATCCTCCTCACCATTTTTCTTATTTCCATCCATCACCTCAAAAGCAATAGTAGTTTTTTTTATTGATAATCCACATTTAGCATATTGTGGCTATATAAGCAACATTAACTATTTACTGCAGAGCCTAATAGTATTCTTACATAATTATTGCATTTCTGGAACTTAAAAGTTTTCACCAAAAAAATGAGCTTTTATACTAATTAATTTCTAATGCCTATTACCTATTACTCACCAAGTGAATTATAAACTTCCCTGAAGATTATTTTCCACAAAATTAGATGAATCGTCTATAATAGAAAATGAATAATCTCTGCGATGGAAGCATAAGCACTTTTAGAAACATGAAGGCCGCTGCTATTGTTTACCAAGCTCCCTTCCTTCTTAGAGCACACTTTCGGAGGCCCTTGGTCCTGCTCCAACATGGACCAGGGCTGGGCCTGCAGCTTTTCTCCAACATCAGAGCCCATGGCCTCCTGGAGTCCATGTTGCCTGCTCCCTTGCTCCATTTCCCCTTCTCCAGTGGAGAAGAACCTTGTGGAAATGTCATGAGATCCATATTTAAGGTGAGGTAGTAAGAAGCTAACTGGAAGATCTAGGAAGCAGCCTCCCTGGCGAGTTGCACCTCTGTGTGCAAATGACAAGCTGGCCTTTTTTTGCAGGAATCACCAGGCTTCTGTTAACTTTGTGCCTTTTCTCTGGGGTTATCCGCCTTGTCCAGAGAATAATCCTCCAGTTTTATGCCTAGAGGTATTCATCCAGCTGCTAGTGCTGCAAATTGTGGCCTAAAGGAGTCTGGGGAGATTTACCGCCCTTTATGTGAACTTCCCCATAAGCCTCTATTTTTAGTGTAGCCTCTGTCTACCTTACCACGTTGTGGTACCCCAGTGCACAGTCTTCATTACCTGGGAGAAGGGTATTCACCTAGCTGCACGGGGTCAGAAGGTGGCATTCCTCTTCCTTATTTAGATTTTCCATGAATCCCATTACTTTCAGCCCCACAACTCACCACCGTCTTCTAAATATTCTGGTACCATCTACGCCAAAGGCTTTCTGAGATTCCTTGGTACACACTAACCAATTTCTTGTTAAAGTATCTCTTTTTTTAATCACCTCAGTTTCAAACAGCTCTGCTAGTTAGTTATCCCTCCATCCATTTTTCTCCTAAAAATGAGTCTGAATTTCTGATCCATTGTTGTCTTTTCCTTTGTTTTCATTGTCCTTGAAAGTTAAAACCCAAGTTTGTGAGTGACACTGAATAAGGAAAGTCTTCAACAAAAGCAAACAATTTGTTACATTTTCAATGGAAGTTCTAGTGCTAAGGAAGGTTTGTCCCTGAAATAATACAATGAGCTCATTCTAGTGTATCAAAATGAGGTGCAAATAAAGCCAAATTCTGAAAAAAAAATTAAATAATTCTATTTTTTTTTTACTCAATACTGGATTTCCATCAAGTCACTTGATCTATTTTTAAAAAGATAATTGTAACTTTCCTCGAATGGAAGGCCTGTCTAATAAATTGTTTAAAATATTGTACAAAATACAGATATACAGCAGTAGCTTTACATGGTTCTATACTATCTTTTATCTATGCTAATTTCAAAGTAAGCTGCCCTCCTAGCATGTCTCTGCAAAGAACACAAAGTTTTTCTTAAGTAGTTCCAGCTTACTTTATCACAAACTCTTGAATGGCCAGTGTTGGAAATGGCTAGTGGTTATACTTTTAATAACTCTAATACAATTGATTACTATCAGAAAGTTGAATATAACCAAAAATATTTCAAATGAATCAAAAAATCTGATTTCGCAGAAAAACATGGTACTCTCTTTTCTAAACTGAACAAATGCTTTGTTTTGTTCCCTGCTTTGTAATTTTATATGTATTAATTTAACCTTTTACTACGGAGAATTCCTTAATTCAGCCATAATGCTATTTTTGTGCTAAAATGACTACTGAACACAGTTTGTTTGTTTCTTTGTTTGTTTTTGAGTTGAAGTCTCACTCTGTTGCCCAGACTGGAGTGCAGTGGCCGCTGCCGGCCACCACAGCCTCGACCTGCTGGGCTCTGGCGATCCTTCCGCCTCAGCCTTCCGAGTAGCCGGAATTACAGGTATGCGCTGCCACGCCCAGCTGATTTTTTGATGTATTGTAGAGATGAGGTCTCGCTGCCCAGGCGGGTCTCGAACCCACGGGCTCAGGCAATCTACTCACCTCAGCCTCCCAAAGGCGCGGGATTACAGGCTGAGCCACCGAGCCCGGCTCCTGAACACAGTTTGAATAGAAGGACTAAATTGGTGCCCAAACTGTAAAAAAATACATATATACTCAGCTAAGATGTAGTAATAACTTCCCAAAAAGTCAATGACACCTAAATATATATAGTCGAGGAAGAGATGTAATCCCTATTTTAATCATAGGATTACATATACTTGAGCTTAAAGGCCTATACACGATGTGATCTCAGTATCAAATGGAGAGAAATGTGTATTACTTAGCATAATAACATTACCCACACACAGGTTATCCTTGTCATCTTAGACTTTCACACACTTGTTTTCTATACCTAATTTATAATTCCACAGAATGTTCTCAAAGCAGTTTATGAGAATAGAAACAAATACAATACAGCCGCAAAACAGAAGTAAAGAACACTTGCTGGCTCAACAAAGGCTAAATACTGTTGATTTAAAACTTGCTTTGGACAACTCCAACTAATTCCCACATTTATCAGTTTCCTAGTGGAGAGCAAGTGGGAAACACCATGTGATATACAGCTGTTTTGGTTCCATAAAGAAAAACCAGCTAATTCACCGGGAGAAAGAAACATTTCCCACACGACAGCCTAGAAAAACTTGTGTGGCTCTTCACAGAAAGCATACTGAATACCACAAAAGGCGGTGTCATCAAAAGAGGTCCTCAAAAGGTATTTCATATAGTCATGCCTTTTCGCTTCTTTTTAGTTTTACTCACAACTAGGATGTGCTACAGCAAAAGGAAAACTTAGCAAAGGGAAAAGGGGCATGGGATGAAGTCCAGTGGATGCCAGGCTTGAGTTTCCAACAGTCCTTTCCTGATGAAGTCACAGAGAAGGTGTGTAATTCCTCACACAACTGGGACGGTGTGAAGTGAGGTCTACTGGGGAAGCCCACTGGAGTCTCAGAGCCCAAGGTTTTTACAGGGGATTGCCCACACAGGCTTCCTCTGCCTAGCAAGCACAACATTCCAGACTTCCAGAAGCAAGGCAGGTTTTCAGCATAAACTACAACTGCACGCACAAACAATTTAGGTGCACTAACCCACTCTCATCATTTGGGAAAAGTTTAGTGTCAGGGTAGTGAAATGCTTGCTAATCATGTTCCCATATGTCAGTCAAGGGCCAGACTTACAAGCAGGACTTTCTAAGGGTAACAGTCTCAAGCCGATTAACTCTTTTCTGCACAGATTCAATGGAAAAAAAAATGCTGCACTAAGGTCCCATTAAATTGAGTCAACAATCCACTGATAAGCCATGACTCAATTTAAAACACAGCTTCAGTACATCCCACCTTAAAAAAAAAAGCTCCCATTGGCACAATATGCCCCTCAAGTTTATCAATTTTCCTCTGCTTTTCTTCACTGCAAAATTTGAGTGTGCTATAGTTTATCTTTAATTTCTTGCCTACAGTTGTTTAATTTTTTTGAGAAATTCCTTAAAATCTAGAACAGTACAAAAAATTATGAAAGAAACACATTCCTCTATCTACCATTAAGCTGTTAGTTATACTTGCTTATAGATTTTCTTTTTCTGCCTCCCTCACCTATCCCTCCCTCCCTCCCTCCTCCTCTCTTTCTTTTTTCTTTTGAATATGTAGGGTACAATTCAGGGTAAGTATACAAATGTTCATGATGCAGGTACCCTTGTCGATGAGGTGTGCCTCCCCTCTCCCCTGGAGAGATTGGCAGCAGTGGGAAGCCTCTCTCTCTGGCTGAAGTTTTCCTTAGCCAGGTTCTTTTCCCTCATTTTTTTCCATTTCTTCTTCAAGTGGCATCTGCTGTCATCAGATTGGGGGGCTGCCTTATATTTTTATGTACAGATGTATCTACTCACACATAGACAACAAATATTGCTCAGTACTGTCCTTTTTTCACTCAACTTTTTTGTTGTTGTTAGTCGGGCGTCTCACTCTGTCACCTAGACTGGAGTGCTGTGGCACACTCACGGCCACCCCAACGTCAGCCTGCTGGGCTCTGGCGATCCTTCTGCCTCAGTCTTCCAAGTTGCCAGAACTACAGGTGCGCTACCATGCCCAGCTAACTTTTTTTTATTTATTGTAGAGATGAGGTCTTGCCAAGTTGTCCGGACTGGTCTCGAACCCGCGGGTTCAGGCAATCCACTCGCCTCGGCCTCTCAAAGTGCTGGGATTACAGGTGGAATCCTAAGTCCGGCCTCACTCAACATTTTTAAAGACTTATGTTGTTAAACAAAAATTTAATTTTTTTGTTTGAAATGCTATACCGTATTTGTTTGAAATGATATACCATATTTTATTCATTTAATCTCTTATTGATGGACTTTGAGATTGTTGTCAAAGGTCCACTCTCAGAAATAAGTGTGTGTGTGTGTTTGTGTGTGTGTATGTGTGTGAGAATAAGTATGTCCAGAAGTGAAATTCTTGAGTTTTGGGGAAGCCATGTCTCTTTTCACATTATTGTTTTCTTTCAGAGCATCTGGAAATTTGGAAAATTGAGAAAACGTGACTAAATACAGCAGTATCCATAGTTATTACTCTCTATGATAATGATGTATACATACAAAACATAAGTAAAATAGTTGTCATAGCATACATACTATCATAACTTGGCATTTATGCACATTATGTCATAACCACTTTTCCAAAATATTTTAAAGTGTCTACATATATGGTCTTCCCACTATCTATTTAACCAACCTCTACCATTCACATTTGAAGTTTTTATATTGTCTCTATCATATTATAGTGATGAATATCTTATATTTGTATGTATGCATTTCTGACTATTTTCTTAGAGAATCTTATAAAATTGCTGACTTTGAAAGTCTGAACTTTAGGTTGTGTGTGGTGGCTTACTTGGAAGGCTGAGGCAGGAGAACTGCTTGAGCCCCGGAATTCAAGATCAGCCTACGTAACACAATGAGATCCTGCCTCTACAAAAAATTTAAAAATTAGCTAGGAATAGTGGTATGTGCCTGAAGTCCTGGCTACTTGGGAGGCTGAAGCAGAAGGATCGCCCGAGTCCAGAAGGTTGAAGCTACGGTGAGTTGTGACTGTACTCCAGCCTGGGTGACAGCATGAGACTCAGACTCAAAAAAAAAGTATGAACTTTAAAAAATTATGTCTGATAAATCCAATATATGGCTATCTTAAAAAATCAGCCCTAATCTTATGAAGAGTTTTTATTTTTATTTTTTTTTGGTTGGAGTCTCACTCAGTCGCCCAGACTGGAGTGCAGTGGCCGCTTCCAGCCACCGCAGCCTCGACCTGCTGGGCTCCGGCGATCCTTCCGCCTCAGCCTTCCAAGTAGCCAGAATTATAGGCATGCGCTATCACGCCCGGCTGATTTTTTGATTTATTGTAGAGATGAGGTCTCGCTGCCCAGGCGGGTCTCGAACCCGCGGGCTCAGGCAATCCACTCACCTCAGCCTCCCAAAGGCGCGGGATTACAGGCTGAGCCACCGAGCCCGGCTATTAAACAGCGATATAAAAGCAATTCAGTTCAAGTTAGTTCAGTTCAAGTTTGGCTTTCTGAAGATGTTACTTCTGACAACATAGTTAATGTGCTTCTTTGCTTCCTTTTCTGGAATATCAATAATGTCTAACAAAAACTATTAGCATATTCGTTATATCAAGAAAACTGCTAAGTGGCTGCTAAGCTTTAGGTGAAAGTTCATATGCTCCAGACAGGAAGAGTCTAAATGGCAATGCTGGTGGCTTTCTGTGAAAATAAAAACACATGACCAGGGTATCTGTCCAGCCACAGAGCCAGTCCATCTCAGTGTACAGGTGGCCTGAAGAACACTGTGAACAGGCTCAACATGGCTCAGGAAGAGGCTTCAAGCTTTTTCAGAAGTTCAGGCAGGCAAGTCACCGTGTTTCCAACACTGGTGTAGCAGAAGGTGTGGAAGAGAGGCCCTTGATATGAAATGGTATTCACTTTCCATTTTAAAAGTAATTTCCGGCTCACTCCTGCACTTTGGAAGTTGGAGGCGAGAGAATTGCCCATGCCCAGGGGTTGGAGACCAGCCTGGGCAACCTGGCGAGATCCCATCTCTACAATAAGTCAAAAAATTAGCCAGGCATGGTGGCATATGCCTGAAGTTCCAGCTACTCGGAAGGCTGAGGCGGAAGGATTGCCGGAGCCTAGCAGGTCGAGGCTGCGGTGGCCATGAGTGTGCCACTGCACTCCAGTTTGGACAATGGAGTGAGACTCTGACTCAAAAAAAAAAAAAAAAAAAAAAAACAAGAAGAAGAAGAAAGGAAAAGTAATTTCCCTTTATTGCAAAAAATGAGTTTGTCAGAAAATTTTATCTCAGGCTAAATGAATGAGTCACAGGAAGAGAGAAGTCTTCATACTGTCCCCCTCAGAATGCCAAGATTCCAACCAATGTGAAAAGTTTCCTTTGGTGTGTTTCATTTTGAACTGCTTCTGACCATAATTGGCTACAAGACTCAATTATCTCTGGAGGCTGGTTACTCTGTCTACAGTTAGATGACGTAATAGCACAAAGATGGATTCATATCTTATTTACTGCATCAGAAAGGCACACATGCTGTTCAAATAAGAGCTGTACCAAATAACTTAATCCAAACATTAAGAGGAAAGCAGAGCTTTACACCAAGCATAATTTGATTTTTCCCTCAGTCCCTCAAGTTTTCTCACCATATGCACCTCACAAAATTTTACCAAGGATGTGATAGGCTAATCCATGCAGGGCATTTAGAGTACAGCCTGGACTGGGGTACGAACTCAATTGTTAGTCACCGCTATCATCATTGTTCAAAATCTCTTTCTATTCCACAGTGGTAGTTTGATAAAGGCACAAACTTTCAATCTATTCCAGGACCATTTGATTTAGTTAGGACCATCCATTCTACCCAGCTCCAGGGAATACAGTGTGAATGGTACTCCCTGAAGCTTTCTGGCCAAACAGCATCCTCTGCAGTTGTGAACACATTAACCCTGAATTTAAACCACAGACAGTTCCTGTTTAGAGAATAACAGGTAAAAATCTCAAATAAAATAAATTTATTTTAGAAACACATACAGACTGACAGTATGATTTGTACATGTAGCCCATAGGGCATTAAATTTCTAGGATGTTTGCAAACTCATTTCATAACAAAGAAGAACTACTTTTGCTTGTTGTACGGTTATACGTTATTTACCTTATAAACATGTCCAGTTGGTAAATAATGGCCAAGGGAAGATTTTGAAAGAGACACGCTAGATGGATGATTAGAACGTAACAAATACATATGGAGTATTCTTGCTATATTCTTTTTCTGAGAATTCAAGTACTTCTCTTTTACTATGTTATATGAATTAGAGTTCACAGATGAATACAAATTCTACAGTGAAAAAGTGTGTCCTAAAATAACAGCCGAAGCTTTCAGACGTTTTAAAAACCCAGGCACATTGTGGCTCGGGGCTGTTCCTTCTCCCTGGAAGGCTCTTCCTCTGGATGTTCACACCACTCATTCCCCTACTTTGTTCAGGTCTCTGCCGAACCATCCCCTCAACCCCTCACCGTGAACACTTCCATGGCCACACATTCAAAAACAGCACACAGACACAAATACAAGCACCTGCTTCTCCTGTGCCTACCCTTCCTATTACCTTGGTTTTGTTCTTCCGGTTCATAATAATCATTATTACCACTGTTCTGTCATGTTTATATTTCTTTGTTATCTGTTTCTTCCCACCAGAACAGTGGTCCACCACCTTTTTGGCATCAGTGACTGGTTGCGGAAGACAATTTTTCCACGGACTGGGGGTGGGAAGGGGGTGGTTTCAGGATGATTCATGCACACTGTATTTATTGCAGAGTTCAGTTCTATTAGTATTACGCTGTAACATATAACGAAATGATTATTTTGATATGAGTCTGCAAGCAACTGATTTAGGACGGTCTCCTTACCGTTCAACCTCACTACTAATGTTAGCCTGTATTTGCAGCCACACCCCAGGGCCACCTCAGATCATCAGTCATTAGATTTTCAGAAGGAGTACACAACCTAGATCCCTCGTAAGCACAGTTCAAGTGGGACTCCCGGCTCCTAGGAGAATGAACCTAATGCCGCTGATCTGACAGAAGGCCGAGCTCAGGCAGCCATGCCAGTGATGGGGATTGGCTGTAAATACATATGAAGCTTCTCTCGCTCCTTGCTCATCTCCTGCTGTGAGACCTGGTTCCTAACAGGCCAAAAACCAGGACCAGTCCACAGCCCGGGTATTGGGTACCCCTGTACTAGAATATAAGCTCCAAAAAGCAGGGCTTATTCTGGTTAACTGCTATATTCCCAGAACCATGAACGGTTTGTAACCTATGAAGCAGGTGTTCAGTAAAGACATGCTGAATCACCTAAGTAATCACGTAACTTCTGTGGGCCTTCAGTTTCTTATCTCCAGGTAAGTAAGCTAGTGCCTAAATTGACAGGTTATTGTTTGTGTAGCGGAAGTAGATGGTGCCGACACACAGCAGACAGACAGTAATGGTGACTGTTGTTACTACCTGAATCATTGGAGGTAAGGACCCAACTATACTCAGTGTTTGCTTTTACTTGTTACCTTTCCGCTGTCCCTGAAGGTTAAAATTATGGTGGAGTCGTCCTTAGACTCTACAGTAAGAAAAATTTATATTTGATGTTCCACTTTTTGCCTTTTAATCACCCTGTTTTATTTCTTAAACTCTTGGCTCCTTGTATACCACTAGAATACTACCTTCCAAAATACTGCTTTCCAAAATGGTTTAACAAATATAAAGAATCTGTACCAGTGCGTCTGGCATGCCAGTGGCTTAGTGTGCCAACTTTCCCAGGTTATATCTGAATTTCACCCCATCTTTTTGGAGGCACATCTTAACGGAAACACTGAGTCTAACAGCGGTATTTTAGGAACGATGGTAGGTCCTGGTCTACCATGGCGTGGACTTTGAAGCTGGCAGATCATAGATCACTTCTCAGATATCTAGTCCAATCAAGGCAGCATGAGAGAGACTACTAAATGCACATGACTCCTACTCCTTGGTTTAACCTGTAGTTAATGGGGTGGCTAGGAGCAAAGAAGCAAAAAAAGTACTCTTTCTGTAAATTTTTTTTAGGTATTAAGTAGACTAGATGTAAAACCAGCATATATTTAAACGAAAGTAGTTACATTTTTCTTAAATTCTAAAAGGTTCACTTTTTTTTTATACAACAAACTATTTTTAGTCAATGAAATAAACCTAACTGAAGCACATTAAAACAAAATTTCCTGGAGAGTCAATGTGAAATTGTTTGTATCAGAAGAACAAAACTTGGTACAGACATTCAAATCTCCAAAACACAGCTTCCCTTTAACTGCTTCATAAACTGCGTATTTAGAAGACAATTATAGTAATGCAGATATCTAATCTTCTTACAAGCTCTTTCATCAAATCAGCTCATGCAATATATCTAATTAGCACATTACGATGAGACGGATCAATTGAAATTAAAATTGAACATATTGGTCACTCATCAACCAAGAATAAAATAAATAAAACCATGGTAAATCATTATGCTCTAGCAGTTCCCATCTCAATGGGAAATAATTTCTAGCCACACTAAACAGCTCTGTCTCTGCACCTTAATAACACCATCCTCATTCCTTTAGAGCAAATACCCAAGGAGTACACTTTAAGAAAGCCTTGCTCATTTCAATTATATAAAACTGATGAGATTACAGAGAACGCAGACAAAATGCCCTGAGGGTGGCTGGCCAATGGAAGTCCTTTCTTTCCCCTTTCTCTGTGAAAGTCAAATGTGTGATCTGAAGATCTGCCTGACGCCAAGACTCAGTAAACGAAGGCGGCTGAGCTGTCTTCACATTAGCAAAAGGGAACAGAAAAAGATAAGCATGCACCCCAAGACTATTTTCAGAAACTCCAAAATAACAGAAGCAATATGGAAATCTAATCATTTAAAAAAAATCCTACAGTATAATACGGGTATAGTCAACTGGAAATAAAACTGCAAGGATACCCGGGCTCGGTGGCTCAGCCTGTCATCCCGCGCCTTTGGGAGGCTGAGGTGAGTGGATTGCCTGAGCCCGTGGGTTCGAGACCCACCTGGGCCGCGATACCTCATCTCTACAATAAATAAAAAAATCAGCCGGGCGTGGTAGCGCATGCCTGTAATTCCGGTTGCTTGGAAGGCTGAGGCGGAAGGATCGCCGGAGCCCAGCAGGTCGAGGCTGCGGGGGCCGGGAGCGGCCACTGCACTCCAGTCTGGGTGACAGAGTGAGACTCCGACTCAAAAAAAAAACAAAACAAAACTGCAAGGATATAAACGGTTTTTGCAGAAAGTTCTCCCAATGAATGCACATGGAGATGGAATGCAGCTTGTCAGCAGTTTATTTCTGATACTAGTTAGGAAGGCAAAGGCAACAGACACGATATTTGTCTATGTTTCAGAGGGATCGCACAACAGAAGTTAAAAAATAGAGAGAGAGAGTAAAAACAAGGAGGAAGGGAGGCAGAGAGGAATGGAGGAAGGAAGACGGGCAAGAGAGGAAAAAAAGAGTCTCCAGTGAAAGTGCAAGTAGAATAGGCAGCTGCCAGGCATCAAAGTCCTGTCATCGTAATGCATTACTTATGTAGATACAGCTCTCCATGATAAATATTCTCTCTCCCACCCTTCTCCTTATTCTTCCAAGGCAGAGATGGCATCATTTGAAAGAGAATCACTTCTGCTCTAGGAAAGTGAAAAAAAATCTACTTTTCCACGTTCCATGTCTGTGAGAGGGCTTAACAGGAAGTGCTTTGAAGAAATTACAAGGCTGGGTTGGGTGGCTCAGTCTGTAATCACTTCAGGAGGTCAAGGCAAGTGGATTGCCACGGGTTTGAGACCAGCCCAGGGAACTTGGCAAAAACTCATCTCTACAAAAAATCACACACACACACACACACACACACACACACTCACACACACACACACACACACCCCTCAAAAACTAGCTGGGCACAGTAGCACACGCCTGTAGTTCTGGCTACTTGAAAAGACGAGGCAGAAGGATCACTGCAGCCCAGCAGGTCAACGCTGCACTCCAGCCTGGGCAACAGAGTAGACTCCAGTTCAATTAAAAAAAAAAAAAGAAGATATTACAAGGGCTCCTGCAGCACAAATACATGAGCCCTCTTTGTCTATAAACATTTCCATCATCTCCTTCTTGAGCTGGTGTATATGTGTGGACCAGAAGAGAATTATGCCACAGCTCTGATCCACCTATTCTGTGTCTTTACCCAAGTAACAACAACCAGCATGTGAGTATAAACAGAGAAAAATGGTGCAAAGTCAAAGAACAAATCCCCTTACACGTATAATTCTGATATATCTGTTCAGGGAAGCACATTCTATCTACTTCCTTGTTCTTTGTGAACTAGCGATATAAAATAACAAGTAATGAGGTATAAAATTACATGTAATGGCGTATCATTTTCAACCATTAAATCAGGGGAAAACACTTCAAACGATAACACTCAATGCTAATGTCCATATGGAGAAACTAATAATTTCATGCACTGCTGGTGGCACAGTAAATTATAAGCCTTGTGGGAATGTAATTTGGTAACTTCCGTTCAAAACGGTGAACGGAGCGGATAAGAAAAATCTCTCCGCTAGCTGCACAACATATAAAAGTACTGAATAAAATAAAATATTTCAACTACCTGATTAAGCCTGAAACCAACAGAGGAAAGTCTCTGAGGTTCCCCCCCCCCGCCAAAAAAGAAAGAGCTAGTCCCAAGGAAAAGACTGGATACAAGCTATAGCTAAGAGAAATGAAAGGAGGAGAAATTTTGCAGTCCCAAGAAAATCTTGCACAAAGCCACAGATGGCTGCTACCATTTGCAGAACTAAACAATACTCTACCATGGGCAAGAGGCTTCTCTTCAGCCCTGGCTGAAGGTAGAGAGAAAGTTATTTCAAGAAGTCGGAAGCCAAGGCCTGAACTGTGCTGATGGCTGGGATATTCAGACTCAAGTATCCCCGTGATTTACAGACCCTGAGTAGAAATGGAACATGATGACAGGCTCAAGACTGGTCACTGCTTAACTCCTTCGTAAGTGCAGTATCCCCCCTTATCTGCAGTTTCTCCTTCCACACTGTCAGTTACCTGCAGTCAACCATGGTTCTCAAACAGGTGAGTACTAATGTAAGATACTGGGAGGCGGGTTGGCTAAGAGATCACATTCACATCACTTTTATTACACTGTTATATTGCAAAAATTATATTTTTAAATTCTATCATTAGTTGTTCTTAATCTCTTACTGTGCCTAATTTATAAATTAAACATTATCTAGGTATACATGTATAGAAAAAAACATAGTATATATATAAGGTTTGATACTAACTATGGTTTCAGACATTCACTGGTGGTCTTGGAAGATATATCCCTTGTAGATAATGGGATACTATTGTCTGGTTCTCTAACCTGGATGGAGCATAAGAAATGCCTGTGGAAAATAGTAAGTTTTTCACCCAATAAAGATGACTATAACTGCAAGAAAGTATAAGTCAAAATTAAGAACAAGAAAACGCACACATGAGAAGCATTAGTTAACACAAACAAAAGATGTTTAAACCCCAACACTGGAGACAACAGAACAAATGAAAAGAAACTTTAAAATAAGTAGGTTTAAAATGTTCAAACTGATAAAGGGAAGAATAGAAACTATCAGGCAAGAATAAGGTTACATTTTTTAAAAAAGGCGAAAATAAAATAAATTCTAGATAAAAACCACAGTCATCAGAATAATTCAATTAACAAACTAACTTACAAGCTAGAAAGAGCTGAGAACAAAGTTAGTGAACTGGAAAATAGACTTCAGAAAACTATCTAGAACTTTATATATAAATGTTTCCCTATGTATATGGAATCTACATATATGTATATATTAATAATTAAATTTGTTTTAACAGAACAAATCTAAAATTCCTGATAGAGCTACATGCACAAAGATGTGTATTCATCATGATAATAATAATAAAAGTCAAAACTCAGAAACACTTTTACTGGTAAGAAACTATTAAATTGTCATACATTTAGTAAAACAGTATGCTTCCATTAATTATAAAGTTTGTGATGCAAATTGGAAAATGTATTTAAAATAAATCAAAACAAAAAAAGCAAGCTATAAATTTCTATATTATATATATATAGAAGAAATACCAGAAGCAAAATAACATACTAGTGGCTGTGCTAAGAAAGTGAGATTACATAATTTTATCTTTTCTGTAGCTCTGTAGTTGGGAGTTGAGTATTACTAATCATTTGCATTAGATAACACCTTTAACTGGAATCTACCAATTCTTGTGCCAGTTATAATGGGAATTTTGGAAATGGGTAAAAACTTCAGAACTCTTTTCACGAATTACAACATAAACATTTTCAATACAAAGAAATACTCTACTTTTATGCTCTATGCTCATTCACACTTTAATTGACAAAGCCACCTCAGACAAAGCAGAAGCTCCTGGGAAGAATTCTCAAATTTCTGGTCATTTGCAGAAGCTACAAAGATGGCAGAGACGTTGACAAAACTTTCCTGGCCCTAGTAAAGTGCATCAAAAAATATCTAATTCAGCTGGGCGTGCATCAAAAACTATCTAATTCAAGCCTATAATTCCAGCACTTTGGGAGGTCAGGGTAAGAGGACTGCCTGAGTCCACAAGTTCAAGACCAGCCTGAGAAATTTGGTGAAATCTCATCTCTACAATCAATCAAAAAATTAGCCGGGCGTGGTGGTGTGCGCCTGTAGTTCCAGCTACTTGGAAGGCTGAGGCGGAAGTATCGCCTGAGTCCAGCAGGTTGAGGCTGCGGTGGCCATGTGCGTGCCACTGCACTCCAGCCTGGGTGACACAGTGAGACCCCAACTCAAAAATATATACATAAATATAATTCATTAATAGTCCATTACTGGGTCCTTATAAATGGTCATCCTTTTCTTATCTATTCCTCAAAACTGTAGGACACAATATAAATAACCTTTACCTGAATTTTAAACACTATTCTTCGAAAGTGTGATTTAAATCAAATCTAAATGTCCTGTGTAATAGTAATTTCCCATTGATTCCTAACTATGCTCTAGTATCTCATGTTCTAAAGAAAACCACATTTAATTTATAAACAATCTATACTTGAAAAGCTTTCTATTGCATGCACGCACTTCAATCAACAAAAAACATCAGGGCAAATCATCACAGGAATTCATATTTAGTATGCAACATGATAATTCCTAGCACTGCATTTTAAAAATTCTTAAAGATTAAGTGTTTTTCAAGAGTTCAAAGGTTTTGGGTTTAAGAAAAAGTTCTTTCAAAAGATTTTCAAAGGAAGCTTTGAAAAGTTGTTATAGGAAGCTTCAGTGATGACCACTCGATGAGTGAAAAACCAATCCGTATATACCTGTTTTTATCATGATTTTCCGGCAAAGATCAAGTTTATTCTGATGCCCGCAAAATAGAATGTCGTTCTGCTTTCTCATCAAGACTGAGGAGTTTTACCCTGTACCCTCATGTTATGCAAGACATATCTGTCTGTAAGTTGCAGAGTCAACATTGTAGCACAGAATTTTTTATCTTTTGATGTCTCAATATGCTGGCACCGCAGTGTCAAGAAGGTTTAGACATGTTCCTAGGTGACCTGAGGCACCAAATTGGAGGCTGAGTTCACAACATCAGTTCCTTCCATCACAGTTATAAATCTCACATACAGGTCGTAACAGTTTGACCGCTCCCTCCAAAACTCATGTGAGACCTTTAAGGGGTGATTAAGTCATGAGGGCCATGCCCTAACGAATGCACTGATGCCCTTATTACAGGAGTACTGCCCTTTTTGTCTCTCTGTCTGGCACAGTCTCCTGTCCTTCCAGCTTGTCCTTCCACCATGGAACCACTTAGTCCAAAAGCCTTTGCCAGATGCCAGTGCCATCGTGATCTTGGACGTCCCAGTCTCCAGAATCATGAGACAACTGTATCTCTTTTCTTTATAAATTACCCAGTCTCTGGTATTCTGTTACAGCAGCAGAAAACAGACTAAGATAAGGCCTTTAGAAATAACATTTAGCCGGGCTCGGTGGCTCAGCCTGTAATCCCGCGCCTTTGGGAGGCTGAGGGGAGCGGATTGCCTGAGCCCACGGGTTCGAGACCCGCCTGAGCAGCAAGACCTCATCTCTACAATAAATCAAAAAATGAGCCGGGCACGGTAGCGCGCGCCTGTAATTCCGGCTATTCGGAAGGCGGAGGCGGAAGGATCGCCGGAGCCCAGCAGGTCGAGGTTGCAGTGGCCGGGAGCAGCCGCTGCACTCCAGTCTGGGTGACAGAGTGAGACTCCGACTCAAAAAAAAAAAAGAAATAACATTTAATTTCCTTTTTGTCGACTACTGAAAAAACCTGAATAAATACGATTTTCCAAAAACAAAAAACAAACAAAAAATCAGAATTATCATTTACAAGTGACCTTGTTCTTTGTGTATATATTTATTCATTTATAATTTTACCTCTCCATTTCCACAGATGGCTGGTCCTTAACACAACAGAGGGTCATTCAAAAAGATTCAGACTTTTGCAAAACTTCACTAAGAACTTGTTCTTCCAGTGATGCTACACCAACTCAGAACACCTGCCTTGGGACAATTTCCTAGCCAAGGAAGAAAACCATTCTTGTTATCTTGAATTTGCCACTCATTTATTCTTCCCAGGGCTGAGACCTTCACTGTTCTGCTTATGTCTCCTTAACTTCCACTTTTGTCCCTTTTACCACGTGATTCATCAGCCACAGAAAAACCATCCTAGCTGGATGTTGGCCATGCACTCTGAAGAGAAGGGCAGAAGTAAAGATACTTAAATAAGATGCAGAAGAGGAGAAGCTGCACCTGATGCCGGCCATTCCTGTGCCAGCTGCCTGCCTTCTTTTGTGGCCACAAACCAACTATACCTCGGGAACAGGGTTAGGATTAGATGTACCCTACATCAAAAGGGGAGGAATATACTTGGCACACCGTGTTTCTTTTAACAATTGGCTTTGGATCGATTATTTAGACATTCGTTCAATGTTTTCCTCCTAGATTTTTTTTCAAAACCACCTATGAGAAAGATAACCTTATTTGATTGCTGAATTTCAAAGAAAATAATTTTAACTCATCATTAAAAAAAATACTAAAATGAAAAAGATCTAATTTTAAAAAATGCTTTTTTAGGTGCAGATTTTTGCAGCACTCACCATCATTTGGCTGCTGGACAATGAGCTTAAACAGAGATGATGGAATTGATTCATTTTGAGTTCCCGTCACAGGCTTTCTCCAACTTCTCTGAACCTCAATTTCTCCTCCAAAAGCCACGTACCTCATAAGGAGATTTTGAAAACTAAAGGACACTGCAAAGAAGAAATCACATGGTAGGAGCTCTGACAATAGACACTCACAGTCAAAAAGATTTGTTTTTCCTTTGCTACAATTAACTTTTTTTTAAAAAAATTAACAAATAATAATTTTATATCTTTAAGGGATACATGTGATAATTTGCTATATGTCTACACTGAGGAATGTTTAAGTTAAGCTAATTAATAAATCCACCAGGTCGGGCTCAGTGGTTCAGCCTGTAATCCCAGCACTTTGGGAGGCTAAGGCGAGTGGATTGCCTGAGCCCGTGGATTTGAGACCAGCCCAGGCAACTTCATGAGACCTGGTCTCTACAATAAAATAAAATTAAAAAATTAGCTGGGCATGGTAGCGTGCACCTGCAGTTCCGGCTACTTGGAAGGCTGAGGCGGAAGGATTACTGGAGCCCAGCAGGTTGATGATGGGTGGCCATGAGCGTGCCACTCACTGCATTCCAGCCTGGGCTATAACTCCAGCTCCAAAAATAAATAAATACATATATACATACATAAATAATTCCACCACTTCATATGTTTAAGAACATTTACAATCTATCTTAGCAATTTAAAAATGTATAGTACTTTATTAACTATAGTCACCAGAAGTGCAATCAATAGACCTCTAAAATGTATTCCTACAATAACTTTTTGGTGATTATGAAGATAATGATGTTGCTGTCTAATGATTTCTAAGTATTTATTATGTACTAGTTACTGTATTTCCATTATAACATGAAGACCTTGAGGGTTGAGGAAGTTAAGTAGCTTTTGCAAGGCCACAAGCCAAGAAGCAGTTTTGGGATTTTAATCCAAATCAGTCTGACTACAGAGTCTATGTGGTTTTCCACTATATGTTTACACTTATCAGTAATTAGAGAAACATGCAGCCTCTCGATTCTGCTAATCATTTACATGTTATGATCTCAAGTGTTGAAATCAAGAGTTTAAATTTCATCTCCTCACCCACTCATCTTATTCTCAGCCTCCTTTACATGTCTGAACATGAGTATGTATAAATATGTGTGTGCCTGTGCCTGTGTGTGTGTGTGCCTGTGTGCCTGTGTGCGTGTGTGTGTGTGTGTGTGCGTGTGTGTGTGTAAAATGACATGGGGCTCACTACTTAGGTGGGTTGGCCAGGCCATTTATTTAATCTTTGGCCACCACTATTACTAAGCCAATCTTTCTAACGTACAACGGTTTTCTTTTCTACTTTCTCATTAGTAGTATACTAATAAGGTTTTCTAACTCCACAGCATCCCGGTTGTTCTGATTTATTATATATTTTCTTTATACGGTAGACCCAGAAATATTACAATACATTGAGTAGCTTCCTCTGACTAATAAAGTCTGCAAGGCTCTCTCCTTCATCTCGATACAATGCCACCTCATCAAATAGATTCCGCAATATATGCCAAGTGCTTAGTAATGGGGACAAGTTCCTCTCTAACGAGGAATACGAAATTTTACAAGCCAGCACAAAAGTCATGTGGACACTGGCAGAAAGTAGAGAAGAGGAGGGAGGGTTGAGCAAGACATCACTCAGGAAAGCACAGGGCCAGAGTCCAGCAGCAAAAAAACAGGGGAGCAGAGGGAGCAGATAATAAGGTGAACAAAACCAAAAAACAATCACCATTTTGGATGAAAGCCAAGGAAGGCATTCAGACTGGAAGCAAATGAGGAAGTGCAGCCAAAACACAGCGTGGAGAAGCAAGCGATTCCTGTAGGTCAGATGGGGAGACGGCGGGGCAGGGGGCCCACCTAGATGCAGAGGTGGCGGCGAAAGGAGGAGTGCAACTGAAAGAGACTCGGGCCAGTGAGGGAGCAGGCCGTCTGCGATGAGGAGGGGTAGAAGGGCTGAGGTCATGGTGTGCTTGAGCCACGAATGAGCACATTGTTCCAGTGCCTGGAAAGTGGCAGCTGAAGTCCTCCGCCGCCAAACAGGCTTCCTCACACTCAGCGGGGACAGACCAGAAGAAAGGCACTTCATCTGGAAGCTAACAACTCGACAGTGATGGCCCAGTTAGTTCATCCAAATGGGCCACTTGGGGGATCATGATTCTACTCTCTCGCATTCTACTCTCTAACCATACCAAAATAATTCAGTGTACACCATCCATTAGGAGTTTGGTGTTTATTAAACCTTCTGTAACTAAGGATCTTATTTCATATTGAGAATACAGCGGCATGTAAAAGACACGTACAAAAATTTATTTTGGTACCGGGACCCTGCCTAGATGGAAATGGTAATTTTAGACGTCTGCCTCAGAAATTCCCTCATTTGTCAGGGTTAAGTGATGGGAGTAACATTTGTCCTTCAGCTGCTGTGTATTTTTTTCACTTATCCTTGCTTTGAATCATGCTACTCAGCATTAAAGGCAGTCATTTTGTTTCCCTCTCTCAGCATAAATAACATAAAATCCATGCAATGATGCGTGAAGAACTCCATCACAACGTATCCCTATCACGCCAGGGAGGAAACCTCTACCTCACTCAGAATTGCAAACTCGAGGGGAAAGACCGAGACAAAAGTTTGTGAATTCTGGATTAGTGAGCAGTGATCCCTAATCTTAACAGCTGTGATTCAAATTTCAACTTTACATTTTAACACTGAAAGAACATACTTCTAAGAATTATCGAGAAGAAACTCACTCAATGTATGTCTATTGTCATTTTTTTCATGACTAGTTGACAAAACATTCCACATCTTTGCCATGGCACAAAATACCGACGGGGGTGACATTAACACAGGAGTGTCTTGCCCCAGCCTTGCTCGCTCCTTCACATTACAGTTCTCAAACTAAGTCCCACAAGTCTAAAAGCAAAACTCCACTTACCACTGACCTGAAAGCCACAGCCTCTAAAAATAAACGGTAGCAAGAATAGAGTTTGAAGGGAAAACAAACACACAGAAAGACCAATAACAAGAAAAGAAAAACATTAAAAATATAAGAAAACGTATACCAAAAAAATCAAAGAACAATTTAAAAACTGATATTCTGCAAAATGCCAAATCAACAAGTAAAAGGTAATATGTGAGTTGGTAACTACAAATTTAAGACTATATTTCAGGGTCATTTGACATTTCTCATCCTTATACTTTTAAACTTTTGTAATAACTTATGGCATTAAATATAAAAGGAAGAGCAAAAAATGTCTGAGATATGCATGTCACTCACCGAAACTAAGGAGCTAAGCTTACTCTGTTTTTATAAAATCTTGTTTTACCACAGTAATCCATTCAGGACTATCCCTTCCATTAACGTAGCACACTGCTAGACTATGATCCTAATTTAAGTTGGAATATGAAAAACTTCCTTGAAATGTACCATGCAGATACTCATATCTCAGTCAATATATTTAGATAAAATATTTTCTACAGTGACTATTTTTCTCATATGCATACAAATCTAAAATGCGCCATCTTTTCCTAGAATACTTCATTATCATAGGACCAAAATTTCCTTAGGAAATCATGAAAAAAAATTTAAGAATTAAAGAATCAAGATTTGTATTTTTCCAAACATAATAAAAAAGTTTTCTTGGCCGGGCTCGGTGGCTCAGTCTGTAATTCCATGCCTTTGGGAGGCCGAGGTGAGTGGATTGCCTGAGCCCGCGGGTTCGAGACCTGCCTGGGCAGCGAGACCTCATCTCTACAATAAATCAAAAAATCAGCTGGGTGTGGTTGCGCATGCCTGTAATTCCAGCTACTTGGAAGGCTGAGGCGGAAGGATCGCTGGAGCCCAGCAGGTCGAGGCTGCGGTGGCCGGGAGCGGCCACTGCACTCCATTCTGGGTGACCGAGTGAGACTCCAACTCAAAAAAAAAAAAAAAAAGTTTTCTTTACAGTATTTCATATTCATATAAAAATGACTGAACAAATTATAACTGTCATCTGACATACTCTCTCTTGCATCTATATGTTATAAAACACGTCATATATTGCAACATTGCATGTTAGTGCTCTAAAAGTAAAGTTCCATATACAGTAACCACTACTGTATTCAGAGTTTTTTAAATCCAGTTGGTTTTTTTTGAGTTGGAGTCTCACTCTGTCACTCAGGCTGTCACTTACGCTCCCAGCCACCGCAGCCTCGACCTGCTGGGCTCCGGCGATCCATACGCCTCGGCGTCCCAAGCAGCTGGAACTACAGGCGCACACTACCACACCCGGCTAATTTTTGATTTATTGTAGAGATGAGGTGTCGCCAAGTTGCCCAGGCAGGTCTCAAACCCGCGGGCTCAGGCAATCCACTCACCTCAGCCTCCCAAAGCACAGGATTATAGGCTGAGCCACCAAGCCCAGCCTAAAACCAGTTTTTAAGACAAAATTCCTTTTTGATTATTCATGACTTATTGCCATTAAAATAGGATACATTTTTAGTTTCTAGATTCCTAAATAAATTATAACTCTTATTTAAGATCAAGATAATGGCACAATGTGGCATGGCTTCTTACTAATCACCCCACTAAAGAAAAAGAAGGCCAGGCTCGGTGGCTCAGCCTGTAATCCCGCGCTTTGGGAGGCCGAGGTGAGTGAATTGCCTGAGCCCGCAGGTTCGAGACCCGCCTGGGCGACTTGGCGACACCTCATCTCTACAATAAAAATAAAAAAAAAATTAGCTGGGTGTGGTAGCGCGCGCCTGTAGTTCCAACTACCTGGAAGGCTGAGGGGGAAGGATCGCCAGAGTCCAGTAGGTCGAGGCTGCGGTGGCCGGGAGCGGTCACTGCACTCCAGTCTGGGCGACTGAGTGAGACTCCAACTCCAAAAAAAAAAAAAAAGAAAAAGAAAAAACCCAGGCACAGTGGCTCACGCCTGTAACCCCAACACTTTGGCAGGTCATGGAGAGAGGATTACCTGAGCCCAGGGGTTTGAGACTAGCCTGGGAAAATTACAAGACCTCATCTCTACAACTTAAAAAAAAAATAAATAGCCCAGCATGGTGGCGCATGCCTGTAGTTCCGGCTATTTGGGAGGTTGAGTCAGAAGGATCATTGAGCCCAGCAGGTCAGGGCTGTGGTGGCTGTGATCGTGCCACTGCACTCCAGCCTGGGCAACAGAGTGAGACTGACTCAAAAAAAAAGTAAATATTAAATGGTGGAACTCTATTATGGAAACCAAGGTTTGTCAGTAGCTTAAATGAAGATAAGGCTTGGCAGACTTCAATCATCACATGACCAGTGGCAGTGATCAGTACAATACTCATTTACACTTAGTTTCAGCAAACAACAGTAACATTGTTCATTGACCTTGCTAATTTGTAAATAAGTTACTGGCTGTGTAAGTGTGTTGGGATCTATTTTATAAATGTTTCAGTTTTATGGCTGTATAACTATATAAGAGGAATAAGCACAAAATACGTGAAACACCACAACTGGATTCTTTTGGGGGGGGGGTATATTGTAGGGTTAAGTCAACACCAAGGAGTCCATGACAGTTTTTTCCTTTACAAGTTGTCGGAACACTTCTCAATGTAGAAGAACTGCTCCAAGGTTTTCAAAGCAGCTTTCATTATTTCATCTGATCCTCAGAGCAGCCCGTAAGGCTCACCTCCATTTTCAAGACTAAGCAAATGTGGCACTGGTAAGGTTACCTGGTGTGACTGTAATTTAGGCTTTGGCAGAACCACAATCTAGAAACCCAAATAATAGTGCTTTTTCAATAAGAACACTCTAAGCATATCAGTAAATTTGAACTACTATTTTAAAGCTTGAAAAAGAAGGTAAAGACCATTTATAATTGCTCTTTTTCTAAAAGAAGCAGGAATAAGAGAAGAGATACACTTATAGGTATTCACAAGACAGAAAGCATCCAGGGAAACTGAAGACAAGATCCGCTGGGGCATCAGCTGAGGAAGAAACGAATCCCTGCCGGCTCCAAGTGCCAACTTCCCCGTGCACCTGCGGTTAGCCACTGGTGTCACGAGCAGGCTAAAAATGGAATGGTATTCCTACAGGGGGAAATTTAAAATGAAATATCCCAAACACTAACCACACTCAGAACTCTAGTAGGAGACTTAGAACTAGCCCTAACGAAAGCCAGCTGGCCTAGCTTGTCTTCACCATAATATGCAGTATGCTTTTCCCTGCCCATTTACTAGGGGGTCTGAGTCACCTTGAGACAGAAATTGTGTTTCATGTCAAACACTGCTGCGAGCCAACCGCAGGTCCTAGACTACATGCCAAGGTAAAAGCAGATATATCTATACTCGAAAACAAAAAGTGGCAGCAAAAGGCCCTTCTGAAGGAGTCAACACACATGTATGAACTCAATGCCTGTTGCATGTAAGGCACTGTCTGGACCAAAAGGAGAATATGGATTCTTTGCCCCTGCTACAGGTTTATAAACTTACAGGTGTTTATAATCTTAGGTTAACAAAATGATACTACCAATCTTTAAAGGCTGTGTCTAACATAAAAATAATTTTTTACGGAAAAATGGTAGTTAGGGAAATTCTGAATTTGGGAATGATGGGCAAAGTGAAGACCTAGGGTGAGCTTATGGCCATCAAGAGAAGTTCAGCTGAATTAGTCCTCACTCCACTTCTCCATTCCCTACAGTTAGAGAATCTGAAGTGCGGAGGGACCCGGGGGTGGGAGGCTGAGGGGGAAAAGGGCAATTACAAGCGACATACAAGATGAATCACGGGATGGGAGAATGGAAGGCACGAGGAAGTCCAGTGCAGAAAAAAACAGGGTAACAGCGATGACCAGGATGTGAGGCTAGGCAACTTTTAAAAACGACAGCGGGTGAGAAAAGAACACGGAGAAACGAAGTGGAGAATGCTCTGGAGGAGAGAGAAAAACTTTCTTCTGGATGTATCCAATGCGGTGTATCTGAAGAGGCTTGTCTAGTAAGAGGTGATCCCAGCACACAATCAGAAAAGGGACTCTGGAGTGTGGAAGACAGATCAGGACTAAACATCCAAATTCTGGAGTCATTCGCACATGATGACAGACAAGGACGGGCGGAGTAATCGGATCGATGGTGACAAAAGGAAAATGCAGGCTGAAAAAATTACAGAGCACGCATATATTGCAGAAATAAATTAATCCAGGAGACAGGGTCAAGAGAAGTCTGAGAGAGAGAGACAGCAATACAGCTAAAGGCGAAGAGAAAGAAAACCAGCAGGAACAAGTGCTCCGGGCTGTCGAGAGAGCGGGCAGACTGAAGACAGAGAATTTGCCCTGAACCGTGTGGTCAGGCTCTCTTACTTGCATGGGCTTCTTCTGGGGACCCAAGAGTGTGCTCATCTAGTCAGATGTTTTGCAGAAATACAATATTTTAGCTGCAGTTGGTTATAGACCTCTGCTGCTTTCTGCTCCGACTTCCCCTCCATCACTGTCTGCTGTCGTTATTGCAACGGTGAGTGAGCATTTTTCAGACTCACCCAAGGAGAATCTGGCTTGGGAATACTTTAACTGTGAGTGGTGGGAACGTGTCGACATCATTTAAAGTCACGTATGAGGAGAGTTAAGTAATTGCTACAGCTCTAGGCTAGGAATGACTTCCCGGGGTAGCTTCCATCCTTTCGTCCGTACCCCCTCGGAGTCATGACTGAGGTACGAGGATTGTATCACAACACGTTCTGTGCAGCTCAGGCTGGGGAATATGTGAGCAGTCAAGGAGAAACAAGGTTTAAATATACAGAGCTGTAAATTAGTCTGTAGGAAAATTCTTCCCATCAGCAAACAAAACATTTTACACAAAGGATTTTCTTCTCTATGCGTGGTCAAAACAGTGCTCTTCTGTCAGTAATAACCAAAAGCATATGACAATGAAATACAAAAAAAAATTTTGGATAGCAATGATAAAAAACATAATTTATCAGCCTGTCTTGTTTGTAGGATACAAATTATAGGAGCACTGCAAACAAGCCTGTGTGAGGAGGTACATGTTTTATGCAGTTCAACTATCTACACTAAACCATCTTAGGACTACTCGAGGAAAATCTGCACCATTTTTACATTCCATCTTTCAAAATTATATCACAAAATTTCCATCATACAAGGGTAATCAAACTGTACACTTATAGTAAAAAATGGATAATATACAGATGTGCACGGCAGTTCACAGAAATACTGTATTTTAAAACTGTGCAATGTTTATGCTGTTTGGCAGCTTTTAAAACGTGTAACTGCAATTTATTTTTCATTCTAATAATTTACTGAGTATTCTTTGTCTTAAGGAGTATGCCCATGTTGTGTTAGCATCATGTTACACAGGCTCTATCCCTGATAAGAGACCTTGCCTTCAAGAGCACGATGTCACCAGAACTGTGGCAACAGAACTCAGACTGCAGGGAATTAAAGAGAATTAAAACTCTTCACAAAAATAACACCATAAAAAGAATAGAAAAAGAAAGGCATGAACTGGGAGACATTTGCAAGACATTTAACTAACAAATTATTACTATCAGGGATATAAAAACAGAACTCCTATGAAACAAGAAGAGACATATAACCCAGAAGACAAACAGAAAAGTGGGTGAAAGGCCTGAAAAAGCACATCAAAGAAAACCTGAATGATCCATCATCTTCAAAAAAAAAAAAAAAAGCTCAAGCTCATCATAAATGAGGGTATGCACACATAACATCATGAATGAGGTTGGGCATGATGGCTCATGCCTGTAATCCCAGCACTTTGGGAGGCCGAGGCAATAAAAAATAAAAAATAAAAAAATTAGCCAGGCATGGTGGCACGTGCCTGTAGTTCCAGCTCCTTGGAAGTTTGAGGCAGACGGATCGCCTGAGTCCAGCAAGTTGAGGCTGTGGTAGCCGTGACTGTGTCCCTGGAATCCAGCCTGGGCAACAGAATGAGACCCTGACTGACTGAAAACAAATAATAATAATAATGATATCATTATCCATACCGTGCAGATTGGCAAAACACTTACTGTTGAGGGTACAGAGCAACGGGAACTTTCCCTGGTTGCAAGGGCAAATATAAATTGGTACAAATACTTTGGGAAACAATTTGGCAATACCAAGCCAAGTTACAGATCCACAGCCTAGTGAAGCAGCAATACCCTTCCCAGATTTAAAAAAAATTTTGAAAAAATTCCTGTATCTGTGCATATTCTATAATTGAAACAGCAAATATCAACAACAGAAATAATCCAAATGTTTTTCAATGTCTAAGTAAACTGAGGTGTGCTCATATGATGAACTACAAAATAGCAACAACAATGGACAAACTGCTGTATCTTACTTCAATATGAATGAACCTCAAAAACTTAACTTTGAATACAAAATCTTCCCATAAAAAGAATATACAAAGTCTGTTTTCATTTGTATAAAGGCGAAATCAGGTAAAACTAAGCAATACTGCCTGGGGAGACATACATTTGTAATGAAACTGTAGTAATAGATGCTTCAGTGAAACTCATGATAGTGTTTCACTCTGAACCAGGGAGTGCACAAGGTGTTTTGGGTGGGCACCACCGTGACCTTCCGAGGTACTGATACTGTTCCATGAATATTTCTTATGCCTAGTGGTGGGTATGTAAGTTTTCACTATACTACTGTTTTAAAAACTCTAACCATATGTTTATACTCTTGTATGCACGCAGTTTCACAAAATAAAATTTGTAAAAAGGATTACAGAGAGGCAATAAAAGTTCCCTCATCTTTAATAAATTATGACTCAAGAATAAGGTGATGGTACAAATAACTGACAAGCCACAAACATCTCCCTGCTCGAGGTCAAAATACAGTTAAGAACTACAAATAACCTTGTTTTAATCTATTCTTAATAGAACTCTAAATTATCCCTAGGTGATATATGAATACCTAACATGCCATTTTTATAGTTGTGCATTCCTAAGGCATCAAAAATTCTTGTGCTGTATCTTCCACTGTCTCGATGCTGCCTTTTTTAGAGAGTAGGCTCTAAACCTCTTAGGCTGCCTACAGTCAGCCAAAGAGTTATCAAATCCAGGGGCTAGTAACAGGTGTACATCAAATATAATTCTTAGCCCTAAAAAGATGAAAGCATACTTGGAAATACAATGCCATACAACTGCCAACTATGGCACCACCAGCCGCAAAGGAAACGCTGGGCAGCTCAGAATATAGTAGTTTCAGGACACATATAAAAAGGAGGTTGTAGAAACTTTTTTATCTACCTAAAGTCTTGCTAGTACAACTTTTTTCTCCAGTCTGGAAGCAGCAAGTGCAACTGTGTATGGGAGAAAACAGATTCACATTTCTGGAGTCAGAAGTCTGGGCAGTCTCGATTATTTCACTTACAAGTTTGTGAATAATAGCATTCACAAGGTAACTGGGTATTTGAACACTGACTAGATAAATGATGATATAGAGAAATTACTAGGCCTATATATTATGGTTATGTTAAAAAAATAAGTCCCTACTTATACAAACTGAAAGGTCTGCATATGAAATCATGTCAGGATTTTGCTTCAAAATAAGGGAAGAGAAAATGAGTGGGAATAGAGATAAAGCAAAACTGGTCCTAAATCACGAATGGTTGTCGTGTGATGAGCACATGGGGATTATTAACTGTCCTACCCATCTTTTAAAAATCTGTTTACAAATCCTCACAATGAAAAGATACACACACACACGCGCGCACGCACACACACAGATCCCTTATATTTGTTTCCTCTAGGCTAATATTTTCAAATTACATTTCCTTCTAGATTTGCTTTTTCCTTGTCCTTCCACCATGACCCCTTCCCTTTGTCCAATCCCTTCTCCACACTCGAGCCAGAGTAATTTGTTTTCTCAAGGCAAAATGTTGTTTCAATGACTTTCAATGACTCCGCATTGCCAGCAGAATCAAGGCCCAAACTCCTTGTAATGGACTAAGGGCTGGAATTCCTAACTCACCTCTCCAGGGATCTCCTGCTTCTCAAAGCGCTATGCTCTCGTGGCCATGGTTTCCACAGCCTTGGCACACACTTGGGTTGGTCCCTTCTTTACCTGGCTGACTCCTAATTACCCCTGGATCTCACCGGAGGCCTCACTGTTCCTTAAAAACTTTCCTGACAAACAGCCCGCCTGTCACTCCTCTGTGGTGCCCCGCCCCTGCACACGCCCCTGAAGCAGCACCTGTCAAAGCTGCAAGACAAGGGTTTGTTCCTTACCGGTCTACCTGAGGCTGCAATTCCTGACTTAAAAAAGTGACAGGTTCACCTCTGCATTGGCAGGAGCTGGAGCAGTGCCTGTTGCATCTAGAAAACCCTTCGTGAATATTACACAACTCGGGAATGGTCTTACTCTCTCGTACTGTCAGCCTCTTCATCAAGAAAAGAAGAACTAGTCAAATTCTGGTATAGATGAGCTAACTGTAACCATTTTAATAACAGTAATGGGAGGGAGGAGAGGAGGAGAACTAATAGATATTAGTACTTCCTTTCTGCCAGTTATAGTTCTAAGCACACTCTATTTATATTATTCATTTTGTCAGAAAATCCAAGATAACTGTTAAAAATACAGACTCCTGGGACACATTCCTGAAATGCTGAATCAGAATCTCTTGGGGAAGGGCCCAGGAATCTATTTTTAATGGGTGCCCTCATGCATTTCTGATCTTATATCAACTTTCGGAGTAACTACCTTAGCAACACAGAGCAAAGAAAAGTTTTATATACCATGTACAACTTTCAATTTGAAGTTCATTATTACAAAATACATGTCATTTTATGATGCTGTATAAATACGCCAATAATCCTAGCGATGCCTGTATGACCTTGGGGAATCCATGGGCCCAGGGCCATCCAATAGAAATTTCTGGGATGACAGAAAAGTTCTATACTTGTGTGATCAAACACAGTAACCACTGGTCACATGAGCACCTGAAATGTTGCTGGTGGAGTGAGGAACTAAATCTTTGATTTATTTAATTTCCATTATTATTTAAATAGTACCACGTGGCTAGTAGCACAGGTCTAAAAACTATCTGTAATATAAAATCCCTGCTGGCTCTAAAAGCTGACAGTTCTAGATTACGAAAGTGATCTTCAAAACTGTATTCCGGATAGTATTTAAAACAAATATCTGAGAGCACCTACTATGCATCAAGCACTCAGGCTTCATCAGAGAACAAAACCGAACAAAATCCTTGTCCTCATGGCTTACGGTCTTGCAGAAAGAGAAAAGACAATACAAGCAAATAAAATAAATAAATAAAACATAACATGGCGGTAAAATAATAAAGCTCTGGAAAAACAGAGCAGATGAAGAAAGAAGAACACTGATGAGAGTCAGCAGTACTGAGACATGAAGTGCTAAAAGAGGCCATGAGGAGAAGCTGGCATCTGAGAAAGGCCTAGAAACAAGAACTGAACCCATAAATACTGGGTAAAAAGAGTGCAACGGAGACAGTGAACAGCTACTGCACCGGTCCTAATGTGGGAATGGACCTGAGAAACAGCAAAGAGTCCAAGGAGCGATGGCAGGGGTGAGAGAAAATGGAATCGCAGAGGTCACAACAGAAGTGGGGGCGGGAGGAACAGAGGATCATGGGTAATTTGGGACTTGAAGGCCACTGTGAGATCTTTGGCCTTTACTCAGAGGAGCCATTGTGAAAGAGTAACATGTCCAATCTCGCATTTCTATATCACCCCCTTGGTTTCCCTCTTGAAATCACTCTATCAAGATGCCAGGGCAGACGCAGGGAGGAGACTCAAGGTTATACTGCTGAATTGCTGGTGAGGAATGACAGCAGTTTGGTCTTCAGTGTAGCCGTGAAAATGGTGAGAAGTGACTCAATTCTGGATATATTTTAAAGGTAGAACTAACAGTCATGCGTGTAATAGAAGAATATGGTATTAAGAGAAGAAAGGTCAGGATTGATCTCCAAGTTGTGGCCTTAGCAACTGGAAGAATGGGATGGCCATCAACTGAAACAGTGAAAGCCATGGATGGAACAGGTTTAGAGGGAAATATAAAGAGCTGAGTTTTTGAGATGTCTATTGTACAACCATTTTTATCACCCCTGCCATCACTCCTTGGACTCTGGAGATGCATCATGCAGATGTAAAAATAAATCAGAGAAATAGCCTGAGCTGGACACATAAATTAGAAAACTAGTGGCACACAGAAAATACTTACCAGAAACTGGATAAGATCATGAAGGCAGTGAGCATAAACAGAGAATAAGAGGACGAAGACCATTAAGAGTTCAAACAAGACTAAGCTATGGTGTGACCATGTGCTCTCTGAGCTATGGCCAGGCCATATTTTCTTACACTTCGGCCCCCTTCCCTCCCTTGGGAAGGTGAATCTCCTCTTTCTCTCTCGCTCTCTAATTTGCTTTCTAAATAAACTATATTTTCTAATCTAAAAAAAAAAGAGTTAAAAAAAAGTTAAGAACTCAGAAGAGGATAAATTAACAAAGAATCATAAAGGAAATATCCAGCATGGAAGGAAAAATATCAAGACACTATGGTGTCCTGGAAGCCAAGTGAAGAAAGCATTTTAAGGAGAAGGGAGTGATCAATTGTGTCAATTACTATTGAGAAATTAAGTAATGTAAGAATATAAAACTGACCACTGAATTAAGCAACATGAAGGTCAATGGTGATCTTACGAAAGCAGTTACAGCAGAGAGGTAGAGGCAAGGCTTAATTGAAATGGGTTCGAGGGAAAACGGAAAGAAAGGGAGAGAGATGGAGTAAGGAGCAAAGACAATTTCTGCAAAGAACTGGACTTACAGGGAGAGCACCATAAGGAAAGCATAAAAAAGAAGCTGGTTCTAGTAAGCAATGGCAAGGGTAATAGAAAATGGAATCACAGAGGGTCAGGAAGGAAACGGGTGGGGGAAAGGGAAAAAACTGACCACAGGATTAAGCAACGTGAAGGTCAATGGTGAGCTCACAAAAGCAGTTACAGTGGAGAGGGAGATGCAAAGCTTGACTGAAACGGCTTCAAGAGAAAATGGAAAGCAAATATGGGAAAACAAGGGAAGGGAAAACAAAGCCATACAAGGGTTTTTGTTTGTCTTTATTATTTTTTAAGAAGAGAACAATGACAGCTGGTTTGTATGCTGATAATAAAGATCCAATAAAGAGAAAAATCAATGATACAGGACAGGATTCAGTAAACTCTGGTCGATGAACTAAATCTGGCTGGCTACCTGGTTTGTAGAGCCTATGAGCAAGGAATGATTTCTACGTTTCTGAATGGTAAAACAGAAAAATAAAAAGAATAATAATATATGAAATTATTATGTTTAATCACATAATATTGTTTTAAAATATAAATACTGTTTTTATAACATATGAAATGATGTCAAAAACAAGTTTCAGTGTCCACAAATAAAGCTTTATCATTTATGCACTGTTTATGACTGCTTTTGCATAACAGCAGAGCCAAGTTGTGACAGAGATTATAGGTGACATTCTAAATGAGTCCCACCGCTGCACAGTGCAAAAGGAATCACAGTGACAGTTCTGTCAAGTGACAGCATATCATATTACCATGACCCTATTTTCCTTACTACCAATGCATATATCAAAAGAAGAAAGAAGATAAATGAACTTCAAGTCATGCTATGAAGGCACAGTGGAATGTGGATTATTTTGCTACTCAAACAGATAGCAAAGTATTTTGTTTATTATGCAGTGACACTATAGCTATGGCAAAAGAATACAATGTATTTCAACATCACTAACATAAGCACCCGCTAAAATATTCCCAACTGGAAGAAAAGCGATGGTTAAAAAAATAGAAAATTTAAAAAATATCCCATTATAACAGAACTACTTTCTTCACAAATGTAAAAATAATAATGAGGATGCAATCAAAGTAACTTTTCAAATGGCACATTTGTTAGACAAGCAAAGAAAGCTATTTATCAATAGTAAGTTAATTAAATTATGTTACACTGCATCAGTCAAAGATGTTTATAAAGAAAATAAACTTGTTAAGACTATTAGGCTTTTGGTGAAAACACTGCTCAGAGAGTTGAGAAATTTGGGAGCCGCATTAATATTCAATTTGAAAACAAGGCAAATGATTTCTAATTGTTTTCCTTGGCTCTTTACATGTCAACAGATAAAAAGATACTGCTTCTTTGTTGTTTGAGAAGTCAATGCTCAGTTTGAAATTACTGGAAAATTAGTCCCTATGAATGAATAGTCTTTGTGGAATAACTACGGCAAAGATTAAAGACATTTAATTGAATTAAAGTTAAATTAAGTTAAAGATTAAAGAACATTAATTAAAGTTTAAAGGTTTAAAGAGTCCTGGAGTGAAATCTGCTAAGATGTGTTACAGGCGAGGGTGGCAAAAATGTGTAAAATAGAAAAAGGCAAATTTACAAAGCTAGTGAAAATTTAAGGTGTTTAAAGGTTATGATTACTCATTGTATTATTTAGTCAGCAGGTACTTTATGAAAAATATTCACATCTGTCATCTGTTATTGAACCAAAAGCATCACTGGTAAAATTCATTTGCTTTCACGGACTTAACCATCATTAATTCTGTGAATTTTGCCAGAAACAGAAGTTGAATGTCTGATGTGCCTTACCACATAGTAATTTGATGAGTTAGCAGTGGTAAAGTTTTAGTGTCATTTTTTTGAGCTCATGTTGAAGTTATTCTGAACGAGAAGACTTTCCTTCAACCATCTAATGGCTTGGGAAATTAGCTTTTGTGGCCAGTCTTTATGATGTATATTAGTTAATTCAACCTAGAATCACAAGAAGCTACAGAAATTATATGCAAAAGCTATCTTCCTGTAAAATCATTTTGAAAACTAATGCTTGAACCCACAAGACTCGAATGTCAAGCTACTTTTTCAACTTCTCATACTGTCAAAAGTTACAAGAGCCAGGCGGGGTGCAGTCCCAGCTATTCAGGAGGTTAAGGTTAGAGGATCACTTGTGCCCAGGAGTTCAAAGTCTCCAAATAAATAAACGAACAAGACAAGAAGCAAGATCTCCAGTCCTACATCAATTTGCCATAGACACATTTTCTGAGCTCAATTTACAATTTCAACACCCCAACAGCAGTTTTGGACCTTGATGTAATACCCAGAAATTTCCATATATCAACATCCACTTAAGTCTGTCACAACTGTTTCTATTTATATAAAATGTCCAGAAACAGCAAAACTATAGAAACAGAAAGTAAACTGGTTTCTTAGGATGGGGGTGGGAGACCAAGGGTGAGACTGGAGAATGACTGCTAATAAGATCGGGGTTTTCTCTTAGGGGGAATAAAAATGTTTCAGAATTGGACAGTGGTAATTAATGGTCTCACATCTTGTGAATTTACCAAATAATAATGAATGATACAATTAAATATGTGAATTACATGGTATGTAAAATATATTTCATAAAATGTTAAAGTCCACCTAACTGTGCAATTGAGGAGCTACTACCCAACCTTCAATTAGAAGTAATTAATTATACAACACAGTGAAATTCTAAAAGGCAGATATCAACAGAAGAATCGAACAGAATCCTATTTAAAAACTTCTACATCATGAACATACATACATGCCAGTGGACTGATATCTGTATCTGGCAATATGTATCCATGTGAAAAGATGTTTTAAAGATAAAATGTGTAGGCCGGGTTCGGTGGCTTAACCTGTCATACCAGCACTTTGGGAGGCCAAGGTGAGAGGACTGCCTGGGCCCACGGGTTCGAGACCAGCCCAGGCAACTTGGTGAGACTGCATCTCTACAAAAAGTCAAAAATTAGCTGGACGTGGTAGCGCACACCTGCAGTTCTGGCGACTTGGAAGGCTGAGGTGGAAGGATTGCTGGAGCCCAGCAAGCAGACACTGGGGTGGCCATGAGCATACCACTGCATTCCAGCCTGGGCAATGTAGTGAGACTCCGACTCAAAAAAAAAGAATAAAATGTGTAAAATCTCAATACAGATTATGACTCATGAGTATTTGCAATCAATTTTGATAGGGGACACTAATTTTGAACCCTAATCAAGCAAAACTGTTATCTCAAAAGAAAGAATTCTACGATTCATATGAGCAAATCTGTGTTACCAATTTAAAAATACTTTATTATTATAAAATACTAATATCATATTTTCAATTTTGTCAATAAAAATATGTGGAAATTTGCTTTTTCTCTTGTAATATAAAAGTACCTACATAATATTCTTCATTTTGCCCCTTACCCTGTGAAACCGAAATATTTACTATCTAGCCCTTTACAGAAAATGTTTTCTAGCCTTTGATGTAGGACAAGAAAGGTTAATGTTATAAAAATTATTTGAATCAACACAGAAAGAAAGCTATTGCACCAATGATTGGTTTAATTCGAACTTTTAAATCATGCATTTGAAATGATTAGGCACAACTGCTAGCATGGAGATAGGACATACAATAATCCAAAGGCCTGGAAGTCCCAGATCAAGGCACCAGGAGATTCTCTGTTTGGCGAAGGCCTGCTCCTCGTAACAGATGCCTCGGAGATGTCCTCACATGGCAGAAGGGGCAGATAAGCTCCCTAAAGCCTCTTTTATAAGGGTACGAATCCCATTCATGAGGGAGAAGCTCTGATGACCTAACCCCCTGTTAAAGGCCCAACCCATCTCTTAACACCATTGCATTAGTTACTGAGTTTTGACATGTGAATCTGGGGAGAACACATTCAGATCCCAGAAGTACTTATTTTCCAAACATCAAAAAGTTACTTAATGTAATATACACATGGTAACAATACTGATTATTAATATTGTATCACTCTGCTCCCTATTTTTATATAAAAACAGAACATGACAGATAAAGAATACAATTCCCTGCTATTCCTTTCTTCCTTCCCAGAATTAGACACTCATAAATCTGATTTTTTTAATACTATACTGTACACATATCTCTGAACAATGTATTGTGGCTTTATGTGTCCTTTAAAATTGCACTGCATTGAAATGGCTTAAGTTCTGAAATTTGATTGTCTTTACTTAATACTGTATTTTCAATGGGCACGTATACATATATATTCATGATACTAAACACATATTAAGTAAATAAGTTCATATGCAGCTAAATACTGACTTCATCATATGAACACTCTGCAATGTGCAAAGGTTTCATATACACCAACTGCTATGGTCTAAATGTTCCCCAAAACTGAAATGACAGTGTGACAGTATTAAAAGGTAGGGCCTTTAGGAAGTAATTATGCTATGAGGGCAGAGTACTTATGAATGGGATTAGCCACCTTATAAAAAGGGTTGAAAAGAGCTGCATTTCTGCCCTTCTGTCTTGTCTGCTATGAGGGGACACAGTGTCCATCCCCTCCAGAGGTCACAGCAGGCAAGGCACCAGCATGGAAGCAAAAGGCAAAGCCCTCACCAGACACCAAAGACCAGAGTCTTGACTTGGACTTCTCAGTCTCCGGGAGGCCTCCAGAACCAGGAAAAACAAATTTCTGTTCGTTATAAATTACCCGGTCCAGGTATGTTGCTAGAGCAGTAAAAATAGACTAAGGTACCAACCCATTTTCTAAGAGCCATACAGTTACTAATCAGATGACTCCAAGGTCCTTTCCATCAGTGAGAAATTAGGACATGAATCCACCAACCCATCACTCAGGCTCTACATTTGTATTTGTCCTGACCATATTTCACCTACAACCTTAATCTTCTCATTTTTATGTCCTTCTCTGTAGACCAAATAGACTAATCAGAGCTCAAGCCCCACCTTAGTTACCACGAAAACCAAATAATCACCAGAATTTCACTGCCTCTACGTCACAAAACATAAAGACTTTTAAAACCTGTGGCTCTAAATCTTTTTGTGCTAAGGTTTCAAAAACTCAATACATGTACTAGACCTACTCATAAGGGAAAGTCAATTTTCCGTAAGATTTCAGGGCATATATAATTCTTCTGAAGATAATCTGTGAACTAATAGACTCCCAAATTCAGAACCTGTGTGTTTAAGAGAGAGAGAGAGAGAGAGAGAGAGAGAGAGAGAGAGAGTGGGTGAGTGAGAAGTGTGTGTGTGTGTGTGTGTGTGTGTGTGTGTATGAACACGCATGTACATGTAGGGGGAGAGGGGGCTAAAAGAAAACATATAGAAAGCTTTCCTCTAAAACAAAACATTCTATAAAGTGATCTTTTTTGCCATGACAGCCATATCTGCTTCTTCCCTTTCTCACCCTTCCACAAAGCAACTGCAAACCTGCTCGCCAAGGAAAGATGAATGACTTTTCTTTAGGGCTCTTCAATCTTATTCACAGGTAACGTGAATAATGCAAATCCACTACTATTCTTCTCACTAGGAACTGAGTAAATTACTTTCGCATACCATAAAGTCATCAACTTTTGACATTTTTTCCTCTATAAATTTATCAGTGACATACCAAAGATGACTCAGGAAACAATCATTTGCATAACATATAGAAACTAAAAGCCTTTAAAGGGTATTTATGTAGGTAAAGCAACTGTTTACGTTGCTTTCAAGTGGGATCTAGCATAACAGTATCTATAAATATATCATTAATGATAACTAATCTATGAGAAGACAATGACCATAAATTATGATACAAAATGTGATATTTACACAATATGCAATAAAGGAACACATTTTTGGAGGCCGGGGGTGGAGGTTAGACTATGGAATTCTCCCACATGGGTACCAATGACCACATTTTTGCTATAGAAAATATCAAATTATCTACAAAGTGAGATAAATACTGAAAAAGTATCTTGTATTAGCTTATAACATATCTATTTTTTCAATAAAATAAGTCTTTTGTGTTAAAATGTTAAATTGTTGAGATCCAAAACTTAATTTCCTCTCACATTTTACAGAGGAGCTTTTTCCAAATACTGAATTCACTTTGAAATGAGCTGATTCATAACAGGAAAATTACTATAGGGGAAAATATAGTTAAATAGCCTGTAAATGATTTAAATGAGATATTACAAATATAAGCCGGGCTCAGTGGCTCAGCCTGTAATCCCGCCCTTTGGAGGCTGAGGTGAGTGGACTGCCTGAACCCGCGGGTTTGAGACCCACCTGGGCAACTTGGCGAGACCTCATCTCTACAATAAATCGAAAAACAGCCAGGCATGGTAGCGCATGCCTGTAATTCCGGCTACGCAGAAGGCTGAGGCGGAAGGATCGCTGGAGCCCAGCAGGTGGAGGTTGCGGTGGCCAGGAGCGGCCACTGCACCCCAGTCTGGGCGACAGAGTGAGACTCCAACTCAAAAACAAAACAAAACAATATAATATAATATAATGAATATCCTAAACATAAAATAAAGCCCAATAAAGTCCAATTTTTAATTACTTTAATTTTTGCCCAAATTTTTAGAAACATTTTAAAGACCTAAGTACTCCTCGGCACTATCCAGTGTCTGTGAGTGCTCACATTATCTGATTTGAAAATATTTTAAATTTAGTAAATACTACTGCTCCTTAAATTATATGTATTCAGTGGTATTATATGGAGAGAAAACTGAGAAACCAGTCATGAAGCAAATGTCCAGCGTTTATATAGTTTTAAAATCTAGGCAATACACACATGGGACAAATCTATTTTTAAAGATAAATAATGGGTAACCTCTTTCAGGTTCCCTCCCATGATGGGAGATTTTCTGTCTTCTTAATAAATCCTACTTTTTTTAAAAAAAGGATAAATATCTGAGGTTTTCTCATAAACTAAAAAAAAAATTGCATTGACATTTTATTACCTCTAATTGGAACATTACTGGTTTTATGATCAATATGGAGTACAATTACTGTATAGGAAACTCTTCAGGACTCTATGAAATAAAACAAATCAAAGTACAGTGTAGAGGAAGCACAACTCAGCTATTCAGCATATAAATCAACAAAGCGTATATTTGTTAAAATTGTTACTCTGTCACTGTACTCTAAAAACAAAGAAGAGGACAGCCACAACAAAAATAAAACAGCCACTGTATGGTTAAACCATGACCCAGGCCTTTTCATGAAAGGCTGAGGAAGTGGAGCTTGCACCAGAAGAGAACACTGTTATAAAAACAAGAATTCGAAGAGAGAGAAGAATACGTGTAATTAAATAGGAATTAACCGAGGAAGCAAGTAATGGCTCTCCAAAACACTTCAACAAAGTAAGGACAAGCAGTAAATGCAATTACCAAAAACTTGCAATCACATCCTCTCAGGACTGAAGGTTGGCCAGTAAGACCTTTGTTATCTGTGGGGGGGGGGCGGTTCCTATTTGTTTTAAATAATAATGAAGCCAGACGGGTGGGGAAAGACTAAAAGTGGCAAACTGCCAAAAATTAAGAAGCAGAGGACGGTCAACTTTTTTGATAAATCGATTCTGACATTTAATCAGTAAAATAACAGCGATGGGCTTCTTTTCAAAAAGCATGTCCATCTTTTTCAGTCAGTGAATTTTCACGTGATGTCTTTTAAAAACAAACAAAAAGTCCATCCCAGACAGGTAAAATGTGAGAGGAAATCAAGTTGAACAGAGGTTAAGCCAGGCTGCTTGACAGATGAAGACGACAAGCTGTGCACGGGTCATAAAGCTTGGGGCCTCTCAGGCAGCGAGTTCTGCCACCCCAGAGGCAGCGCACTCTCGACTCCTCTTCCAGGCAAAGGTCCAGGAAGCGAAGGGCACAAGCGGCACCCTGTCCACGGCTTGTGCGCCAGGGCAAACCTCTGTCCTCTTCGACGACGGAGGCTGCCTCCTCGTCCATGCTCACCGGGCACCCCACCTGTGGAGCTCTGCGCTGTGCCAAGGTCTCTGTTCTGCACACACTTGCTCCCACCACTCGGCTCTCCTTCTTCCACCGGAACTTGCACCCACCTGAGCCGCCCTCTCCAATCACGGTCACCTGCACACCCTCGCTCTGCTTCCACGTGGATGTGGACTTGCTCACCTCGAGAGCTGCTCCTGCCCTCCCTCCTCCGACCCTCCTCAGGCAGCCACTACCACTCTTCAGACAATGACCAAGTTCCAACGATTTCTGCTCCCGTAAACCCAACTTTCTCTGCCTAGAACCGTTTAAGCCAACAACCAGCATCACACTTGGTCATACGCGTTACCTAATATTTGCCTGAACAGGTTACTTTTCGCCTACGGAAGTTCTAAATTTCCCAAGAAAATGGATCCTGGACTACTCCATACGGATACATCATCTCTTCCCACAGCGATCAGCATGGCACTAAGCAGGTACTTTGTGCCCAGAAGATGCTTTTAATCAAAGAGAAATAATCCAGCTCCCTCTCCCCTTTGACTCCCTTAAACCAACTGTATACTAGAAAACAGATCTGCTATGGCTTGACTACAGTGGGAAAAAAAAGGTTCAGCAACTTACCCATGACCAATTAAACACGTGATTCCATCGTTTTTTTCAGGAGAGGTGATGAGAGTACTAGTAATTTTTCGTCTTGTCTCAGCTAGAGTCTTATGACTAGACGCAGGCACTTTATGATACGACTGTGCAGGGTTAAGGGAAGTTTATGGCTTCAGATCAGCATGCCATCAAGCAGCCTGTAGGGAGACTGCCTGCTTGACCTTGGCCCCATTAGCAGCCTGAGCAAATCGACAGGGCTCTGTCCAACCCATCAAGATTGTAACAGGCCAAAAAGATATTAGAACAGAGCAGTTGAAAAGTTCCAGTGATTTTTCAGCATCTTAAATTTACTAATATAAAACATTTTGCTACCACTAATAATTGTGGAAGCAATGTATCAGAATTGGCTTCACTATTTTTAAAGATCTTTTTTCGGAACTTAGTGAGCCTAAGCTCCTTAGGTCTATGTGTAATTTATTTCAACGCTTTGTTTTAATAACGGCTGTAACTGAAATGAAGACACCTCACAAAGACACAGAGAGGCAAAAGTATGCACTGTTTCTGCACTTCCTACAGCATGACACTCACGGTGTCTCATCTATCAATTACGCAAAGACTGCTGCTGAAATTCACATAGTAGATTTGCACCTTCCCTGTCAATCAACTATTCTTGCAACTAATCAGAAAATGCTAATTTTTTACATTTTTGAATAAACAGGTTGAAAACTCTCCAAAGCTCTTCATTTGGATGATTTTTTAAGCAAGATAAAAGACTCCATTTCCATTTTTTAAAGTTTATAGATATTCTAAATGATTTTTAAAGAGAAAAGCATGACTGAACAGTTTTTTTCAAAAATCCTGAAAACAAACAAGCAAAAGAATCTCAAAGAATTAGGGGAAAAATTATTATCATTTCAGTTTTTCTTTCCAAGCATTCATTCTAATCTCTCCCTTCATCTTTAGGATGAAGACATAATGACAAAAAAAAAAAAAAAACAAAGACATTTAAAAACAAAGAACAACAAAAGGTAAGTCCAAGGGTTATCTATTTTCATTTATTCAAACTACCCCTGATACACATGAACTAAACTTGAAATGACCACACACACGTACACACACATACACACTTGTTTTTCCTGGAGTCAGGGTCTCACTCAGTTGCCCAGGCTAGAGTGCAATAGCTACGGCTTACTGCAGCTTCAGCCTCCTGGGCTCAGGTGATCCTTCCATGTCAGTCTCCTGAGTAGATGGGACCACAGTTGTGTGCCACCAATATCCAACTAATTTTTTGAATTTTTTTCTGGAAGAGACAAGGTCTTGCTATGTTGCCTAGGCTGGTGATCCTCCCACCTCAGTTTCCCAAAGGGCTGGGATGACAGGTTGAGCCATTGTGCCCAGCTTTAGATTTTTTAAAAATAAAGATCAGCAAATATTCTTCTCATGACACACACAAAAATAACCCTGAGAACTTGAAAGACAGACAGCATGTATATGTGTATAGATGTGTGCGTACATATTCTTTAATGTGTACCTACACATTAAAGAATGTGTGTGTGTGTGTGTGTGTGTGTGTGTGTGTGTGTGTGTGTGTGTGTATGGTGCTTTATGCTAAAATTGTATGTGTATATCGCTCTCTCTCTGTGTGTATACATGTACACATACATACTAGATAACTTAAGTGTAAAGCACCAACACATATAGATGCACAGAATCTTTAATTTTAGGAGCTCAATACTTTCCAAATGTTTGTCTTAAAAAAAAAAAACAAAAAACAGGATTTACTGAGAGGACAGAAAAGCTCAGTGGGAGGAACCCGAAGGGGTTACCCTATGCTTATCTTACAATAATCTTGAGGAGGAAAAAAAAAAACACTGAAGTTGGGGGTAAAACTAGTTAAAAGCAGAATTAAAATGAGAGCTCCTGGGATTGCACGTACTGTTTCCCACCAAGAGCATATCTGGTAGGAGAATGAAAGTCACTTTTCCCACTAAGATCACATATTCATATAAAAAAGGTGCATGACAATTTGCCCACATCAAAGTCACTTCTGATTTTACCCAACAGCTCTACTTAAGACAGACATAAGCTAACAATAAACGAAACTCTAAAATTAGGAAAAATGGCTTACAAGCCATTGTTCCATTTTTCCTGCTGCTTTAAATTGTTAAGCAACCCCAAAGGTGCAATGATTCAGCTTGCTACATACAACTCAGAGCTAATAAGCTTCATGAACACTGAGTATGGCTAATACTCATGTGAGGAAATAAAGTAAGAATCAACACCACAAAAAGGGAAACAATCTGCTGGATAGCCTATAATTAGCTTCTGCGTCTTACAGTAGAGAATACTATTGAGGCAAATGGCTTAGAAAGACTTAAAAAGGGATTAGTCATTCACATGAATGAATAAGCCCAGAATTTAGTTACCTGAGCTGGGGGGAAAAAGGGAAGAGGGGCACAAACCATGGAAGCAATATACTTCTTCTGTTTCAGATTCTCAACCAAGAAGAAACCTGAGTACAACACATATGCTTCCGGAAATGTAAACAGTTACCTGTTCTAGAAGACACTAACCAAAGGATAAAATCACCCACATGAACTAGAATATCATATACAATAAAATCTATCTGTGGGCCAATTTAATAAAGATGAACCGGGATGGTTAATTCTAAGATGTCATTAGACATAATACTATTTCTGTACAGAATATGGCTACACTAGAAAAACATTTGCTATATCAACTCCCTTTATTCAAACACATATTCTTAAATTTTTCAAATATTTCAACCAACTCTGAAGCTGAAATTTTGGTATACTGTGATGGACATGCAATTATACTACAAAGAATAATGTTAAGCATTGTTAAAACAATTAGAAGCTGACTCTAACCTTGACATATTTCAATCACAATGAAATTATCTAAAATATTTAATCTTTAAAAAGAATGGCTTTTTTATAAACTTCTCTTAAAAATAAGTGAGTCTGCATTATTAAATTATTTAAAGATAAAGCACAAAAAAAACACAACACTAAAGTATTAAACAATATAATGAGTTGGAAATATTTAATTAAATGATTGACAAAACATGAAATTTAAAAAAAAATTAAAATTCAGGCTCAAAATCTGTATTCATAACATACTTGAATTTTGTCTTAAGTAGTTTGGTGGTTTAAAAATGGGTGGCATCAAATCCTTTGACACCTGCCCCCAAAAGTTGGGGGTCAATATTCCTTCCCCTCCAAATGGGATTTCTGAAGTCAGGGCAGAAAAGTCCATGCAGCTTCGACCCGGCTCCCTTGGGATGCTGGCTCTGGGGGAAGCCAGCATGCAAGTAAGAAGCCCAGAGACTGCCATGCGGGTGAGGCCACATGTGGGCACTCCAGTAGACAGCCACAGCTGAGTCCCCGACAACAGCCAGTATTAGCTGCCAGCCAAGTGAGAGAGCTGACATCTGACTACAACGGTATGAGAAACTCCAAATGTGAACCGACCAGCTGAGCCCTTCCCAAATTCCTGACCCACAGTGTCATGATCAAAATAAAATGGCTGTCTTAAGTCCCTAGATTCTGGAGGAATTTGTTCAACAGGAGGTGTAATAGCCAGAACAGGTAGAGTAATTCAAGAAAAAAATTCCTCAGTGAAGATGGGATGGTGGGATAAAGACTCAAGCCATAGTATTTCATCTCATTCCAAACTTAAATACATTGTGGAATGACGGGTAGGAATAACGTGTCAAACATTTGAATTCAAATATTTAACCTCCCTTTTTCTACCAATCTAAGTATATTATAATTTATTTTCAATCATCCACTCAGTTTTTAACAAATATTTATTGAGCACCTATTCTGTTCTGCTCAATGCCAGGTGCCAGTTATGAAAGCAGCTCAGAGAGTAGCGGGGGATGGTCGGAATCGCAGGTCATTAATCAAACATCAAATCATCATGTAACACCTAATTACAAAGAGCAATCAGTACAACAGTGGCAGAGTCAAAAGAGCTCGAAGCATCTTAACAGCAGGACTGATTCGGTCTGGAGACATAAAGAAGACCGCAACCTGAAGGCTGTGGATAAATTATCCAAGGGAAGAAGGCCATGCCTGGAGAGAAGAGAACTGCAGTGATATGAGACTGAAGAGAATGGCAGAAACCAAATCTCATCAGCAGTGTTATGAGCTGGGATCTTTCTGTAAAGCAACAGGGAGGTCTTACCGATTTTTAAGCAAGGTAATGAAGTGTTGAGATTTTCTATTTTAAAATACCATTTTGCTTGTCTTTTCCAATGGTTTATATATTGACAACACCAGCACCTAACATATTAATTACTTATGGAATAAATAATTCACTCTACATATGCTCATTCCATGCCTATAACACAAAGAGCTAATCAGTGAAAAAAATAACAAGTTCCTCACATTCATCAAGCTTTATAGTCTAGTGGAGCACAGAGCAGGAAACAGCCAATTTAAATAAAATTAAATAAGAATAATATAGTAGGATTCTTATATTGTTTGGTAACCTTAAGAAGAGAGTGTCATCAAAGACTATAGGAAGGATGATTAATCCAGATACAGGGTATCAAGAATTCTCCCAGAAGAATGTCTAAGCTGAATAAGAAGAATGAATAGGTATGAAAAAGGCAAAGAGAGTTGGGGTAGCAAGGAACAAAAAAGGATTCCCCGCTGGCTCGGTGGCTCAGCCTGTAATCCTGCACTTTGGGAGGCTGAGATGAGTGGATTGCCTGAGCCCGCAGGTTCAAGACCCACCCGGGCAACTTGGCGAGACCTCATCTCTACAGTAAATCAAAAAGCATCCGGGTGTGGTAGCGCGCACCTGTAGTTCCAGCTACTTGGAAGGCCGAGGCGGAAGGATCGCCGGAGCCCAGCAGGTCGAGGCTGTGGTGGCCGGGAGTGGCCACTGCACTCCACTCTGGGTGACAGAGTGAGACTAAAAAGGATTCCCTGAAGACAGAATTTCATGTCACTAAAGGCAAAGCCTCATAATTCAGAGAGAGTCTTAAGAAACAAAAATAAGTGTAGTATGGCTATTGGCTTAGGGGGTACTTGAGAAACAAAGCTTGGAGGGGAACACAGGAGTCAGATCACTCAGGGGCATAACAATTTCATCAAGTTTAGACCCTACTCTAACAAAAGAGTAGGCAGAGGTTGAAAGGCTAAGAAGGAGGGTGCCAAGACTGGTCTTAAATTTTACAAAGACCCCTCTGGCTTAAGTATGGAGAACAAACTGGAGGTGGTCAAGAGTGAGTCACTGGGACCAAATAGGAAGCTGCCGTTAGAATTCAGGAGAGAAATGGTGGCGGCCTGAGGCAGGGAAATGATGGCAGAAATAGAAATGAGGAAGAATATACAAATATCTTAAAGATGTAGAAATTGAAAGAACTTGTGATGAGTTAGACATGGGAGGCGAGGGAGAAGAAAGGCTCAATGATGACCCAAGTTCCTGACCTGAGTACAAAGGATGGACACCATAAGGAACCAAAAAAAAAAAAAGCAAGACTCTGGGCATGTGGGAAGGAATGTTAGGAAGGAGGGGATTTCGTTTTGAGAAGTTAAGTTTAAAGTGGCTGTGGATGCGATATTCAACTAGAATTCCTCAAGGAAGAGATGGCTATATGGCACTAAAGCGTGAGGAGAATGGTCAGGGCTGAAGATAAAGTTCTGGACATCAATAGCATACAGGTTTTATGTGAAACCATGGGAATGGGTAAGATGGTCCCACTAATAGTATAGAAAGTGAGATGAGAAGGGGCTTAGGATAGGACCACACAGACATCACCATGAAGAGATGGCAAAACATGAGAAAGCTCCAACAAAAAGAATAGCTAGAAAGTTAAGAATAAAATAGGAAAGCACGCTGCCGTTAAAGCTTAGCAGTAAATAAAATCATAGCTACCCTAAACCGATTGCTCTTAATTTCTTACATGAAGAGGAAGCTGAGATCAGTAGAAATCTTTCTCTGGATCTAGGTTTGGGAGAAGCCTTCCACTTTCTCAAAACATGGAATTAAGTTTCTTCTCCTTCTTGGATTGGAAGACTTATGATTTTGTACAATACAGATATTAACTTTGAAAAAGAAAGCAAACATTTTCTCTATAATAAATTTAAAGAATGTGAAAATGCTGCAGGTTTTAGAGCCAAATGGATCTGAATTTAAATTCCATCTTTGTCATTGCTCAGCTTTGTGACTTTGAGCAAGTTATTTAAGCTCTCTGACCTTGGGTTTCCTCATACAGCATTCTACTACCTACAGTACAAAACGGAGTTGTTCCTGTTGTCTTGGATCCACTCTCATCAGAAGCCCAACAATGAAAACAGCACTATTTATAGTCACAAATAACCTTCTTATCAGGAAATCTGACAATTTCATTTCTTATCCTGCTATACCTATCAGAAGTACTGGACACAGGTAATTACTCCTTCCCTTTTAAAACACCACCTTTCTTTGGCTTCTGGGAAAGCACACTCTCCATTCTCTTCTTGCCTAATTGTCCCACACTCAGACTCCTTGCTGGTTCTTTCTAATGTCCCTGACTCCGTATTTGTAAACAATGGTATGCTCAGACTCAATCTTCAATACTCCTTCGCTTGCTATTATCACTCCACAGGTGACCTCATCCAGTCTAATAGCTTTAAATACTTATCTATAATCCATTGACGTTTAAATTGGTATCTTCTACTCAGATCTCTCATCTGAACGCCAGACACCAACTGCCTACTCAGCATCCCTTCATGATTGTCTAAGCGGCATTTCAAACTCAGCATGTCAAACTCCTCATCCTCCCTATACCTAGTCTTCCTACAGTATTTCTCATCTTATGAAATAGCAACCCCATTTTCCTAATTGCTTGGGCTCAAAACCTGAATCATCTTTGACTCTTTCTCATCCCACGTGCCAGCATCAGCAACTTCTGTCAGTTCTTACTTCATAATACATTCAAAATGCAACCAGTTCAAACTATGTTCACCGGTATCATCTTAGTCTCAACTACATATTGTCTCTCCTCTGAGTTATTCCATAGTCTAACAGATATTTATACCTGCACTCTGGACTCCTAAAGTATACTCTTCACTAAGAGACAGAGTAATCTCTTTTAAAGTGAAAGGAGTCTCTGGTTACTCTTCTGCTCAGTACCTTCTTATAGCTTCTTATACCATCTCACTCAGAAGAAATGAAAATTCTTGATGACCTTCAATCTCTGCCCAGCCAGCATTCCCCACTCCCCCTGCTGTCTTCTTAACCTTCCCTACCTCATTCTCCATGCTTCGTGGATCTTATGCCCATTTCTAGAACACCCCCAGGCATGCTTCTGCCTTTGGAACTTTATATTTGCTATTCTCTTAGGTATTCTTGTGATTTGTTCCCTCATTGTCATGAAGGTCTCTTCTCAAGTCAACTTGAAAAACAGATGCTTCCTGACAAATCCCAAAAAAACTACAAATTTATCAAGGACAACCCCTTCCCGAGTATTTACCACCCTTCTCTGGTTTCTCATTCTTCATAGCCCTTATTATCTACAACTATACTAAATAATTTACTTACTTTTTATTTTGTTTCCTCCGCAGTCTAGCATATATGTTCCATGAAGTCAGGGGCTTTATATGTTTTAGTTCCTTGTAGCCCAGAACCTAAAACAGTGCCTGGTATGTATTAAGTATTTAATATGTAACTGAATTAGAATTAAATAAAAAACATATGTAAGAAACTTCAATTACAGATGTTCAATAAATGGTTGTTTTATTTGTGAAAACGTATAAATTCAAGTGTAATTATCCAAAAATTGATGTAATAAGGTTGGTAGAGAATGATAAACACTATGAATTACTCTCCCACAGACACTGAATTTTTAAGACAAAACTCAATTTGGAAAAGTTCACTTAGTGTGTCATATAAAACCCTCTAACAAAGTGAATTTATACAAAATAAACAATTTTTTAAAAAGTATTATAAAGATTGGTCACATTGTCATACATGATCCAAAACGAACTTAGCCAAATTAGGTTTCCTTTTAAGAAAAACACAGCATCTATTAACATTCTATTTTGAACAACTGAAAAGAGTTCTGGGCTGGGCACAGTGGCTCACAATGTAAGCCCTGCACTTTGGAAGGCTGAGACACAAGGATTGCTTGAGGCCTGAAGTTTGAGACCAGCCTGGACAACATAGCAAGAACTTATCCCTACAAAAAAAGAAAAGAAAAAAAAAATAGCTGGCCAGGCATGTGGCACGTGCCTGCAGTCCCAGCAACTCAGGAGGGTGAGGTGGAAGGACTGCTGACGCCTAAGAGGTCGAGGCTGCATCTAGTCGTGATTGGGCCACTGCACTCCAGCACTGCACTCCCACCTGGGCAACAGAGTGAGACTTCGACTCAAAAAAAAAAAAAAAAAAAAAGCTCGGAGAAATGTGTTTACTAAGAAATAATTAATGAACAGATTTATTACTTTGAGTTAAACGTAACAGGAAGAATAGTAAAATACTTAATAAAATGCTAACTGGTGTTCAGAATTTGTTTTAAAAATCAATCTCCCAGAGAGAGAACAGAGGTGAGAAAGAGATCCACAGCTGTCTGGTAACTCTTTAAAAAATTTTATTTACACCACCAGATAAAGCTGGGAGAAATACTTCCAACAAGGCTGTAAGGTGGTTCCTTGAAGGCACCTGATACATTTAAAAAGTATTTCACAGTGTTTGGCATACAGGTACCTAAATGAATGTCTGTTAAATTCACAAATGGTGTACTAATAAATAAATAATTATAAGATATTGCCACTCAGGTACCTATCTTCATTGCTCACTACAAACTCTTAACAAAAAGCTGAGAGTTTAAGTACTAATAATCTCCGTTTCACGTCTTTCATATCAGGAGTAAGAAAGAGCCTTCACGTATAAAAGCTGTGCTTTACTCTCAGAGGAAAATCCACACTCTAAAGGTATCAGTTGATGCCCTAGGTCAGTCGTACTTGTAATGCTATTTGAGATATTTTAGGCAGGGGAGCATAACGCAGGGTTATGTCGCCTCATCTCCAGACAGCTGGATGGGAAAGGAAACACCCATGCAGCATGCCTCAGAAAAGGTCCTGCTGGCCCCAGGGCTCAGCACCCGACAGGAGATTCTGCTGAAGAAATCAAATGCCAGTTAAAATCAGATTTTGAAAGGTAAGACAAAAAGAAAAAAGAAATTATTGTACACAAAAGAACATGCTTCTATATACCTTGATCCTTACTTTTAAAATTTGGAGAGTGACCTCAAAACAGATTTCCATTTCATACTTTTCCTCACATTTCTCAGGACTACCACCATCACATCCGGCATGATAAAACCTATAAATTCACCTGTGTGAAGACAACTATATTCAAACTCAATATTGAACACAATGGTTTCTAAAAATATTTAGAGGGCTTTAAGATTTAAAGGAAGAGAATTCACTTCACATTTTTACCCTAGAAGATCTGGATGACTCAGAGTCTAATAATAGGATGGATGAGCGTTTGCCCTTGGGTCACCAATTCTAGGGTGACCACAGCAGACAGTCATTTTAGGACGTTATCATCCACAGTTGTTTTGTTCACAATCTGTAGACGAAATGTGCTGCTTGTCTCTATTAATACTCATTGGACAGGTGTATACATTCCAAGTCATTCGTATCTGCCAATCCTTAGTACTTCTAAGCAGAGTTGTGAAAGCCACAACAGCTGTTATCTTTAGTATGCTCAGTTTTCTCCTTTCTTCGTCTAAAGTCCTAAATACTAATACTTCATATTTATAACAGATCTTCCTGTCTAAACCAAAATCACAAAAGAAAGCTATCTTTGGAGGATTTCTGAAATGAGCATATCATTGTATGAAACCAGGAAGGCAACAGATCTCTTTCTTTGCAGGAAAATGGTAAAAGCCAAAGCAGCTAAGAAGGCCAACAGTTAGGAGGACTTGGAACTGCAGGATTTTGCAAACACCCCTGGGACTTTGTCCTGTAGCCATTTTCACACGTTTATACATAGGTAACTGGGAAATGCGCTTCTAAAATCTATGTGCCAAGGATGTAGGTACCCAGGCATTATAAACCAATCTTGCCCTGGTGTTCTATAGCTTGAAATTAACCTCAACTGTGGTGCCAGAATTATAATCTATCAGTTCAACGATCCACCATAGCAATCAGAAACTAGATGAAACCTACTGGGCTGTAAAGTTATCCCACTAGGAAGGTTGCCCCAGCCCAGTCATGGCGATAACTGAAGAAGACATGTTTTGAAAAATAAAGCTATTATTTTATACCACAGCATAGAGGTATTGAAGTCACCACCACCTAATCTGCTAGCTCTGTACTTAAATACTGACATCATACATCAGCCTTTGCCACACACTGTCCATGGCACTAATGGAAATGAACTTATCATCTAAAAATCCACATTCCTATCTTCCAAGTTCTTAACCTTCTTTCAAAGAACTCAGTATCTCCTTTTGAGAAGAGTTTTCATGTAACCAGGCAATAGTCCAACTCACATTTTAAAAATTATTTTTATTTTTTGAGTTGGAGCTCACTCTGTAGCCCTGGCTGGAGTGCAGGGGGCACACTCACAGCCACCACAGCCTCTACCTGCTGGGCTTAGGTGATCCTTCTACCTCAGCCTTCCAAGTAGCTGGAACTACAGGCGCGCCCTACCACACCCAGCTTATTTTTTGATTTACTGTAGAGACGAAGTCTCACCAAGTTGCCCAGCTGGTCTCGAACCCCTGGACTCAGGTAATCCTCTCCCCTCGGCCTCCAAAAGTGCTGAGATTACAGACTGACTCACCGTGCCTCACTCAAATTTAAGATGCGTTAATGTTTGCATAAAATGTTTAATAGGGACTCTATTTTCTTAAATGATGTTATATAATGCACTAAGTAATATGAAACAAACTTAAAAAGAGTGAAAAAAGTCACAATAACTCTTCATTTAAAATATATCATTTTATTTCCAAAGGTTTCAAGAACCCTGAAAGTTCAGGCTTGACATATTTGCCTCTGTCAACCTCAGAAACTCTCTAAAATGAGAAAGAAAGTACCCACGACGCCCATTTGATCTTGTTCAGTAACGCAGTAAAGCAGCCATGCGATTTGATTTTCTTTTGCTTTGGAGCTGGTGGGTAATACAAATCATTGTCTGCAATTGTTTCACTGACGAGGAAACTGAAGCACAGAGAGGTTAAATGACAGAGAACACCAGACTCTTTGAGCAGAAAGGACCTCACAAGTAACACAAATCAAAAATATGACAATCACAATCCTGTATTTTTATCCAACTGAAAAAAGCTACGTTTTGTGTAAAGCTAAAAGTTTATCTAAACTCTTTCTCAGCTCAATAATTAACTGAACAAACACATTATCCCTTGTCCACTTTAAGCCTTTGCTTTGTGCCACAAATTTCTCAATTAGCTCAGGGTAGAAATTAGTGCCCAAGCAAAACATCACCTCTTAGTGATGGCTTCCGGGCAACCTCAGGTGCTGCCTGACTTCAGTAACTACTGGTTGCACACCATCTTTATGCCAGACAATGTTATAGATGGTAATGACACAGAAGTGAACAAATCACGTGAAAATGTCAGTCTCCGTGATATGTAGATACTTAAGTATACGACAGAGGATGTTAGCGCCATGGAGAAAATAAAACGCGAGAAGTGCGGGGTGCGGCTCAGCTTTTAAAAGAGTGGCCAAAGCCGGGCTCGGTGGCTCAGTCTGTAATCCTGTGCCTTTGGGAGGCTGAGGTGAGTGGATTGCCCGAGCCCGCGGGTTCGAGACCCGCCTGGGCAGCGAGAGTTCATCTCTGTAATAAATCAAAAAATCAGCCGGGCGTGGTAGCGCACACCTGTAATTCCGGCTACTCGGAAGGCTGAGGCGGAAGGATCGCTGGAGCCCAGCAGGTCGAGGCTGCGGTGGCCGGGAGCGGCCACTGCACTCCAGTCTGGGTGACAAAGTGAGACTCCGACTCAAAAAAAAAAAAAGAGCGGCCAGTGAAAGTCACAAGGGGTGACACTTGAAGTCAGACCTGAGAGGCAGTGGTGTGAGTTAGCAAACGGGACTTGGAGGGGGGCATTCCAGAATCAGGCAACAATCAGTGCAAAAGCCCTGAGGTGGAAGCCTGCCTGGTACATGACTCATAATTTTGTTGTTGTTTATTTCAAGAAATGTATATTTTTATTTATTTAAATTTCTGTCCAATGCTTTGAAAGGTCAGAAACGTACATACAACAGAAATACTGCAGACAAGCTTCAGATACTGTGCCACTTGAGAGGCGTCTTTAGTAGCACGCTTGCAAGAACCACTTGACTCCTTCTGCTCTGCCCTCCCATCAACTCCCCACCACCATTCCTTCTTTTCTCCCTTAGAGATCAAAACACTGACTTCCTAAAGCCAACTTACTGTGGTTTTAAAAAAGGAAAGGACAACTCTGGGAAAAGGCCCCACCTTAAAAGGAAACTGAACTGCCAGGCAGGGTCTCCCAGTCCACAAAGACTGGTATTTGCACCCAGCACTTAACAGAAAGTGCTACCTGGCAGGTTTCTCTGTTGACATCCCACTCTACGCTACCTTGTATTGTTCTTTTGTGCACATCTGCTCACCCAGCAAATTCCTTGGAACAGGGCCCATATTTTGGAAAGGTCTGAACCGCACCACAGAGCTTTGCACATGGAGAGCAGTAATATCTGTTGGATGGCGAAGTCATAGAAACAACCACAACCAGCAGCAGACATTCCTCCTAAGTATCTATTTGTGGATAAAGCATGAAAGAGACATCACAGTCTCTCCGAGGCTTTGAAATCATCTCAACTATTTTGGTCAACTTACTGTTTGTGTAACATTCCATTCTAAGTTTCCCTTTGCCTTTTCAGTGTGGCACTTTATACGCTTTCAGTCTAGACTCAAGCATGGATTAGCCCCCAAACATAGAGGAACCGCTCGGAGAGAAGTCCGGTCGGTTGGCTTCAGCCAGTGTTATGAAACAGTATGACGGAAAAGGACTCAACGTGGAACTGCCACGTAAGGGACTAGAAGACCTTGTCCAGACAGTCCAGCAAGACAAACAGACGCATCACGGACAACTTCAGTGCACGTAAGATATGCAAGATATTTCAAAGTATATAGCAGTGCTCTGGAGGGTGACGGAAGGCTTCACAGAACCCCTGGCACCTGAACAGACAGGGTTTTGAGAGGTGAACAGGCCCGGGACAACTGGACACCGGATCAAAGGGCATTCTGGATTGTGCAAAACACTGGCACAAACATCGCAGATTGACGAGGGACGCATTCACCCTCAGTGAAGGAAAGCTGTTGCGCTCTCGAGCTTTCCAAGAAAAAAAACAAGTTGTCAAATAAGAGGCCGAGGGAAAAAAGTTTCGCCGCGCTTGTTTTGTTAAACCTCTTAGCCTCTCTTTGCTTTATTTTGCTCTTTCTGTGTTGTTTCCCTCTAAAAGAAATACAGGACCGCTGTGGCTTAAAACGTCAGTGAAGAAAAGTACCTCAGCTTTACTGTGGAAAACGAAAAAACTAAAAGTGGGCAAAGGCCAAGGAATAATTATTTTTTAAGTCTATACTTTTCTGGAATACTTGAATGGGGCAAACTTTAAAATTCAGGTAGCACAGGCCTGAAATGTTTGTCCCCACCGTCCTCTCCACTAGCTCCATAAATGTTTATTTTATGCCCACTGCTTGTTAGTTTCTGGGATACCAGGCCGATGAGGCAGTCTCCTGCGCTCCTCCTCTGAGCAAGCTTGTGCTTGCAATCCAGGAGAAATACGCACGGGGCAGATGGCTGCGTGACACCTTGTGCCTTCTGCAGCCGCCAACCACAGCCTGACGCCCAGGGCAGAGGTGAACTCCAGTCAAGTACACCAACGAGGACAAAACACACGCAGGTCATCTCAATAACCCAGACGCGAGCAACCGACGGAGGGCCCGGGGCGCCTCGGTCACCGCTTCCCACGAGCCGCGGCTGGGAACGACGGGCGGGAAGCAGAGGGTCGGGGGGGCGAGGTTACCTGGGCGCTCAGGTAGATCTTGAGGCACTCCTCGCACACGGCCTTCTTGCAGCAGGGCAGGGGCTGGATGGGCTTGTCTTCCAGGCACACCCGGCACATCAGCACCATGAGGGGCGCATAGGGATCCCCGACCCCGCCCAGGCCGGGGTAGGGGGGCGCCGGCAGGCCGGGCACGGAGAAGGGCTCGGGCGCCAGGTAGAACTCCAGCTCGAGGCCGCCGCCGTCGGGGGCCGGGGCGTCCGCGGGCAGGGGCGGCCGGGCGCCGGGGAAGGCGGCGGGCGCGCCGGGGGCGCTCGGCGCCGGCGGGGCCCGCGGCGGCGAGGCGGGCGGCGAGCGCGGCGGCGGCGCGGGGGGCTCGGCCAGCTCGCTCTCCACGCAGTACACGGAGCAGAAGACCGGCCGCCGCGCGGGGGGCGCGCGCCGCCGGGCCGCCGCGTCCTGGGCCAGGGCGTCGGCGGCGCCGGCGCGGGCCGGGGGCTCGCGCTCCGCGCCGGGGGGCGCCCGCGGCCGCTCAGCCCCGCCCGCCCCGCGGCCGCCGGCCGCCGCCCCCTCCTCCGGCTCCGGCGGCGGCGGCGTCCCGGGGCCCGCAGGCCCGGCCCGGGCCAGGCCGGCGGGCCGCCCGGGCGCTCGGCCCGCCCTGCCGCCCGCGGCCCCCGGGCTCGCCGCGGGCTCCGGGGCGCTCGGCTCGGCGGGGGCTGCGCGCGGCCCGGGGGCGCCGGCGCCGTCCCCCCGCGGCCCCGGGGGCTCGGGGCGGCCCGCGGCGGCCCGGGCCGGGGCGCGCGCGCCCGGGGCCCCGCCGCCGCCGCTCACCGCGCCGCGCTCCTCGCCCATCGCCGCCCGCGGCCCGCGCCGCCGCCGCCCATCCAGCCGCCGGGCCCCCCAGCCGGCGCCGGCGGGCGGCGGGGGCAGCGGCGCGGCTCCGCGCGCGGCCCCGCGGCGGCTTCCGGGCCCCTCCCCCCGCGCCGCGCCGCCGCGAGCCGCCTGCGCCGCGAGCGCGCTCCGGGGCCGCCGCGCGTGCGGAGCCCGGCCCGGCACGCCGCTCCGACGCCCCGTCCTCGCGCGCGGCCGGGCCCCGCCTCGCCCCCGCCCGAGGGCCGCTGACTGCGGGCGCGGCCGCGCGCGCCCCGCATGCAGGGCGGGGCGGCGCCGCGGCCCCCGCGGGCCCCGGGCGGGGCGGGGGGCTCCCGGGGGCGGCGGCCGTCAGGCCCGCGCCATGGCCGGCGCGGGGCGGGCCGGGCGGCCGGAGGGCGGCGGTCAAGGCTGCGGGCCTGCGGCGGCGCGGGAGCTGCAGCCGGAGCGCCAGCCAGCGCCTGGGCCCGGGCGGAGAGGCGGCGCGGCGCCGCCGCCGCCGCCCCGCCCCGCGCGCCCGCCTCGTGCGCGCCGCGCCCGCCCGCCGCCGCCCGCCCGCCGGCCGCACCCCGGCCCACGCTCCCGCGCCCGGCGCGGCGCCCCGAGGACGGGACGCGTGCCGCCCGGACGCGCGCGCGGCCTGCGCCAGGCCCCGGGCGCTCGGAGCGGCGCTGGGGGACGCTGCCTGCCTCCCTCGGGCGCGGACTTCGGCGAGGCGCGCCTGGGATGCCGAGCCCGAGGGCGCCGCAGACGCCCTTGTTTTGCCGCCTCGGGGGGCAGGAAGCGTCTCTGCGCCCCACAGGGAGCTGGAGGCCCCGCCGTCCCCCGAGCTGCCGTCCTTGCAGGAGCTGATAAATAACGAAGTTAAGATGCGTTCCTCTTTCCGCCCCTTCAGAGCGCTCTCGGGGATTTTTGTTATTGTGTTGTTTGAACCCTTTTAAATATTCCAAAAAGGGTAGCACAAGACAGTAAGATGGCCTGGACTAGTCAATACACTGGATCATTACGGGTAATCACGGGGAGTTTCGTTAGCATAACCATATTTACCCCCCAAACTGTTTCCAAGACAACAATTATATTTGAGCCAGAACTTAATTATGTGTTGATCTATCCTTTTACAGGAAGTATTACTCATCCAGACACTGGTGTGTTTTAGTTCCCTAAAGCCAATGAAAACATTTTTGGGAAGCCAACCCTTGTTTTTTTCTCCTGAGAAGAGAATTCAATTTACACATTCATGTAATAGGAAGGAGATGTGAAGTTGCAGAGTTTTTTTTTTTTGTCTTGACGTTGTTGTTATAAAATATTTTTCAAACAGATGTAAATGTTGTAAATGTGACTAGTTATGCAAACTTAGAAAGCAGTGTAACACTAAACAACATTTCGACCGTATGAGTACGTATGTGTTTGGTGCTCATTTGCAATGGAGGGTATGAATTTATCAGTCAACACGCCACGTCATCTGTTGGTCTGACGCAAGAATGGAGATTTCTTATTTTGAAGATTAAATGCTATTCAGGGATTTTTTTTTTTTTTTTTTTTTTTTTTTTTTGAGTTGGAGTCTCACTCTGTCGCCCAGACTGGAGTGCAGTGGCCGCTCCCGGCCACCGCAGCCTCGACCTGCTGGGCTCCGGCGATCCTTCCGCCTCAGCCTTCCAAGTAGCCGGAATTACAGGCACGCGCTACCACGCCCGGCTGATTTTTTGATTTATTGTAGAGATGAGGTCTCGCTGCCCAGGCGGGTCTCGAACCCGCGGGCTCAGGATATTCAGGGATTTTTTTTAAAAAAAATCTAGATTAAATGATTTATTGGTAACTGCTCTTATCTCCAAATGATACTTCTAGTGCTTATTGTTGTAAAGATAGAGGCAAGCAGCTCACTTATGTGTGCCTTTTGTGTATGCTCTCTGATGACTACGCTCCTGGACTATCCAGATGTAAGAATAATCTGTGTTTTCCAGGTGATGACCGGCTGAGACTAAGACCAGAGTTACAATAACGCATGCAAAATGTATATCCCCGCAACATCAGAAGGACTAACATCCCTCAACGTCCTCTTGTAGTTTGGGGAATCCTTCCTCACACACATTTGTCACTCCTGTTCTAAGAACTTGTTCTTGCTGTAGCCACCATTTGTTCCTTATCCTTTAGATTCCAGCTCACTGGCAGTGGCTGTCCTTGACACCAAGCCAACTGGAAGTCACTACTGGAACTCCTGGAGGCTGTCCCTACCTCTGCTGCTTAAACTGCATCCTTTCCCTTGCCTGACTTTTTCTCTATGGGATTCATCTGACTGTTAGGAATATAGAACTATATTTCATTTCCTGTTTCCACCCTCCACACTGACCCAGATTTGCCTGAATCCTGGGCCCAGCACCCTGGCTTTCAATCTAGGACTCATGGGACACCAGCAGCATTGAGGTGTTAAAATGCAAAGTTAAGATGGTGGTTTTACCATCAGTTTCCCCTGAAGTGCATGAAACATCAGTGATGAGTTTGCTGATGGAATGCATTTAAGAAAAATAAAAGAATTGATCAAAAGTACCTTACTAACCAATATTTAATACTTTAGCAAAAATTTCACTTATGTACCACAAGCTTAATATTCTCAAAACTCAAACCATCTGTTGAATGTCAGGCCATATGTAGTTATTGACACAACGTGAGTACTATCACTGATATTCTGCTGCTACCAGTTTCAACTCTGAAAATGTCCCAATCTGCAGTATACTATGCACCTTCCCTAAAATCCAGACTTCAGTACCACAAGACTATATCAGTTTTAGAAGGTATTTTTTTTGTTACTGCCCTTCTAAGCCTGATCTTTAAATATGACTTGCTTTTGGCTCTCCTGAATTTTTTTATCCATATGTAATATTTGTATATATCTATGGGGTATACGTTTATACACACATGCAATGTGTAATGGTCAAATCAGGGTACTTAGAGGATCCATCACCTAAAACATTTATCATTTTCTTGCATTGGGAACATTTCAAATCTTCTCTTCTAGCTATTTTGAAATATACAATATATTGCCATTAACTATAGTCATATAGTCACCGTACTGTATTATCAAACACTAGAACGTATTCCTTCTGTCTAACTGTATTACACATTAACCAACTTCTCTTCACCTGCCCCAGCCTCTGGTAACCATCATTCTACTCTCTACCTCCATAAGATCAACTCCTTAAACCGCCTCTTATGAATGAGAACATGTAGTACTTTCCGCCGTTTAGCTCACTTGGCTTATTTCTATCTATGTTGCTGTAAATGACAGGATTGGACTCCTTTTTTTATGGCTACGTAGTAGTTCACTGTGTAAACATACCCATTTTATTTATTCATTAATCTACTGATGGACACTTAAGTTGATTCCATATCTTGACTATTGGGAATACTGCAATAAACATGGAAGGAAAAAAAATACCTTCTAAAACTGATACAGTCTTGTGGTACTGAAGTCTGGATTTTAGGGAAGGTGCATAGCATACTGCAATAAATAACACTTTGATATACTGATTTATTTCCTTTTTCTTTTCTTTTTTTTTTTTTTGGATAAATACCCAGTGGAGATATTGCTGGATCATATGGTAATTCTATTTTTAGCTATTTAAGAAACCTCCATCCTGTTTTCCACGATGTCTGTACTAATTTATATCCCCACCAACAGCCACTCAGCGGTGTATGAGTTTCCTCTTCATGATGCGTCCTCACCAGCGTTTGCTATTTTTCATCTTTTTTGATAATAGCCATCCTAACATTTTTAGTAATGTTGAGCATTTTTTTTCATGCACCTCTTGGCTCTTTTGTAAGTTTTCTTTTGAGAAATGCCCAATCCTGTCCTTTGCCCATTTTTAAATGAAATTGTTATATATTTTTTTCAGTTAATTTGTTTGAGTTCTTTGTATATCCTGGATATTAGTCCCTCGTTGGAGGGATAAGTGATAGATATTTTCTCCCATTCTGCAGGTTGTCTCTTTATTGATTGTTTCCCGTGCTGTACAGAAGCTTTTTAGTTTGATATAGTCTCTCATGTCTGTTTTCACTTTTATTGCCAGTGCTTTTGCATCCTTAGCCATAAAATCATTCCTAGACCAATCTACTGGAGTATTCCCCGTATGTTTTTTCTATAAATTTTGTAATTTCTGGTTTTGCATTTAAGTTTTTAATACATTTTGAGTTGATTTTTTATATGGTGAGAGAGGAGGATAAAATTTTATTCTTCTGCCTATGGATTTCCAGTTTCCCCAGTGCTATTTATTTAAGAGGATATCCTGTTTCCAGAGTATGTTCTGGGTACCTTTGTGGAAAATCAGGTGGTTGAATACATGTAATACATATTTCTGGGTTCTCCATTCTGTTCTATTGGTGTCTGTGTCTCTTTTTGTAACAATACCATGCTTTGGGGGTTACTATAGCTTTGTAGTATAATTTGAAATCAGGTAGTGTGTTGCCTTCTGTTTGTTCTTGCACAGCATTGGCTACTTGGGCTACTCGGACTCTGGCTGCTTGGGCTCTTTTTTGGTTCAATATGAATTTTAGGATTTTTTTCTATTTCTATGAAAAAATTACATTGATATTTTGATAAGGATTGCATATAATCAATAGGCTTCTTTAGGTAGTGATATAGTTTGGGTTGTTATCCCCTCTAAATCATATGCTGAAACATGCTCTCCAGTGTTGGAGGTGGGACCTAGTGGGAGGTAACTGAATCATGGCGGTGGATCCCTCATAAATGTCATGGGAATGAGTAAGATCTCCCTCTGTTAGTTCAAGTGCTCTTCTGTATTAATTGAAGTGATCATGTGTGTGTGTGTGTGTTTCCCTTCACTCTGTTAATGTGATGTGTCTCATTTATTGATTTGTGTACATTAAACCATCCTTGCATCTCTGAGATAAATGCAACTTGATCGTGGTATATTATCTTACTAATGTGTGGTAGATCCTGTTTGCTAGTATTTTGTTGAGGATTTTTGCATCTATGTTCATCAGGGATAGTAGCCTATAGTTTTCTTTTTTCTTGAGTCTTTGTCTGGTATCAGAGTAATACTGACCTCATATAAAGACTTACAAAGAATTCCCTCTTTAATTTTTTTGGGATGATTTGAGAATTGGTGTTAATTCTTCTTTATACATTTTGTAGAATTCTATCATCAAGACATTTGGTCCTGGGCTTTTCCTGGTTGGAAGATTTTCATTACTGATTAAATATCATTCCACATTATTATTTACAGGATTTTTATTTCTTCCTGATTCAATCTTGGTAGTTTGTATGCATTCAGAAATTTATCCATTTCCTCTAGCTTTTCCAGTTTTTTGGTATAGTTTGCCATAGTCTCTGATGATCTTTTGTACTTATGTGGTATAAGTTGCAGTGTCTCCTTTCTTGTTTCTGATTTTGGGGGTTTTAGAGTCTTTTCTCTTTGTTAGTCTAACTAGTGATTTATCAATTTTGTTTATTTTTCATAAAACCCATTTTTCATTTTGTTGAGTCTTTGTATTTGTGTTTTTAGGCTCCTTTTCATTCAGCTCTGCTCTGATCTTTATCATTTTTCTTCCTTCTACTAATTTTAGGTTTGATTTGTTTTAGCATTTCTTGTTCTTTTTGGCGCTCTGCTAGGTTGTTTATTTAAAGTCTTTCTCTTTTTTTGATGTAGGCATTTATTGGTGTAAACTTGCTTCTAACACTGCATTTTCTGTATTTCATAGGTTTTAGTATATTGTGTTTCCATTTTTATTTGTTTCAATAAATATTTTAATTCCCCTATTTGGTTCTTTAATTACTCAGTGGTCATTCAGGAGTGTGCTGTTTAATTTTAATTTATTTTTACAATTTCTGAAGTCTCTCTTTGTATTGACTTCTAGTTTTTTTTCCATTGCGGTTTGTGAAGATACTTGATATAATTTTGAGTTTTAAAATTTTGTTGAGACTTGTTTTGTGACCTCACATATGGTCTATCCTGGAGATTATTCCATGTGCTGATTAGAAGGATGTGCATTCTACAGCTGTTGGATAAAATATTTTGTAGATTTCTGTAGGCTCCATTTGGTCTATAGTATGGCTTAAATTCAATGTTTTTCTTATTATTGATTTTTTATCCAGATGATCTGTCCAAAGCTGAGAGTGAGGTGTTGAAGTCCCCACCAATTATTGTATTGGAATCTATCTTTTCCTTTAGAGCTAATAATATCTGCTTTGTATATCTGGGTGCTATGGTGTTGGGTATGTATATATTTAGAATTGTTATGTGCCCTTGAATAATTGATTTTTTAATCTTTTTTTAAATCCATTTTTTGTCTTTTCTTACTGTTTTTGGCTTAAAGTCTTTTTTATCTGATATAACTATCATTGTTCTATTTTTTGTTTCTGTTCCTATGGAATATCTTTTTCTATACTTTCCTTTCAGTTTGTTTCTGTACTTTCCTTTCAAAATTTAATGCTTACATTCAAAGTTATTATTCAGATATAAAAGCTTATTTCTGTCATTTTGTTAATTGTTTTCTTGTTGTTTTGTATATACTTTATTCCTTTATTTTTCTCTTACTGTTTATCATTGTGGTTTGGTGATTTTCTACAGTGATAACATTTGAGTCTTGTCTCTTTCTTGTGTGTCTGCTCTATCACTGAGTTTTATACTTATGTGTGTTTTCACAATGATACCTATTGTCCTTTCACTTCCAGATATAGCATTCCTTGAAGTATTTTTTGTAGGCATAGTCTAGTGGTGATTAATTCTTTTGGTTTTTGCTTGTCTAGCAGACTTTGTTTCTCCTTTATTTTCAAAAGATAGCTTTGCTGGCTATAGTATTATTGATTGGCTGTTTTAGTTGTTTTTTTGTTTGTTTGTTTGTTTGAGTTGGAGTCTCACTCTGTCATCCAGACTGGAGTGCAGTGCACCACAGCCTCAACCTGCTGGGCTCCAGTGATCCTTCTGCCTCAGCCTTCCAAGTAGCTGGAACTATAGGCGCACGCTACCACGCCTGGCTAATTTCTTGATTTATTGTAGAGACGAGGTCTCACCTAGTTGCCCAGGCGGGTCTCAAACCCGCGGGCTCAGACAATCCACTCACCTCAGCCTCCCAAAGCGTGGGATTACAGGCTGAGCCACCAAGCCCGGCTTTTTTTTTTCTTTTTAGCACTTTGACTATATCATCCCATTCTCTCCTGGCCTATAAGGTTTCTGCTGAGAAATGTGCTGTTATTTGGATGGCAGTTTCCTTATGTGTGACTTGATGCTTTTTTTCCTGCTATTTTTAGAAATCTCTCTTTGGCTGTAATTATTTGGAGTTTGACCAAAATGTGCCTTGGAGAAAACCTTTAGGGTTGAATCTGTTTGGGGATCTTCGAGCTTCCTATGTCTAGAGATCTAAATCTCTTTCAAGACTTGGGAAGTTTTCAGCTATTATTTTGTTCAGTGGGTTTTCTGTGCCTTTACCCATCTCTTCTTTTTCAGGAACACCCAAAGTGGGATATTTGGTCACTGTTTGTGTCCCCTATGTCATATAGGCTTCGTTCATTCTTTTTTGTTTGATCGGTTTATTTTAAAAGGCATGTCTTGAAATTCAGAAATTCTTGTTTTCTACTTGGGTTAGTCTAGTTTTGAAGCTCTAGACTGTACTTTGTATTTCATTCATTGACTTCTTCAGTTCTAGGATTTTTGTTTGATTTTTTAAAATATCTCTGTCTGTTGGATTTCTCATTCAGATGATGAATTGTTCTTATTTCTTTGTATTTTTTGTCTATGTTCTTTTGCGTTTCACTGAACTTCTTTAATATCATGATTTTGAATTCTTTTTAAGGCATTTGATATATTTGTTTTTCACTGGAATCTGTTGCTGGAGAATTATTGTCCTTCTTTGGAGGTGTCATGTTTCCTCACTTTGTCTTGTTTCTTGTGTCCTTATATTGATATCTGCACATCTGGTGTAACAGTCACTTCTTCCAATTTTTTGATTGACTGCTGTAGGGAAATATTTTTTTCTTTAGATGTCTCTGTGGTGTTGGTTTGGTAGGGTGCTTTAGCTTTGACTCTGGGTGCATGGAGTCTCTGTAAGATCTCTTTGACTGTAATCAGCATCCTTGTCTTTGGGTCCCTCCATGGCTTATGTGCAGTTGTTAGTAGAGTCTAGGATGAAACTTTGCTGGGGATGCAGATTTCAGATGGGTTGGTTGTTGGGCCCCAGTGATGATGGTGGCAAGATGAGCATGCCTGTCCTTGGGCCCCCAGGTGGTGTATGCTGGTACTGGTAGGACAGTCTTTGGACCTCCAAGCATTTTGCTTGTGTTCTGGCAGGGGCAGCAATGGGTGGAGTGGGCGGGCATGTCTGCAGGCCCCTGGGTGGCATGCATGGCATAAGTGATGACAATAGTCGTGGCAGGCCAACCCTTGGGTCCCCATGCATCACACGTAAAAGCCAGGCATGGTAACAGCAGGCTGGGTGGGTCAGTCCCTAGATTTTCAAGTGGCGCATTCAAGTAGATGCCAGCAGTAGTGGTAGAAAGCTGACAGGCCTATTCTCAGGCCCCCAGGAGCACTGCACAAACACTGGTGGTGGCAGGAGAGAGGAGTCAATCCCCAGGCTCCCAGGCAACACATATGGGCAGTGATGAGGATGGCACTAAGTGGGACTGTCTTGTCCTCAAGCCCCTGATATTTTACACAGGTCCAGGCTGCGGTGGGCAGGGCTAGTTTATCCTCAAGCCCCAATAGATGTGCACAGGTGCCAGCAGGCTGGGTGGCACCATCATCAAGGCCCTAGGAGGCATATGCAGGTACCAGTTGCAATATGCAAGGAAAGTAGATTCCCAGGCTTCAGATAGCACACTTTGGCACCGTTCGCAGGAAGGCTGAGCCTATTATCATATCTCCTGGTGTCACACATGCATGCCGGTAGTGGCAGGAAGGACAAGGCGATCCCCAGGACCCTGGATGGCATGCTCAGGCACTAGCAGGGGCACCCTAATGGTGTTCATGTGAACAGGCTGTAGTTTGTGAGGTCCCCGGGACCCCAGAAAACATCCTTGGGCACTGGCAGCAGGTAGACTGGGTCTTCTCTTAGGCTAATGGATGACTCACGTGAGCATCAGAAGTGGCAGGCAGGGTGGGTCAGTCCCCAGGCCCCTGTCTGGTGTGTTCAGGCAACAGTAGCAGTGGGCAAGGCAGACCTATCCTTGGGCCCTGGGATGGCTTCTGAGTGGGCCAGTCATAAGGTCCACTGACTCATGTACATACATATACATGGTGGTCCTGCTGTTGGGCTGGGTAGGACTGAGGTCAGTGGCAATGACCCTAGCAAGCAGCTCTCAAGCTCTCGGGAATGCATACTTTGACACCCTTTGTCTTGGAGGCAGCCTCCCTAGTTCACCAGAGTATAGGATACTGCATGGGCTAGCATGCTTGGGTCCTGGCAGCACCACTGGGGCCAGCCAACATTGTGACATTGCAGCCTTCTGGGTTGACACAGGAGCATACTGACGGCATTCCAGGGATGTTGGACTCTAGGGCAGGATGTAGGCTGACAGGAATTAGGCTTCCAAAATGGCACCATGCTGCAGCTGCTTGAGTCTGGAGGGTATATGTGGAACCCAGCACAGACTTCCTCTCAAAAACAATGCGATCATGTGGACTCCAGGTAGCTCTCGACTAGCGCCTGCAAAGTTTGAAGGGCTTACCCATGGATAGGACTGCAGGAGTCCACGTGGGAATGTGGACTTCTGGAGATCTCTCCTTTACCCTTTCCCCACGTGGGGATCCTCCTCTGGCTTCCAGCTGAACCTTCTCCTCCCATGCCTTAGAAGTTCCCTGTCTCTTCCTTGCTGAATCCAGTGTTCTCTTAGTTGCTGTATTCAGATGTGTGATGATCTACTTGCTGTCTTGGTCCTTCTTTGTGGAACCTAGTGTTGGGTGCCTCTACGCAGCCATCTTGCACAGCCTGAAACTATTTTTATCCAGACATTAAAGAGCCTAGATTTATTAGCTTATTTTGAAAATGCTATGATATCAGAAAATCTATGAATTATTTTAGTTTTACCTAGTAAAGTTAAAACGAATTTCTTTTAAGCTGTCATAAAGAAATACGTAATTTTAAATACCTTGAAGCAATTATATGGCAAATACCTAATTTGTTTTTCTACCAGACAATCCCTTAATTGTCAGAACAGGTAAAAGGAAACCAATTCTTTCACATTAAGAAGTCATTTCCTGATGAGGGCTGAATGGCGTGGTGGAATGGTTTTCGAGGTCTGCTTCTGAAAGGTGCAGTAGTATGTTGGGTCTACTTCCCTACTTTTTCTCCTCTTTATCTGTGGAGGAAGGGAATTTGGAATCATAAAAAAAAAAAAGGGACATCAAGTAGAGAAGAGATGGACACAACGGTTTCACTTTCCTATTCCACCTAAATCCCTTAAGATGAAGTTAAAAATAAAGCAGAACAGTATAATTTGCTCAGTTTTTAAAAGTAATAAAATCCCAAGTGCTTGGAAAACAGAAGAAACCAAGAAAAACAAAGAGGAAGAAAAGGAGGGAGAAAGGACAAAAGGGAGAGTGAAGAGGAGGGAGGGAAGGAAAGGAAAGAACTTCACTTATAGCTCACTGTCAAAATAACCATTTTAACACATGGGTATATTTCATTCTAGTGTTTGCCTCTGTGTGTAAAAAACATATATAAGTGACACTGTTGCAATATATTATAAATACACACACACTCACACACACACATGCACGCACACATATACACACACATGGGGATGGGGGGGCCAAAAAACCCCAGAATTATTTTTTGGAGGGCAGGCCCCTTGTAGTACAGGTGTCTCCCGCAAGGTAAGTGTTTTAGGAACCCGTTGGCATCAGTGTACCCTCTAGCGTTGTGAGAGTCTGTGTTTGGCTTCAGTGAATTTTGGGGGGAAATTCTTTCAACACGTTTACCCATTTCATGATGGGTGATTGATGAGCACCTGCCCGCACTGCACTGAGTGTTCAGCAGTTTTTGACCAAAAAAGGGCATGACCCCCATGCCCACCCGCCCTCGTCACCCAACCTTGTCCCAAGTGACTGTTTTTGTTTCCCTGGATGAAAAAAACGAGCAAAATTATTCAAAGAGAAATATTTTGCTGATGTGGAAGAGGTGAAACAAAAAATGGCAAAAGCACTAGAAGGCATCAAAATTGACAAGTTCAAAAACTTCTGAGCAATGAAAAAGCATCTCGGTAGGTGTATTGCATCAAATGGAGATGACTGAAGTTTATATAAGAATGAATACATAATATTTTATAAATAAATTCTGGGTTTTTTGGGTCCCCCTCATATATAATAGTAATACTTTTTCTTCTGTTTTTCTGCTTTTTTTTTCCACTCTGTCACCCAGACTGGAGTGCAGTGGCCGCTCCTGGCTACCGCAGCCTCGACCTGCTGGGCTCCGGCGATCCTTCCACCTCAGCCTTCCAAGGAGCTGGAACTACAGGCACGTGCGACCAAGCCCGGCTGATTTTTGATTTATTGTAGAGATGAGGTCTCGCCAAGTTGCCCAGGCGGGTCTCGAACCCACGGGCTCAGGCAGTCCACTCACCTCAGCCTCCCAAGGCGTGGGATTACAGGCTGAGCCACCGAGCCCGGCTAGCTTTTGTAAATTAGTAATATATCCTGGACACTTTTCATGCCATTAGTACATTTTTATATCATCATAATCTGTGATCATGTAGTATTTTAATTTATAGATATGTCATCATTTATTTTACCAATTTCATTGTATTAAACATAGATAATTTATAATTATAAGAACATGTGTAACACTTAATATGTCAATGTAGATTATATCAACATATAACATAATCTTTGTGTACACTCTTAACATGCCATAGGATAAAGTCCTAAAAAATAAATTGATGCTGAAAAGGGTGGATGTATTTTCGAGGCTTTTGGCATACATTATCACAGAAACTTAGCACCAATTCTTAATCATACTCTTAAATTAATGGGCACATTCTTTTAAAAGCAAAAGGGAAAATAGGATATTACTGTCAATCTCCTCCATACATTTACAATGTACATTGCATGTCATGGTTTCCTATTTCTAAAGGATGGTTCTGACAGCTTCCCTTTGTCATCTGTTTTGAATTTCCTCTTTAACTCTTCCAATGACAATGGTGCTTTAATAAACCAAACCCAGTCACAATACCTGCAAAGCCATGACGCTAATTCCCCATTTCTGATTTTATAATGAACAATAAGGGAAAAGGTTTTTTTTAAGACTGTAAGTTTTATCCCAATGAATAGAGAAATAAGCTTCGTGTTAAAGCCTGTGATTGCCTGCACATTCATGACAGATTATTTATTTACAGGTAAGCGAGTCCTTTTCTGTTATGATTCAGCTCAACAAACATTTTCTGAATGTCTGTTCGATCCCACCAAGCTCTGAAAAATTTAGTTTACTACTTTGTTCAATGAAGGAAATAATTCTTTTCCCCAAATGTCCTTTATTATTAGCTTTATAACATCTACAAAAGACTTCAGGCTGTCCAGAGCAGAGCTTACCTATATGTATGGAAGCCCCGTTCCTAGTATTCTGCACATATTTACATTCCAATAAAACATTTTGAAAGAAAAGAAGCAATAAAGGGATCCTATTATATAGTAACTTAAGCATTTGTGAAACTAATGATTCCAAATTTTGTCTCAAAGCGCCCTGAGTCACTGCAGCAAATGCATAGATACTCCATGGGACATTTAAAATTCTTGAGGGAATCACAGCATCACCTATGGGCACCAAGCAAATTACTACTGTTAAGTTGTTTGAACCTAATTGCTATTAGGAATTTATTTTGGCCTGAAGGGCACCATGAAAAGTAACAGACACAAGGACACTACAAATCAAGAAAGTCTGGAAACTTGGGTTAGAAACCTCAGGTGTAGGGTAGAAACAAGGATAGAGACCCTAATCGCTAGACATTTACATTCTAAATTTACAAGACACATTTGTGTAGTAAAGGATTAGCCTTGACTAAAGAAAGATTTGGCCCCTGCCCCCACTTCCTGGGGAGGAACCTCTAAGCCCTTGGAATGGCCTGCCAGATGAGGTCATGTTTACCCAGGTCCTTGAGCCATGCCACATAGTCTGTGCTAACGATGTGATTTTTGGTGGGGCCCTTAACTCACGCAATATCAGGTTGACCTCTGGAGGTGCTAGAAAGTGAGGTCAGCTGTGCAGGTGGTCAGCCATGTGTACATTCCTGACTCCCGATGAAAGCCCTGGACATGAAGCCTCAGGTGAGCTTCCTGGTTGCCAATACTCCGTGCATGTTGCCACACACCATTGCTGGGAGAAAGAAGCATTGTCCACACGTTGCCACTGAGAGAACCACTGGTAACGCTGTGCCTGGTCTCTCCTGAACCCTATCGTATGTGCATTTTCTTGTTGGTTTAATCTGCGTCTTTCCCTGTAATAAGTTGTAATTGGGAGTGAACAGCTTTGCAGAGGTCTTTGAGTCCTTCTGTAGAATTATTGAACCTGAGGGTGGTCTTGGGAACCTAAACTACATCTCTGCAAAAATCCAAGCCCATTCACTTTTTATAGGTTTTTATTTGCCCTGTTTTCCCATGGAGAGAGATGTCCTTGAGAAGGTATCCATGCTCTGATGTAAGAATAAGATACGCTTAATATAGAAAGATAATAAGAGAAAAAATACATTACCTGTTATTGTCACACAAGAAAGTTTATAGTCTCAGGTACTACGGATAGGAAACTGGGCATTTTTATTTATGGGCTACCTGAAACTGGTTTTGACATTTTGCTTGACAAAAATCTAGCTAGAAGATTAAATGATTCTGAAAGATTCTAAACTGATAGCTTCAGCCATTCAGTTGTATTTATTTTAAAATTATGACAAATAATTTTATCTATTTATCTCTTAACACATTGCTACCAAGTTGAAATGGGAGAACCCAGCTGGCTCTGGGGGATGTTAAATACCACAAGCTGTTTCTCAAACACTGTGGTATCAATAAAGCTCAAAATATTTTCTCACATACTTTCTAAAAATGTCTCAACATACAAGTATCTTGATGAGCTTTTTATTCACCTATTCCTAGTTAATTTACATTTTATTTTTTCTTACCTTTATAAGACTTCAGAGCTTCTAGGATGAGCTTTATGGGAATGATGCATGTTCTATAATTGTGTGGAAAAGATACCAGACTGGATAAGTCAATATCTGTATCTTGCTTTTTTATTCATTGTCCATTTGCCTGCACTTTTCTGGGCCTCAGTAATTACTTCTAGAAGTTGGGCAGATCAAACTGGCAGACTCTAAGTTTCATTTCAATACTAAAATGATCATTTTCAACTTAACCGATATATAGCGATTCCCGCTTCATCTAAGTTGTTCTGGTACACATAGCGCTTTTAAATGGGGAATACAACTCAATCCAAACCCTGAAATTGCAATTACATAGAGAAGTCAGATCTCCGACTATAGTTCCAGTCTAATTTTGGTAAATAAGACCATAGAACTATACACTCAGGACTCTGGGAGTTGCAATGCTGGGTGATGGCGGCCTAGGTGGATCATGGCAAGTTTCATGGAGGGCCTGGAAGATGAGTGAGATTTGTACAAATCGAGAAAGTGGGAAAGACAATGTGTTTTGAATTGTGCCCCACATCTTTAGAATAAAAAATAAATAAAAATAAACTTAAAAAAAAGAAAGTGGACTATATAAGCAAGCACATTATGGCAGCTAATGGCTAGTGGTCCTGGTCGTCTGTATGTGGCTTGTGAAGAAAGGACAAGAGGTGAGGCAGAAAAGGTAAACTGAGATCGTTTATAGACTTTGTGCAGGGATAGTTCTATTTGCTCTTCTAGATTCTGTTCCTTCTCTCGTCTACTCTTGTGCCCCGAAGGCTGACCCACACATCAATGGTGTCAGTCACCCTTAGTCTTCCAATTCAGTCCAACCAGTTGCAGGTAATCAGAGCATTGAGGTTGTTTTTCTAGCTCTCAGTCAGACAGGTCTCTGTCTGCTGCCTGTGTCCCCTACAGAAGGCCATAGGCGTCGCCATCTCTGGGTTCTGAGTTTCTTGCTTTGAACTTAAGGGAGGTGTATTATTTTCCTAGGGCTGCTGTAACATAGTACCATAAACTAGATGTCTTAACACAACAAAAGTGTATCGTCCCTTAGTTCTGGAGGTTAGAAGTCTGAAATCAAGGTTTCGGCAGGTCCATATGCCCCCTGAAACCTGTAGGGAAGAACCCTTCCTTGCCTCTTCTAGCTTTTGGTGTTTGCTAGCAATTTTCTGTGTTTTGGGCTTCTGTGTGCATCACTCTAACCTCTGCCTCTCAGCCATCTTCTTCCTGGTGTCTGTCACTGGGTCTCTTCTGTTATAAAAAGTCAGTCATACCCACCCTCCTCCAATATGACTTCATCCGAAATAATTACATCTGCAACAACCCTGGTTCCAAGTGAGATCACATTATGAAGTGCTTGGGTTTAGGATTTTACCCGGTCTTTCAGGGGACACAATTCAACCCATGTCCGGAGGAGGTAAAAGCCCCCCACAGTTGCCATCATAGGGTACCGCACAGTCTCTTATTCAAAACCTAAACTCGGTCTGCTATTAGGAAAGTCATGATCAGTTCTGGGTGTGGTGGCTCATGCCAGTAATCCCAGCACTTTGGGAGGATGAGATGGGAGGATTGCTTGAGCCCAGGAGTTTGAGACCAGCCTGGGCAACATAGTGAGACCGCTTACCTATAAAAAAAAAAAAAAAATTGTGCCGGACTCTGTGGCTCAGCCTGTCATCCTGTGCCTTTGGGAGGCTGAGGTGAGTGAATTGCCTGAGCCCGCTGGTTCGAGACCCGCTTGGGCAGGGGAGACCTCATCTCTACAATAAATCAAAAAATCAGCCGGGTGTGGTCGCGCGCACCTATAATTCCGGCTACTGGGAAGGCTGAGGCGGAAGGATCGCCGGAGCCCAGCAGGCAAGGCTGCGGTGGCCGGGAGCGGCCACTGCACTCCAGTCTGGGCGACAGAGTGAGACTCCGACTCAAAAAAAAAAAAAAAAGTCAAAAGTTAAGTGGTTGTGGTGGCAAGTGACTGCACTCCCAGCTACTCCAGAGGCTGAGGTGGAAGGATCACCTGAGCCCAGGAGGGTGAGGCTGCGGTGAGCTGTGATCATCCCTCTGCACTCTAGCCCGGGCGACACAGTGAGACTCCAACTCAAATAAATAAATAAATAAATAAACAAATAAATAAAAAGTGGCAGAGTTAAATATGCATTAGAGGAAGGAGACAGGAGGCAAGCTATGAAGCAGTGGCCTACTGCTGTGTTGCGTTGCGTTGTTATGTTGTTTTGCTATGTTATATGAGACAAGAAGCGGGTATGACGTGGGAGATGCCACCCGTAGTTTCCTGTGTAAAATCCAAAGCCTTCCTTCACGTCTCTCGAATGGCGCCCCCTCTTTCTCCACACACCCCTTCCCACCACCATCCCCCCGGTCCTTCCACAGCCTTCCGCGGGCCCCTTGTTCAAATGTCCCCTTGGATGGCCGTGTTCTGTGTTCCCTCTGCCTGGAGTGCTCTTGACCTTTGTCATCTGCCCCGACTCTCCCCACATCTCTTTGGGTCTCTGTTCAATATATCCCTTTGCCAGAGAGACTTTCCTTCACTAAGATTAAATATCATCCTTACTCCCAGGATCTCACACCCTCCCCCATCACCTCTATCTCTTTATTCTTTTATTTTTTCCTTACAGCCCTCACCCGACTGACACAGTATATATTTATTTCCGTGTTTGTTCATTGCTGACCTTCCTCTCCTTTATATTTTAAGCTCCATGAGAAGAGGAATGTTTTCTTTCCTATTCTGCCCCAGTTGACAGAACTATGTCTAAATGGAGCATGTAGTTGGTGCTCAATGAATGTCTACTATTCAGTAGTCTCCATCGGAGGCAGAATCTTTAGGACCTAGTGGTAAGGCATGGTGGTGGCTGTGATGTGACAAAAAGAGTGACAGAATAGGAATTACATGACTCCAAGGTGGCTGTTTCATCCTTTTAAGTAAACCCGATTTCATATCAATACTTTCTATACCTTTCTTACAAAACAAGCTATATGATTTGGTAGCCAGGTTTATTTTTGCGCTTTACGTTTTGAAATGTAGTTCTTTTGGTTTCCAATGTCATTTGAAAAAGTCCTAAGGTTAGTCATAGCAATCAGCAATTCCTATGTGAGTAGATTGTGACTCATAAGCACTTTTTAAAGATTGTACTTCTGATTTGTATGATGCGGTGCTATTAACAGGTTCTCTTGATACTATTCTGTTCTGTCTGTGGGTTGTGGCTGGGAGTTCTGGGACCTTTTTTTGTTTCCTTTCCCTTAACTCACGTAACTGTCCTATTATGCCTCGGCTTTGTCTGTTGACTCAGTGCTTCTCTCTTCTTGTCAAATAGTTAAGGTCAAGAATTAGTCAGTGCGTTTAACACGGTGATCCAGCTCACTCTGTGCTGCCTGGCCTTTGTTATTAAATTATTTGCTTCCAATTTTAGGCATGACTAACATTTTTTATTGTAGAGTTACAACGCAGCAATGCTTTACTCCTCCACTGGCTTTTCCACATCTAAGAAGCTGTCCAGCACGGTGCCCAGGTTACTAGAATGGCGTCTGTGCGTAAACTCCTACAGGTACATGTAGATGTGACCTGCTTTCCGGTTGTTTAGTGAGTCATGGATCTGCAAGATTGCTCAGTCCCTTGCTCTAGAGACTAGGCTATGTTGTTATTTTAGGAATTGTGTTAAAATTCATTTTTAAAAATGAATAAAATCCGGGTAATTTTAAATGTTATCAGTGGTAAATAACTGTTGATGAACTTGAATTAAAGAAGACTTTATTCTTGAGAAAACTGGCTTTTTCCCCCTAGAAAATATAATGGTTAACAAAACATTTTAAAATCTAAACATACTTTTAGGGCAACCCCCTTGGATCCCCTCCGACTCTGGGAGCTTTTCTGTCCTCTCAATAAATTCTGCTTAAAAGAAAAAAAAAAAACTAAACATATTTTTATTTTTTATGGTCATTAAAAGACAGTGGTGAATACTTGCAGTGTACGATCATTTATTATTTTTCGTTTATAATATTCTTGTGAAAGACAATGAAGTAAAAATTAAAAGTAGGAACAGAGGGAGAGTCAATTGCTCGCTGAAAAATTATGAGAATAAAATTAAATAAAATGATAAGAAAGCAAGTGATGGCATGCTCTTGGCTAGAGAGGCTTAAAACAAAACATTCCACAAAAAGAATAAAAGTGCTGCTTTTCCTTAGTGTCTCTGCATTCTGAAAGCAGGAGCAATTAATAATAAGAAGGATGAGAAGAAGGAAGAAGAAGAAGAATGAGTTTTTATTAGATACTTACCTTTGTACCAAGGACTCTAGAATGTACTTTTGTGTATCTTATTTACTGTATTTCTCAATATATACCAGTATTGTCACGTGTATATAAAACTACTCGAGAACCCCCCCCCCAATGATTCTTAGAGCTCAGAAGATAATATGGCCCTAAATACACTCAACGGAAAGATAATTAGCAATATATAAGAATCTATTTTGGAAGTGTAATTCCTAGGATATGTTTAAAAGAGTTCTTATTGGACATGCAACATCAGCAAACTAGCTAATTCTGATAAATGCAAATATTAAAATCACATAATCATTTGGTTTTCAGTTTCTCATCTGTAAAATTATAGGGTTTACCTGTTATCACTTGAATCTATTCCATCTCTAAAGGCTTTATGTCTGTGATATGTTGACACTAGCTAAACTGTAAATAAATATATCCTTCTAGGTCTAAAATATATTAACTGTTGCAATAAAATGTAGAAATGGAATTATATCAAGACTTTGACTCCCCTGAAGGCTATGGAAATAAACTGGGGTCTAGTTCAACAGAAAATACAACTTTCCAAATACATGCCTACCTTCCTTGACATTTAAGACACTGTAATTGAACTTTTTCTCCTAGAGACTTAACAGTTATAAATCTGTAAAATTTCAACTGACAACCAAATTCTGCGTTTATGGCCACATAAGCTCCTATCAGATTGAACCTTTCTCATAAACTCTGAACCTTTCTCATAAACTCTGAACCTTTCTCATAAACTCTGAATTAAAAACAAACATAAAAACAATACAAGCATGAACACACACACACAATCAACTACCTGAAAGCTCTGAACAGCATACAAAAACAAGCATATTCTAGTAGGAGAATTGACACTTGAAAGAAGTAACCAGCACATAATGAGTCTCCTGTTTATATGACTTTAACCTGAGGACACAAGCCATGGTCTATGCTTACACAGGGCAGTAGAAACCTTGACAGAAAGCTCAGAGGTTTGAATGACTATAGGACAGAGTTTAGGACAACCTCAGCTGCTGGAAAGGGAAGGGAAAATCCTAGGAAGAGAGAGCCAAAAGGTCAACCCACAAATTCTGTGTATGTATGCTGACAAAATCCCTGGCTGACCCTGAAACACACAGGCATGAAACACACAGGAGAGACTGAAAACAGCCCAGCTAACAATAAAATAATTAAACTGAAATGCAGGCTTCTACAAAGAGACAGCATTGATAGTTTGGATTTAGTCAAGTTGCTGCTAAAGCAGAAAACACCAATAAATTGGAGAAATATAAATAATTGAGACTTTCTACAACATATTATTTTCAACATGCAGGATACAATCTAAAGTTATTTGACATAAACAACAAGGAAAATGTGATTTAATTTCAGAAGACAAAACAATCAGCAGATAACAACCACATTATAACCCAGATGTTGGAATTAGCAAACAAGGACTTTAAGGCAGATATAATTATACCAGTGAGTTAAAGGAAAATATTCTCATAATAAATTTAAAAATCTCAGCAAGGTCAGGCACAGTGTCTCATGTCTGTAATCATAGCACTTTGGGAGGCAAAAGCAGGAGGTTTGCTTGAGCCTAGGAATTTGAGACCAGCCTGGGCAACATAGTGAGACCTCACCGAGCTGGGCCTGATGGCGCATGTCTATAGTCCTAGTTACTCAGGGGGCTGAGGCAGAAGAATTATCTAAGCCCAAGAGGCCAAGGCTGCAGTGAGCCATGACAGGCCACTGCAACAGCTAGGGCAACAAGGTGAGACCACAACTCAAAAAAAAAAAAAAAAAAAAACCAAAAAAAAAAAAAAACCAACTCAGCAAAATTGCAGATACTATAAAACAGAACCAAATAAAAATTCTAGCAGGAAATACAATATGTGAAATTTTAAAATTCACAATATGGGCATAACTGCAGAAGTGTGAAAACGGGAAAAGTCAATAAAACTTGAAGATAGATAAACCAAGTATTTAAGCATTTTAAAAATAACAAAAACCTCATGCACTTGTGGGACAATAACAAAATATCTGATATACAAGTAATTCAGAAGGAAAAAAAGAGATTGTGGGGTGAAAAATATTTAAACTATAAAATTTTCTCAGGTGCAGTGGCTCATGCCTGTAATCCCAGCACTTTGGGAGGTAGAGGCAAGAGGACTGCCTGAGCCCAGGGGTTTGAGGCCAGCCAACTTGGCAGGACCTTGTCTTTGCAATAAATAAAACAATTAGCTGAGTGTGGTGGCGCATGCCTGTAGTTCCAGCTACTTGGAAGGCTGAGGCAGAAGGGTTGAGCCCAGCAGGTCGAGGCTACGGTGGCCGTGAGCATCCCACTGTACTGAGACTCTGACTCAAAAAAAAGAAAAAAAAATTTTTTTGGTCTAATTTAGTAATCAAGGATTTTAGCAAATCTCAAACAGGATAAAATATAAAGAAAAGTCAACCTCTCCTTATTGTAGTCAAATTGCTGAAAATCAAATAAAATATTTTTAGAGCAACCAAAGAAAAATGTCACATTACAAACAGAACACTCAAATTAGAATTGACTTCTTATCTGCAACAGTAGAGGTCAAAAGATATTGTAACAATATCTTTAAAGTGTTAAAACAACAACACAAAACTCAACTTATAAAGAAAACAGACATATTCTTCAAGAATAAAGGTGAAATAAAGACATTTCAGATAAAAGAAAACTAAACAAAATAATCACTAACCAAAAAAACCCTGTACTATAGGCAGTGCTAAAGAAAGTTCTTCAGGCTAAATAGAAATGATGCCAAAAAGAAATCTTTATCTTAGGTAATTAAGAGAATCAGAAATGTTAGATATTGTTTACTTCAAGTATAAAATATTTCTTTCTTCTTGATTAACACTATATGAGTGTTTAAAGCAAACATTATGACATTGCTTTCTGGGAAATCTTTTCTATTATTAATTTATTCCTTCTTTTCCAGTTTTAAAATGTCCTATCTTACTAAGCAAGCGCATCCACTCTCACTACCTCTATTCAGCATTATATTGGAGGTTTCAGCCGGGGCAATAGGGAAAAAAAGTGATATTACATGAAAGGAAAAAGTCCACCTTTTTTTTTTTTCAAAATGACATAATTGTTTACAAAGAGAAGTGTACAAAATCTACAAAAAATGTTTTTAGAAATAATGAGTGTGTCTAGCAGTATCATAATATGCAAAGCTATACTCAAAAATCGACGGTATTTTTATAAAATGGCAGCAATTAGAAAATGAAATTAAGAATCATACAATAGAGTCAAAAACTAAAATACATGACAGCACATATAACAAATGTGTAGAAAATGGCTACATTGCCAATTACAAAATATTGCTGAGAGAATTAAAGAAGAGCTAAATAAACAGAGATGTACCATATTTATGCACTGAAAGACTCACAGCTATTAAGATGTCATTTCTCCACAGTAGATCTACAGACTTAACACAATCCCAATCATGACTCTAAAGACATTTTTGCTTTTGGTAAAAAACTGATGAGTTAATTCAAAAATTTATGTAGAAAGGACAAAGAACCTAAGTATACAAAGCAACCATAGAAAAGAAGAACAAAGTTGAAGAACATATTACCTGACTTCATGACTCACTATAAATCTCTTACTGATCAATTCAGTATGGTTCTGGCATTCCAATAGAGAGAAATAGAGCAAAATACATACTCCAGAAATAAAAACATGCTTTATACAGACATTTGATTTTTGGCAAAAGTCTCTAAGCAATACTATTAAGGAAAGTAGGTATTGTCAACAAATGGTGCTGGGACAGTTGGATATGAATACTGAAAAGAAACGACACTTGATACCCATATCTTATACCATACATAATACCTAGTTCGAAATGTTCCATAGGACTAAATGTAAAAGCCTAAATCACAGGGATTGTGAGGAAACCAAAAAAGAATATCTTTGTTAACTGGGCATAGGCAAAGGTGTCTTAGATGATGGGAAGTAATAACTGTAGCGAGAACTATAAATTATTAATTTATCATGCTTAAGAGCAGCTCAACTAAAGCACACATGAACCATCAAGTGACGTCTGGGAGAAATTTTATTTTTATTTCATTTCATTTCATTTTACTTTATTTTATGTCTTACTCCATCGCCCAGGCTGGAGTGCAGTGGCACACTCATGACCACCCCAGCCTCGAACCGCTGGACTCCGGCGATCCTTCTGCCTCAGCCTTCCAAGGAGCCGGAACTGCAGGTGCATGCTACCACGCCTGGCTAATTTTTTAAAAATTTGCCTGGGCTGGTCTCGAACATGCAGGCTCAAGTAATCCACTCACCTCGGCCCCCCAAAGTGTTATCAATAAAAAGATTGATATCTAGGTTATAGAAATAATTCCCATGACTCAATAATTTAAAAAAGTCAAACAATCCGATACATGTAGGTAAAGGACTTGAAGAGAAAAATTCACAAAAAGATATTTGAATGATCAATATGCACAAGAAAGAATGCACATATCATCAGGAAGATTTACATTAAAACCTCAAAGGGCTACGCATCCATCAAAATATCTATGATTTTTAAAGCTAATAATGTAAAATATTGGTAAGAATGTAGATCAAGTAGAATTCTCATGCATATTTGGTGCGAATGTAAAATTGTATGAATACTTTATAAAAGATCTAACAGCTGGGTATAAAACCCACCTTGTGGGTATATATCTACCTTGTGACCCGATAATTCCAATCCTAGGTATTTAAACAAGAGAAACAAAAACATAGGTCTGTTAATACAAGAGTGGCTATAAGCGTTTTATGCATAACAGCCAAAAGCTGTAAGTATAGGAAAATGTATTTTAAAACCTGTGGTATACCTAAACAATGCAACACTACCCAGAAATAAAAAAGAACGGGGTGCTAATACAAACATTAACATAGATCAGTTTTAAAAATATGTTAAGTGAGAGAGACCACATACAAAAATGTACCTATTATATTATTTCATTTATATGAAGTACTATAACAGGCCAGTCTAAAATGTAGTAGACAAAAATTAGAAAATAATTGCTTTTGGGAGTAGAAGAAAATTCTTTTGGAAGAAGGATGAAATTTCTGAGGAAATGATAATATCTTGGTACAGGATTGGATTATATCAGTGCATACATTTGTCAAATATCACACTTTAAAAAAACTAAACAAATATTGAACTCTAAATATGCATGCTCTAATGTTTGGGGGATGTATACAAATATCCACAATTTCTTTTGAATTGTATCAAAAAATCGGACGGATTCATGGATGGAAAAATGGATGAGTAGATATGTGATAAACATATTAAAATGTTAATGGCAGAATATTAAGGTGATAGACATATACACTTTTACTCTAACAGTCTTCCAAATTTTCTTTAACATTTTTCATCATAAAATGTTGAAAAAAAAATCAGTACCAGGAATTATGTTGTGGAGATGACCAAAAGTTGATCTTATTTAAATTTCTTGTTGAGTTTACTTGAAGATGTTTAAAGAGCCTCTTTATACCTCATGCATTTATATAAGAATTTGGGGCTTGGAGTTCAATTTTATATTAATCTCTAGAATCTTAAAAGTAATTATAAGAGATTATTCTTAAATGAGCAACAACCCCCTCAGTATTTTACAGATAAAAACCAAAGTAAGTTATTTACGGAAAGGGGAGAAAAGTATAAACTAGGACTAATTGTCTTATAGAAATTTCATTCTGATTCAGAGTGCAAACTTGAGAAGACAGACACTGGGGAAAACCTGGCCTGTTGATTGTCAGATGAAGAGGGCGCTTCAAGTGCCTCAAAAGCGTTGTCCAGTCACAAGTGTCTTCTTGTTCCTGCAGGCTCTTTATAGGAATTTTAGACACGAAAAGATGGGATATACTCTGTTTTTAAAAATATAAATGTGAATATTGCAACTGTGTATCCCTTTAAAACTACCTTAAAAGGGAATTTTCCAGCTATACTAAACCAACACACAATTACCCCTGAGCCAGAAGACAATAAATAATCTGCTAAGCAGATGGCATAGGCCTATGACACATGTCATATGTATGAACAATCACAGGACATATGGCCCTTCCAATGGAGTAGTTCCAGCAAGACATTTTCACTCCAGCATTCACTAGGATGCTAATAATTTTAGCTACATTTTCTTTCTTCAATATACATTTTAATAAAAATTTTAATTGCATTGCATTATATTTTATTGCTTATTAATAGCACTGTGTTCGGTTTTTACAAAGTCTAATGAGTTGGAATATTTGTGTCTTTAATTAAGCAAAGAGTCCCTAATTTTTCCTGTCTTTTCTGACTTGATATGAAGTTATTCTTGGGTAACACTAGTCACACACATTGTCCACTACACACCTCTAATATAGCAAGTTATTTCACTGTCTTGTAATTATCTGTTTGCTCTCTTCCCCCATTAGACCATAAACTCTTTGAAGGTGGGGCTACCACTTATATGTCTTTATAACCCAAAATTCATAGCGCAGGATCATTTAGTCAGTACATAATGAATGTTACAGGATAAATAATAAACTTTATGAATTCACTCAGAATTAACTAGCCTTCTACATGATGAAATGTAGTTCAGAAAACTCAGAGGAGGGTTACAAAAAAAGAAAAACAAAGTAAATACCAATTTATTAATTTAAAATTTAATACAAAGACCAAATTCCAGATCTCTATCCAAGGTACTAAATTGCTGATGTATCTCTCTAGGACACCTTTCTTCCTGCTATCAAATTACCTGGAAAACTGAAGCTTCAATCAGAAGATAGCCTGGGTATACATTTAACCTAGGCTCTGTTGGGGTATTCCTAGTCCGCAGAGAACACATTTCTGTAGTGACCATCTTCATGTCTCTGAGCCTTAAATCATTCTGGTTAAAACACTAACAGATATTGTGTTCTGAACGTGTGCTTTATTTGCTGGTCATCCCATTTCTAATGACATGCTCCATAGATGTTTTTAAGGTGTGGAATGGAGTGCTGTCAACTTATTGTTTCCAAGAAAGTTAAAATAAATATTCAAACCTCTTGTTTGGGCAAAGACCCATATGCTCGGCTCTTGCCGACTTTCTCAACTTCCTCTCATAATGTTCTCTCCTTACATTGTGCTCTACACCTATGGGCCTCCTTTTCCTCCCAATATGCCAAGCTTATTCAGGGCCTAAGGACTGCATTTTGACTTTTGGAGGGCAGGTCCCTTGCAGTACAGGCTGCTTCTGCTAAATAAGTATTCTAGGAACCTGTTGGTATCAGTGTCTCAGCTAGCATTGTTGTGAGAAGCTGCATTTAGCTACGGCAAATTTTTTTGTGGAGATTCTTTCCACATGTTTGCCCATTCACGATGGGTGATTTACAAGAGCACCTGCACACACTGTGCTAAGTGTTCGGTCGTTTTTGACCAAAAAACAGCATGACCTCTATGCCCCACCCTCCCTGTTCACCCAATCTCACCCCGAGGAACTTTTTTTTTTTCTTCCCTGGATGAAAAAAGTCCTCAAGGGGAAATGTTTTGCTGATGTGGAAGAGGTGAAACCCAAACGGCAGAAGCACTAAAAGGCATCAAAACTGATGAGTTCAAAAACTGTTCTGAGCAGTGGAAAAAGTATCTTGATGGGTGTGTTTCATCGAATAGAGAGTACTTTGAAGGTGACTGAAGTTTAAACATAAATACACACTTTTTTATAAATAAATTCTGGGTTTTTGGGGGGGCCCTCCTTTGAATACCTCCCTCACCCCCATCTAGGCATGGCTGTTTCCTTTTCCATATTTAGGTCTCAGCCCAAATATGACCTCCTCAGTCATTCTTTATCATATCACTACAGTTATTTTGCTCATAGCACTTACTGCCAGATGAAAGTATCTTTTTATCTGTTAACTTTTCTATTTGCATGCAAGCTCCATACGAAATAAGACTTTGTGCATTTTCTTCACTGCTATAAAACTAGCCAAAATCCCTGATATTTAGGCCTGACAGGCTCAAAAATATTTGTTTAATGAAGATAGAAGACAGTCTTCTCCTCCCATTACCTACTGATATTTAGACTGATTTTTGGAATCCTGAGAACATTTGCAGCCTGCAAGCTCACTTGCCATTTACGTGTTATCACCCACTAATTCCTTCTGTTCATTTTGGTATTTTTGCTAGGGCCATTCTTGCTATCGAGGCTAATTTTAAGTACTTTGAGGTGAGGGCTTTCTTATTTTTTTTTTGTAATTCTGCACTATTGTTCTTTCCATAGTAATTGTGTGTTGATTATTTAATGGTGGTCATTTCTAGAGTAGATGTTCTCTAGGTAGCTGGAAATATGGAACCACTCTGCAGTAAGAATCAGGGACTCAGACCGGAATTCACTAACATGGAGATGGGGCCATGAGGCAAAACTCTCACTGATGGTCTGAGTCCCCAGAAGAGGGTAGGATCCCAGCAAGGAGCTCTACGGGGTAAATTAAGAGCAGTAAAAAGAAAAACAGGAGACATTCACTTGCTGAAGGTGAGAAAGAAGGTGGGAGTGGGAACATGGCATAGAAAGGAGGGTGGAATTTTGAGAAATTAATAGCAGTGGATTTGAACCCAAGAGCTTGATTTCACTAAAACCGTGGGATCAAAACATAATTACAAAATGTTCCAGAAAAGAGTATTTAGCCATACTTTGACATTGAAAATTTCTTCTCTACTTCCTTAGCAAGAAAAAATATTGGATAAATGATTGTGATTTAATGGATTAAATTGTTTGACCTGATTTTCCAGAAGGAACTTTCAAATGTATTTCTGTTGACTTAAAAGTATTGGTTTCAAATGTGATTGTATCTGGATGGTCTCCATTTATCTGCACTTTATTCATTTCTTTTCAGGTTCATGTTTTTCACTACCTGCCCTTTGGCTACAGTCTTGCCTCTGCTCTATTCCCAAAGTCATTTTGAAATGCCTGGAGGTCACAGTAGTTCACTGGAAAAGAGTGAAGAGATTGCAAAGAAGATACTTAACTTCCATAGATAAAAAGGTGGGATCCAGTAGGTAACCTTTCCACATTTACCTTAAGAACGGAGGAAGCATGTGTCTACTGAAAAGCTAACCAATGTACCCTTATGAAGGTAACTGGGAGGAGAGAGAAAAACAAAGTTACACTTCTTTTCAGAGCAATTAATTAGTCAATCCAATCAAGTTAGAATTTCGTGAAAAGAACAGAGTATTCTAGTGCCAAGTTGGTCATGAATTGATTATATAATTTAAACAAGTTATTTAGCATTCATGATTCCATTTCTCATGTTTGAGCAATGAGGGGTTGGACCAGGTGCCCTCCGTGATGCAGTAGCCCCAAATCTGAGAGGGCTTGCACGTAAGGTTCTTTACGTCTTTGGGAGAAGCCACTCAGAGGTCCAGTAGGGAAAGACATTGGTTTATTAGAACTTACAGGAGGCACCAATGGCGGCTGGTCAGTGAAGAAAGAATCCTAGCAGGACTGTATGGCAAGCAGCTTATATTCAAGTTGCGCTAATTGTTCAACTTGCTACACGATGGTTACAATCACAGTGAGTAAGGGTGCCACTCACATTGTTCTCAGCTCTGCTCAACGACCTACACCAGTGACTGACTCTTTACTGGAAATATGCGTATCCTGCATTGACTAGTCTTGGCCAGAGACTCCTCCCTGAGGGAGGGGGCAGAAAGAAGCCAGATATAGGGGGAAAGAGCCAATGTCTGGACAATTACCTCACACCTCTAAGATTTCATTGAGCTCTAACATTCTATCATCCCTTGGAGAAGAATGTGTAGAAATAAATAGTAAAATAAAGAAATGGAAAAATCAGCCTGTTTGCTTTCCTATTTAGATACATAGTTCTGAGCAATTTGGGAGAGTTTCCATATTCCTTAATTATGTCCTAATTCTTAATTATTTTCATTGTAAATTTTTACATTTTTCTTCACTACCAAATAAATACACATAAAACGTTTAGTTGAATTTTCAAAAATTAAAGAAGATAAATACCAAATAAAAATTGTCCAACTCAGTTTATTCCTATGTTATATTTATTTTTAAAAAACAAAATGTCATCATCAAAGCAGAAAGGAGAATTGAGGCAATGATTTTGGTTACCCTAAAGATAGGAGAAAGAAGTGTTTCCCCAAATATGACACGGTGTAGAGAGACTCCCGTTTCTTCTATTCACGTTCACAAACCCCAAGAGAGAGGGGGAACGTCTTGCCTTTTAAATTTATTAACCTGTCCTCCCTTTTCCAAAGAGCTTGCAATTCTTTATTACTAGTGATCATGATTATCTTCGCATGTTTATTTACTATTTTTAGTTCTCCTATGAATCACCTGATCATAATCTTTCATCATTTTTCTACTTTGGTTTATTACAGACATTCACTGAAAAAACCTAAGATGGAGTCAATATACCCAATGTGCAGCCATTTTAACATTGCCTAGATCTGTCATGTTTTTCTAGCAGTTCACTTTAATTTACCCTCTAATCACCAGCCATGGACAGAACCAGATTCTCAGAGGTATTGACAATTGTCTCACAGCCTCCACCCCAGCTTCTTTTGGAAACAAGTTAACCTAAGCAGCCCTCTGTGACCTTCATGGCCCAGACCCCATCAACATGACAACAGTCATGTGACTAACCCACTCATCTGCCTGCCGTCCATCACCTGACATCAGTAACTGTGGTTATCTGCTCTCTTCATGATGACGCGAAAAAGACCACCACCCAATCACTGTCATGACCTGCCCCCATCAAAGGGAAGGTTTAAAAGCATTCAACCTCAAGCAGTCATTGCCAATGCTTTGTTAAACTCTGGTGTGTTTATGTGGCTCTTTGAGATATGGCCGCCATGTTTTCTAACTTCAGCCTCCTCCCCTACCTTGCGGAAATGAATCTCCTCTCTCTTCTTTCTCTCAAATTTGCCTTCTAAATAAGCTATATTTTCCAATCTAACTTCTCTGCAATTCTTTGCATCTTTTGTGTGGCACCAGATTGCAAACCAGAAACCCCAGTGGGTCTGACCTAACATTTTGGAGACACCACTGAGATGATGACCTAACACGAACCCATTTTCTGTAATAGATATACCAGTTTTCTTGATAGAGGAGCAATATGAAGACAGCCAATCACATTTTATTTTACTCAACAATTGTTTTTTATAGGCACCTATGATTTTTTTGGTGCAACAGATTTGATACCAGCCTGTAGGTCAGTAGTCATAGGAAATGTCTCTCAGGTCTCATATGCACTTTCTAATAAGCTATGATTTTTCAGTATCCCATTAATTACTCAGAATAGCAGATTATAGCACAGTCCTCTCACTGCAACTCCAGGTTAGCTGGTCTCTATTTTTTCTATATGCCTAACTGTACTTTCCCAAACCATTATGTTTGATATGTTATGCTTACTCTGTAAATGCTTTCTAGACACAAGACTTTATCCTTCAAGAATTTAGTAATGTAAGTGCCAGAATTTCAACAGAGACCTGAAAAAAATAAAGAGAGGAACTAATAATGTTGCCAATAAGGGCCTCCTTTGGCAAACAAATGGAAGAGGCTTTCATAAATGGGTTGTCTTGACTTTATGTCAGGACTAAAATAATCAAATAAAATGGGTATAATTTTAGAACTAGAATTGTGGAATCAGAATGGGAACAATTTTGTCCAATTTTAAGTTCTGTAGAAAAGCTTTCAAAGAAATACAGAATAACAATCTTGTTTATTTAGAACTACAACCACATAAGAAGCATCTGCATACCAGAAACAATTTTTTTATTTAATAAAGAAGGAAATATCGGGGCAGTCATTTTTCTATGCTAAATTTATATTATGCATTCAATATTCTCTCGGCAACCTCACCAGCATCTGTTGGTTTTTTTACTATTATAATAGCCATTCTGACTGGTGTAAGATAGTATCTCATTGTGGTTCTGATTTGCATTTCTCTGATGATTCGTAGTGTTGAATATTTTTAACACATTTGCTGGCTACTCGTATGTCTTCCTTTAAGAAGTGTGTGTTCAGGTGCTTTGCCTACTTTTTAATGGAAGAATTTTTTTTCCTGTAGATTAGTTTGAGTTCTTTTATAGATTCTGGATATTAGCCCTTTTGTCAGATGCATAGTTTGCAGATATTTTCTCCCATTGTGGGTTGTAAGTTGTCTACTCTGTTGATGGTTTCGTTTGCTGGTTGAGCCCATGTGGAGAACAGTTTGGAGATGTGCGGTATTGTCCAGAAACTATTTCCTTGTATACCTGGCTTCTTCCTTCCCCTTCTTAGGAAGTGGCCTCTGGCCAAGGCTGGTCCAGAAGGATCCCAGTAATGAGTACCAGTCATGAGATATGGAATGCAGGGGATTGAGCAAAGCTGAAGAAAGTGTAGGCATCACTTTTTTTTTTTTTTTGAGTTGGAGTCTCACTCTGTTGCCCTGACTGGAGTGCAGGGGCACGCTCACGGCCACCACAGCCTCGACCCGCTGGGCTCAGGCGATCCTTCTCCCTCAGCCTTACAAGTAGCTGCAACTACAGATGCTCACCACCACACTTAGCTAGTTTTTTTGATTTATTGTAGAGACAGGGTCTCACCAAGTTCCCCAGGCTGGTCTCGAACTCCCATTCTTAGACAATCCTCTCACCTCAGTCTCCCAAAGTGCTGGAATTACAGGCTGAGCCACCATGCCCGGCCAGGCATCACTCTCAATCAATGTAATTGTAAACACTGTATAACCATTTGAATAATTAACTTGCTTGATTATAAAACTGCTTGCTGTACTGTCTTGAGGTGCTGATTCTTCACTGACTTGTCACCATCAGTGCCTCTGTAAATTTTAATAATCCAGTGTCTCTCCCAGCTGGACCTCCGGGTGACTTATTTGGAACACGTAAACGTTACACACAAGCTCTCTCGGATTTGGGTGTACTGAGGTACAACTGACATCATCAGGAGAATATTCCAGAGGAGCCCTCCACTGTAGTAGCCATGGGAGAGATGGCGGGGGATGTTTCTGGGAGAAATAACAGTATACTGCTGAAGGAAATACCAGTATGTCACTGGGGGAAATACCAATATGTTGCTGGGGAAAATGCCAGGTTGGGCTACTGGTTCAATGTGGTTCAAAGCTGTGAACTTGACAGATAGCTGGGGACCATTGTGTGAGTACAGGGATGCCCTAAAAATGCCAGTCGGACTGCTGGAATGTTGAAAGCAGTTGATGAGGAAGACACTTTGAGAAGAAAAAGGACAGCTGTCAGTCGTGGCAGCTGTGTCTGTGGGATGGCGCCTGCTTTGTGCTCTGAGTACCTACCATATAGGAGATAGCTGCTATGCTAGGAACCAGGTGCAGAAATTGCAGGAGGAGTTAAGCCTGGAGAAAGACACTCGATTAACTTCAGCAGAAAGCAAGGCCACACGGAGTCTCTGGCTGGAGCAGACTAGCAACCAGCTGCACGACTTAGCACTTGCTTTGCAAAAGTGGCCGATGGCATGCATCCATACTGTGGTAGACGTCAGTGAGTGGGCCCCGTGAAAGTGGGATCCCACAGAGGATTCAGACTCTGAAGAGGAGGATGAAATAAAGATGATGGAGGAAGTACAAGAGCCCCTGAGACAAGGGCTGGCCTGGTGATTATTCAGAAAGTACACACACAACAGGAAAGACTGGAGGGCCAAGATCCAGCACACCTGCCACCATCCCTGCGGTATACGCACATGAACATGTGCCCGTATACTTCTGCAGAGTTGGCAGCAAAAGTTAGGTGGAAGGGGAGGGCAAACCTAGCAGGCTAGTTGTTTAGTATTGGGTTAAAAATCCCAGCGGGGCCTCCATATGATAGGTCAGAACCGACGGGGGAAATCTAGTCTGAGATCTGGTGTCACAAAAGACGCAACCAATTGCACAGAAGTTAGATTGGAAAATATAGCTTATTAACAAAGTAAATTAGAGAGAGAGAGAGAGAGAGAGAGAGGAGAGAGAGAGAGGATATTCACCTCCCCAAGGTAGGGGAGGAGGTTAAAGCTAGGAAACATGACGGCCATAGCTCAAAGAGCCACATGAACACACCAGAGTTTAACAAAGCAATGATCAGAAAGTAAATTAGAGAGAGAGAGACAGAGAGAGAGAGAGAGAAGAGATTCACCTCCCCAAGGCAGGAAGGGGGTCAAAACTAGAAAACATGGCGGCCATGGCCTGGCCAGTGCTTACCAAATGGTGACTGCCGTTTGAAGTTGAATTCCTCTTAAACCTTCCTCTTGATGGGGCAGATCATTAAAGTGATTGAGCGGTGGTCTTTTTCATGTCACCATGAGGAGGACAGATAAGCACAAGTACTGACATCAGTGACAGACAGCAGGCCAGCGGGTGGGCTAGTCACAGGAATGTTGCCACTGCGATGGGGTCTGTGTCATGAAGGCCACAAAGGGCTGAACAGGTTAACTTGTTTCCAAAACAAGCTGGGGAGGGGGTTGTAAGACAATTATCAGCGGCTACCTCTGAGAATCTGGCTCTATCCTTGGCTAGTGATTAGAGGGTAGATTAAAGTGAATTGACAGAAAGACATGACCAATCTAGGCCATGTTAAAATGACTGCATGTTGAGCATATTGACTTCCTCTTATGTCCTTTAATTAAGGCTGTGGGATACCAAAACTAACAGGATAGTTTATCAGGAAATGAGTTGATGAAGATGATTTCAGTTATCAACCATTCCTCCCCGAGACAGTGTTTATATGGAGCCAGGCAGCGTGAGGAGAACGCCTTACTCCCAGCATGCTTCATGGCAGGGTGTGGGGCTGCTTGGTCGACATGGAATGTGGTGCACATCCCTTCCTCCCTTTCCCGCTGGAACACCCTAGTGGAGCAATAGGATTACCCCGGGAATTGAGGATGCGACACGCCTTATACATAGACCCCCTCTGAAGGGCCAGACACAGTATCCAGGATCCTTTATAGCTGGAATAAAAGATCAAGTGATACTGTCAGCCCCACCCTCCCCTATGAAACTCAGATATCTGTGTTGTCCCCACTAGTAGGTGGGACAGTACAAGGGACTGCACAAGGGAGAACGAACCTGGGAGAAACAGATTGGATCAGCCAGAAACAGGAAGCTCAGAAGGTGAAAGAGAACCAAACAGGAAAAAGAGCTGCCGAGGGACCCATAATGGTGACTTGGAAACAAATGTGGGTAGGAGCGAATCCTAGCAAGACAGATGTAGGTAAGCAATGCGATGCAGTGTTGGTAGATCATGGAAGCATTCTAAAGAAAAGTGCTACAGCTTACCTCTGAAAAGAGGGCTGAGGTCCAGGCACTAGAGTGGACCCTCGGTGAAAGGGTGGTTCCTCCCCCAAAGAAAGAGCGCGCCAGTAGGCAGCTGTGGGGCAGAACCAAAGTGTGCAGGGCTCCTGGGGCCGGTCCTGGTTGGTGCCACTCTTGCAGCCACAGTGCAGACAGAACTCAGAGTGAGTCCCAGGTTGGAATACACACCAAGGTTCAGTCTATTGCTAGAACCATTTTGCTGTTGACTACACCTATATCACTGTGGGTGATACAACACTTAATGCATCATACACAACACGGAGCACACCATTTTGTAGCAGATTTGGCTAACACTTTCTTTAGTGTCGATATCAAGCAGATTGCCAAGACCAGTTCACATTCACCTGGGAAGGGAGGCAATGGACATTCACGGTGCTGTCGATGGGATATTTGCACAGCTCTACAATATGTGATGGCACGGTCACACAAGATTTGGAAAATCAGAGGCGACCTGCATCAGTGTCTCTGTTTCATTGTATAGATGGTGTCATGTTAACCTCTGATTCTCTTCAGACCAAGAGCAGGTGGCACTCCAGCTGACTGAATATTTGCAGAGGAAAGGACCATCAGCTGTTATTGACAAGATCCAGGTTCTTCCCCATTCGACATTGCCCAAGAAGCTACAAGAGTTTTGGGGCTCATTGGGGGTATTGGAGGGCATTTATCCCACATTTAGCGCAGATAGCAGAACCCTTATATAGATTAACCCCCCCCAAAAAAAACCAATGGGACTGGCCAGAGGAGTGTCAATGGGCATTCAGTGCAGCCAAAAGTGCTGTGGGCTCCATCCAGTCATTGGACATTCTAAGCCAATTCCTTCCCCGTGAATTAGATGCGAGTATTATCCAGGAGGGATGTACTTGGGGGTATTGAGTGGTGGGGGAAAGTTCAATTTCCCATTGGCTCTTGGTCACAGGCCTGGAAAGGTGCAGAAGCCTGCTACAACCCCATCAAACAGCAGGTCAACACAGTTGACCTATATATTTACCAGGCTCTCTGGGCAATGAAGGCGATCACTGGCCAAGCTCTCATAACTGTGAATCCCATCATTCTCATAGCGGGATGGATCAGGCCTTGCAGAGAGCCATGCAGATGACAACCCTGACCAAACGGTGAGCATATCTACAGCACAGCAAGCTCTGCACGAGTCCTCGAAGCCAGGAAGCAGCAGCTCCTAAGGCTGATAATGTTTGTCAGTGCAGGTGAGCAACCCACGGAGCAAACAGTTATCACCCTGTCACCCATTAGGGAGGGAATACTACTGGTCCCAGAAGAGGCTTGGTACACGGAGGGATCGTATTGGGGGCAACCTCCTTGATGGCAAGCCATTGTATTACCAATCAAAACCAGAAACTCTCTGAAGCAGATTTGGCTAACACTTTCTTTAGTGTTGATATCATGCAGACTGTCAAGACCAGTTCACATTCACCTGGGAAGGGAGACAGAATGAAAGACAGAACTGGACAAAGTAGTCAGTAGGCAGGGTTGTGGACAGTGTGGTTGGTGATATCCAAAGAACCAGGCCCACCGACAATTTGCACAAACAGTTGGGTGGTGTTCAAAGGAGTGACACTGTGGATGTCACCGTGGCACCAGCAGCAACAGACAATCATGAACTAGTCCCGGGGGGATAAAATATGTGGCAACACTTACCGCAGGGGTGGATGACCCAACTGCTTGAAGCAATCTGCACTCTCAATGAGAGACCCTGTGCAGGCTGTCCAGCACCCCTAGACATGCTGACACAACCATGGGAAAAGCCCCTGAAGACGCAAATCTGGACGCAAGAATCAGCATTGCGACCAAGCTGGGGAAGAAAGAATAACCTGTTGCTACCCACCTCACAAGACGTAGTACCCAGAGAGAATGTTCTCCGTTGGCCCTGGGAAGTTTAGTCTTACACCCATTGGTCCTCCCTGGGGAGAAGGGATAGATAATAATTTAGATGTTCATCCTATGGCAATGGAAAAATGGACAAATACTGTCAGGCGTAATAACTTCTGGTCTCAAGTACTCAAAAGGGGGACTATTATCATTTCTATGCTGCAATTCAGGGCATCCCCAATGTCCTTTCATGTCACAGATAAGAGGACTGACAGGGCATGGTATTCCAGGCAGTGGAGGCCTCCACAAAGTGTCACGGTGCTGTCACAGGACGGGAACGCTGCTTGCGTTTTTCCTCTCAAGCATCTATCTTCCCATACTTAGCCTAAAACCCCTTTCCCAAGTGGTTTAGATCACTGAGCTCTTTTTGGCAAAAGGTAATCACAGGTGTTACAGTCACTATACAGTGATTTTGCTGTTTGGATCCTGTGTCCTTTATGGCTTATACGGGATATGGATACCATGTTTGACTTGTGGGTCCACTTCAGGAAACTTGCAGAAGAGCAATGCTACATGAAGAATTGTGAGAGTGGAAAAAGACAATGTGGGGGTGGAGAGTGAGGTATTTGTCCAGGCACAGACTGTTCCCGCCCCCCATATTTGGTTTCTTCCTTCCCCCTCCCTCGGGGAGAAACCTCTAGCCAAGGCTGTTCTCTGAAGGATAGGCATATTCCCCGTAATGAGTCATGGAATGCAGGTGAATGAGCAAAGCCCAAAACAATGTAGGTGTCACTATTAATCAATATAATGATAGACATCAGATAACAATTTGAATAATTAACTTGCTTGATTCTATTTTTTTATTTTTATTTATTTATTTTTAATTTTTTTTGAGTTGGAGTCTCACCGTCACCCAGACTGGAGTGCAGTGGCCACTCCCGGCCACCACAGCCTCGACCTGCTGGGCTCCAGCGATCCTTCCGCCTCAGCCTTCCGAGTAGCTGGAACTACAGGCGCGCGCTACCACGCCCGGCTAATTTTTTTGATTTATTGTGGAGATGAGGTCTCACCTGCCCAGGCAGGTCTCAAACCCGCGGACTCAGGCAATCCACTCACCTCAGCCTCCCGAAGGCGCAGGATGACAGGCTGAGCCACCGAGCTCGGCAACTTGCTTGATTCTAAAACTGATCACTGTAGTGTCCCGATGCAAGAATTTTTTATTGGCCTGTTGCCACCGATGCCTACTGTAAGTTTTAATAAACCAACGTCTTTCCCTGCTGGACCTCCGGGTGACTTTTTTTGTGAAAAAGTAAACATTACGTGCAAGCCCTCTCAGATATGGGGTTACCATGTTACAGGAGATTTCTCAAAGAACTAAAAATAGAATTACTACTACATCCAGCAATCCCATTACTGAGTATATACCCAAAGGAACATAAATTGATCTACCAAGAAGACACCTGCATTCATGTGTTTATTGCAGCACTATTTACAATAGCAAAGACACGAAACCGTCATAGGTACCCATTAATGGTGAGGTGGCTCAAGAAGATGTGGTACGTATACACCATGGAATACTACACAGCCATAAACAAGAATGAAATCATACCTTTTGCAGCAACATGGATGCAACTGGAAGACACTATTCTAAGCAAATCAAAGCAGAAATAGAAAGTCAAATATTGCATGTTCTCATTTATAAATGGGAGCTCAACACTGGTATCCATGACCGTAAAGAGGTTTCAAGTAAAAAAAAAAAAAAGAAAGAAATGTAAAAGGGAAATGATAAAAATAGCTGTCTTGGTCTACAAGACACTGGGGACTCCTCAAGGAATAAGGGGGGAAGGGAATGAGGATTGAAAAACTACTTTTTGGGTACCATGCTCATTTTTTGAGTGATGGGTTCAATATGAGTCCAAACCTCATGTCATGCAATGTACCTGTGCAATTAACCTGTGCATATACACCCTAAAGTTAAAATTTTTAAAAATAAATATTTTCACGGTATTAAAATATAAAAAACAGGCAGACAAAAAGTATAACCAAGAAGCAAATCAATTATGACAGAAGTTATTAAGTAAGTCAGTTGTTCATTCTAATATACAAGAGAATGCTGGAACAAATTAAGACCAAGTCACTGTATTATCCAATTAGGTAATGTATAATTCTCACCAGAACAGCTATTGTTATCATTTCCCTTGTACATCTCTTTTTTTGACTTGAAACCTTATTAAGCACTGAACATTTGTAAAAAATTCATTTAGTTTAGCAATATTATAAAACTTCATTCAGAATATGAGTTCGACAATATTAATAATTTTAAAATATTCTGGAACATAATCAAATTAAGCATGTTCAATCTGTATGGATACGTGAGATGGCTTAAGCTTGTCATTTAATTACATTTCTCCTTCAGGCAAAATTCCCCTTTGGAATTAGTTTTTTCAAAAAAACTCATATGAGTAGGTAGAAAAAACTTCCTTATCACCTGACCCTATTATATCATAGTTTTCCTAAAGAAATTCACATTATTCTGCAAAGCTTTTTGCTAATTATAATATGAATCTTTAAATAAGGTTAAATTTCAAAAAATTGAAAGTTAATGCCTAAAGTGACATAACTAAATCTAAAAAGTAAATTATCTTCAAATAATAGGGGAAAACGTTAAAGTCTATGAACTCACTCCTATTTCTAATGAATTGTATAATCTCCAGAGCACATAGTCTTTAAATCTCTTACATTTAATTTTAAATAATTATATTATATTTATATATATATTAAAACTAGTCGGGTAATAATGGTCAGATAATATTAGAAATAATTTTTAGAAAGATTTTTCTCAAACTTTTTTTTTAATTCAAGAAATTTTGTTTTCTTCAGAATGTCAGTAATTTGGGGGAAAATCCCAAATTACTTGGTGGCATGGTCCTTTGGGGCAGATACAGAAACTGGGTGATGCTAAGAGGATGCTTATCTTCCCTACTCTGAATTACAATCACTCTTCTATGTCATTGGTTCACAAAATTTTTGTATTTGGGACATTCTTTTACATGAACTGTGGCTGAAAGTTTGGAACAGCAGAAAGTCTCAAAACAAGCTAGGTGATTTTACAATAAAAATATTCCTACACAAAACAGATCCCACAGAATTTAGAAAAGCAACTATAGACACCACGTGTTATTCATTTGATTGCTTTTCTGAACTGTGCCTTTCAGGAAAACTCTTCCCTGGTCTAAGCTCTGTCTTATACGCACAAAGCAAATTTCTAGTCTGTCTTTGTAAGTACATGATTTTTCTTTAATATTGTTTGGACATTATGTTTTCTTTCTTCTTTTTTGAGAGCCAGCTGTATCCTCCTTTATCAGGTCTACTCACCTAAGTGTTCACATGGTAATATTATATAGCTTCACTTCTAGCAGAAATGATTTTTTTCACACTATGAAAAATTCCACAAAGCACTTTCAAGTTCCCAGAACATCCCCGGTAACACCAGGGAATGAAACCTGTGATAGCCGAGAAATGCTTGTCCAGAATCTAGTTTGCTTACATGCCCGTGTCCTTTTCCCCTGATATATGATTTTATATCCTATCTAAATTTCCTATTGTTCTACATCATCTAATATTTTCCCCGACACGTCATGAGCACTGCTTCATTTCCCCTTTTCTGTTGCTGTTCAACAGTTACCATTTTAAGTTCTCCTTTTTCTAATTCTGCTTCAATGATTGCTTTTCTTTGAACGAACTCCAACTTTTATAGTTAGGTTATTGCAGAGGTAGAAGGGAAATTGAGAAATCCTTAGATCTAGGCTTCTAAAGCAGGAGCAGAAACACAGCAGTATTTGGGATACATTCTTCTCTTCTATCCCTGACATAGTTAGAATCTAGATCTTCCAAGTAGCTCTGGAAAGAGTATCATTCTGGGGCTTGAGACTTGGCATAGGTCTAAAACCATAGAGTTTGGGAGCATCCCAAGTCATGAACATGACTCACCCACTGTACAAATGCCAGTTTGCAGCAGTATCTGAGCTCGAATCCTCATGCTCAAGCAAGGGCATATCGTACGGTGCTAGCATTGCCTGTCTGCGAATAACAGTGTAAACAGCTTGAGATCTGGACAATGGCCAACATTCAACCTTTCTGAAACTGCCAAAGAGCTCACTGTTTTTGCAGAATTGTGTCTGTGAACCCACATTTCCATGAGACGGGAGGACCTCCAGGTGTTTGCTTAAGAAGTCATTGAAATCCAATGCAAATTAAGACCAGCTTTCCAAGACAAGAAATTCAGCAGTAAGATCTTTCCAGGTATAAGATTTGAAGCCATATTATTCAGATGTCCAACGTGTGCTTATAATGAGTAGTTAAAATAAGTTTTAAATTTTAAAATACAAGCCTTTTTGCATTTTGAAATTAGAATTACTTTGGTTGGGATATATAACATAGTCTATTAAGAAATTTAAAGTTCAGGCAAAATTTGGTTATTCAGTGATTATATAATACCATTACATCATTTCCCAAGGACTTGCTTGAGATGTAAGTTTCCATTGAGAATTTACAAGCAATATGTACTGCACAGGCTTGCAGCCTAGGGCAATGGGTTATATACCATGTAACCTAGGTGTGTCGTAGACTCTACTATCTAGCTTCGTGCAAGTACACTCTGATATTTGCCCAATGACAAAATTATCTATCCTTCCTTTCTCAGAATGTATTGTTATTAAGTGGCACCTGACTATATTTGCTTAATTGATGCAAAAAGATTCATACTATTATCAAGTCAATTATATTATTGTGTTTAAATATGTAATTATGGATTCGTGTTTTGTGGAGTTGGAGTCTCACTCTGTCACCCAGGCTGGAGTGCAAGGGCACACTCACGGCCACCCAGCATCCACCTGCTGGGCTCCGGCAATCCTTGTCTTTCAAGTAGCTGGCACTACAGGCGCGTGCTATCACACCCAGCTAATTTTTTATTTTATTTTATTGTAGAGATGAAGTCTCGCCAGGTTGCCTGGACTGGTCTCACATCAGCAATCCACTTGCAATTCACTCACCTCGGCCTCCCAAAGTTGGGACTATAGGCTGAGCCACCAAGCCCGGCCTAATTATGGATTCTTAGCAGTGGACAATGCTTTAAGAGTTCTACATACCTTGGTTTCCTGCTTCATTGTGGCTATTATCTATAATATTAGAAAGAAGAAACTCTTCATACAGCAAACATTCCTGGAGTGGATTTTTTCCTTCCCTTCGGTCAAATAAATTCTTCCTTTTTAAACGCATTCTTAATTTTACTTTTCTTTCTTTTTTTTTTTTGGGCCCAAGTTTTTTTCTTTTGGTCAGTGAACGTAGAGTTGGGGGTGCAAAAGATCTGTTTTCTTATCAAAACTCATTGGTTACAGACGTCCTGGTGCTACGGAGTTATACTGGCAGTAAAGAGATTCTTGGATTTGTCAGTAACTAATTCCTCCCTTTACATGAACCACGAGGCTTAAGAGCTGACTGCAATGTGTGACACAATTCTCTTATCTCTCAAGTAGCTAGAAAATTGCTAACTGATTTCTGGAGTGACCATATTTTATTGATTATCCCTTTGGGATCCTCAAGTAGACTGGAGTACATCTTCAAAGGACTAAGTCCTGGCAACACAAAGACTACAGTATCAAATACAAAATCACCAAATTGTAGGGCTGGGATGGAAGTTGAATCCATTTTGGTTGAATAAGTCTGGACAAAACTAATCTCTCTAAATCAACCTTCTGCTTATATGAATGAATTATGAGTTAATTATTCTACTAATTATTCTTATTTGCCTCCTGATACTTACATAAAAGACCAATAGTGTAGACTGGATCAAGCTAACTTCAGTGAATCAGGTTTCCTATGGAATTAACCAATAATTATGTCTAGGACTGGCCCAAACATGCTCCTGGGGTTTTTTGGATAGGTGATTAAGACGCAGTGATTAAGAGTGGGAGTAATGGATCTAGACAATGCAAGATCATCTTTGCTAACCACAAATATTTCTTTTGGTAAAGCACAGAGTAATTCTTGACTTTAAAATCGCTTGTGAAATCCCTAAAAGCCTGGAATATAATTAAGTTCGGAGTTTTCCAGGTGATGGAGGCTGTCTATGTGAATAAACATGTGGTTCAATTGGACCAGCTTAAAAATTCCTTGGTTGGCTTGTCTGTGTTTGCTTTTAGCTGCTTTAGTGCTTCAAAACGGTCCAGTTAAATCAGACTGTCAAAATGGTGAGGTTCCCTGTTTGATTTACTCATGCCACAAAAACCCACACAGAGTGCTATGAATGCCACATTTGAGAAAAAGCTCCCATTTGTGAAAACATAGGGGGTCACATTAAAAAGGGGATTAAATGAATCCCTTTTTCCAAAAGTTTTTGGTAGGTAGAAAGGAATGTTGAGGTGACGCCTGTGTAATGGCAGAACTACAGATGTCTCTTTCTCGTGGAAATATGCTCTATGGGCTAAATTTCATCGCATTGGGGGAAGGGGGATATAAGAGGCATGCTTCAGATGGAAGGCTGTCAAGTTAAACCCCGACCTCTGCAGGATATTTAGAGTGGCTGGCGAGAAGCAGCCCACGCGTTTTCACAAGAAACCCCATTGTGAGCTTTGTTACACCTCAGCACTGCCGGGCATGTTCTCCTTGGCTGTTCTACATTGCAGAACTCAGGCAGTTGAGTGTGTGACCCATTTATTTTACTTCCACAGCATACTGCAGGCGTACTTTGTTTAAAAAAGTCTCAGTTCTGTTGCCTTTCAATGGAATTATAAGGCCATTGATTTAAATGTGCCCGTAGGTATATTGCATTGATGTGTCCTAAGTTAGAGAAGATGGGATTTTATAGCTATTGGAGTGTCTTCTAGAGTGGCTTGTGCTCCAATGTCCAGCAAGCGTCAGGTAAAGCTCGTAGAATGACTGAGGATGACTCCTGGGAACGTAATTCCTGGAGAATAAAGGGCATCCGGAAAGGCCTGGGATGGGGAAGAACGAGCCAGACGCTCCGACTTCCCGTCCCTCCAGTAGGATTGGGAGTCCTAAGGAATGATTCTCAACACTACTGGCTTTGTTGTAAGTCAACTGAGAGTGATTGAAGAAATGTCTTATTAACCTAAAACTCAAAGATTTTAGATGGAAGGATGATAAACAGAAAGCTTTGTTATGTGAAGTCGGGATGATATAGCTATTTTATTTCTTTGAAAGCAAAAGAGTGAGCAAAATTGCCATGTATTTTTGGTTATACAATTTTACTGCGTCAAGACTTAAATTTGACACGCAATCGAAAGGCTTACGGATCCCCCATTTATTAAAGCCACATATTTGTGTCCTTTGATATAATTTGCTTATCGAGTGAATCTTATTGGAGCTATTATCACAACAGCAGTTCCAAACATTGCTGGAGTTAATGGGATAAGACATACTCGTGTTGTTTTTCCGGAGCTCTGTGTAAACTAAAGTGACCTCGTACTTTTTTCGGTCCCTTTAATGTTCCAGAACAAGCTATTTCAAACCCAAATACCTAGTGTTTGAAGCACGAAATTTTCATAGAATAAAAAAAGACTTAGGCAAAAAGAACAATCTACTGTTGTATATTGCTACACATTTTTCCCTCTCACATAGGATGAGAATGGGAAACACTACCTGGAACCGGAAGGAAAAATGTTGTCCCTTGTCTGTTTGGACAAACCTTCACACGGTTAACTTACTTTAGAGCTCAGATGAGTTGAAAATAAAATATATACAAAGGGTACATCTCATGTATTAAGTCTCTGAGGTTGTGTCTAAAGGACACTAAACTCTTAGAAGAAAATATATAGTTGAGAGTGGACATAGGACATTTGACCGGGTGTAAGGAGGGTGGCCAAACATAGCAAAAGCATGACTGGCCATGAGATGGGCAGAAGGGACTAGAAGGGTAAAAAAGTAGAAGAGGTGAATAGTTCCTTCGCCCTTCTTTTATAAGGTCGCTAACCCCATTCATGAGTACTGCACCCTCATGACTTAATCACTCCCTAAAGGCTCTGCCTCTTAATACCAGTTGAGTTTCAACATATGAATTTTGGGGGATACCTTCAAACCATAGCAGACATAGTACAGAATGATGAAAGGGTTGGTTAAATTATTAACTACTCATTCAACAATTACTTATTGAGCCCCTATTACTTGCCAGACAATTTCAAGGTCCTGTCACTTGTAATAGCTTGTGATAGTAGTCATAAGCAACGTCACCAGGTTTTAGTCCCCAGTGGGAAAGAGAAAAATAAACAAATATAATACTGAATGTTATAGGTCCCCTGAAGGAATGTTAAGTGCCAAGTGAGGGAACAGCCTAGTCTGTAAGAAGGTTAAGCTGAGAACGGACGGATAAGTGAGTCAGCTTGGTGAAGGGGGAAAAGAAGAGCATTGTAGAAGCAGAAATAGCACAGAGGACCTTGAAATGAGAAGAATCTGGTACATTAGAGGACATGAAAAAAGTCCCAAGTGATTAGACCATAGTTAGGACCATAGAGGGGGAGTGACAGAAGATGGGTTAGAAAGGTCAATAAAGGTGTGACCCTCTGGGGTTTTGTAGGATATTTTAAGAATGCTGGTCCTTACTTACCGATTTCCATGGCAGAATAGTGAGGACACTAGGACAGTAGTTTGGCTCAGAGATATCAAAGTCCTGGGATAAAGTAGTGGCAGGTGCAAAGAACAAAATGGATGGCAGAGACAAGGCCACTGGATTTGGATGTGGTGGATGAGGAAGAGAACAGATGATGAAGACTCAGGTTTTAGCTTGAACAATGAGATGGATGTTTAGGGTGGGGAGAGATGATGGCTGCAGTTTTGGATGGGTGGATTTATTTGGTGTCTATGACATAAAATATTCCGACAGCGATCTTGAAATCAATCTAGAGATATGTGCCTTGCTCTCTCAAAAGAGGGCTGAGTTGGAGGTACAGAAAATTGATGGCCTGTAGATGGTAGTTAAAGCTCTTTGATTATGTAATATTATGCTAAAGTAAGTCTGGAGGGAAAGGATGAGGGCCCGAGATGGAAAAAAATTAATAAATACGCAACGAATGGGCAAGGTTTGATGACAACACAAGACAGGGTCGATGAGCCAATTGTATTTTTTCATTTTAAGGAATTACCAGCCCTTAATACTACAAGACAACCTATCCGAGTCAAGTAAGTGGCAGATGTGGGACATTCGTAAGAACTCAGTAGAGGTGAAGAACTAGACTTACAGATGGCAGGAAGAACTTATCAAAGAACTAGGACCCCAGTTGGATCTCAAGATGACCAAGGGGCTCACACAGTGAAAGGAATTTAAAAGAACCGTGTTTGATGGACTGTGTAAATTAATATTGTGAATTGTCTAGATATCAGGGGTTCCCAACCCCTGGGCCATGGACTGGTACCAGTTTGTGGCCTTTAGGAACTGGGCTGCCCAGCAGGAGATGAGCAGTGAGCAAGCAAAGCTTCATCTGTATTTATAGCCACTCCCCACTGCCCACATCGCTGCCAGAACTCAGCCTCTGTCAGATCAGTGGGGGCATTAGATTCTCATAGGAGCGCCAACCATTTTGTGATCTGTGCATTCGAGGGATCTAGGCATTAGGAGCACACCCCTAATGCCTGATGGTCTGAAGTGGAGCAGAGGTGGTGATGCTAGCTCAAGACAGCGGCTGCAAATACAGATTAACATTAGCAGTGAGATTGGACTGCACAGAGACCATAATACATCAATTGCTTGCAGATTCATATCAAAACTGTATCAGTGAGTGGCAGGTGAGTGGACGTACCTCCATGGTACAGCTGCTTCTGGTGATGAGTTTTAAGTCAGAATCTGACCCTTATTTTAGTCCACATGTGATCCGCCCATTGTTTTTTTTTTACTACTTCTGCGCCTCTTTTTTAAAATGATGAGGTGTATAATTATTTCATTATTTATTACAACGTAATGATCGAAATGAAGTACACAATAAATGTCATGAACTTGAATCATCTTGAAACCATCTTGCTCACCACTCTCCCTGTCTACCCCCCCATAGACACACAGCCAAGTCCGTGGAAAAATTGTCTTCCATGAAACCTGATGCCTGGTGTCCAAAAGGTTGGGCCCACTACTATAAACAATGCTGAGGAAACATTAGGATGGCTGTGCTATTCTGGGGTTGGTTACGGGAGAACTGTGGAGGAAATGGGTTTGGAGTTACAGTTTAGAGGCAGCCACGGGGTGTGAATTTCTTAGACTTAATGCAACATTCTCTCTAAAGTACTTGATTGTCCTGTAAACATATCTTTGTTTTTTTTGAGTCGAAGTCTCACTCTGTTGCCCAGACTGGAGTGCAGTGGCACCTCCTGGCCACCGCAGCCTCCACCTGCTGGGCCCGGCGATCCTTCTGCCTCAGCCTTCCAAGTAGCTGGAACTACATGTGCGTGCTATCACGCCCAGCTAATTTTTGATTTATTGTAGAGATGAGGTCTCACCAAGTTGCCCAGGCGGGTCTCGAACCTGCAGCTCAGGCAATCCACTCACCTCGGCCTCCCAAAGTGCTGGGATTACAGGCTGAGCCACCGAGCCTGGCTTGTAAACATATCTTGACCGTCCTTTCTGTAACAGGCTTCCAAAGTCTAATCACCTGCATTTGAAAGGTTTTTCCCCTTATTGTTCATTATAAATGTAACTTGTAATTGCTGCGATGAACTATAATTACCTAAAGCCAGATTAGATGAAATGTAAGTGCTGTTACCCTCTCCCTTAATTAGGGAAAGCAAGCTCAAGGGAAAAGGAAAATGGATCCAGTGATGATTGCTTTTACTTAAATAGAGCAAGGACACTCAAGGGAAGTTATACTACAGTATTCTAATTCAAAGCTTATTAATGCATAAAAGTCGAGCATTTATGAACTACTATCACTGCTATGTAAGAGTCACACCAACTCTGAAACCTCTCGTTTGGCTTTTTCTGTTAATAAACCAAGTTATATGACAGTATTCTGATTCTAAGCTTATTAATGCATTAAAAGTTGACTGTTTAAGAACTATTATTACTGCTATTTTGGAGTCACATGTCAAGCCCTGGAACCTTATTTTGGCTTTTCCATTAATAAGTTGTTTCTATATTTGTGTCTTGTGAAAATCCCTCTTCCAACAGGTAAATATGAAAATACAATCACTTTATGGTTAGAACCAATGAATGGGCTTCTCAAGCTTAATATTCATGCATTTATTTTTTTCTTCAATTGTATGTCAATTGTTTCATTTTCACCATTATTTTGATTTCTTTTTTTTTTTTTTTTTTTGAGTTGGAGTCTCACTGTTGCCTAGGCTGGAGTGCAGTGGCACATTCACGGTCACCGCAGCCTCAACCTGCTGGGCTCCGGCGATCCTTCCGCCTCAGCCTTCCAAGTAGCTGGAACCACAGGCATGTGCTACCACACCCAGCTAGGTTTTTTGCTTTATTGTAGGGAAAAGATCTTGCCAGGTTGCCCAGGTGGGTCTCGAACTTGCAGGCTCAGGCAATTCACTTGCCTCGGCCTCCCAAAGTGCTGGGATTACAAGCTGAGCCACTGAGCCTGGCCCATTATTTTGATTTCTAAGGGAAGATAATTCTACCCAGCTTAGGTGGAGGAGGCAAAATAAACAGTCTTGTGTTTTTGTACAAAGAACATAATTCTGCAAACTCTTGCCACATCTGCCTTTTTTCTTTTCTAGGTCTGTCTTATTACTGAGGTGATAGTAGCTAATTCCCGGATAAATTATGTAGATAAGTTGCCATCAAGAAAACCAAAATCAAACTAACAACAGGAGTGATGCAGACCTTTTTCTTGCGCAACTCAGAGCCTAGTGTCCACTCTGGGTCTCTCACAACGCAAGATCTTCTCTGCAACCCAGGGATCCTGAGCGACATATATCCGCCAGTCTCTGAAGGATTAGTAGGAATATTTGAACACACATTCACATGATTAAGAGCTTTTAAATTTTCTTTCAGTAGACAGGGCTTTATTATCCTCGAACAGGGACTCAAGAACTTTTCCTGGTGAATTATTCGAAGAGTGTGTAAAGCAGGTTCACTGTGCACTGGCTACCAATGTGTTTGAGTCTAGAGAGACAGACTGCCCATGCACATGTGCTACACGAGGTAGATTTGTTACTTAAACAGATAGCAGCAAGGGACTACAGGAACCTAGAATTCATTGCGAGTCTGTCGCCCAAGGTTCAGGAAAACTGCCCAGGGTGGTGGAGGGAAAGCAGCCTGCCCTTGGTGTTATACCCTGGGAGATCATGACATCAGGAGCTGATGTGTTGAAGGACTTCCTGTTCTGGGAGGCTGGAACAGAAACAGAGCTGTTCTGGCTAGCTTCCCCTTATCTAGAATGCTGTATTCCCAACACATGTTATAGTTATTCTCGATAGCTATAAGGGAGGAAGAGAGAAGAACTGAGTGGGTCCAAGGCTACCCAGACACTGTCCTGCAGAGGGTAGGAGTAGAGAGGTCTCTTCTACATATTTTATATTGAAGTGGGATGCAAGACAGTATCACCAAGGGTATAATATTTGAAGTGAGAGAACGCAGCGTTTTAATTACCCTTGCTCTGTGACCTTAGAGACCTCCCTCCCTCCACACTTTTTTAAGAAAAACATCTCTACTACAAAATAATGTAGGACAGCTGTTGACAGTTGTAGGATTTGAACATACAAATGTTCAAATCCCCTCTAAGAAATAGAGAGTAAAAATTGATCACTTGTTTTTTTCTTTCAATTTTACTGCCCAGAGGAAACCGTATTTACAGCATGTCCATAGGGACTTTTTCTATACGTGCTTTTTTTGTCACGTGGATACTAATGTTTTTTTAAACAACAAAGGATTACATTTATCTGATGAAAAGCCTTCTATTGAAAATTATGTAGTGATGTGAATAAATTACTTAACCTTTTTATGTTTTAGTGTCTTTAAGTGTATGCAATATGAGGATTGAAAGGGTTTAGTCTTTTTGTCTCAGCATAACCATTACAAACCATACAGACATTCTACTGCAGTACAAACAGTAGCCTATCTCATGCCCCTCTGCAAATCTCCTTCAGATGCAAGACCAGGACAGCCTAACTACACATGGTTTAGCATAATAATCTCTAGTAAACTTTTAGGTGCCTTGTCAAGGTCGAAGATCAAAGGTCACCCTTTGACTAGCCAAAGTCACAATTTGTGAGTTGCAAATGTCTGAGTTGTGAATTGCAAATGTCTAACAGGTCTCTTGCAGGAATCCTCCCCCAGGGTTAACCTAATCAGCCCTTTGTGACCTATGTGACACAGATAAGCCCCACCATGGCAGCAAGCATGTGACTAACCCACCCATCTGCCTGCTGTCCATCACCTGATGTTAGCACCTGCACTTGCCTGCCCTTTTGTGATGACAAGAAGCAGACCACCACCCAATCACCTTAATGATCTTCCCCCATCTAGGGGAATGGTTGCAACCACAAGCAACCAGTGGCCATTGCTTTGCTCTTAGACTCTGGTGTGGCCACGTGCTCTTTGAGCCGTGGCTGTCGCCCTGCTTCCTGGCTTTGGTTCCCTCCCCCACCTTGGGGAGGTGAATCTTCTCTCTTCCTTCCCTTTCTCTCTCTAAATTACTTTTTTTTTTTTTTTGAGTTGGAGTCTCACTCGGTCGCCCAGACTGGAGCGCAGTGGCCGCTCCCGGCCACCGCAGCCTCGCCTGCTGGGCTCTGGCCATCCTTCCGCCTCAGCCTTCCAAGTAGGAATTACAGGCATGCGCTACCACGCCCGGCTGATTTTTTGATTTATTGTAGAGATGAGGTCTCGCTGCCCAGGCGGGTCTCGAACCCGCGGGCTCAGGCAATCCACTCACCTCAGCCTCCCAAAGGCGCGGGATGACAGGCTGAGCCACCGAGCCCGGCTTCTAAATTACTTTTAAATAAACTTTTCTTTCTTAACCTTTTTGTGTGTTGCAATTCTTTGCATTTACTCGGATCTCTGGGTTACTGGCACCATGCCTCCTTCCCCCTCTCACCTATCCATCCACCCTCACCCTGTCCATACCCTAACAAGGATATTGATGTCTGTTTCAAAAAAGTTAATGGCGACTAGATGAGTTAAAAGCAAAGTGCATAGTAGAATGGCCAAATGTGAAAAAGATTCAGTAAATGCTGGATGTTAGTTATCCAAAGCTTACTCCCTTTTTCCTTTCTGGCTGCAGCTTACTTCCAGAGTTCCAGGGTTGCACAAGCACGTGCTACCCTCTACATTGGCCCATATCCTAGAACTGGCCCATATCCTAGAACTTGTGCTAGGCGCTTGATCAGCAATCACGGAGTGAATGGACACATCGCGAGTCTGATGCTTGACGAGCTGTTTCACAGAGACGGATCACGTCAGTTTCTCTTTTTATGCTGAAACCTCCCTGAAGACAGGAGCCTTGTCTTATCATCACATTTTTTTCCTCCTCATCACACAAAACAAGTCTTCACCAATACCTGGCAATCACAAGCATGCTCATAGAACGATCGGGCCCAGAGCTACGCCTTGCCTCCACGGGAAAGAACCTTAAGGAGCAAGTTCTGAGGGTCCACTAGGGAGGAGAAAGGGCACCTCACAACCTCATTTGTCTCAGGCAGTCTGCCATTGTTTTGAAGAGCCAGGCTATCCTTTCTAGCTCCTTGTGAAATTTTTGCTCTAGAATGCTTGCTTGTGGGACTGCCAGGGGAAGGGATCTGGTTCCCAGGTTCATGATGCATCTGTGAGAGAAACTATGAGGGAGAGAGAGCTCACTGACAATTCATAAAAAGCCAAAGGTCTTTGGGGTCCTTTTTGGTTTGTCCCCAGGCCCGGACTGAGTTCTCTACTTGAGGCCTTTGGATTTCTGGAGTGAAAAATCTTTACTGATCACGGGGTCCTAACTCTTTATTTTCATTTCAAACAGTACTTTGTCTTCTTGACTTTCCAGCCTGGGCATATATCCTCTGGTATTTACCCTGAGGAATTAGATAATCATTTCCCCCTTAAGTTGCTTTTAAACGTATTATTTAAATAAAAATCTTCCAGTTTACGTTCCAGAATTTCCTGAATGCTCTATTGTTTCTTTATAGTGTCACGCATCAGTTCCCCTACTCTGGAGCAAAAATCCACCCATACAAGCAGCAATTGCCAATGTTTCTATGTTCCCTATAATAGGCTTCATACTTTCCACGGGCTGTCAACTATGAGCAAAATTTTCTTTTCATTCTGAGTAACATCTATAGGACTTTCCATTTAGTAAACTATTATTATATCTGAGACAGTAAACAGATTTTTTTTCTGAAACGACTGTCAAGTAGATATAACATAAGATTTATCATTTCAACAATTTTTAAGTATACGACTTAGCGGCTGTGTGTACATTCTCAATGTGTGCAACCTTCACTAATATTTGTATTATCATCCCCAAAAGAAACTCGAAATACCCTTTTAAAGTAAGAGTCTGTTATTAGTTCTGAAAACACATTAAAACATGTGTACAGTTCTTTCCCAAAGTTGAGAAAGAACATGGGGAGACAAATTATAATTTATCTGAGCAATTATTTGAATTTTTAAAATCATAGCTCTTAAAATAAAGTCAACGCAGAAGTGTCCAATATTGTACATAGAACCAAAGTAGAAGTAAAAAGTAGAAGAACCAATTAATCAACAAATGTTCTCTTCCTCACATTGGCCTCCTGTTGTTTTAGAACTAGTTCAAATTCCGCCTCCTTCTCAAGGAAATATTGTTTTCTTCACCTTCACCAAAAATAATGTCTTGCTTCCCTGAAATTGATTTGGCTATTGGTTTCTTTTCTTTTACTTCGCTTCTGCTTTGTGTCTCCTTTAGAACTCATCTCCCCAGAGAAATAGCTTCTTGACAAGAAGTTTCCATTGATTCCTGAATCAATCAAATATCTGATTGTATTACTATCATGCAATGCTTATTTAATCATACTTTTAAGTTCATTTACTTTCACATTAAAAAATTAACTTTTCCTGGGTAGCCAAACAATCCTGAAGAGCAACGTCGGAGCTCTCATACTTCCTGATTTCAAAATTTACTACAAAGCCACAGTCATCAATATGGTGGTACTGTGAAGAAGGCACAGAGCCCAGTGAAATAGGAGACAGAGCCCAGAAACAAATGTTTGCGTGGATGGTCATGTATATATTAAACAAGCCTATATTGGGCACGTGGTGCCAAGACCATTAAATGGGGGAAAGACAGTTTTTTTCAATAAATGATGCTGGCAAAACTGCAAAAAAAGAAAAAAGAAAAGAAAGAAATTGGAGCCTCATTTTACATCCTACTAAAGAATAAACTCAAAGTGAATCAAAGACCTAAATATAACTCTAAAATTTATAAAAATGTATAAAACGTATAGAAGACAAAAAAAAAATTCGTGACATTGGATTTAACAACAACTTCTTGTATACGGCACCCAAATGCAGGAAACAAACAAACAAAAATAGTTAAGTTGGATGTCATCAAAATTAAAACCTTTTGTGCATCAAAGGCAACAGAGTAAAAATGCAACCCACAGAATGGGGAGAAAAAACAAACACTTGCAAGTCACATATCTGATGAGGGATTGACATCCAGCCTATCTAATGAACTCTTAGTCTACTTGTGCTGCTATAACAAAATACTGCAGACCGAGTAATTTATACAAAATGAAAATGTATTTCTTACAGTTCTGGAGGCTGGGAAGTCCATGATCAAGGAACCAACAGGTTCAGTGTCTGGTGAAGGCCCATTCCTCATAAGTGATGCAGTTTATGTGTCTTCATGTGGTGAAAGAGTGGGAGAACAAAGAGTGCAAATGACTTTTCTTTCAGCCTTTTATGAGGCATCAATCCATCCATGAGGGTGGAGCCCTCATGACTTAACTACTGCTATAAAGTTCCCTCCTTTTAACATCATCTAAATAGGGGTTACATTTCAACATAGATTTTGGAGGGGACACATTCAAGCTATAGTCACTTTCATAACTCAACAACAGAAAACCCAAACAACTCTATTAAAACTGGACAAAGGACTCGAATAGACATTTCTTCAAAGAAGACACTCAAATAGCTAACAAGCCTGTGAAGAGATGTGCAACGCCATTAGTTATTAGAGAAATGCAAATCAAAACCGCAAAGAGATATTAATTCACACCCATCAGAATAGCTATCATCAAAAACAAAGCAAAACAAACAAAAAATAAAAAGTGTTGGCATGGATGCAAAGAAAATATCAGGTGTTGGCATGGATGCATTGTTAGTGGGAATGTAAATGGCGCAGCACTGTGGAAAACAGTATGTCATTTCCTCAAAAAAATATTGGGCATAGAATTACCACATAATATAGTGGTTACACTTCTGGGTATATACCCCAAAAAGTGAAAACAGGGACTCAAACAGATATTTGTATGTTCATAGCAGTATTATTTACAACAGCTAAAAGATGTAGTAAGCAATCCAAGTGTCCATCAAAAAATAAATGAATAAATAAAATGTATATATATGCCGTATCTATATATACTGTATATTTATGTACATACTTTCTATATATCTATACTGTACAGTGGAACAAGATTCAGTCTTAAAAAGGAAAGAAATTCTGATACATGCTAAGATAGGAATGAAACCTGCAAATACTATGCTAAGTAAAATAAGCCAGTCACAAAAAATGAAAACATTGTATAGTTTTTAAAATATGAGGTTCTTAGAGAAATCAAATTCATAAAGATAGCAAGTAGAAAATGGTTGCCAGGGGTTGGGAGGAGGGAGAAATGGGGAGTTAGTGTTTAGAGGGTACAGAGTTTCAATGTGGAAGATAATGGCAGAAGATGGATGGTAGCGATGATTGTACAATAATATGAATGTACTTAATGACAAAGAATTGTACATTAATGATTAAAATGTACATTTTATGTTTACCACCAAATTTAATTTTTTTCTTCAGGTTTGCATTCTTTATTTTCCTCACTGACCAACAATAGATTTAAAGAGAATATCTTTTTTCCCCTCTCTTTATTTTTATATTCATTAGCATCTTTCTGGACCTTGTTCTGGAGCAAAAATGATCCAGTGAGATTTAATCAATTATACTCTGGAAGCATCTGTGACGTCTCTAATTTTTCCTAGAATGGAAAAATCAACAGCAGAGTCCTTGAGCTTGAAGATAATTGAATTCAACCTGAGTATCACAGACAAGGATGCGGAGACCTGAGGGAATTTCGTGACTTGAGAAGATAACACAGCTGCTCTCTGATGCAATGAGTCTATGGGCATTAGTGCCTTAACAGAAGCCAGGAGGTTTACAGGCTTGGTACCCTTCTGGTACAAATCATATTAGCCAGGAAAGCAAAGTACTCCTGACGAATTCAGTAAACAAAATCACCATTAGAAAAACAGGATTAGAAAGCGCTGAAGGAAGCCTCAAGGCGGTTTTGTTGAAGACTTTGGAGCCTTTGATCCCCAGGCCCAGCACTCAGAGTCTGTATGATCAAGGCCACTAACCTCTGTTTTCTATCTCTGCAAATGGAGTTTAATTGCAGAGTATTCCTCACAGGGTTCCTGTGAGATTAAACGAGATGGAGCATAGGAAGTATCTGGCACAAAATATGCGCTCTGTCAATGTGAACCTTTGCTATGTAATCCAAAACAATCTCTTCCAGGAGGAAGGAATGAGCTCCTTTGGTGTTTACTTTTCATAAATTCATCAGAAAATAAGGAATGGGTTTAATGAAAATACATTCTTGAAGAATAAAATTTTTTTTTCTCTGGGAGACTGAAACACATGTAAAGGAAAACAGGCAGCAGCAGAGCAGGAGCCAGGAGTCAAGTCTTTTGAATGGACTCCTTGCTCTTCTTTCTGGTCGACCTCAGTGCGTCCAGCAGCTCCTTCCTGCCACCACTGTTCTTACACCTCCCTACACCTACTGTCTTCTCAGGACCAGCCATGCGAAAGTGTGCCATACTCCGATGCCCCTTCCTCAGTGATGCTTTCCGTTTTAAGGGCTTGTTGCTATTCACTGTAGAAAAACACACAAAAATGATGTGCTGAGGAAGAGCGAGAGTTCAGAAAATCTCGAAAGGATCTCCTAGTGGTGGCTCCCTGGGTGTATAGATTGCTTCCACTTCACAAAAAATTTACTTACTAAATTAAACAAATCATTAGTATATGAGTTCCAAAAGTAAAGCAAAATAATTTTCATAGGGTTGCACAGAGAATAAAAACTGTTCCATTGAGATGTATAAAAATTAAAATGGATAAAGTGAATTGTATATGGGATCAATATACAAAAATCAGGAGCGTTTCTACACATTAGCAATGAACAACCTAAAAATGAAATTAAGAAACAATCATATTTACAATAGCATTCAAAAGTATAAAATAGGAATAAATTTAACAAAAGAAGTACAAGACTTGTATGTTCAAATTTACCGTGTTGAAAAAATTAAAGGAGGCCCAAATAGCTGGAATGACATATCATATTCATGGATTGAAAGGCTCAGTATTGTGACATAGTAATACTTTTCAAATTCAACTACAGATGCATCATCATTCCTACCAAAATCTCAGCTGGAATTTTTGTAGAAAGGGAAACACTGGTCCTCAAATTCATATGAAAATTCAAAGAACCCAGAATAGCCAGAATAGTCTTGAAAAAGAAAAAAGTTACAGTTCTCACACTTGCCAGTTTCAAGTGTACTACAAAGCTACAGGTCATCCAGACATTGTGAAACTGACAAAGTTTAACATAGAGATCCATGGAAGAGAAGTGAGAGTCTACAGTACAGCCTCACAAGTATGGTCTATTGGTTTTTGACAAGGATGCCAAGATACTTCAACAGGGAATAAGGAGTTTTTTCCACAAGTGATGCTGGGACAATTGAGTATCAACCTGCAAAAGAATGAAGTTGAACTTCTAGTCAAGCTGACACCATATACAAAATCCAGCTTGAAATGGATTAAAATCCCACATGTAAGCACTCGAACTATAAAACTCTTAGAAGAAAACATAGGCATAAATCTTTGTGACCTGAGATTAGACAATAATTTCTTGGATGTGGCACTGGAAGCACAAGGCATAAAACAACAAACAAACAAACAAACACAAAAAACAGTTCAGTCGAACTTTGTCAAAATTAAAAACTTTTTTGGCACTTCAAAGGACATTGTCAAGAAAGTGAAAAGACACAGAAGGGAAGGAAATATTTGCAAATCATACCTCTGATAAGAGACTTGTATTTAGAATAGATATAGGACATTTATAACTCAACACAAAAACCCAAACCCAATTAAAAAATAGGCAAAGAATCTGAATACACATTTTTCCAAACAAGATATACAAATGACCAAAAGTCCATAAAAAACACTCAACATCAATAATCATTAGGAAAATAAAAATCAAAGCTACAGTGAGATACCAATTTATATTCACTAAGATGACTATAATAAAAAAGACAAATAATAACAAGGATTGGCAAGGATTTGAATAAATTAGACTCCTCATACATTGCTGGTGGGAAGACTAACTGGGAAAGCCACTTTGGAAAACAGCTGGGTATTTCCTTCAAATCTTAAAAAGTGCAACCACGCAGCCCAGCACTTCCACTTGCATGTGTATGCCCATGAGAAGTGAAAACATATGCTCACACCAAAACTTACCTATAAATGTAGCCTTATTCTTAAGAGCCAAAAATGGAAAGAATTCAAACATCTATCAATGGATATGTAAACAAAATACAATATGGCAATACACGGAAATATCATTCTGTCTGAAAATGCATGAAGTACTGATATTTCAACAACATGGATGCTAAAGCAAGAATGAACCTTGGAAATGTTATGCTTGGTTAAAGAAGCTGCTCACAAAATACCGTATGTTGTATATTGCCGTGATATATCCACGACAGGTAAATCTAGGGAGAGGGACTAGATTAGTGGTTACCTAGTGCTAGACAGGAAGAGATTGGAAGGAAATAGTAAGCAACTCCTAATGAGTACATGGGTTTTTTTTCTTTCTCCCTTCCCTCCCTCCTTTCTCCTTTCCCTCCCTCCCTCCTTCCCCTTTCCCTTTCCCTTTCCCTTTCCCTTTCCCTCCCTCCCTTCTTTTCTTTCTCTCTTTCTTTCATTACAGTCTCACTCTGTCACCCAGGCTGGAGTGCAGTGGCATGATAATGGCTCACTGCAACCGTAACCTCCTGGGCTCAGGCGATCTGTCTCCTTCAGCTTCCTGAGTAGCTGGAACTACAGGTGCACGTCACTGGCCTACGTGACTTCTTTTTAGGGTGATGAAAATGTTCTAAAATTGATTGTGGCAATGATTATATAACTGTGACTATATGAAAAACGAATGAATTGTGCAACTTGAATGGTTGAATTGCATGGTATGTGGATTGTATCTTATTAAGGTTGTTTTTAAAAGATGCCATAGTCATCTGTGTGTTGAAACTAGCCTTATAGCTAAATCTTCTGTCTCATATTTATGGAGAATTTGCTAAACCAAAGATAATAATGATCTCAAAATGAGCCAGGCAAGGAGGCTCATGAATGTATCCCAGCACTCTGGGGGGGCTGAGGCAGGAAGATTGCTTGAGCCCAGAAGTTTGAAACCAGTCTGGGCAATGTAGTGAGACCCAGTCTCTACAGAAAGAAAAAAAATTAGCTTGGTGAGGTGGTGAGTGTAGTTCCAGCTACTCAGGAGGCCGAGGCAGAGAGATTGCTTGAGCACAGGAGTTGGAAGCTGCAGGGAGCCATGATCATGCCACCACACTCTAACCTGGGACACAGAGTGAGACTCTGCGTCATGAAGTAAAAAACACAAAACAAAACAAAAAAATCTTAAAATGATACTCACTCGAAATGAGGAAAGTAATTCTTTCTAGGCCACGGAAAGTAAAACCAATCTTCTAGTCAAGGATTCTCTGGGATAGACAAGAAAAATATCATATTTGAATGTTCTGACTCGTCTCTCCTGAAGATGGCAGGGAGAATCTAGTTGTAACACTATAGTGAAGATTCAGAATCAGACACTTTGAGACAAAAAAACAGAAACAAAACAAAACAAAAAAACCCAACCAAACAAAAAACTTGATCATTTAGAGATAGCCCCGTACCATTCCTTATTCTGAAATGCATTCTTTTTTAGGGGTGGGTTGTTGTTATAATGTCATTTGGCTTAGGCGGAGTCATTCTCCTTTAGTGAGTCAACTTACAGAAGATAAACACTAGGTGATTCTGTCTCAGCGTTCAGTATTGATTGAGCGAACATTTTTAGTTTCGAATATTATGTCATACAATGATTCGAGGGTAAGAAATAGTGAGATCAGGTAATAGGGAGTTTAGCACATAGCTTTCTCATCAGGAAGAATAGATGGCCTTGTGGAAGACTCAACTAGATGCAGCAGAAAATAAGGAGGCGAGTTAACAAGTAGGTGTGAGATACGATCGTTTTGATGATGAATAACATTGTTTCCAAACTTGCAAACATCTGAATCAAATTTTGGAATATAGTGCCTTCTAGCCAAGCAGTATGCAGTATGATGACCCCACCCCCCAGAAATCTGAAATTGTAAGCATTAATCGTATTATTTATTTTAAAATTACATCATGGCTTAAAACAGAAGACAATCAAATACAGTGCATAATCTTCGATTTGGTCCTGGATTTTTAAAAATGCAACTGTGCACATTGTTTAAAAAATGGGGAACTTTGAATGTTGCTCATGTATTTGATGATATAATAGTACTGATATTAACCCTCTTGGGCGTGGTTGTTACATTATAATTATGAAGGAGATCATCCTTTGCTTAGGAGACATTTGATATGTGACAAAGTATCTAAGGGTGAAGTGTCTTGATATCTACAGCATATTTTCAAATGCTTTAGAAAAGATACATAGATGTATTTAGAGGAAAAGTGTATGTCACAACGTGTTGAGAAGTGGTAAATCTGAGTAAAGGATATATAGGTGTTTGTTGTACTATTATTTCAGCTCCTTTATAACTTTGAATTTTTCAAAGTATAAAGTAAGGAAAAACCATTCTCATATTATACATTAATGACAACCATGCCTATATTTAATGGTCTACTTTGTATTCAGGTGTTAATTCTACTAGTTTGCTTATTCATTCATGTAACTGTTATGTATTGAGCACCTACTATGTGCCAGAAGGTGAGGGTAAATGGATGAATACGACATGGCTCCTATCATCAAAGAATTTTTCATAGCCTAACACTTAAAAGAAAAGGCCATATTTTAGAGTCTGCAGTGACCCCTCCCCCCCGCCAGGAGGTAGATTGCATTCCAAGAATCTAAAAAAAAGTACAGAGAAAGGTTAACATTTATAGAGCACTTCCCTGACTGCAACTAAGGAAGACAGGCAATCATGCGATTCAGGGGGGCACGATTAGTGTTCCGTTATGACTGCAGGATGGTGTGGAAGTATCTATCTCCCAAATTAGTCTGGATACAACCTTGGCGTTCAACTAAAACTTGAGACAATTACTCAAGTGGACAGTGATGAAAAAGCAGCATTAATGACTATCTCGGGCAGTAGGAAATTATTTGCAGAGCCCTAGTTACTGAGAGAGAACACAGCACCTGAATTTATGGATGTCCTAGTAAGACTGCGGCATACATTGAATATGGAAAGAGAAGCTAGAAATCACGCAAGACAGCAGCCACAAGCAAAATCATGAAGCATCTCTAAGCCTTGACAGGGGAACGGGGGGATTTTCAGGAAGAAAGTGGCCTGAGAGGATCTGCTTTTTAGGAAGAACAGTCTTGCCACAGTGCGAAAAATGGATTGAGGGGGAATAACATCAGATCCAGGCAGACTCCTTAAGATATTGTTTCTTTTGTTTTCTTTGCCCTGAAGTCTACTCGACCTAATATTAATGTAGCTACTCCTACTTCTCTTTGATGAACATTTGCATTATGCATCTTTTTCTATCCTTTTGCTTTCAACCTGCCCATATTGTTATATTTGAAGCATATATTTTGGTCATATTTTTAATCCACTCTGCCAATCTTTGTTTTTAATAGGTTTATGTAGGCTATGTACATTTAATGTAAATATTGCTATGTGAAGACTTAGGTTTTTTGTTTTGTTTTTTAATTTCCAGTTGGTTTTTTCTGTTGTTGCTCTTCCTGCCATTCTCTGGGCTACTTGAGCACTTTTTAGAATTCCATTTTGATGTGTCCATCCCATTTTTGAGCATATATCTTTGTATAGCTCTTTCAAGTGGTTGCTTTCGTGGCTATGTATACACAACTCAACGCAGTCTACTCGTGACGTCATTTTACCAGTTTCAGTGAAGTGTAGAAATCTTCTCCCCTTTATGTTTCTTCCACAATTACATTTAGAACCACATCAGAATCTTTTCAATTTTGCTTCAACAGCCAGAATTATTTTTAAAAACTGAAGAGAAGGAAGTTTGTTGTATTTACTCATGTTTTTGCTTATCATGCTCCTTCTTTGTGATGTTCCAAGATTCCTTCTTTTACCATTTCATTTCCGTTTAGTGATCCTCTTTAAGTCACTTGTAAAGGATAAGCTTGCTGATGATAAATTCTCTTCCTCTCTCTTATCTGAGACTGTCTTGATTTCTTCTCTCATGCAGGATTTTTTGCTGGGTATAGGATTTATTTCAGAATTTGAAAAGTGTTTTCTACTCCTGGCGTCCGTGGTTTGTGAGGAATCTTCGCTCATTTACATTGTTTTCCCCCTACAGGTGAGGTGTCATTTCTCTCTCTGTTTTCAAGAATTTTTCTTTGACTTTATCGTTTAGAAACTTGCCGGTTATATGTCGGTATGAATTTCTTTGGCCTTACCTTATTTGGCCTTATTCAGCTTCTTGAATTTGTACATTTATATATTTTGCCAAATGTGGGATGTGAGCGGTCATTGCTTAGAGAATTTATCAGCTCTGCCATTTTCCTCTTCTCCTTTCAAGATTCTAATAACAGTAATTAATGTTAGATCTTCTGTTATAGTTCCACAGATCCCTGAGGTGCTGTTTACCTTTTGTTTAGTCTGTTGTCTCTGTTGTTCATGTTGTATGATTTCTACTGTTCTTCAAGTTCATTTATTTTCTTCTGTGTCCCTTCTGTTCTGCTACTGAGCCCATCCACCGAGTTTTAAATTTTGGTTCTTATAATTTTTTAGTTCTAAAATTTGCATTTATTTTTTATTTATATCTCCTATTTTTTTTTATAGGACCGTCTCTTTTTTCATTTGCTTTGAGTATGTTTATTATGGCTATGAGGCATTTTTATGATGGCTGATTAAAAATCTTTTTCAGGTGATTCTAATGTTTCTGTAATCTCAGCATTGCAGTCTGTAGCTTTTCATTCTGTTTGAGTTCTTTCTGGTTCTTGGCATGACAGGTGATTTTTGACTGAAACATGGATAAATTGTACCCAATAGTCTCTCATGTTATGAGATTCTGGATCTTACATAAACTTTTTGGAGCTGTCTTCTTCTGACACTGTTCCAACAGGGAGTGCGGGCATCACCTTATTACAGAGATAGATTTCAAAGTTCTTTACTCAACCTCTGATGACACCCAGCAGAGAATATTCTTCATCCCTACATAAAGGTGTGGGTGTTTTGGCTTTTTTAGGCTCCACGGATACCTGTCTGGCTGGCAAGATAGGAGTGCTACGTTACTGCTTCCATGTAGCCTTTATTGACATGAACGGGTGGGGTGTAAGGTGGCCTCATTATGGCTGGGTAATGCTAAACCTTCTGACTCACCCTAGGCCTCCTGGGATAACACACCATGAAGAGGCAGAAGGAGGCCTTGCTACTGCCAAGTGTGGACGGAAGTCGGGTCCCTCACGTGCCTTTCACTGACACTACAGTGGGAGGGAAGGACTTGTTACTTCCTGGTGGGGATAAAAGTCTCAGTTTCCTGTTGTCACTCCTCTGACACCATCATAGCTAAGGATATTAGTTGGTGGTTTGAGCCCCTGGCTAGAGGCTCACAAGGGTAGAAGACTAAGCTTCTACTGGGACTTTGCTGGCTTTAGTAGGGACGGGTCCATGGTTTTTTCTGTGGTGGTTGTTTTTTTAAAAGTTTTCTGTTTTTCTAGACTGTCCCTTTTCTGGGCCTTTGGCTACAGAAAGCAGGTTTTGTTGGGGTTTCTTATCTGTACTGGTTGGCATTTCTTCAGCTCTAAGGCTGGAATATATGAGGTAAAACCAAAAAACAAATAACTCCTCCACACCCCGAAAACGCAGGAAACCGACCTGTTATTTCTTGTATCCTAATGTCCCCACCCCACCCATCTTCTTCCCTCCAGCTTTGAGTCTTCTTATGTTTGTTTTATATTCTGGATTTTGGGTTGTACTTCTTGGGAGAGATGGAGAAAAGTGTACCTCTTTCCTCTTGTCCAAAGCAGAAATCCCCTTGCTGTGATTATTGAGAATTAGTATATTTCAGAAAAAGAATCAGCTTCACTTGATTTGTTAGAAGTGGGTCTTAAAAAGTGCTGCTAGGCACGCATGCTTATTGCAGCACTATTCACAACAACGAAAACGTGGAACCAACTGTGCTGCCCATCGAAATTGGACTGGATTAAAAAAATGTAGTACATATATGCAATGGAATATTATGCAGCCATAAAGAAGAACAAACATACGGACTTTGCAGCAACTTGGATGAAGTTAGAGTCTATCATACTCTGTGATCTATCACAGAAACAAAGAACAGAGAACCGTATGTTCTCACTCATAAGCAGATCTTGAACAATTATCATAATATTGTAAGAAAGAGATTGGCAGTATTGGGAAACTGTGGGGGGTGGGTGAGATTGGCAGTTGAGGGAAACTGCTAGGGGAGGGTGGGGCCCACCTCATCCACAAGGGGACCTGCATAATGAACATTTGTATATCTAACCCTGAATTGTATTTCAAATCTTTAAAATAAAAAAAAAAATTTCAAAAAAAAGCATTAATGGGGGTGTTAGTGCAGTAATGCCGCAATGTCGAACGTCCCGTAAACCCAGACCCAATATCTCTGTCTCTATGGGAACAGGTTAATTCCAGCTACAATTCTGAGTCTTGTATTAATTGAGGACATTCCATACCACCCAAGGGATTGGAGATGGTAAAGGAGCCATTTGGGAACATTCTAGAGTGAAGTGAAACAATTAACATACTAAGGACACAGGACTAGGTCCTGGGGTTAAGCTAATGTCAGTGGGTGTCAAACTCCTTTGAGGACTGGTCTAAAAGAGCTGCCAATTGGTTTTCTTTCTGCTGTGTTCTTGTTTTTTTATCTTCAATCGTCTGAATGAATATATTTTTACATTATTTATATTCATTCTGGTTGCTCATTTCCCCCTTTCCTCTTACTTTCCCTTTTTGGTCATTTCCTTTATCATAAATAAGATAGAATTTTCTTCTAGCATTATTATATAGTCCTCAAACCTTATAAAAATATTCACAAAGTACAATTATTGTATTATATGCAAGAAATGTTGCAGAAAAGTCTGACGTAATCTGTGGTCATCCGAGGGCTGAAATAGGATCACCATTAGTCATGTATAGAAAAAAATCATTTTATTTCTCCACCATTGTCTATGATCTTCTTGCTACTTTTCCGAGAAATAATGATAATAGCTGTGAACATAAATTTCATTTTGAATATTGAAAAGATTATTTTTTAGCATATTCTAGCTTTTACCTGCTTAAAATACCAGCTTTTAATGATGTATTTACCAACTTTCAATGATCAGAGAAACTAAATTTGTGGCTATATATTAATTCCAGGAAAAATAACTCTTATCTGCATTTGGCTCTCATTAGCATTTAGTGGAGGTGACTCAGTGATAGGCGTGTGTATTCCCGTTTACTCAGTACTAAGAAGATGAGGTGAATACACGGGCAAGGTGGGGTTCAAGGAATAGTGGAAGAGCTCATCGAAGGACAAGGGGTCTGGATGGAAAGCATGGTGTAGGGAAGTCGATGACAAAAGGCACAATAGAATGGGGTGTTAGTTGATTGTTCCCGACACAAATGGAGAATTTATGATGATGATCTCTGAGTCCTAATGACAGGCCTGTATGCGCCAGGACTAAGGGGAGGCCAGGGGAGATGCCAAGGAATGAACAAAAGGGAAGAAAACAGATGTCAAGATCAGACTCAGGGAAACTTCTAAATAGAGGGAGGTCACAGGACCATTCTAGTGTCTGTGTGAAGAAGGGACTGTAGGGAAAAAACCCGAATTGGAGGCGAACAGGTAGGAGGCCTTTACAATAAGAGGTAGAAATGGGAGTGGGGGATTTTGTGTTAAAAGGTCAGGTTCTTTATAGGTTTTGAAGGCACAGCTCATAGCATATGCTGATACATAGAATGTGGAAACAGAGAAAGAGAGGTTCATCCTCTATTTATTGAGTCAGGATACATGACAGACATTGTGCTAAGTATCTTGGCCTAGAAAGATTTAAAAAGCCGTTTCTTAAGGAGCAGATGATCTAGTACATTTTTTAAAAAAACTTTATACTGTAAGAGTAAAAAATAAATTTTTTCTTGTTACTCAGGACTTACATATGTATATTTGCATGACTGCAACAAAGTTTTCGAAAAACGGTATTTGCTTATGTAATGTATAATAATATAAAGCATAAGGTTAATGTAAAATAAGATTTTGGTAACATCAAGATGCAATTTTTTTTTTTTTTTGAGCTGGAGTCTCACTCTGTCGCCCAGGCTGGAGGACAGTGGCACGCTCCCGGCCACCACAGCCTCGCCCTGCTGGGCTCCGGCGATCCTCCCGCCTCAGTCTTCCAAGGAGCCGGAACTATAGGCGTGCTCCACCACGCCCAGTTAATTTTTGACTTATTGTAGAGATGAAGTCTCCCCAAGTTGCCTGGGTGGGGTTTTGTATTTCACCTTCCAAATGCTGGTCCACAATTAATTAAAATGGTGGTTCTCAAATTTAGTCTCAGGAACTCTTTACTGTTTTAAAAGTTGTTGAGGGCCCTAACAAGTTTTTGGTTGCGGAGACTATATCTATTAATATTTATCATATTATGAATTAAGGTGGATAATTAAAAATATTTATTTAATTCATCTAAAATAGCAATAAACCCATGCTATGTTAACGTACCTTATTTAATTAAAAATATTCTTAAGAAAATCCATGTAAAAGTTAGTGGAAAGACACACTGTTTTACCCCTTTGCAAATTCCTCTAACTTATGATAGCTAGAGTGTCATATCTGCTTCTGTTTTCAGTCTGTTGAGATACATTATTTTACATATATTACATACATTTGTAATATATGAAGAAAATCTGACCTTATACATATGTATATAGTTAGAAGAGGGAAGAGATTTTTAAACAAACTTTTTGAAAGGGATAATGGATATTCTTCGTTACTACACAAAAATTCAGTGGGTGGTAGTTTCTTAAAGGTTACTTGCAGCATTAAATCTGAAACTGGAATCAATGAACTTTTAATACATTTTTGTCAAAATTAATTGGCTTATCTTGAATTGTGAATGGAATTTTTACCAATTCACAATTTTGGTTCATCATGCATTCATTGGCCATTTGGAAAATATTGGTTCACTGAGTCATGAAGGTTTTTCCAAATGCTTACAAACTTCACTATATAATATTTTTAAAAATTGCAAAAGTCATTCTAGTTTGGAGAGCATTTCTAAAATAACCAGTGCTTACACTTGCTTTCTTCTTCATAATATAAAAATTTTACTGTTGAATCATATCTCCTGAAACATGATAGTTATGTACTGTAAAATTTTCTTCTCCTCACACATAAGTACTACTGATAAAATGTTTAGAGGCCACTGCACTCCAGTTTGGGCGACGGAGTGAGACTCCAACTCAAAAAAAAAAAGTGTTTACTAAAGTTACAAACTAATACTTAAATGGCATCAATCCTTTATTAACCATACAGTTTCAAATAAATGAAGTTTTTATTATAAAGTTTAGTTTGAAACTTTGTATGTAATATAACATTAAAGATCACATATTCATTCATATATCTTTGTTCTATATGTTGTCTAATGTTCTAGAGAGTAGGATTTGCATTCCTTTTTAACTGTGTACCTAATATGTATACAATAAAAATATATAATGTTAAAAAATTGCAATTGTTGATTCACCATCCATCTCAGCAGAAAAGTCATCAAGGACATTACAAGGTGAAACTGGCATTTTTTTAAAAACTGTGAATTATGGCAGTGAAGAATAGTTACTTGTACAGTTTGGTGTCTCTGCCTTCATTTTTGCCAAGAGCCTGCAGTCTTATTGACCATTCCCTTTATACCAGGAATGCAATTCCAACATAGGGCAGAGGCAAAAAGCCACTTAGTATTATTGTGAGAATAACTTTGACTTTGTGAATCCCCTGAAATGTTTGGGACCCCCCAGGGCTCCACAGTCCATACATAACAGGTGGTAAACCACAGTCTGACATACAGAATGCACGAAGGCAGAAAAATGAAAAGAAAAGAAAAAATTTGAAGAAAATGAGAGAAATATGATCGAGCTAGAATTTAATTTTATGTCTACCAGCCAAGATCATGACTAATCACGGGAGGAAAAGGAATTTAAATGAAATGTATTCAATTGCAAAGCCTATATTCTTTCCAGTATGTATGTCATCATTTCATAGGAGAGCTATGTATAAAAATAACCAGTTATTTTTTCAAAAAATATTTACTGAACCTCTGCTCTAAGCAAAATGCTGCTCTAGCATCAGGATTCTAGGTATCTTCACAGGCAAAGCCTGCTTTAAGTGCAGTGGTTGGAGTCTCACTCTGTCATCCAGGCTGGCGTACAATGGCATGATCAAGAAAGAACACGGCTCATAGCAGCCTCGACTTCCTGGGCTGAGGTGATACTTCAAGTTTAGCATCCCGGGTAGCTGGGACTATAGGGGTGTGCTAAGGCTAAGTTATCTGTCTATCCATCCATCTATCTATCTATCTATCTTAGAGTCAAGGTCTTGCTATTTTGCCCAGTCTGATCTCAAACTCCTAAGGTTTACCCACCTGCCTTGACCTCCCAAAGCTGGGATTACAGTCAAAAGCCACGGCATCCGGCTATATTTTAAAAGTAGATAACAAAACAAACAATATATTATTTCAAATAGTGCTAAACTCTATAATAGCTATATAGAAAGTTTCCAGTGGTACTGCCCAGGCCCAATACTTTAAAGGACGCCATTGTGGCCCTCCTGTCACACCCGGGCCCAAAACCTCCTTGGGGCCAAGAGCCACATATACTCCAAGTCTGCAGTCTCCGAATTCTTACTCCCAGGGCCCTGGGACCGTGTCCTAAAGGGGAGAAGGAGATCCCGAGGTGCAAACTCCCGGGGTTGTTTGGCGAAACAGGGAGGACGGACTGAGTTGTCCACAGGTGTGAGCGCGAGGTCTTTCTTGGCCCAGGATGAAGCGAGGTAAAGAGGAAGATGAGCACAGGGCAAGAGGTTCTGTTTATACTCTTGCTTTTCCTGCAAGTGTCATGGGTAGGCAGGCCTGGGTAAAAGGATAGGATAGCGTGGGCCTATTTTTAATTGGGAAAACAATAGGTTACAGCTGAACATAGACCAGGCACTCTCGGAGATGTCTCACTTCACATCATATCAAACATACAAAAAAAGGTACCGCATTGAATGTTAACTTTTGGCATAAAATTTTTGCGAGGTCTTTATGGTTTTGTCTTTGATAGAATTTGGTCATAAGGAGTTCATTTAATTTATAATTGGCTAGGATTTGATTTTTCAACAATTATTGGGAATAATACTTGGAAAGTCTTGTGAAGAGGAAAATTATAGCCAACAAATTATTTGGAAATATAATGCCACTTCCTTGACTTTTAAAATTAAATAATAAAAACCAACAAAACACACTTAATAATATTTAATTTTATTAAATCAAGATTATTCGTTTTGATTCTGAGGATTGTTTTTATTTTTAATTTTTATTTGTATTTTTTTCAAGTCTCACATCTTTTCCTAGGTTCTGAAAAGCTAATATTATGTTTAATGGACTCAACTCATATCATTTGGTATTCTAGGACCTAGATTGAGATTGAATTGCCTAATATAGTAGCTACTAGCCACTTATGATTATTTAAATTAAAAATTAATTAAAGTTAAAATTCAGTTCCTCAAGTGCACTGGTCCCATTTAAGGGCCTAACATTCGCATGTGTTTAGTGGCTACCACATTAAAAAGCACAAAAAATTTACAGAATAACAGAAAGCTCTATTGGACAGCAGTAATCTAGGTCAGTCTTAGCTCTGGAATTGAAGATATTGATTCCATCTGTAGTCTACAAATCAAATCACTTATGAAATAGTGGAAGAAAGTTCCCTCAACTGGATTGTAAAGAAAAGGGGTGTGGAGAAGACAGATGACGTTTGCAGATTGCTTTGGAGGTAGATCTCCAAATCAAGTACAAATAACAGAGAACTGAGTGCAGAATAGAAAGAATCATTGGAGGAGCACGTGAACAAATACGTAGGTAGCAGAGCTACGACTGATTTGTAACTTCTTTCAAAATTGAAAACTTAAATGCAAATGAGAGACATCTGAGTCCAAGATGAGAAAAATGTGGTTCAGGTATGGTCTGCATGGAGGGGAAGAGGCTGATCTCCAAGATAATACAGAGGAAATAGCAGCTGAATCTGGCAGCTGATTCAATGTGATAAGGAAAAAGAAGCTTCTAAGATACAGAAGAGCAAGGAGAAATGGTCCTACAGTTAGAGCAATTGAGAAGGCGCCTGCTAGTAAGACTGGAGAAAACTTGGGAGGAAATGAACTCTGCGGTGTTTATTCTTTTTCACTTGAAAGGTTGGTCAGAAGGTGTCACCGTGAGAAAACAGGACGAAATGTGGGATTTGATGGGGTCAGGGGTCAGTGAGCAAATCATTCACACAAAAAACCGAAGGCTAAAGACCTGAGACAGATGGGCTTTCTCAAGGAAGGAAGCAAATGACCAGAACCCTTGCTTGAAGGATGTTCTGCTCAGAGAGAGGAAGGAAAAGCGATGTTAAAAGGAATGCAAACAAGAGTGCCTATCAGGTGTGAGACGTCTAGAAGAGGGACAGGGACAGGTCTGAAAGTCAGCTGGAAGATCTTAGCAAAAAGGAGCAGCACAGAGAAGCACAGGTAGGAGAGACTTTGGGATTCAAATAGAAAACGAATGGACCCATAACTTAGACTACATCACTGAAAATCTTTCTCATAATGCTCGAAAATGAAGGTAAGACACACCTTGGTCCTAGAGCATGATGAACCGACAGAAAATTCTAGAACTGAGACTTTTCATTGCAAGAGGGATGTGTACACTGATTCTTCGGGGCAGCAGAAAATATGGTTCTGTGAGCCAGGGCTTACAAGAGTTGAGTTGAAATACATTGGCAGTTATTCAGTAGGAAGAACTAAAACTCGTAAAGCAATTTACTGTTTCCAGAGTGTTTCCTTGAGCGTATTATCTTATTTCAGCTCAACCATGAGTCCTGTAAAGAAGGCACTGCTCTGGCTCTCATTTCACACGTGGGTAATGAGTTAACTGAGATAAGAAGATGGTTCTTTGCCTGAGTATAGCAGGAAGCAGGGGACGAAAGCGGAGACGATCAGCTTCACCTTCTGTAGCTGGTCCAGTTCTTCCCTCCACGTTCCTTAATCTGCACAGAGGAGTTTTATAACATATTTTATTTACGACAATAACCACCAGCTCTACTTGTCTGCTGTTTTGAACTCACCATCAAATTTTGCTGAGTGGAACTTAAGTGCCCTAGGATTAGGTGATACTGAGAAAGTTTAGACTTGGCCAGTAAGTGCAAAAAGAAAAGAAGAGCTTTCAATGTGGACTAGACTGATGAGGTTTCTTGTCACAAACTTGGTTTATATTTCAGCTCATACCTATCTGAAGAACCTATACCAGGGTAGATTTTGTGTCTTTCTGATGCTAACGAGGCTATTTTGTCTCAGAAGGAGATGAGAAGTACCAGCCCCTCTTGCTAGCAACAGAGTTTGGGATAAGAAATGAAAATTGTACGTAGACAAAGGTGTACCTTACTAATAGCACCCACCAAAAAAAAAAGTGTTGCAGGAAATATATATATGTGTGTATGTATGTGTGTGTGTGTGTGTGTGTGTGTGTGTGTGTGTGTGTGGATTTTGAGTTGGAGTCTCAGTCTGTCACCCAGACTAGAGTGCAGTGGCATGCTCCCGGCCACCCCAGTCTCCACCTGCTGGGCTCTGGCAAACCTTCCACCTCAGCCTTCCAAGTAGCCAGAACTACGGGCACACTCCACCACACCTGGCTCATTTTTTATTTATTGTAGAGATGAGGTTTTGCCAAGTTGCCCAGGCTGGTCTCGAATCCACAGGCTCATGCAATCCACTCGCCTCGGCCTCCCAAAGTGCTGGGATGACAGGCTGAGCCACCGAGCTCGGCCGAGAGAAATATGTTTTTTAAAGAGCAAAATAGGACAGCAATTCTTATTTGAAAGCTTTAATCCAGAAGAGTTCTTTCTCACTGGAGACGTGGATTAGCGACTTGTTTTTATTCCTGTTTCTGCTATGTCCGTAAGAGAATGTAAAAGAGACTCGAAGGCAATGTCTGATTTAAGATTCAAGACAGCAGTAAAGGAAAGCCTTTGATTACAAATGGTTTAAAGATGAACAGCATCCCATTGCGTCAATTTTCTGGTTAAAAGCTTCCTGAAGATCTTGTCTCCTTCAAGCAGATGGTATCTAGATCGCTTCGCTTGACAGAGGGATATCTGCATTGGCTGCTTTCTGCCTGTCTTTCTGGTCTCCTCACCTGCCCATTTGAACAGATATCCTCCATCTCAACCACGCAGAAGGCCACAGAGATCACAATTGTGTTTTATACCTCTGTGTGCAATACACAGTTCCCATTGCCTGGCATATTTCCCCTATATTCTGTTTGGTAAACTCACAGTCTTCAAGATGAAGTTCAAATTTCATTTCCTCTGTGAACTCTCTGGAACCTCCTAAGGCTAAGCATCTTAGACAGTTCAGACTGCTATAACGAAGTGCTGTAGACTGGACAGCTTATTAACGACATACATTTATTTATCTCAGTTCCACAGGCTGGAAGTTTGAGATCATGGTGCCAACATGGTCGGGATCTGCTGAGGGTCCTTTTCCTGGTTGCAGTTGATTTCTCTTTGGATCCTCATATGGTGGAAAGAGGGCAAGGGAGTTTCCTGGGTTTCCTTTTGTCAGGGCACTGATTCCATTGTTTAGGGTAAAACCCTAACTGACCTCAATTACCTCCCAAAGCCCTCATCTCTTAAAACCATCACACTGCCGGGCTCGGTGGCTCAGCCTGGAATCCCGCGCCTTTGGGAGGCTGAGGTGAGTGGATTGCCCGAGCCCGCGGGTTCGAGACCCGCCTGGGCAGCGAGACCTCATCTCTACAATAAATCAAAAAATCAGCCGGGCGTGGTAGTGCATGCCTGTAATTCCGGCTACTCGGAAGGCTGAGGCGGAAGGATCGCGGGAGCCCAGCTGGTGGAGGCTGCGGTGGCCGGGAGCGGCCACTGCACTCCAGACTGGGAGACAGAGTGAGACTCCAACTAAAAAACAAACAAACAAACAAACAAATAAATAAATAAATAAAATAAAAAATAAAAAAATAAAAATGAAAAAGAAAGCCGGGCTGGGTGGCTCAGTCTGTCATCCCGCGCCTTTGGGAGGCCGAGGTGAGTGGATTGCCTGAGCCCGCGGGTTCGAGACCCGCCTGGGCAGCAAGACCTCATCTCTACAATAAATCAAAAAATCAGCCGGGTGTGGTAGCGCGCGCCTGTAATTCCGGCTACTCAGGAGGCGGAGGCGGAAGGATCGCCGGAGCCCAGCGGGTCGAGGCTGCGGTGGCCAGGAGCGGCCACTGCACTCCAGTCTGGGCGACAGAGTGAGACTCCAACTCAAAAAAAAACCCCAAAAAACATCACACTGAGGGTTGGTACAGCATATGAATTTTGGGGAGACACAAAAGCAAAGTCCACAACACTCAGCCACTCTCCACTGGGTTCACAGAAGACTTCCTACAAACACCTACGGCAATGTTTATTAACGTGGTCAGTCATTGTTCGTTTATGCACTTCCTCCGTCTCTAGTTTTTGAGCTCATCGAGGTAAAGAATTCTCCCATAATAATCTTTGCAGTTGGGCCACAGCCTCCAAATATTTAATATTAAGTATCATGTAATTTATAACACAGCTGTCCACCAAAGACAGGCATGACTGTCTGGTGGGGCGAGGTGAGTTAGAAAGGGCTGAGGTGTGAGGATAGTCCGGCCAAGGACCAGGGAGCAAAGCAGCAGTGTTGACGTCTCTGAAAAATTTGCTCTAGTATTTGCATTTATAAATAGTTAATATATAGTTGGCTTAAATAGTTAACCTTGAGAGGGCTGTTTTTGGGGTGTCTCATTCTCTGCGAAGGCATAGATTTTGTGTTTTGGGTCACTTGAAGAAGGCACCTGGGGTGGTGGGTGGAATCATTGTTACTTGAGAGCCAGAACATGTGTGGAAGAACAGTAAAGCCCCATGGACTGAACTTGAAGTCATGTAATTTAAAGTGGTAACAAGTGTCATAGCAAGCCGAGGGATCAGATTAATTGGAAAAAACATACATCGTTTATCATCTTAAAAATGAACGCCAAATGCTTTCATCTGATTAGAATTTTTATTTTAGGTAGCTTAGATACGTTTTATATTTGTGATTCCTAAAGCGTATTTTAAAAAGCACAGACTCTTTAGAGTATTAATAAGAATCATGTTTAAAAAATATTTCATTGTCAACTTTGGGAAAAAATTAGTTTAAAAGGATTAAGGTGATTTCTCTACTATGGTTTTTTAATACTCAAATATGCATTATAAATCTTCAAGAGGTGTTTAGAACAGTAGTTTATATTTTCTTGACAACAGTCTTTTTTCTCTCACTGTTATATCTCGGGGTACTGTCATTTAGCAAAATTTTTTTCTTGAGTTCGTGGCCTACGACTGCACCACATATCATATGAGCTGTAACATTTTGTCTCAAGCAAATGTGTATAAACACTGAGTAGTCAGCCTCTAGCTTCTTACTTTTGGTAGCCAGACTGAGTATGATTTGAAGATATCTTTAAAAAAAAAAGTCTCAGTCACATTGTAGAGTATCAGCTTGCCTGTATCTTTGTGTTTCTTTTTTCTTTTAAATCAAGAAAGCCAGATGAGCAAATGTTTCAACAATTTATGTCCAGGTGAGTACCAACTTAAGAGAGCTTTCTAGGATGCTCAAGTCACACACACACACACACACACACACACACACACACACAGAGAGAGAGAGAGAGACAGAGACAGAGACAGAGAGACAGAGATAGAGACAGAGAGATAGTGCGAAAGGAAACAGTAAACATCTGAACCAGTGTAAGACATTTTTGAATTAGAGAAATACTACGAATATTTCAAGTAGGCAGAAATGTCTGAGACCCTCAGGCTACGTTTCAAAGGATTTGAAATAGCACTGATGCCGGAGTATCAAAATTTATAAGTTAGAGAAAGAGATAGATAGATAGAGAGAGAGAGAATTGTCTAAATGAAAAGACAAATAACCTACTTCCATGACTTTATTTTTTTCTGTTCTAGTGTGGAAAAGAAAATGGCACTGTTTTTTTGGTCTTAAGCTAAACAGTCACATCTGTGTCAACTGAAAGCTGCCTACTTTCACCCTAAGCAAAACAAGGTGAAAGGAGAATGAAAACGGAAAGAGGAAGTGTTTTTTAAAAAACGATCAATCGGGCTCAGGGCTGGATGTACGGTCCAAGCCTTCAAGAAGTGAAACTTATTTAGAGCAATGATCGCAAGATCGAAATATCAGTGTATATCACAATGTAAAGAGTATATTTGACTGGCAGAAACAAAACAAAAGAAAACAAAAGCAAGCAAGAACACATTGCAGAATGTTTGTCTCACTGGAACAACTTTTCTGATTAAATTTCATATGACAGTTTGTACTGTTCTGGCTTTGGCTGTCCGGGGGTCTTTGTTCTTTCCTAAAAGAGCCTGACAGGAAATGATTCTTGCCACTGAGTCAAAGGGGGCATATTTACATAGTTCCTCATGATGTGACCAGGAAATCCTGTGTAGAAAAAAATCTCTGAAAAAAGGGGGGAAACGTAGCCTGCTTATGTTTTCTTAAACTTCTCCTGCCCCATCCCTGGAGCCATTTAAGATACAGCTCACCCTTTTTTTTAAATCATGGATTTCAGCATGAAATTTGTTTGTTGATGAAAACCTAAGAAGGCAGAGATTTCGAATGCATTTTTCTCTCATTCCTGAGTCTGTCCAGTAACAACAGGGCTATTCGAGAATCTTCATGCCGAGGAGAAGGCATTCCTGCTTTGCAGGTTTCTAATCTCGTGCCTGACAGCCCGTCTGGTCTCCCGCTGACGTCTCTGAGCCGCTCATCAAAGACAGAAATGATACAGGCTCTGTGATCTCTCGACAGTGATGCTGCCAGCTGGGAGGGGGCTGTCACTTCAGATTCTCCAGCAACTTGAGCAGCTGTGGCTGTCGCCTGAGGAAAAACCAGATGCACCAATATTTTGAATGTGCTTTCAGGTTTGCTAGGAATGTACAGACTTGCTGCAGTTGCTCTGCGGGACCCTGATATTTGAGTTCTGTCACAAAGCCAGTTCCAATTCGAGTCAAACACAATAACTCCTTGAGTGCCAGGTGCCATGTGCTACATTTTACTGGAGGGTTCATACCTCCTTACCTGCAAGTACTACAACCCCCCTTGTTATAAATAAAGAAACTACCCAGCATGTCTAAGGATACACAGTGAGTCAGTCCTATAGATGGTATCTGGCATATCTACTCTCCAATAGTTTCAGCCATTAATATTCTCCCTATAACCTTTTCTATCTTTGGGCAGGTCAGGGGCCATTTCATGCCACCTGGAAATGAAGACTGAGCGAGTTAAATCCCTGTTTCAGATCTAATTTATCTGGAAGAAAGTATTATTATTGTAGTTCAGGGACCAAAAAAAAGGATGCTTCTTACAGTGTATGAATTTGTCTCTGTCGATTACTGGGCGTTCAGATGTGACTCTCTCAAATTCCTTTAGTTTGTCAAGAAGGCCAACTTTGCATTCCCCAGATCTGATTCTCACTCTCTATAGCTGTTTCCCCACATTTTTTGTTTTTGTCACTTCAGAACGTGTGAACAGGATAAATTAAGATTACATCACAGAGTGTAAGGTTTTAAAGGGTATAAGTCTTCTTTGTCCTATTGACTGAGGATCTTGACTCTTAACCTAGGTGGTATTTGATACTTTTAGAGCTTGGTTGAAATATCTGATTCAGTAATAAAGGTTTGCATTAAGTAAAAGCAAAAGCAGGAGAAATTAAAGTCTAAATGTGTGGAACTTCCACTCTGGGAGACTTTACCTCTAAAGAACAGGACACGGGCGTGTTTTCCAAACAGGGATGTTGTTTGCCTTGCTCTCCCTGTAGCCCTGGCAAGTAGAACACTACCTGGCATAAGGAAGTACCTATAGAATATTTATTGAAGGAAAAGCACGAATGAATAAATAAGCAAGTGGATACACTGCACCGTTTCAAGAGGAGCATTGGACGAAAGAGAACATTGCTATTCTGGGAAGAAAACGGAAGAAGGCTGAATGAGCTCTCCTAGCCATTTCATTTTCTTCCTCACCTTTAGTAACATAAGCGTGTGCTGCGTGCATCAGAAGGACCAAGTTTCCATCCTCAAGCCATTTTCATAATAGCAGTTGATTCTGATGACTGGCTTCCAGTTCTCAGGGCTTCTCATGTTAGAGATGGATCAATATTCTCTGGTAAGTGTTCTGTTAGGCTGTCCCCAAGATTCAGAGAATATGAGTCTCGTGGAATGTATCATTGCTTCTCATTTTGGGGTTTCTTTCTATTCTAATTCCTTATACATAAGTGGTGTTCTCTTAGTCTTACTGTTGAAGGGAATTACTAATTTTCAAAAACAAATTTTTTAAAGACGATTATCATAATATTTTCACTTAGCACAAATAGCCATTTGATTACTTTCTACTAAGTAAGGATGCTTAGGGCATTTCCAAAAGTTTACCACTGAACTTATTTTACATGGACATTGAGAATGTTTTCCTATGAGTGTATTGATTTTTGTCTCTCTACCTTGAGTGTGACATGTCTTTTTATGGCCTTCAGTTTTCTCATCTATAAAATGGGGTTAATATTTAGCTTTTAAAAATTTAGCAGTATTCAAGATAACCTATATAAAAACCTTGAAATTCCTTCATATTGTAAGCATTCTGCAATATACTGTCATATTGTAATATTATTACAGTCGCCAATTATTAGTATTACATGATATTAATATATGGGATAGGAAACAGAGACACTAAAATGAAAAATGCACTGATTTTATTCTTGAGCAGTGATGAGTCTAGTACTTAAATAAATGAATCATAATACAACTGTGCTGAAATAAAGTGCTTAGACACATATTGATACATTTCATCAAGGGTAGTCCAAGAAGACTGCCTGAAGAATGAAAATTTTGACTCGGGACTTGAAGAATGAGTATGAATTTGCCAGGCAAAGAAAATAGACAGGATCATTTAGGCAGTGAAAACTGATTTACATGGACGTGATGTATGAAATAATCATGAAATAGAAGTTCAGAATGACCAGAACCCCTGACAAGGTTCACACAAAGTGATGGTAGGGAATGGTCATCAATGAAGTAGGGAGAGTTTGTTGAAGATGGATTGTGAAGAAACTTGTGTGGTAAGCCAAAGAATGAGATTTGATTTTCTGTAATTAGCTCTGTGTCTTAGGAAATTAGCTCTGGAGGTAGATGACACAGTGGTCATAAGGATGGAGTCTAGAGCCAGACTTCTAGGATTAGAATCCTTCCTCTGCTATTTTCTAGTTTATGACTGGAGGGCAAGTTACTGTGACCCTCTAGGCCTTGGTTTTCTCATGAGTAAAATGGGAATAGTAAAAATTCCACATTTTACAAAGTTATTGTAAAGTTTAAATGGGTTAATCGGTGGTTACAACAGCACCTAGCACATATTATGTCTTATAGATAAATATTTGTTAGATAAATAATGTAAAACGTGGAAGCAAAAACCACATGGGAGGATTCCTAATGGACTAGAGATGAAGATTAGGACTGAGAATGCCAGTCATTTCTGTGGACTGCAGTAATGCAGAAGGAAATTTCTCTGTTTCAAAATATACAGAAATCTGAATGAGACAACATTTCTTAAAACATAGGTGAGCTTAAAACCATCAGTGAATGGAAGCAAAGGAGCAAAGACGTCTGGGAGTATCCAAACCAGATCTAAGTCCTTCAGTATTGGGATGAGCAAGAAATGGAGAGCCAAACTTCAAGACAGGGGCACACAAGGAGCTGAAATTAAGCCATCTGTAGAAAGCCAGAAGTCATTAAGCGCTGCTCAAGCTATGAAAACGGGGCCAGTGAAGCTTTATCCACTGACCTGAGGGGAATGTGACAAGAGCATTCTTATTCTATATAGTTCCATAATGAAACAAGTGTCAATTAAAAAAAAAATAAGGTGTTCAAAACAGCTATGGGGTTTTAATTAATATTGTCCACAGTGTATACATATTTAAAGCCAATGAAATGAACACAAACTTTTCTGAACAACCTAATTATATGCTATGTGTAAGAAACACACTTCAAAGTCAATGACGTAGGTAGGTAGACAGTAAAAAGATGGAAAAAGATACACCATGTCAATAAGAATTACAAAGGATAAAGTGGGTCTATTGATACCTGATAAAGTAGATTTTAGAACAATGAGAATTATTAATAAAAAAATGAAGGGACATTACATAGTGATAAAGGGGCTGATTCATCAGGAAGACAAAACAAACCTAATTGTGTACACACCAAACAACATACATGAAGGAAAAGAAAAAGAAAAAAAAAAACAAACCCATGAATCAAAAGTGGATAGAGCTGACATGAAAAGTAGACAAATCCAAAATCCTAGTTATCAAGGATACAGAAGACCAAGTAATGTAATTCATCGAAAGATCTAGTTGACATATGTAGAACACTTCACTCTACAACAGCAGAATACACTTAAAAAAAAAAAAAAGCATATATGGAAGAGAAATCAGGATAGACTATATATTCTGGACAAACCCCCCCCAAAAAAAAGAAAGAAAGAAAAAGAAATTAGAGTACTCTCTGATCATAATAAAGTCAAACTAGAAATGAATAACCTAAATATAAGAGAAACATTTCCAAACACTTATAAATTTAAACAACACACTTCTGAATATTTATGGGTTGAAGAACAAGTCAAAAAAGAAAAAAAAAAAAACGACAGCAGAAAAGAGCAATATGAAAATGAAAAGAGGTACAGTTTTTTTCTTTGAAAAACTTGCTCATGGAAGGTCTTTCTGCCACGGATCTCTCTTTTTCTTGCTAATAAACTTTGCTTAAAAAAAAAAAAAAGAAGAAAGCAAATGAAAAGATAGCATTCAAAATATGTGGGATGTAGCACTAAATGCCTATGTGAGAAATTAGGAATGTTTTCCAATCAGTAATTTAGGATTTTAGGGCAAGAGACTAAAAAACAAAGAGCAAAATAAACCCAAAGCATTCAGAAGAAAGAATATACGGTGAAAAGCAAAAGTCAGTGAAATTAAAAGTAGAACAATGGAGAAAATTAATGAAACAAAACAATGTTTTTCCACAAAAAGGAATAAAATTGATAAAACTCGAACCAAAACTCGTGTTAAAATTTGATCCCCAAGGGGGAGATGGAACTTAGTGGGAGGTGTTTGGGTCATGGAGGTGGATACCTCGTGATTGGCGTGGTGCCTTACTTGTAATAAACAGTGAGCTCTAGTAATTCACACACAAACTGATTGTGTACTAGTGAAAACATGAAACTAACCCAGATGTCTGGACTGGATAAAGAAAATGCAAACCGGGCTCCGTGGCTCAGCCTGTAATCCCGCGCCTTTGGGAGGCTGAGGTTAGCGGACTGCCTGAGCCCGTGGGTTCGAGACCCACCTGGGCAACTTGGCAAGACCTCATCTCTACAATCAATCAAAATGAGCCGGGCGTGGTAGCGTGCGCCTGTAGTTCCAGCTACTGAAGACTGAGGCGAAAGGATTGCCGGAGCCCAGTGGGTCGAGGCTGCGGTGGCCGGGAGTGGCCACTGTACTCCAGTCTGGGCGACAGAGTGAGACTCCAACTCAAAGAAGAAAAAAGAAAATGCAGTACATACACATCATGGAATAGTACACAGCCATAAGGAAGAACAAAATCATATCCTTTGCGGCAACATGGATACAGCTAGAGACCATCCTTCTACGTGAACTCTCACAGAGACAACTGAATACCGTATGTTCTCACTCATAAATGGGCCCTAAACTTGGGCACACCAGCACAAAGGCAGAGCAGCTGATGCTGGGCACTGCTAGTGTGGTCAGGGAGGAAGAGGCACATAGCTACCCACTGGGCACCATGTCCACTACCAGGGAGAGAGATGCTAGAAGCCCAAACCTCACCTACATGCAATTACTTGTGTAGTAAATCCTCACATGTATCCCGGAACTCTAAAAAAAGAACAGGTTGTTAGAAGAGACTGGTACCACCTCCCCTGTCTCTTGCCTCTTCTCTTGCCATGTGACACACCTGTTCCCTCATCACCGTCTACCATGAGAGGAGACATCCTGAGGTTTCGCCGGAAGCAGAGGCACCCTGCTTCTCGTACTGTCTGCAGAACGGTGAGCCAAAGTAAAACCCTGTCTTTTCTTTCCTTTTAGAACATTTTTTATTATAAAGATGCGGGGTACAATTCAGGGGTTAGGTATACAAATGTTGTTTATGCAGGTACCCTTGTGGATGAGGTGTGTCCCTCCCTCCCCTAGCAATTTCCCTGGACTGCCAGTCCCACCCACCCCCCCCCCGGCAGTTTCCCACTACTGCCAATCTCTTTCTTATAGTATTATGATAATTGTTTAAAGTTCGCTTATGAGTGAGAAAAAAATATTTCTTTATTAATCACTCAGATTCACGTATTTCCTCACAGCGATGTGAAACGTAACTAACACAGACACTCAGTACCAAAGAGTGGGGTGTTGCGGTAATGAGAGCTGAAAATGTGCAAGAGGCTTCTAAACTGAGTAACGGGCAGAGGTTGGAAGAGTTTGGAGGCCTCAGAAGAAGACAGAAAGACAAAGAAATGTTTGGAACTCCTTAGAGAGAAACGAAGTGGTAGTGACGGAAATGCCAATAGAAACATGGGACGTGAAGGCAAGGCTCACAAGGTCTTAGATGGAAATGAGGAACTTGCTGGGAACTGGGGAAAGGTCACCTTTGTGACACCTTAGCAGAGAATCCGGCTGCATCGTATCAATGACCTAGAGTGCTGTGGAAGGCTGAACTTGAGAGCGATGCCTTAGGGTATCTGGTGGGAGAAATTTCTAAGCAGCTGGACATTCAAGAAGTGGCATGACCACTACTATCAGCCCAGGTTAGATATGGGAGCAAAGGGATGACTAAAAGTTGAAATTTATCATTAGAAGGGAAGTAGAGTGTAAAACTTTGGAAAACCATTAAAAAGGAAGCAGGTCAGGTGTGGTGGCTCACGCCTGTGATCCCGGCATTCTGGGAGGACAGTGTGGGAGGACTGCTTGAACCCAGGAGTTTGAGACAAGCATTGGCATCATAGTGAGACCGTCATTGTACAAAAAATATAAAAATTATATGGGAGTGGTGGTGCATGCCTGTAGTCCCAGCTAGTCGGTAGGCTGAGGCAGGAGGGTCACTTGAGCCCAGGAGTTTGAGGCTGCTGTGAGCTATGATCGTGCCCACTGTACTCCAGCCCGGGTGACAGAGTAAGACCCCAACTGACAGTAAACAAATAAACAAACAAACAAGAAAACAAGCAAATAAATAAAAAGTAAATAAAAACTAAGAGGAGAGCAATGCATACAAATCTGGAAAATTCACAACCTGGCCTGTGGTAGAGAAAGTCAAAGCATATTCAGGAGAGGAATTTAACAGGACTGTGGAGCCATCACTTGCTAGAGAGATTAGCATGACTCAGAGTGAGCCAGGTGCTCATATTCAAGACAATGTCAAACTCAGAAATCTTCCAGGCTTCCCCTCTCATCACAGGCTCAGTGGCCTGGGAAGACAGAACGGCTTCAGGGGCCTGGTCTGGGAATGTTGCCCCTGGAGTCCTGGCCATTTGGGCTCTAGCTGCAGCTCCAAGAGCCCCACGTACAGCCCAGGCTGCAGCCCTGGAGAGTGCAAGCCACAAGCCTTGGCAGCTTTCCCATGATGCTCAGCCTGCATGTATGCAGAATGCAGGCGTGAAGGAGGCTTGGCGGCTCCCACCCAGGTTTCAGAGGATGCATCAAAAAACTTGGGTGTCCATGCAGAAGTCTGACGCAGGGGCAGAGTCCCTGCAGAGAGCTTCTGCCTGGGCAGTGCCAAGGGGAAACACAGAGTCCCCATGGGGTAACTGCCTGGTGGAATTGTGGGAATTGGGCCACCACCCTCCAGACCCCAGAATGACAGAGTCACTGGCAGCATGCATCCTTAGCCTGGGAAAGTCCCAGACGTTCCATTCCAATCCATGAGAACACTCATGTGGATTTTGCCCAGAAAGACCATGGGGTGGGGCTGCCCAAAACCTTAAGAGCCCACCTCTCACACCAGTGTGCCCAGGATGGACCTGGAGTCAAGGATTATTTTGGAGTTTTAAGATTTAATGTCTACCTTGCTGAGTTTCAGATTGCATGGGACTGCTGTCCCTCCTTGACCAGTTTCTCCCTTTGGGAATAGAAATGTTGACCCAATTCCTGTACCACCATTGTCTTTCAGAAGTAAATGATTTTTTTTTTCCAGTTTGGGGATAATTTGTTTATAGAGGCTCATAGGTGGAAGGAACTTGTCTTGCATCTCAGATGAGACTTTGGACTTTCAAGTTGATACTGGGATGAGTTGAAACTTTTGGGGACTATTCGAAAGGGATGATTGTATTTTACGATGTGGGAAGGACATAAGATTTGGGGGTGTCAGGGGCAAAATGATATAGTTTAGATGTGTGACCCTCCAAATCTCATGTCGAAATGTGATTCTCCAATGTTGAGACCTAGTGAGAGGTGTTTGAGTCATGGGGATGGATCCTTCAGGAACGGCTTGGTGCTGTGCTTGTAAGGAGAGAGTTCTTGCTCCCTTAGTTCACATGAGAACTGATTGTTTGAAAGAGTCTGGCATCACCTTCTCCTCCTTTTGCTTTCAGTCTCACCCTGGACACATCTGCCCCCTTTTTGCTTTCTGCCATGTTTGGAAGCTTCCTGAGGACTTACCAGAATCAGATGCTGGCACTGTGCTTCTTACACAGTTTGCAGGTCAATAAGCTCAAATAAACCATTTTTCTTTATAAACTGCTCAACCTCAGGTAATTCTTTATAGCCATGGAAAACCAACTAATACAGCTGATAAAGATAGAAAGTGAGAAACAGAAGTCACCAATATCAGAAATTAAATAGATTTCACTACTTATACTGCAGCTATTAAAACTATAATAAGGAAATTCTGCGAACATTATCATGCTTATAAATTCAACAGTTTGGAAAATATTGACCAATTCTTTTAAAAGCTCAAACTATGACAATCCAAGTATCAGGAAGTAATTAGTCTAAATAGTTCTATAACAAGCCAGGAAATTGTATTTATAATCACAAAGCTCTTTAGAATAATCTCCGGGTCCAGATGGTTTCACTGGTGAGTTCTACCAAAATTTGAAGAATTAACATCAATATTACACAATATTTTTCAGAAGAGGAGCATACACTTCCAACTCACTTTTTGAGGTCAGTATTACTCTGCTACCAAAACTAGCCAAAAACAGCATAAAAAAGAAAATTACAGACCAACATATCTTGTGAACTTAGATAAAAAATGTTCATCCAAATGTGAGCAAACTTAATCTACCAGTGTATGAAAAGTTACACACCATGATCAAATGATAATTTTTTCCAGGTATACAAGGTTAGTTCGATATTTGAAAATCAATCAGTGTAATCCACCATATCAACAGGCTAGAGGAGAAAAGGAGTATGATCACATAAATTCAAGCAAAAAAAGGGCATTTGATCATATCTAATACCTGTTCATGATTAAAAAAAAATCTTAGCTCATTAGGAAAGGAAGGAAATTACCTCAAATTGTTAAAGAATAAGTGCAAAACACCACACCTAATTTCATACTTAATTTAAAAGACTGATTAGGGAAAAAGGCAAAGAACTCAATTCAAAATAGTAATGGAAGCTCTAGATATAGGAACAAGACAAGAAACAGAGACTAGAAATGAAGAAATAAAACTGTTTGTATTTGAAGATAAAGTGAATATTTATGTAAAAAAGTTAAGGAATCTACAATAGCAAAAAACCAAAAACCAAAACAACAGTAGCAAATAAATAAATAAATAAATAACCTCAAACAAAATAGAAAAAAAAAAAAATCCCTGCTATGATTATAAGTGAGTTCAACAAGGTTGTAAGATATAAGAACAATACATAAAGGCAGTGGTATTATTGTATATTAACAACGAAGATACAGAAACAGAAATTAAAAACACAGTCACATTTATAAACACCCAAGATAAAATTAGGTATACACTTAACAAAACATGTACAGTATCTACCTGCTGGAAATTTAAAAATATGTGGATGAATGGAATTAAAGAAGACCTAAACCAATGGACATATCCTGTTCGTGGACTGACGGTCTCAATACAACAAAGATGTTACGTCTCTTCGAATTGATGCTTAGATTCATTACAATTTCTATCAAAATCCCAGTGACAACCCTTTTGAGGCATCGGCAAGTGTATTTTGAAATTTATATGGAAAGGCACAGGACCTCGAATGGCTAAAACGATCTATTTAAAGAGGTGGTAGGACTCAATGCTGAGGCTGACTAAGGAGCCATGGTAATCAAGACAGTGATGCTAGTTGGGAGACAGACTCAGATCAGTAGGAGAGAGTGGAGAAACCACATAGCGACGAACACTAACATGTTTACCTGGCTTTGGACACAGGTGTGAAAACAAGTCTGTGGAGGAAGGACAGACAGCCTTTCCAACAAACGCTGTTGGAGCAATTGAACACCCACAGGCGAAACAAGGAATCTCTACCTAATCTTGTACAAACCTCACTCAAAATGGGCTTATGTGTGAAAGATGAGACTACCAAATTCAATATATATGTGTACATGTAAATAATATGCAAAACACACTCACGAATTAGTGTACTAACTCGAAAAACCGTAGTAAACTCAGTGAGTTGTACAATGTCGGTATCCTGGTTGTGATACTGTACTATCAATCATTTTGCAAGGCGTTACCTTTGGGAGAAACCAGGTAAAGGATACACAGGATTTTTTTAGTATTATGTCTCACAATTGCATGTGAATCTATAATTATTTCAATAAATATTTGAATTTAAAAAATTGGTTGTAGCCGGGCTCGGTGGCTCAGCCTGTAATCCCACGCCTTTGGGAGGCTGAGGTGAGTGGATGGCCTGAGCCCACGGGTTCGAGACCAGCCTCGGCAGCGAGACCTCATCTCTACAATAAATCAAAAAATCAGCCGGGCGTGGTAGCGCATGCCTGTAATTCCGGCTACTCGGAAGACTGAGGCGGAAGGATCGCCGGAGCCCAGCAGGTTGAGGCTGCGGTGGCCGGGAGCGGCCACTGCACTCCAGCCTGGGCGACAGAGTGAGACTCCAACTCAAAAAAAAAAAATTGGTTGTGAACTGGTGAAACCAACAAGACCTTGGCAGAAAAAAGTGAAATAGTTCCACAAAGTAGGCCCCATGGGACTCCCAGTTTATAAAAGCCACACTGTCTTAGTCCTTTAAGTTGCTGTAACAAAATACCTTAGGCTGGATGGCTTACGAACAGCAGAAGTCTGTTTTTCGCAGTTATGGAGTCTGGGAAGTCCAAGATTCATGCACTGACAGATTTAATGTCTTGTGAGAGCTTGCTTTCTTGTTCACAGATGGCATCTTTTAGCTGGACCTCTTTTTTTATTTTAGGTTAGAGTCTCACTCTGTCACTCAGGCTGGAGTGCAGTGGCACAATCATGGCTCACTGCAACCTCGGGCTTTTTCCTGGGCTTAGGTGATCCTTCCACCTCAGTCTCTCGAGCAGCTGAGACTACACATGTTCACCGCTATGTCTAGCTAATTTTATTTTTATTTCTATTTTTTTGTGGAGACAAAGTCTCACTAGGCTGCCCAGGTTGGCCTTGATCACCTGGCCTCAAGCCATCATCCTGCTTCAGCCTCCCAAAGTGTTGGAATTGCAGAGTGAGCCACTGTGCCCTGCTGGCACTCCCCCGCCTTTTTTTTTTTTTTTCATAAGGGCACTGATCCTATTCATGAAAGTGCCATGGACACTGCTGAAGAGGAGCTTATGTTCAAAAATTTTAAGCCACACGAGGAAATGAATCACTACCAAAGAATGTCAGCAGATGCAATGGATGGGAGGTTCACCTCCAATCATTCGCAGTGCAGCAATTTGAAAAACATCTTTAAAGTATGTCTATATAAAATTTTCTAGAAAATGACGGAAGGGCAGAAGCAATACATAAAGAACCGAAGAATATTCTGGAAAAATATCAGGATTGAGAAAAGAACTAACTGGAAATTATAGATATAAAAATATATTTAGTAACATGAAGAATTCTGTGACCAGGAAGAAGCGGAGGAACAGAAATGGGCACCTCCAAATCAGAAGGATTGATTGATACTAAGTGTTAAAAGCATTTGTTTTTGCCCAAACTCTTAGAGAACCATATGATAAAAACAGCAGATTAGACACAACCCAGTTTAATGACCAGAAGGGAGACATGAAGAAGTTGACCAGAATGTAGTGAAGAAAGGTAAGAATATTGGGCTGGACGTGGCGGCTCTTGCCTACCATCCCAGCAATTTGGGAGGCAGAGGTGAGAGGATTACTTGAGCCCAGGGTTTCGAGACCAGCCTGGGCAACTTGGCAAGACCTTGTGTCAACAATAAACCAACAAATTAACTGGGCATGGTGATGTGCACCTATAGTTCCAGCTCCTTGAAGGGCTGAAGTGGAAGGATTGCCTGAGCCCAAGAGGTTGAGGCTGTGGTAGCTGTGGTCCTGTCATTGAACTCCAGCCTGGGTGACAGAGTAAGCATCCAACTAAAAAAAAAAAAATAAGAACATGGGAACTAAAAAGAAATTAAAAGATGATGAAAGCTGAAATTCAGAAATAGAAGGAATAGACTCAAGAGGTGGTAGAATCCACAGGACTGGATTATGAAACGTGTGTGGGGATCGTGGGCGGGGAATTCATGATGGGTCTGAGACCTCTCACTGAGAGTTTGAGGTATCTGCAGAAAACTCAGGTGGGATTTAGGATTCACTTGTGTTTATGGGCCAGGGCCTCGGGAGCAAACAACACACTGGAAGGACCTTAATTTACCGAGAAGACAACTCAAGCCCAGAAATGTGTCAGAAACTCTTGAAGTGGAGAAGCAGAAATGCGCACCCAGAAGTCAGAAAGATTGATTGACACTAAGTGTCAGCATTGCGTGTTAAAAGCATTTGTTTTTGCCCAGACTCTTAGAGGACCCCACGATAAAGTGCGGGCTAATGGTTTCAGTCACATAGACACGCTTGGTACACAGCAACAAATGAGCATTTTAAAGTCACACATTAAAGATAAATCATTTTTAGAGAATAAATAAAATAAGTAAGCTGCTTTCAGTCAGTTTCCAGGTTGTTCTTGCTAGAGCAAAGAGTACATTACTAGAACGAATGATGGTTGGTTTCAGGGAAGTGATCACTGCTCAGCACACTTTTCAATGTTGTTCAGTCAAAACGGGTATTTTTGCAAGTAATATCTGTTGATTTTTTTTTTCTTTGAATCGGAGTCTCACTCCATTGCCCAGGCTGGAGTGCAGTGGTACACTCATGGCCACCCCAGCGTCAACCTGTTGGGCTCTGGTGATCCTTCTGTCTCAGCCTTCCAAGGAGCCAGAACTACAGGCGCGTGCTACCACTCCCAGCTAATTTTTGATTTTTTATTGTAGAGATGAGGTCTGGCCAAGTTGCCCAGGCTGGTCTCGAACCCACGGGCTCAGGCAATCCACTCGTCTCGGCCTCCCTGAGTGCTGGGATGACAGGCTGAGTCACCGAGCCTGGCCTTATCTGTTGATTTTTAAGCGGTAATAAAGGAAGGAGATGTATTCACTCATTTACACATTGATATACTGTGTTAGTGTCAATACATTCATAACTTTACATTAACTTGTTTCTATTTACTAGATTTTATATTTTCTAGGATGGGTTTGTAATACAGTAACGATATAGAAATCTGTCTCAAATAATAGGGGTAGAGACTGTGATGCTTAGCTTAGCCAAATTAGCAGGATTGGAACATATGCACAATCCATTTGTTTATCAATCTTTTAAAATTTATGAGGGAGCTGGGCTCGGTGGCTCAGCCTGTAATCCCGCGCCTTTGGGAGGCTGAGGTGAGTGAATTGCCTGAGCCCGCGGGTTCGAGACCCGCCTGGGCAGCGAGACCTCATCTCTACAATAAATCAAAAAATCAGCCGGGCGTGGTGGTGCATGCCTGTAATTCTGGCTACTCGGAAGGCTGAGGCGGAAGGATCGCCAGAGCCCAGCAGGCCGAGGCTGCGGTGGCCGGGAGCGGCCACTGCACTCCAGTCTGGGCGACAGAGTGAGACTCCAACTCAAAAAAAAAAAAAAAAAAAAAAAAAATTTATGAGGGGTGAAACCCTACTGCAAATGATGTTTAAACAAACCTTCTGTTTTAGGAGGGACTTGGAAAGTAAAGGGCAATGACTAAGAATTCCGGCTTTTGTGGTCAGACATATTTGCTCTGTTAATCAGTAGCTGTGATATTTAAGACAATTGAGTAGCCTCTCTCTACTTTCCTGGGTGAAAGGATGACAATAACGGGCCCTATCTCAAAGGATTAGGAAGAATGAATGAACTCTAGCCTGGGACATACAATGCCTGGTAGCTACTTAGTGCTCAAAACGTTTTAGGTTTTATTAGAATTTGACATTGCCTTAGCACTATTATTGGATAATCAGTGATCAATCCATGTATGAGAAAGCTTTGATATGGAAATCTTGTGATAGTTTTCTGTTTGTGGTTGACATTAGAACACATACTTTAATAATAGAGGTCTTATAAAATTAGAAAAGAAGAAAGTCATTTATACTGAGTAGCTGTGTTACAGGCACTGTGTAAGGAACCTGCATATATGTTGTCTAATTTAAATTGCCCAACAGCCTGGGAGAATAGTAATCATTCTTCTCATTTCAGAGTTGAGATAAGCAAAATTTTATGTTCCAAGAGTCAAAGAGATAGTGACAGTCATTTTCAAAACTCTCAATCCCACATACTTATTTTCTTATAGAAAATGTGATGAAACTATAATATGGATTGAAAGAAGATTTTTTTAAAATGTTTCAGTTGGTTTAACTAACTTGAAGTAGTGAATGCCCTAATCTTCTTTTACTCTTTCTGTTGTGTGTAACTATGCTAGAATTAGGCTGTAAAATAATTATGGTGCTCATAGTTTCTCACTGATATCTGACAAATTATGAATACATAAGTTATAAGATTCAAACTGATAGAATTATAGGTAGATAGACTGATAAATCGATATAGATACAGCTCCTGAAAAAAAAGAGGAAGTGAGAGGCCTGACCATGAATGGATAAAAGATTAATTCCGCGGCTGAGAATCATAAAGCTTGGACAGTTGTATAGCCTAAAAAATGTGTCTCCTTTAGTAACAAGGAGATATCAGACTAGTCACAAGGGGAAAAATGATCCCATCATCTACAAGTTCTCAAACTTAAGCACCAGAAAAAATGATATATTACCATACATGGGGGAAACTTACAAATATTTGTATATATTTAGATATATGAGTGAATTTTTAAAATAAACCTTAAAAGCAGGCATTTCATGTTAATGGCATTAAAAGAGATTATACTGCGTTTGGAGCAAAAGATACGTTATTCTATATTTAAGCACTTGGTCAGTGGCTCAGATTTTTTTTGTTGCTGAATTTATATACTATAGATACTTTTGATTTTAGAGTTGCTTATACTGGTCCAAATATTTGATCAAGTTTTAGCTTTTAGGAGACTGGAGTGTGAATTCCAATCTTAGAGCTCCCTCTTCTGTTTACTGACAGGTGCAAGAAATTTGAGTTTTTAATCAATGGATTTCAAGATTGCATCAGAATTCCTTTTTCCATATTTTTATAATTAAGCTTCTGAAGTGTGACTTTAATTCACTAGTACTGACAGTTAGTGATTATCCAGTTTATCTGAAAAATAACGTGTGATCACCAAGAAACATTTGCATGTACCAAGAGACTCTTAAATGCTTACATTTAGGGCCAGAATGCTTCTTCAAGTCTTAGGGGTCAAATGGGAGGGAGCATCATTTGAAGAGAACAGAAGGAAACTGAATTCATTAGGCAGCTTTTCAGATGTCAAGTAAAGTACCAGGCATCCCAGTTATCCTCTCAAAGCGTTTAAATGAGGAAATCAAGGTGCAAAGAGTTTGAGTGAATTTCCTGCGATCACATGACCAGTAAAGCCATGTGTGAAAATCTTTTTGACTTCAAACCCTGTCCTCTCTCCACTAATACCTGAAAAATGGTGGAGAGACAAGCAGAATAAGAGTGATATATGACAGAGAAGAGTTTGTGACTCATGCATTCAATTGCTCATTTAACAAGCATGCTTAGATGTGTGGATTGTATATTTTGTTAAAATAATTTCAACATGTATTCTAATTTATAATATTTTAATGAGTAGACAGACTGAGTTATACTGTCATATTCAGATAATCTCTTCATTGCACAATTAGTACTAAAAAACTGTGTTCTAACCTTTTTTTTTCCAGTCAGAGGAGGAGAAAAAAAACCCAGAAAGACACATTTTTATTTAGAATAATGCTGAGTTTTATGCATTTAAAAAAATTACTTATAACAACTCTGTAGTGTTTGGAGTTAATTTTTTTCTTTCCTTGAAAAAAATTAATAGATTTTTTAGAGCAATTTTAAGTTCAAAGCAAAATTGAGCAAAAGATGCTGAGATTCTCCCTATGTCCTCATATGCACAACCTCCCCTACCATCAACACCTCCCATCAAAGGGGTGCATTTGTTTTGATTGATGAATCCACATTGACACGTCACAATCACCCAAAGTCCATAGTTTACAGTAGGGTTCATTCTTGGTGTTGCATATTGTATGGGTTTGGCCAAATTGATAATGACATGTAATTAGTATTATAGTGTTGTACAGAGTAGTTTCACTGTCCTGAAAAATAACTGTGCTTTGTCTATTCATTTCTCCCTGGTTTCTAATCTCTGGCAACCAATGGTATTTTTACTGTCTCCATAGTTTTGTCTTTTCCAGAATATCATAAATTAGAATCATACCATACGTGACTTCTACTGATTGGCTTCTTTCATTTAGTGAGTTTCCTCCATGTCTTTTTGTGGCTTGATACCTCTTTATTTTATTTTATTTTTTTTGAGTTGGGGTCTCACGCTGTCGTGCAGGCTCACTGGGCTCCAGCGATCCTTCCGCCTCAGTCTTCCAAGTAGCCAGAGCTACAGGCGCACACTCACCACGCCCGGCTAATTTCTGATTTGTTGTAGAGAGGAGGTCTCGCCAAGTTGCCCAGGCTGATCTCGAGCCCGCAAGCTCAGGCAATCCACTCGCCTCGGATTGCTAAAGTGCTAGGATGACAAGCTGAGCCACCCAGCCTGGCCCTCATTTTTTTTTAGTGCTGGAAAATATTCTGTTGTCTGGATGTACAACTGTTTACCTGTCCGTTCTCCTCCTGAAGGATATCTTAGCTGTTTGTTTCTAAGTACTGACAATTATGAATAAAGCTGCTATAAACATCAATGCACAAATTTTTCTGTGAACATAAGGTTTTAGTTCCTTTGGGCAAATACCAATGGGTACAATAGCTGGATCTTATGTTAGGAATGTATTTAGTTTTCTAAGAAACTGTCAAATTGTTTTCCAAAGTGACTGTAACATTTTGCATTCCCACCGGCAATGAATGAGACCCTGTTGCTTCACGTCCTCCCCAGCCTTTTGTGTTGCCAGGGTAGGTGCTGATTTTTAATTATCCTGATAGGGTGACTGTACATCCTGGCTTGTCCCTGACACTCTAGGTTCATTCTTGTTGTCCTGGTGCAGTTATCAATAGCACCTCTCCTTTCATTTTAACTCTTTAAGTATCCCGATTTGGACAATGCATTATAAGTCCTTCTAATCATCCATACTTTATGCTTGTGGAAACTAAGGTCTAGGGAAGTTAAGCAAATTGCCTAAGGTGACAGTTTGTAAATTTATCAGATACTGGGGTGGGGAGACATTTCTGCTGGAACCTAAAGCCCCATTTCCCACGGTGTCAAGACTGTGTCTATTTGCAACATCTTCCAAACTTCCTCCAGGCCTTTTGGACTCTCCCTTGCCCATTGAGGATATGAGCCGTTGCTTATCTTTTAGCTCTTGCAGGCTAAGTGATTAAACTTTTCACATAAAATATTATTCCATTTTCAAAACGAAACAGGGTTCTTGCTTATCTGGCTGTTCATGAATGTGAACAGTTTTTAAATGGCCATATGTGGTTGCCTGGTAGATTGATCACTACACAGGGCTTTACTAGGTGTATCGGCAGGATCTGGTACTGCTTGAAGACTGTTTTCTTTGTTTCTTTACTGCTGTTTCTGTAAGGCACTACTAGATCAAAGTAGAGTTACAAATTTACTCATAAGTTTCTGGTAAAATGGTGACCTTGTCAGGGAAGAGAAAGTTCCTTTGTACTGACGCTTTCAATGGTAGGGTCATTACATGCATAGATCCTTGAAATTTGTTCTCTGGAAACTTGGTCCACAGGTGAAACATGCTATGTGAACACAGGGTCATGAGTGAACGGTGGCGGATGGGGTCAAGCCGAAAGGCAAAATGCCCAGCAATGGCGCCCTTGGATCAAGAACCTATGAAAACAAAACCTAGAGGTTATGTAGGAAGTGTGTACTTAAGGGAAGTGGTTGAACTTCCCCCGCTTAAAGGTCAGTAGTGGACTCTGAATGCCTAGATCGAAGGATACCATATATGATAAAGCATATTAATTTTAATGTGATAACACACTTCTCCCAGAAGTATTTAAATTTTAAACAATGAAAAGGTAGACAGAACTCTCAGCAATAGCTGACAGCCGAGACAAGGATGCATATTTAAGTAAGGGGGTCTGCCCAGAAAGTCTCGATTCAAAGGCTAAGGCACTCTACTCTGGCAATTGGTAGGGCCCCTCTCAGGACAATGCTATGAGTTGTGGTGAGCTTAAAGAAACATTGTGTATTTTAAAAAGCTGTTTTCTTCCTGGGCTTTGTTTCTCATATAAAGATGCAAATTTTATGTTCTTGTTTTTTCTCTTTCTCTTGGCTTAAAATAATATATACGTAACACAAAGATGCCACACACTTTCTCACTTCTGTGTTTTATGTAGTGAGAAAAGAAATTTTGTGTGTGTGGATAATGAGGAAGGAGAGAGAAATATTTCAAAATCTGTACTTTCTACAAAGAAAACCATCTCTGAAATCTTGCAGAAATACTTTCACAAAGTCAGCTAGCTGAGAACCTGTCCAATTTTTGCAACATTCAGTTGGAAAAATCCTTTATCATTTTCTCAGCATCTTCTTTCTCATCTTGGCTTATTAGGGATTGCCAAAATGTATTGCAATGAACATTACCAGAACCCTCTCTTTCTTTTTCCTACTTAGGTGTCCCTCAGTGTAGCCTCTTAATAGCCCATAATCAGGTGAATTGTTTATGATGCAGTTAAGTGAAGACAGCCTTCTGCTGGAGGCACCCTGGTGCGTTGCCATGGAAATGCCATGATCCTTGATTCAGCATTAGGATTTTTGGCCACTCTATGGAAATGAGCATGCAGAGAAGGCAAGTTGAGAATTTTTTTTTTAAAGCATTTGAAATAACCTCACTTATACTTGTCTCTTGCTTTTGCAACAGACATGCCCTTAAAGAGTTAATGTTTTAAATATATAACAAACAAAATCCTGTTATAGGAAAGAAGCCTCATAGCTGTCATTGGCTAGTCTGAAAACAAAGAATATGGGACTTTTTATTGTTGCTATTGTTGTTAGTGATAACACTACCTATTGCCTGGTTATATTATTTTTAGGAAAATTAAATTCTGTAATATATGGAAAGCATTCAACATGGCACTGGATACCGTAGTAGGCAGATTTCTAAAGATGTCCACTCACGATTTCTTCCTTTGGTTATTCGACCAAATACTAATCTAGATACTGTCCTGAAGAGGTTCTATGATTATGGTCACCAATCAGCTGACCCTCAAATAGAGTGGTTGTCCTGGATGATCTGGGTGAGCCCACTGTAATCACGTGAGTCCTTAAAAGAAAAATGGTGGGCAGACACAGTCCGCAGAGAGATATGGAAGAAGGGAAAGTCAGAGGGATTTGAAGCATGAGAAAGACTTGGTCCAACGTTGCAGTAGGGCAAAGAATGTGGGTAGTTTCCAGAAGCTGAGAACAACCCCTAGCCAACAGCCAGCAAGGAAAAATGTACCTCAGTCCTACAACTGCATGCAACGGAATTAGGCAAACAACCTAAATGAACGTGCAACAGACTCCTTTCCAGAGCCTCCAGAAATGAATCTGCATTCCTGCCAGCAGGAATTGATTTCATCCTTGTGGGACTCAAAGACACCGTCCGAGCCTACTGGATTTCTGACTTACAGAACTGTGAGATCATAAACTTGTGTTGTTTTAAGCAGTCAAATTTGTGATAATTTCTCATGGCAGCCATAGAACTGATGGAAGCATAAAACAATGGCCAATACAGGTCTTTCCTTTCCCACCTCTTTCCCTGTGCCCGTTCACTGCTTCATCCTTGCCTCCTCCCTCGTCAGGACTCTCCGTTTTCTTCTTTTGTGTACATCTGTGAGTTACTCACACACTTGACATCAGAGGGAGTGAGGGGATGGCAAAGCCGACTCCCTGTCCAGAGTCTTCCTCTGCCCCCGCTCTCCTTAGACAGCTTATTGGTCTCACACGCACACTTTATCCCTCCCTGTCTTATTCATCCTCTTCCTCAACAGTCACAAAGTGATAGGCTGTATAAACATTGAAAGGACATAACACGGATTTAATACACCCAAGGAGCAGCCTAGCTCTCATGCTTTAACACTGCCTCAGTCTCATGTTTTTCCAGCAGTTCACTTAGCTTACCCTCTAATCGCTAGCCAAGCACAGAACCTGTTTCTCAGAGGTAGCTATTGATAATTGTTTTACAGCTCCCTCTCCGGCTCGTTACTGATTAACTTTTCTATTTCAAGTATTTGCTTCCACCCATAATACCCAGGTTAACCGAATCGGCCCTTTGTGACCTTCATGACCGACAGACCCCACCACCCCATGGGTCTCAGTCATGTGACTAACCCACCCATCTGCCTGCTGTCCATTACCTGACGTCAGTGCCTGTGCTTACCTGCCCCTTTGTGATGACACGAAGCAGACTACCATCCAATCACCTTAATGACCTTTCCCGCCCATCAAAGGGGAGGGCTGAAAGGATTCAACCACTGAGCAGCCAGTCACCATTGCCTTACTAGACTGGAGTGGCCATGTGCTCTTTGAGCTATGGCTGTCGCCATGTTTCTTGGCTTTGGCCTCTTTATCTTGGGGAGGTGAATCTTCCAGGTGACATAATGCAGTATGAAGAGCATATGTGGCTCTGGCACTCATGATGAGGTGGCTTCTTATTACTTGTTAAGCAACTACTTTTCACTGAATGTTTTCTCATAATCACCTTACAAACTGGTAGATGTTGTTAACGTCTAGACTTGTTCTCTCTGAAGATAATTAATGTGCCTTGGAAAAAATGGGTTTCTTTCCCAAGATCACACAGCTATTGAATAGTGGAGACAGGATTTAAATCCAGGCATTTATGAACTCTACTGTGTATGTTCTTACTATAATAAAAATTTTCATGATACTCAGAACAGGAAAAAATTATACCTTATATCTTATAATATAACCAAAATATAAAATCTTGGAAATGATAATATAATCAAAATATAAAATTTTGGAGACAATAAAAAGTAACAGGTCATTTCATATTTTGACTTTTCAAAAAAATGGAAGGTATTAAAAGTATTAATAATCAGATATTAGGTAAGAAAAGTAATGGTGTATTAACATAAGTAGTATTTTAAAATTTTACCTAGAGTTACTCAGTGAGATGAATGAATATTGCAAATATGATAACTAAGATAGAGAATTGGTGAATTAACAGAAGTTCACCCAGGGAGGATTCAGACTGCCTGAACAATAAGTCATCTAGGATTTTGCTCATATTAAAATAAACTCAATGTTTTGATTTTCCGATTTTATCTGATTTAAAGAATAGATGGAAACCAGTGTGCAAAGGGCAGATTCAACATGCCTGAGAATTTAAAGTCAAATAATCCCATTCATAGGCATAAAATAATTCTGTGAAAGAGACATGTATAGAGCCCTGAAAGACGATTCTGCCCACACTAGAGGAAGTTTCCTGTAGGATAGGAACTTTGCGTGAGCTGTCCTTCAGTTATCGACCGTTGGGTAAAAATTGGTCCAGATCGGTAGCGTAAAACAACCATTTATCATGCTCATAAATTCTGATCAAGAATTTGGTCAGGGCATAGAAGAAATTTCTGTCTTGGCTTCATGGTATGTAGGGGCTTCAAGCAGAAGACTCAAAGGCCTGGTTGGGGCTCAGGAGAGAGGAGGAGATTCTATACCTGAGAGCTGGAATCATCTGAGTGCTTAGTCACACACCTGACTGTCAGCAAGAAACTTAGGTGGGGCTCTTGAACAGAGCACCCACACATGGCCTTGCCATGAGGCCCAGACTTTCATACAGCTGTGATCCAGGCATGAAAATTCTGAGAGAGAAAGAGCCAGACAGAAATGGTATCATGGTGTTGTTTCTACTATATTTAGTTCTCAACGTATGTTGGGAGCCAGCCTTGGAGGCCCACCTGATTGACAGGGTCCTGGTGGGCTGAAGACCTGGGCCGCAGGGCGAGCTGGGAAGCTGAGGCCCTTCTGTCTTCTACCTTTGCTGTTTGGTACCGCCAAAGAATTCTGTGCAGTCGTGGAAGAAGAAAATGGCATGTTTATGTGAAGTACTCACAGCTAACCTGGAAATGTCATGGTTTATTTTTCCATTTCCCACTATGCCGTTTGGCCTTTTCTAACACATGCAAGGGTTAAACTCTGAAGCACATCAAGAATGCTTTCTTTCACTTGGTTATAAGTTACTAGATATTGCTTGAGTAATAAATGATATAAGTATATTCACTCATTTGATTTAGGATTATGTAGTTTAGTGTTTAGACATAAGGTTTTTTAGAAGTATAAGTTTATAGTAAGTTCATTATGAATTCATTATAAGTTCTAACACATCTTGGAGTTATGTAGGTGACTTATAACACTGTTTTCACTGACTTAGGATAAAGATTAATTGTTAAGGTTTTTACTTAATTCGATAGTTAAAACTCTAAGTTAACATTTATAGAGTGGGTTTTCACTGAACTCATAATATACTAATCAGACACTTTTATGATAAATCAGCTAAAGACAGAAAGCAACCTCAGGGGGCCTGGGAAACATTACTAAAAGCTTCTTTTGAGTTCTCTTTAGAAACAAGCACTGCAGGATAAGAGAAAAGTAACAAAGACATCTGGACAAGGGAGGCAATCACAAGGCTCTGAAAGACATAAAAGCCTAAGATGGGAAAACTCCTGATACATGAAGAAATGTACACTTAGAAACTTTCTTGAGACATTTCAAGAACTGTAATTCGGGACTTTGGACTAAAAGTATCATTGTTGGCTTTATGAATAAGACTCGTCTGAATGTTTATAGGGATCTTGGTTTGTTTGTTGCTAAGACCACTAGATGGTAACTTTTAGAAGATATGTACATGAAGGAATTTTCTTTGTCTTGCCCCTTTACAAATGGTATAAAAGCTCTGTGTTAACTAACATTAAATTGTCATCTGTTCAGGAAGCAGGTGTCCGAGTATAATATTTTCTTCCTTCGCCTATCCGTCTCTCCTTCAGGAAATCTCACGACGCTTGTGGGGCTGGACCCCCGCAAACGTAGTCACAAAGTTCTGTCCGGATTCAAGGGAAGGGGAAGTAGGATTGATCTCTTTTTGGGAGAAAGTAAAGGTTCTGGGGAAACTCGTGTGGGACAGAAAGTGTTATTGTGGCCATGTTGTGAAAGACCATCTACTGCGGATCTGAGGACTGAGTAGAAATCAGCCATCCTCAGAAAAGGAGGGGTGAGAAGGGTTGAGGAGGAAGGGCATTCTAATAGAAGGGAAGTGGACCGCAGGCTCTGTGTGGGGAGAGCCAGGGGCTGTGTACCTTGAAAGCAGAGAACCACCATGAGAGGCAAGACAGTGATTGCGAGGTGGCAGGGCCAAGCCACTTAGGGCCTTCCAGACCATGTTAAGGAGTCTGCCTTCATTATGAGAGAGACAGGATGCCTTGAAGCACTTGAAGTGGAAACGAGTATGCATATGTGTGGGACGTTAGAGTTGACTTGGGTATGATGTGGTTCATCTGATTTGTATTTTTTTCTTTTTTGAGTTGGGGTCTCCCTCTGTCATCCGGGCTGGAGTGCCATCATGCTCATGGAAGTTTTGACCTCCTGGCTGAGGTGATCCTCCTGCTTCAACCTCCCAAAGTGCTGAGGTTACAGATGTGAGCCATCAAGCCTGGCCTGATTTGCATTTTTAAGATATCACTTTGGTTACAGTGACTTGTGGGTTGGAGGCAGATAGGGATGAATGTTGTGTTAACAGGTGAATGTGATGGGTCTTTTGGTAATTTATTCCTGCGAGGAGATAAAGACAATAACTTGAGTGCCTTGGAAGGTCAGGGAAGGAGGATCTCTTAAAGCCAGGAGTTTGAGACCAGCCTGGGCAACTTAGGGAGAAGCCATCTCTATAAAAAAAAAAATTAAAAAATTAGCTCAGTGTGGTGGAACGCACCTGTAATACTAGCTACTCAAAAGGTTAAGGCAGGAGGATTGCTTGAGCCCTGGAGGCCAGGTTTACAGTGAGCCATGATTATGCCACCGGACTCCAGCCTGACTGACAGAGCAAGACTTTGTCTCAAAAAAAAAAAAAAACAAATTGGCATAGTCATAAACGGTCGGAAATGAATGATCTAGAGATTGGAAACACTGGTTTGGGGGAAGAATATGTGTGGATCTGAGTTTTAGGAGACTTCCAGACATTCAAATGCAAACATCAATTTGCAGCACCAGGAGTGCACCAGTATTTTCTCAGAGCGTATCAAATACATTTCCTACAGTTCAGTTCCCACTTAAGAACTGGAAATTCCAGTCTTCTTCAAATTTCTCCCTGTCACATCAAGAGTTCCTCATTCAATAATTTCTTTATCCAACAAGCACATATTGAGTCCTATGTGCCCATCACTGTTCCAAGCATGAGGTATACTGTCGGGACAACGTTTCTGCCCGTATGGAACTTACATTCCAGTGGTGGAGACAATCAATCTACAGACAGATAAATAACTATACTTGTAAATGCTGTGAAGAGAAAATGTACTAGAGAGTGACAGGTGGTAGCCATTTTGGATGGGATGGTCATGGAAGACACCTTTGAGGCGATGATGTTTGAACAGGAGACTTGACTGATGTGACGGTGTCAGGAAACAGATATCCGGGGGAAGAATGTTTGAGTTAAAAGGAGCTGCAACTGTAAGAGCCGGAGGTATTCTTCTTTATGTATTTGAGAAAGATCAAGAGATCAGTATGACTGGAGAGGATGTGGTTGAAATGAGACCTGATCTATATCCTGGGGCTAGTCATGAGAGTCTTCTAAGTTATAGTGAGGACGCTGATTTTATTCCAATTGGAACAGAAAGGTTGGATTTATTCCAAGAGTCATAGGAAGCTCTCAAATAATAATTTGGGGGAGCAGAGTGACTTGATTTTCAGTGGGGGCTATATATAATTATATTTTAAGTGGAGAACGATCTGGGAGGGACCCAGAATGGGAGCAGGAAAGCTAGTTAGGAGATTACTGCAGTGATATGCACAAGGGAAACCACGGGCTTGAGTCAGGGTAACGGAGGTGGAGAGGCTAAGAATGGTCAGATTTGGGGTACAGTGTGAAGAGGTATCCTACACCGAAGGTTTTCTCTTCCAGGTACAGAGTGGCCTTGCCTTTTCCGTCTTTCCCAGCCGGGATCACGACACCAGCTGTTCTTTCCCAGCCAGGTTCATGACACCAACTGTTCTGACATGCTTCCAAGCCATTGTGCTCATTCCTCATTGCTGACTTGGTCTACAAGATGCCATTTCCTGTTCCAGCAAATTTTCCTGGGCCAATGTGGGGAGAAGAAGCTTCCTGACCCGCGGAACTGACCTTTGGTGCTTGGTCCCCCTGGGTGCCTTGACTCTCTGCTTCTCATGAGTGACTTTTTTTTTTCTGTAATGCTGCTTGGTCTCTAAAGCACACAGTACGTGTTGAGTCCCCTCCCTTGGTAAGAGATGGAGGCAGCCTGGATATGCCCGGTAGCAACAGCATCTGCTGAGAATCTGCCCCAGCTCCCCCTCTCCACAGTCAGCTGAGCTGGTGTGGCCAAGAGCATGCTGGGCATCCGTGTGGCACGGTTGGCATTAAGCTCTGGTAAATGGCTTGTTAATTCTCGCCATTGTGGGAATGCTAGAACCTTAAAAATGAAGCTAGCGGCCCGCTTCCGTGGCTCAGCCTGTCATCCCAGCATTTCGGGAGGCCGTGGCGAGTGGATTCCCTGAGCCCACGGGTTCAAGACCAGCCTGGGTAACTTGGCCAGACCTTGTGTCTACAATACATCAAAAATTATCCGGGCGTAGCCCGGCACGGTGGCTCAACCTGTCATCCCGCGCCTTTGGGAAGCTGAGGTGAGGGGATTGCCCGAGCCTGCGGGTTCGAGACCCACTTGGGCAGGGGAAACCTCATCTCTACAATAAATCCAAAAATTAGCTGGGCGTGGTAGCGCACGCCTGTAGTTCCAGCTCCTTGGAAGACGGAGGCAGAAGGATGGCCGGAGCCCAGCAGGTCAAGGATGCGGTGGCCGGGAGCGGCCACTGCACTCCAGTCTGGGTGACAGAGAGACTCCAACTCAAATAAATAAATAAATAAATAAATAAATAAATAAATAAATAAATAAATAAAAATTATCTGGGCGTGGTGACGTGCACCTGTAGTTCCGGCTCCTTGGAAGGCTGAGGCAGAAGGATCACCAGAGCCCAGCAGGTCAACGCTGGGGTGGCTGTGAATGTGCGATGGAGTGAGACTCCAACTCAAAAAAAAAAAGAAAAAAAAGAATCTAGTTTATCCTGAATTTCACAATAAAAGATCAACTGTCCCTACCTGAGGGCATTTTCTCCTCCTCTTATGACACTTTTTAAACATTTTACTTATCTTTGCTTTCTTTTGTGCTGTATTCTAAAAAAAATGTCTTTTGAATCTGTAAAGTGCTTCCAGCTTTTTTGGGATCAAGATTTCAATATTAAGTAAGTGGGAAAAAAATGAATATTTAAATAAATATACTGTTTTGTAGTTTTGGTGTAAAGAGCTAGGAGAAAAGAAACAATTATTTATCGTATAGAGAAAATATTCATAAGACATCTTCAATCTTGTTTTTCATATATATGAAAGAAAATGATGCACTAATATTGATTTCCACAAAACCGTAGGAAATGGACTTAGGTGTATAAGGAAATGGCCAAGAATAAAATATATGCTTATTATATAGAATTTCTGCAGAGAGAACATTGTGAACTATTGGAAAGGATCAATAAAGGTAATTGTGATTGGGACTTCTTAGATAATATTTTAAAAATATTGTTGTTTCCATCTGCCGGGGACTACTTGATTACAATTCTATATGAGAAAGGGGGTAGAATAAACGGTAAAAATAAACACAATTTTTATAAGTTAAATATATAATTAATATGTGACTTTCTTGTACATTTACTTTGAAAACAAAAATAATATGTGGTTGGAAATGTTTTAATGATAAAATATTTTGTTGTGAAATAGCGTATCAGGTTTGAAGCAATTTGTAAAGTGGTGTTTAAAGGGAAAAATGATGAGAAAACACAAAACAAGTCAGATTTATGACTCTTTTACTTGTTTGTTGTCTGTATGTTCAACTTGAGGACTAGTGTGCTAGTTGGTTAGATGTAAGAATTGTCAGCCCAGATTCAATCATTCACTGTTGTAACCAGAATAAAATTTAGGGTTAAGGATGAATAAGTCAATAGATATTTCTGGGAGCTTTTTTTAAGGTCGCAACTCTAATCAGCAAGTGGTATTTCATGGCAACTGGATTAATCAGAAACAAATAAGGTAAAAATTGCTTCCTCTCTGGATATAGAAAAGTTTTCTCATTTGCAGTAGCTATTTTTATGGGGAGAAATCACTTGGAGTGTTATTCAGAACCTAGAAGGTATAGCAAACTGATAGAGAGCCTGCCATGTGAGAGATAAGGTATATGTTTATGGATCAAAGATGAATTCACAGCAAAACGTACTCCAGTGGGCTATTAGTCAGAGAGGCTTATCTGTGTTGCTTGTCACTTAACATATACAGATTCTCACATACACCCACACACCCCCACTGCTACTGGTGCTGGAAGTTTTAATCAGGGATTTACAGCCAGTCACTACTCGCCTGCTTTGCATCCTGTTCTCCTCCCCCGGGGTTGAATGGAGTTCATTAGTGCCAAGCCACTGATTGAAAACTTCTGGAAAGAAGTTATCCAATATTTCCATGACTTCCTGGTGGGTCATAAAGATTTAATCCTATAATTCCTGGTAGACTGACTCCTGGCCTGTGCAAGCCTGGACTAGACCCACCGGTATGGGTGTGGGTGACATTTTCGCTGCAGGGACAGGCACACGAAGGGTAGTGATTGTGTAGCTGAGTCTCCTAAAAACTGACACTGAGCAGCCACCACCTGTGTTTAGAAGCATCAATTGTATTAGTCAGAGTTCTCCAGAAAAACAGAGCCGATGTTATATGCATAGATATTCGGCTTATGCAATGATGGAGATTGAGTCATTCCAGGATCTACTGAATGGGTCCTGGAGGCCCAGGAAAGCTAGTGGCATAATTCCAGTTCATGCAAGGCCCAAGAACCAGGAGCACCGATGAACCAGGACAGGAGAAGATGGATGTCCCAGGACCAGAAAAGAGCACATTCACCCTCTCTTGGCCTTTTTGTGCTATATGGGCCTTCGGTGAAATGGATGATACCGACCCACATTTTTTCTACTGAGTCTAAAGACTCAAATGCTAATATCTTCTGAAAACACCTTTCTGACACACCCAGAAATCATGTTTTGCCAGCCATCTGGGCATCCTGTAGCCCAGTCACACATAGAACGGACCATCACACCAGTGTGCAGTAATCTCTGTGTGACATTGCTGCGTCCTTACAAACGTCTACGTGGACTGAAGGGAGTGCCGTTTGCTACTTTGAGTTTAAAGAAATGAGTCTAAGGTAAAAGCACATAAAATCATGATGTTTTCTGAACCTTGTGGTATAGGTAGTATGTGTCTGCTTTGTCTAGTTTGTTTTTTAAACTTTGTTTCTCAGTCTAAAGCCTCTGGGTAAAAGAGAAATATGGGGTCATAGCATCTACACTCCGCTGTTTTATGCTGTCAGTGAATTAATAGTAAAAAGGAGGATAAACAGCAAGTCTGCTGCCTATTTCTCATGTTGACTTTGCAGAGATGTTTCTTCAGTTCTAGTTTTCTGTTTCATACATAACACACAATAGTTTAAATAAACTTTTGTTTCGTTAGTGTAGTTTTGTTTGTTATAGGATTAAAATCGTAAAGCCAGGTAAGCTCTGTTATATTCATACAATTAAAGAGCAAACGTTTCCTTTCGGTGAGGGTGATAATAAATCTGCTATTTAAATAAAACATTTTGCTTTTGATAGAGCTAAAGTTAGTCCTAAAGGAAATTATTTTAAAAGATATTATACGCAGTTTAAATTTGACTTGATTTAATCAGACATATTCTTCGCGACCTAAGACTCTAAAAAGTCCATCAGATCGGACATTTCAATAACTAGTCTCTTTGTCTTATGGTCGCTTGAGGTCCTAACTGAGTCTCTTTACAGAACAGTCACAGCATTGTTTAGTTCCTCTTATTGCATAAGAATTTCCTTCATTTTTAGAAGCTCCATTGGCCTTACAGTAGGTTACTTTATAGTCAATTTAAAATATAAAATCTTAATGGGATCACTGGGATGTAGAAATATATGTTGACAAAAATTAAAACCAAATTGTTTATTTATTTTTTTCTATGAAGGCTTTAATATATAAATTCATACAGACTTTAAAAAACACTAGATGGCACTAGAAATATATCATGATCAATTCTGGTGAATAGCAGAACATATATATTTTCTGGAGCTCGTGATTTTTATAGTAATCTGTTTTTAAGGTTTTTGTGTTTGCTGTGACTTCTTTTTTGTATACTAAATACATATTTATTTTTAGATGTAACTTTGTATTCCTTTTCTTTGATAGGGCTTAAAAAATGATTGAACTTCTGTCTGTACAACCTTGATTAATTCTGTCCCAACTCCTTTCAAGTCTCACTGATATCTTCCTCCTATCTAATTCTCTGATCTTCTCTATATTAAATCCATTACCTTATATAAAGAGCAATTATTCGTTTTTATTTCATATAGCTTAGGTTTTTGTTTTTACTACTGGGATTTTGTTCATGTTGTTCTCTTTGCTTTTTTATGGCCTTTCCCTTGGTATTGACTTTCTAATTTTTACCTGTCCAGGCCTGTAAGACCCAGTTACACATCATTTCCTTCCAGAAAAGGGTCCTGGTCGTTCTCTCAAACCTCCACATTTCATCAAGCCAGCCAAGATCAATTTTTCCCTTATCTAGAAAAATTTATCTTTTAATTTCTTTGGTGATACATTTTTATATATACCTTGCATTATATGTTATATATGTATATATACATGCATGTATATCGATGCATATGTACATATATGTGTATGTATGAATGTATTATTTTCTCTATTGGGCTCTTAACTTCCTGATGAAAAGGACTAAATATTACTTGTGTTTGTGTCCCTTACAGTATCTGTCATATTTCTTTATACTTTATTGGCAACCTATAAAAATGTGTAAAAAGATTAACATAGCCGAGCTCGGTGGCTCAGCCTGTAATCCTTTGGGCTTTGGGAGGCTGAGGTGAGTGGATTGCCTGAGCCCGCGGGTTCGAGACCCGCCTGGACAACGAGACCTCATCTCTACAATAAATCAAAAAATCAGCCGGGCGTGGTAGCGCACGCCTGTAATTCCGGCTACTCGGAAGGCTGAGGCAGAAGGATCGCCGGAGCCCAGCAGGTCGAGGCTGCGGTGGCCGGGAGCGGCCACTGCACTCCAGTCTGGGTGACCAAGTGAGACTCCAACTCAAAAAAAAAAAAAAAAAAAAAGATTAATGAATACATGAAATTTGTTTGATCGGAGGGTCATAACATATGTTTTTCTTTGCTTGTTTATTTGAACTCTTAATTTATTGGTCTTAGGTATGTGTATGCTTATATTTAAAATTAATGCAAAACCACAGACTCTTGAAGAAAATAAAAAGGTTTTCTTTTATGCTTACACAAGTTAGCTTCTATGTCAGTATAAACAACATCACGAGACTGTAGTTTCCCCTTCCAGCATATTTTTAGTCTTTATCCGGAGTTGGCCAACTACAGCCTAGGGGTTAAATCTAGCCAGCTGCCTGTCTTTGTAAATAAAGTTTTATTGAAACACAGTCACACTCATTCATTCCAATCATGTTGAAGGCTGCTTTCAAGCTGCAGTGGCAGAGTTGAGTAGTTGTGGAGGAGACTGTACGGTGAGCAAAGCCGAATACTCTTTACTATGTGGTTTTTTAATAAATTTTTTAAAAACAAAGTTTTGCTGCCCCCTGGTCTAAATCTTACTGGTAGCTAGGTAGCCAGATGATTAGAAAAGTTCAAAAAAAAGTTTTCTTTTTGTTTTTATATGAGGAATGAGTACAGAATGAACAAAAATACAAAAATTTTAGTTTGAGAACTGTGAGTTTTTCAGAGTGTTTGAGATGTTAGTGCTCTCCTGGAGCAGATACCTCTCATTGGACAGCAGAAACGCTTCCAGAGAAAGAGAAGGAGGTAGCTATTTTAGCATTTTTGTTTCTCTTTGCTCAAGTTGGGTTTGGAATCAGGGAAAATTTCTCTTAATGGAGTCAAGATGCAAACCCTGACACAATTGAATATATTTCACTTAAGCCTGTTGCAAAGGGATAAAGTCACATTATCTCCTTTAAAATGGGTAATGTGTTAATTGCCAAACCATGAGTACAATAATACAAAATATATCATTTCCCATAAAGTGTTAATAAACTAATGTGTTGTTAACTTCTGTGTATTTGTAAATGCAATGAAAAGAAAGCAGACATTGTGCTAAAAAAAATATACGCAGAAACAATCAATTCCATCTGACATAATTTAATACTTTAACAATTGTCTCCTAAATCTAAAGTTGAAAAATCCAATCAGCTTCTTTAGACCTTATTTTTATGGGCTCCTTAAAGCTTTTCTGATTGTTGATCTACACCTTCTTAAACCACTCTCTTGGCTTCATTGATACCAGCGTGTTATCATCTCTACCTGCCTCCTGGATGGTCCTTACCTCTGTCCTGCTTCTCCTTTTCTTCTTTGTCCCTAAAAGTGTGAGTTTATCATGAATCCCAGGGTTGGCCTCATGTTTTCTTGAATCTGATTCCCAAAGAGCGCTTCTTTTTTTTTTTCTTCATGCTTTCAACTTGTACCCCTATGTATACAATGTTCAACTTCTCATCCCTACTACATACTTTTCCGTAGTTTCAGCTATGCCTTCGTTGGAATGATAATCAACCTTTTTGCCTCTCAGGACCAAGTTATCTTGGTCCTGTCTCTCCCTTTTTTCTTTTATACCTTTTCATTTTCTTCCACAGTGAAACAAAACTTTCCTCTTCTGTTCTAATCTCATTGCCAGATTCCTGGTCCAAATCTATATTACCTCATATTTTCACAGTATTGAGAGTTTTAACTAGTTTCCTTGACTCTTTTTCTCTCGTATTCATTTTATAAATTACTTTATAGTAAATTTACTTATTTGCTCTTTGAAATAAAATATTCTAGAATATGCATTTTCTTTGTTAAATTTATTCATAATTTCATGAAGAGGAGCAATTGAATGTGATAGAGGTTTTATTTATTCATGTCACAAATATTTGATTGAACAACAGTGAACAGTGACATGGTGATTGGTTGAATATTCTAGCTTCTGGAAGAAGGCGATCTCTGCCCTCATGGAGTTTATATGATCATTAGAGGAATAGATGATAAGAAAGATAAAAAAGTGAAATGACATAATATGAGTTTTATGTGCTAAAGAGAAAAATTAAGAGGGTAGAAAGATAGGAAATATTGAAGGAAGATTCCACAGGAAAAAAAATTGACTCAAGTAAATGCATAAAGTATAAGAGACAGCTATGTGGCTACATGGAAAAAGAACAATACAGACAGAAAAAACAACACACAGAACATACACTTGACATATTTAAGGACTAGTATATTTAAGGCAGTGGAACAGAGCAAACAAAACTGAGAAAGATGAAAGGTCAGAGAGATGGCTGGGGGCTGGATCTCAGAGTGTCTTGTGGGTCATAGCAGACACTCTGGCTTTATTTTGAACGAGACAGGGATCTACTGAGGAGTGTTGTGCAGAGAAGGGACATCATCAATCTGAGCTTTGAAGAGAACTGCTCTGGCTGCTGTGCTAAGAACTAAGGGGAGAAAGGACAGAAACAGGCAGACCTGTGATAGGACTACTCGCCACAATCCTGGTGTTGACTGAGGGTCCCTAAAGAAGCGGACTCTGTGGCTGAGAATAATGTGAGAGGTTGATTAGACTTCTTGGTGGTGATGCCCACGAAGGGGAAGAGGAGAAAACAGGACCAGAAGATGAGAAAAGTTGGTATGTGATAGAAAGCCCACAAAATCCTCGGCCGAGTCCAGGGGAGCCTCTGGACGTGGAATGACCATGCTGACGGCAATATGTTGGAGGACTGGATCTTTGTCCTCCCATGTGAACTGGTCACTGGATGGAACTGTCTCAGGAAGACAATATGGCCCTGGGTGTAATAACTTTTTTTCAGAGGAGGCAATTCCCAGGGGGGTCTGGCATCTTACATGCTGTCTACCAGAAGTACGACACTCTCAGGAGTTTGGAAAATTGGTCCTTCATTCTTGAACAGGATTCTATGTGGTACATCATGGCACCTTTTGTACGAGCCAAGAGGTGATCATGGCTTGGACCAGAGTATTGGCAGCAGGAATGATGAGAAGCTATCAGTCTCTGAATATCTCTTGAAGATATAACCTGTAGGACCAAAGTAACATTTTCTGATGGATCATATTTGGGACATGAGAGAAACTAAGGAAGCAAAATTGACACCATAACTTTGGTTTCAGGAATTGGTAAATGGATATTTCATTACCTGATATGAGGAAAACGGTGAAAGGTACTAGTTTGGGGGTGGGTATTAAAACTAAATTTTGTTGGAGACATCAGTTCGACAGTGAAATATATATAATTTTCTAAAGTTCAGTGAGCCGTCTAGGCAGGAGATGTACATTTGAGTCACCGGTCATGAGACTAGGTAAAATTATTTAAGGTGATAATATAAGTAAATAAGAAAAATACAAAAATCCAGTGATTGAACATGAGGGCATTCTGACATCGAGAGCATAGAAAACAAAGACTAACTAGCAAATGAGACTGAGAAAGGTAGAAAGAAAACGAAACAAATTTAACAAGTACAAACAGGTGGCATTAGGGTTCAGAATCTAATAAAGGCCTGATAATCAAGTCCTTACTTTCTGGAAGAAAGACCTCAAGTCCCAATCAATTTCCAGCAACAATGTTTTGGTAGATCAATTTAATAAGGGACTTTTATTTCATTCATATTTTTGTTTTCAGCATTCTAGTCTTAACAACTAGATTAGAGTTTAATTTAATTCTCCAGAAGGCAAATGGCTTTTCTTTTGCAGTATGAAAGAATCCACAAAAACCTCTTCCCCAAACTGATTCTCAACAGCCAATCTCTGCTTAAGATGCATTTTTTCTATATAGCGTAAATGGTAACGCAGGTAAAATATACTCATGAACATTAAACTAATTGTTAGAAAAGACCTAACTAGCTTTATGATTTAAGTTTGAAACAAATATTTGCAACTTGATCTTCTGTTGACAGTGATTGTCAAAGCCTAGAATTCAACACTTACACATTCTCATTCATGCACACAACACACACACCATTATCACACAACTTACTCCTTATGTCTTGAGAGAATCTTCTGTTTCCTTTACATCTTTGGCCTCCCAGTCAATTCCAAGTCCAAACAACTTTTCACTCCAACTTCACTCAGATTTTAAACAAAATTTCCACCCACACATCATTAACACTTCTTCCTAACCTTTCATGTTGTACTGCCAAAATCTGAAACCTGACTCAGAAAGGTCACCAGGTAAGAAATAATAAGTGAATTATAAAGTGGTTATTTCAAAATAGAATATAGGAGGTCAGAATTCAAGATTCCCTACTGGAATCATACTTTATTTTACCACAATGAATAACTGCTATTGGTAGGAAAAAAAAAATCCTATGCTGGATTCTTTCATACTCTTTGGCGAGTGGCCAAAGAACTTACAAAAAAAGTTTTGGAGTACGTGCCCTTTTTCATACAAAGTGCCCCCACAAGAACACCAGGATAGCTGCAATTCATCAGAGGTATCACCTATAGAAAGAGGCTGTCACAAGGACAACCAGGACACCCACTAGTGTGTGGAGATTCCTGAGAATGTATGAGTTTTTTAGAAATCTGGCCTGTATTTCAGTTTCTCCAGTCTGCCATGTATTTACAGGGAGCTGCAGCTGGTCCCCTGCACTCATGCTGTCTCTCTTATCCCAGGTCTGCCTTGTCATAGCTGACTTCGGAATCTCCCAAGTGATATTCTGTAAAGCTGGAAGCAATAATTGTCTCTTAATTCCGTGTTTGCAGTTTCCAAGTATCACTTACAGTTCTTTATTCAGTTAAGTAGCCATATGGACACCAACCATCAATGAGAAAATGTTTTCCTCAAAGATGTGATTTAACACTCTAAGATTAGGAATTAGTGGCACTAAAACATGCAAAAAAAAAAAAGTGATGGTTGGTATGTGAGATAAAAATTTGTTCAATATGGAGCTAGTGGTTTATGTATTGCAAAATCAAAACTGAGATCTATGAATTTACTATAAGCCATTCAGAATAAATAACATATGAAATACAGATTCTGGCAGAGATATAAGATATAAAAATCAAAATCAATGGATTGAACCTGCAGGTTTCATCTGTTCACAAACTTGTACAAACTATTATTCTGCAAAAAAAACCCAACAAAACAACAACAACAAACTGCCACCCTTTTGCAAACAAGCCTAAAAGCATCCCTCCAAAGAGGCCAAAATAAACGTGCATATATATGTATAAAGTGTTATGTTCAACACAGATGCTATTTGTAGAAAAAATTTAACTACATAGGTAAAAAGCAAAAACACAAAAACAATGTACAACATCTTAAGCCATGAAAACACCAAAAAAAAAAAAAAAAAAGCAAAAAACAAAAAACAAAACAACCCAGACAAACAAAAAGCAAAAAACAGATATATTAGCAGTATGAACTTCTGGTCTGGTTGGAAGTTCTTTCATTTGAAAAATGTGATATTTGCCTGGAACTGCTTGAATCTTTTCATTTTATAGTCTCTCCCTCCCCCACATTGGATAGAATTGAAGGTAGAATTTTTCCTTTTGATAAAGTAACTAAAAAAATGAACATGTTATTTGTAAATTCGTGCTTAGTAACTAGTGATAAACATGAAATATTAGAATACATTATAAGCCTTAGTCCTAGGTAGACTTGTGTAAATTAATCTCTTAGCCATCTTTTGAAACCTATATTCACATTGGCTTTCAAGATGTTTTGAGTTATATTTGTTCCTCATTTTTTCTAGACCTGCTTCTTATTTTGAGGCTACTTTTTAAATTGACGTGTAATTCACAAGGAGATGCGTTTTTTGTTTTTTAAAATAAGGCTTCTTATAACTATGGCAGACTTTTGTTCTCGTCTTCTAAGAAGGGCCATTTCATTTTTTAGAGACACTCTAAAGTCATGTGGTCATCAACTTTGGAGACTATTTTTCATATGAGTGCTGATAAAAATTGAAATCCAGGTAGACCTCACTGCATGTCATTCTATGAATGTTGAGAGTGGAAGGAACACCTTGCCCATAGCATACTGTCACTTCTGGGCTGAAAAGCTGGGGAAGAAGCTTAATTTTTATTTTGTGCAAATCAGAAAAACTTAAAGCTGGTTGCCCCAGGTTCCTTGTTGACCTCAGCCAATGAAGTGAGCAGATAGTGTTAATTCAGATTGAAGAAAAGATCTGAATCTTGGTTTGTGTAGATTTATAATCTACATGCAATATTAACTAAATCAGATAGCTTTTGCAGGTCCTCATGTGTACATAGGCTCCCTCCCACCCTCCCCTCTTCCTTATCCATTAGTTGTTGAACTTTGTAAGCTGGCATTGAAACAGTACAATGATGCTTTATTGCACCAATTTTATAAACGTATACAGTGCAATACGTGTTACTTTTCTGAGGCAAACCAAAAGTAAGTTTCTCAAGGTTTTTGCTGCTTTCTTTAGCAGCATTTGATGGAGGATATTTTATGCATCTTGCTATAGATGAAAATAAAATAAAAATAAAAATAAAACATTGCAAATCTTTTTAAAAAAATCTTAAACCATGTACCAAGGTTGTGATCCAAATTGTGTAGGATAAGTTAAACTTAAATTGCATTCTGTTAACCAATATGAGTATATGAGTGTATTTCTGTAAGCATGGTTATGTTGAAATAAAGTTTTAAAAAGCAAAAAAAAAAAGAAAGAAAGACAACAGTTGAGTGTGATATTCTAAAAACCAAATTTAAAAAAATGTTTCAATAGGAATGAGGTGTAGGCTGTTTCACATTCTGCTGATACAGCAATTAAGATGAAAACTAATAAATGACCATTGGATTTAGCTACGTGGAAGTTCTGGTGACTTTGACCAGAACAATTTTGGTAGAATATTGGGGACAAAAACTTGTTTTGAGTGAAATAAAAGACAGTAGCAAATACGTACAGCTCTTTCAAGAAAGTTTTTCTCCAAAGAGAAAGTAAAATTAAGCTTTAGATAGAGGAAAAAGTATAGACCAAAGAAGAATGTTTCAGATATGAGAGACTATACTTCTCATATACAAATAAAAAAGGATCGGGTAGGTTATGAAAGGTTGATGATACAAGAAAGAAGGGAAAGACTATACAATTATATTTTAATATATTTTAATAAATAATATGCAACATCTGATAACGATGATTCAGATATAAACTAATCTTTTAACTCAATAGATCTATATTCTTTTGTTCAATGGAATATACAACATTGTCACAAGAAACTTCACAAGTAGATCATTATCTTACTTTGGCTTCCTCTGACAGCAACCCTGAAACAACAACTTGAGTGTGGGTAGTTTGGTAGGAAAGTGTTCACATTAAATGAAAATGAAAGCAGAGGGGTAGTGAATACAGAGCTGGTGGAGCATGTGATAAGAAGTGATGATCTCTATGCTATTAATTGCTTTATTGCTTTTCATCTCCACATCCACCCTTTCTTCACTGCTTTGTGATCAGGGATCTGGACCCATCAAGCATTGTTCCTTTTCAGCAAGAATGATATTAAGCCTTGCAATGGAGGGCGGAGGAAGAAACTTTCAGGAAAAAGGAGATTCTCTTGCTGGGTCCAGTGTGCTCCTCCCACTCGTCTCCTGCAGCATGTTCATTTATTCATTTTATCTTTTTCAGTGCCTGGTGACGAACAGCACATGGTACCTTCTTGTGGGTAGTTTTGCTGGTACAGCCCTAGCAGCTTCTTGGTGAAAGGCTGCTGTCAGAGAAGTGGAGTGTCAGCAAGGGTCATGAGTTCCTTGACTGGCTTCCCCCAGCACACCTCCTCAGGTAACTTTGATGTTATAGTGGAGTGCCTCTGGCTAGGCATCTTCACTTCCATAGCATCCGTGGCACCCTGTTGGGGAGTTTTATTGTCAGCTCTGAAGCGTGGCACCTTCTTCTCAATAGCTTTCCCTGGCCCTTCAGAAATCAGTTTTCCAGTGACTTCTGCTGGTGTGGACCTCAGTGAACTTTTCTCCATCCAGTGAGCCAGCTATGCTCTCTTCAATGAGGTCTGAATATCAGACATGGTAGGAGGTGGCCTCTTCCTTGAGGGTTCCCTCTCAGTTTTTAGGCAAGTCGTTGCTTCCTATACCTGCATTCTTCCTATGTCTAGTCAACTACCCACTATTTATAGTCTCTATTTTTTTTTAATACTGAATTTTGACTGTTTAAGTCACTGTGATTTTTGTCTGGTGATTGGACCCAAACTGGATACAATTTCTCTGGGTGCGTGGGCCCAGTGTAGACTCAATGTTAAGGTTCACCGATCTTTAAGGCCAAACTGAATGAAGTCCAAACAGTTTGATAACGCTCAACATCTGATGATATAAGCTCTCAGCAAACTAGGAATAAAAGGGGAACTATTAAACATGATTTAAAAATCTACAAATCTTTATAGCTAGCATCCTATTTGATGTTGAAATTTCCATCACTTTTTCCTTGAAATTAAGAAACCACAAAGATGTTCACTATCAAGATTTCTATTCAACATTATAATAAAGTTATTACTCAGTACCTTTATTTAGAAATTTAATAAAATATATTCTTATCAAAATTAAATAAATAAAATTATTACAATAGAGAAGATAAAATTGTGTCAATGAAAAGTCCTAGCCAATTCATAAATAGATTAATAAGTAAATTTAGCAAGATTTCTGAATTCAAAGTCATCGTATAAACATTAATTTTATTTCTGTATATTTTAGTTTTATATATTTATTTGTCTACATGTACGTGTGTACAATAGCACACAAAACCATCATATACCTGGGAATAAACCTAAAGAAAGATATACAGATATACGCATTGAGAACAATGAAATATTGCTGAGAGAAATTAAAGATCCACCTAAATGAGAAGATATTAATATTCATTGACTGGAAGACTCAAATGTTGCTCAAATTCATGTGTAGATCAAATGCAATCTTAAGTGATATCTAAGTGTTATTTTTATTTCTTAGAAATTATTGTGCTGCTTTTAGATTCTATATGTAAATGCGAAGACTTAGAGTAGGTTGAGCAACATTCTATGAGTAACAAAACTGTAGGACATACACTTAGAAAATATCAAGTCGTATCATAAGTCTGGAATGTTTAGGGCAATGTGGTAGCACTGAAAGAGTTGACACATGGACCAATGGGGCAAAATGCAGAGCCCAGAAACAGACCCACACAGATACAGTCACCTGATTGGTAAACAGAGTTGCAACTGCAAGTTTTTGAGAGAAGAATGGTCTTTTCATAAACTGGTACCAGATCAATTGGATATCAATTTGGAAAAAAAGGCTCCTAGTTCCTACCTTATACCATACCAAAGAAAATCAATTTAAACTTACATGCTAAAGGAAAAACAGCGAAGCAGTGGAAGAACACATAGGACAATATGTTTATGACACTGTGGTAGGCAAGAATTCTTGAACAGGACGCCAAAAGCACTGACCATGAGAGGAAAAGTTGATAAAATGGACTTGATTTAAATCAAGAACTTTTGTTCATCAGAAGATAACATGAGAAGAGCAAACGGACCAGACCTGCCACAGACTGGGATAAGATACTTGTTATATTTATGCTACAAATATCTCTTACATTTTAAAAAGGTATTTGTGATTCATGTTTATTTATAATTCTATACATCTATTTCTGTAACTAGAAATATGACAAATTCATAAAAACATATTAGATAAAACACAAAAAATTAAAAAATTAGGCAAAGGCTTCACAAAAGTTATCCAAATGGCTAATATGCATACGGAGAGGTGCCCATTGCTAATTATCAGAAAAATGCTAATAACAACCATATTGAGACACTGCAATATATTTACAAGAATGGCTAAAATCAATAGGACTTGTAGACAACAGCAACTGTTGGGAAGGATGTGAAACATCTTTGCTGATGGGAGGATAAATTGGTATAGGAGCTTGAAAAACTATTTGGCAGTATCCTCTAGAGATAGCTAGCTAGCTAGATTCTGCCTAACAGTTCTTAAAATAACATATTTACATGTGTATACCTATTTAATATTGGATATCAATCAATCGGCATCTATCTCCGATAACTGAACAATTCCATTCAGAATACGTATCCACTGGACTGTGGCAGTTTCTCACACTTTCCTTCTTCCTGTTGACCTCAGACGTTTTGGAGAGTACTGGCCAAGTACTCTCCAAAGAGGAGCTATAGAATGACCCTCTGTTGGGATGTGTCTGATGCTTTTCCATATTGTACTGAGATTATGGATTTGGCAAGAAAGGCCAATGAGGGTGAGTGTCGTTTTCATCATCTCCTAACCAGTCTACATTCTATCAACTTGACTTATCATTGTTGATGTTGATCTTGATCACCTGGATAAGGTGTGTTGATCAGCTTTCTGCCACGTACAGTTACTCTTTCTCCCCTATTTCCTTTTTTAAAAAATATATTTTAAAGATGTCGGGTACAATTCAGGATTAGGTACATAAGTGGTCATTATATGGGTGAAGTTTGGGACTTCCATTGGTCCTCATAAGAAGTAAATTCTTATGTGACAGTGTTATTCATAACAGCGTTAATCTGGAAACCACTGAAATATCTTCTGTAGCAGAATGGCTGAGTGCATTGTGGCATATTAGAAAATACTGTATTAAATAGCAATAAAGAATCAAATACAGACTTTGGCAGCAACCTGAATCATCGCCAACCTAATAACAAACACAAAAAGGCTGACACAGAAAAGGATACGCTGTGTGATTCCATTTACATCAAGTTCAGGAACAGGCAAAATTAATTTATGCTGATTGGAATGAGAGTAGTTGTTTACTCAGGAGGATGAGGAAGGGAAGTAACTAGATGATGGGTAGATGATGGGTAGATGATGGTAGATGCTGGAATGTGTAGGATGATTTAGGCATGTATTAAACAGGTGTGAGACATGTAATAGCCTTTTGAGCTATGCACTACAGGCTTGGGTGGTTTATCTCTATGTAAGTTATACTTCAATTTGAAAGAGAAAAAGAGATCATTTTGCTGAGAATGAGAAAGGAGTAGCAAAGTAGAAGGTTCTCAGACATGTGCAGATGTTTGAAATAATTACTGCGGCGAATGAGATGGTCAACTAGCTGAAACAAAGAAGAGTCATTGAGAACTCAGTGCCATTGAATATCATGTTCTGCTAGGCTCATATCACTCTGTCTTCCGGAACAGGATCTTCCTGGAACACAGAGTGCTTAAGTCATCCCCGGTGATTTAAACTCCATGTGAGTACCCCATCAAATAACACAGTGCTTAGTTTGCTTGATTACCTCGTCTCCAGTGACTTCCATCTTTACCCCATTCCACTTCAGCCACTCACACTTCATAACCAGGTAAATGCAAGAATGAGATAGGCATTCAATTAAAATAACTGATGGACGGTGCTCAGACCTAACTGAGATGAAAAAACATTAACACGTTCCTAGAGTTTTTTTGTTTTGTTTTGCTTTCTTTTGTTTCAAACCTCCCGCAGATGTATCGTGAAGAAGTAGAGAAAGGGCTCTGCTCTCTGAGAGTAACTAGAAACTAGGTATGCTAAATAGCTCAAGGTGCTTGCATATTCTGGAAGTCCCTGAACCAGAGAATTAAGAGAGCCCAAAGGAGTTGATAGACAGGAAGAAAACAAATGACTCCTTGGACTAGAGTAGTCTTGGGGCACGAGAGGACAGTGATGACACGAGAGTGTGGTCAGAGCAAACGACAGAAGTTTGATGTTTCTTGATTTCTGAGATGCAGGTCATGACAAAATAGGAAGTAGCCGAGAATGGCTGGAGTGGAGATGGGGGTGACCACATATTCTGTGTGGGGCGTGTCTTTTTTTGGATGTGTAAGAAGGGCTCTGATTGCGGCTAGACTTCCCTGAGACTTGTGAGAAGAATGTGTGCAGTTTAGTGATGAGTGGTCTCTCTCCCAAGGAGACAGTAAATGATCCACAAAGCGAATTCCTCTTAATATTTTAAGAAGTGAATTCTTTTTTTAAAAAATAAACTTTTTATTTATAACAATTTTGGAGTTACAAAGGCATGGTGAAGACGCTATAAAACATTTCTGTATGCCTCATACCTACTTTCCCCTATTATTAAGTCATGCTTAGCAGGATATAGTTGTTACAACTAATGAACAAATATTGGTACATTATTACTATCTAAAGTTCATACTTTATTCGTATTTATTCATACTTTATTCAGATTACCTAATGTCCTTTTAATATTCCAGGCACCCATTGGGGATATGATGTTATAGCTAGTTGCCACGTCTCCTGAGGCATCTCTGGACTGTGGCAGTTTCTCAGACTCACCTTCTTCTTGTTGACCTCAGAAGTTTTGGGGAGTACTGGCCAAGTACTCTCCAAAGAGGGGTTGTGGAATGGCCCTCTGTTGGGATGTGTCTGATGCTTTTCCATATTAGACCGAGATTATGGATTTGGCAAGAAAGGCCAATGAGGGGCGTATCGTTTTCATCATCTCCTAACAAGTCTACATTCTATCAACTTGACTTATCATTGCTAATGTTGACCTTGACCCCTGGATAAGGTGTGTTGGTCAGCTTTCTGCCACGTACAGTTACTCTTTCTCCCCCATTTCCTTTTTTAAAAAATATATTTTAAAGATGTTGGGTACAATTCAGGATTAGGTATATAAGTGGTCACTATGCAGGTGGAGTTTGGGACTCTCATTGGTCCTCATAAGAAGTAAATTCTTTTTTTAAAAAAAGGAGGGAGGTGCTGATAAATTGATTATTCTTTCCTTTTTACAACTCTACAAAAACTTACATGTCTGAGCTGTTTTGAAATTGTTTCTTTGCAAGTTAATTTTTATCTCCCTTGAGATCATATATTCCCAGAGGTAAGAAGTTTTACTTTTATCCTCAGAGATGACTTTTTAATTTCTCAATTTCTCTGGTATCTTTGACAATGATGAGCCAGAGAAAGGACATGGAACAAGGACACAAGAAATGTGATACTTTTGGGGCATTCCAATTTTATGATCCTATAATTTCTGCACATATTTTTAAAAATAAGTATTGGAGTTGACTTTGGCTTCCAGGCAACTATTGACCTAACAGGGTCTTCTGGGTAAGCTTCGCTCTGTCATGAGGTTTAGGGAAGTAATGGGGTTGATCTAAAGAGCTTTATTTCCACTGCACCTCTCCCAATCCATGGGGGACATTTTCTTCAGATTTACCTTCTCTAGGAAGGCCTCACCGATAACATTCATAGAGCAATGCTGATCACTCCCTTTCTCTGGTTTCATCTATACCTGTATAAACACTTCCCATCAAAATCAAACTCTTTTATTTCTATTTATAAATGAATTTTTGATTTATTTTTTTCTTTGAACTAGATTGTGAAAAGCCAGCTTGATTCTTAAACTTTAGTATCCATACTAAATGATTTATGTTGGCACTTGGAGCAACATGAAAGGTAATATAATTCACATTATCCACCCTCTCATCTTATGAATAAGGAAATTGACACAAAGAGAAGGTAAATGATTCAAAGACTCATCTATGATCACACAACTTGTTCATGAGTGATCTCATTTGTCCAGTGTATATTCTAGGACATTCCACAGTTATTCTGTACCCTGACCCTATAAGATCTACTGATGAGGAAAGGATAGAAGGGTTAGGAGACATTGCGGTGAGTAGCCGAGTAGAAGAGAAAGAAAGATCAATTTAGGAAAGTGGAATCAGAAGGGACCCAGAAGGAACACAGGAAATGGAGGCGGGCCTGTAGCACAATGGGCAGCCTTGGAAGGAGAATGACACGACCAGTACATTATCAGACTGGGTGTCAGAGATCAAGATGCATTGGCTTTCAAGGCAACTAGCCAGAGCATGGCCTTGGTAGTGTAGAGTAAGAAAACTAAGGGCCTCTGAAGTCACAGAAGAGAGGAGCCGAGGTGAAGGATGGATCGTCTTACAAGGATGATGAAGTATTCAAGATTAAGGATGGGGTTGGGTTTAAGAGAGACACTGGAGTCAGCAGTAAAAGAGGGAGAGGAATTGGCAGGTGGAAAATCGCTACCACAAGGAAGGGTGGGGGGTGGGAAGGTCTAGCTCGTGTGCACATCAGGTGATCTGGGGTTTGGAAATAAGATGGAAGAAGGAAGTTATGGAAATTGCCTTGCTGAGAAAAAAGATTACACCCAGCTCACATACCCAAAGAAATGTGAGGTATGGGAAAGAAACCGCCTTGAGGTGGGATATCTTCAGGGAAGAATTTCAGTAACAACCCTTAGAGGGGACACGTCTGGATTCAAATGAGAATGAAGTTGCACTTCCTTGCGAACACACCCGTCATTCAAGATTCAGTCCTCATTGTAGATCCGCGATCTCCCACCCAGGTCTAATTGCGGGAGCACCAACTGAGCCCCGAAGAAAGCATTCCATCTAGCCTTACAGAGCTTCATCTTTCAGGTGTGTCTGGCATGAAAACTAATATATTTTTCTCATTGTTTGAAACAGGGAATATTTCTCTTCATTTTTTTACGTTTGATCCTCCTTTGTTTGAGTTCCCCGAGGACTAGACAGTTAACACACGCTTGGGGCAAGCCCTCTGGGATAGAACTGGGATAGAAGTTTCTGACTTCTTCAGCTGTTTTGGAAGTAAGAGAATATATACACAACGATAGAAAACCTTTGGGTAATTGCAAGTTATTTTGAATCTCTCTCTCTGTAAGAGACCTAGAGGACGGAGTGATTGTGGGGTAGAAGAAATGAGGGCAAAGGGGGTTTTAAGTTTTCTGCTGTTCACTACTTTGTTCTTTCTACTATTTAACAATAGTAGATGATGAACAATTTGGAAGTTTTTCAAAAGCGCCTGTCCTCAGAGGTATTTTATTTTGCCTCACTAAGACCATTCACTCTCATTTGCTTAGTGAAATCTCAGTAACAGTCATAAAAAACAAATCACCAGCCAGGCTCGGTGGCTCGGCCTGTAATCCCGCGCCTTTGGGAGGCTGAGGTGAGTGGATCGCCTGAGCCCGCGGGTTCGAGACCCGCCTGGGCAGTGAGACCTCATCTCTACAATAAATCAAAAATCAGCCGTTTAAAAATCAAAAATCAAAAATCAAATGTTTTAAATAAACATTTAAAAATCAGTGGTAGCGCATGCCTGTAATTCCGGCTACTCGGAAGGCTGGGGCGGAAGGATCGCCGGAGCCCAGCAGGACGAGACTGCGGTGGCCGGGAGCGGCCCCTGCACTCCAATCTGGGCGACAGAGTGAGACTCCAACTCAAAAAAACAACAAAAACAAAAACAAAAACAAAAAAAAACCAAATCACCAAAATTTAGATTGTTTTTAGCCATATGTGATTTCAATCCACACTCATATCTATAGAACTCAAGGCCACACTTACCATGTGCTATCAATTCTTTATATTCACTGAGGTAGAAATCACAGTCTTAGGGTCCCTTCATATCCCATCGGAGTAAATAGTACATAGTAGATCCACAGATCCTCACAGGAGCTGTGAATGATACGCTACGTTCAAATTCATGGACTATCTCAACTGGAAAATTGTCGGTTTACTCCACTGCGCATGTATGTGTGAAGGGGCGTTTGTAAGTGAAACGTCTGGTGGAAAATGTGGGATTCTTCCAGCAAAAAATTATTTCTGGAGAGCAGCCCTTTATTCATGTGATGAGAAATTTACAAAAGAAAGATGATATGTTTTAAAGCTTGTTTTCATAAGATTCGCACTCAACTTTTAAAGAAAAAATTATGTATCATAAGTCAAACGTGGTGTTTAAGTACAACCTTCATTGCAACTTGCATACATATATACTCTTCAGAGAAGCTTGATTATAAATTTCTTCTCATGATGAAGATAGAGTGATTGTTGTCTTTCTCACTGCCCGTAACTTGTACGTATCAACTGTATCTGTCAGTAATACTTTTTCCTCTTCTGTGTGTTCCATCTTAAAAAGTAACCTTATATGATGTTGCCTTGTTTCTGTATATAAACATTTTCCTTCCTGATATACTGTACTAAAGATGAGAATTATTTTGAAATATCAAGGTTGGGCATGGTGGCTCAAGCCTGTCATCCCAGCACTTTGGGAGGCCGAGGTAAGCGATTGCCTGAGTCCACGGTTCAAGAACAGCCCGGGCAACTTGGCAAGACCGCATCTCTACAATAAACATTTAAAAATTAGCTGGGCATGGTAGCGTGAACCTGTCGCCCCGGCTCCTTGGAAGGGTGAGGCGGAAGGATCATCCTGAGCCCAATGGGTCGACGCTGGGGTGACCATGAACGTGCCACTGTGCTCCAGCCTGGACAACAAGAGTGAGGCTCCAACTCAAAAATAAAAAATAAAAATAAATAAATGTAATATCAAGAAACAAGTAAAAACTCATCTGACAGAGTTTTTTTTTTTTTAGAGAAATGTGGAGTGATAAGCAGTCTCTGTCTTCTCTGGAGACACAGTCAATGTCAATACACGTACATGGCTGGAAAGTACACAGAGAATAGACACAGGCAGAGTTTCTCTGCTGTGAGTGTTGTTAGGCCTCTGTGTGGGCCACCCAGGGGATGGGGTGGCCTCAGAACAGATTTCACTTATGAATAAATCTTGGCCATCTTGTTTAATGAGATCTGAATTATCATGGGCCAAAGCATATTTTTCATATTTTTGAAAAGCAAAAAAACTCAGGAATTCCCATCCAAAAGTGTTTCTCACAAAAACCTCACTTCTCCTCAAAGCTGGTGGTGAGGAAAGTAGGGGCAATTGATTTCCCTGAAGACTGTGAAAGCTGCTGGGGAAAGATCTTCGGAGTGTTTTGTTAGGCCAAAGAAAGCCTGGGATAGCGCAGGTGTGGAAAAAGCGTCTGTCAATGCAAAGACATCTTTCGATCCCCACAAAATGTGTCACCGTGGTGGGCTTCAGGAAGAGGCATTGGGGGTTGGAGGCAGGGAAGGGAGAATTTTGGGCATTGGAACTATGCCTGTATTACCTATCCTAAATACATTTTAAAAATTCAGATTGCCAAGAAGATGGTGGCAGGGCCAGTCAAACTGTGTGAGTCCCTGTGTGTGTGAGTGATTGTGTGGATGCGCCTTCACGTGTTTCTGTGTGTAAGTGGGCGTGTGAGAGGGTGACTAAGCAAAGACTCCAGAGCAAGTGGCCAGGGCCCTCCGGGTGAAGCCGCTGGTGCCACAGCTGCTCTGCTTGGACCCTAGCACATCCCAGAGCACAGAAGCTGAGCACCATTTTCTAAAATCAGCAGAGCTTTCCCCAGGAAGAGCCGCAGGAATGATTGCTGACCTCACCACCACAGTGCCAGGCTGAATGCTGGCAGAGAGGACAGAGGAGGGAGCCAGAGGCAGAGTCCTGAGGAAACAGCGGGGAGAGGCTACACCATGTTTGGACGGGCTCCAGAGCCTTGCCACCAGGTCCTGGGATCCGGAGATTGTGGTAACTGCAGGAGAGGGAGTTTGGACCCCATTGGTGACAGGAACAGCAGCCGGCAGAGAAACTGAGCAGACTTTCTCATGCCTGGGCAGCCTCTGCAGTACAGCAGAACGGCACCTTGAGACCAGGTGCTGATTTCTGCATTGCACTGGGGCTGCTCTTTGTGACCCCGGAGAACCTCGTCCCCAGTGCATAAGCCCTGGCAGGTAACGGCAGATGCAGAACCCCAGGCCATCCACCCTCCGCCTTGAGCCAGCTGCTGGGTGATAGATGCAGACGTTGGAACTGGCTGAGAAGGAGGCTGGTGAGTGCCTAACTGACGCCCCCACTGCCCCTAGCAACAAGTGAAAGAGATCCAGAGGGCAGGGCAGAGACAAGAGGCTCCATTCTCCAGCCATGAACTGGATGCCCTGGGAGTTGTGGCCACGCTGGGAGAGGAAGGACGGGGGTGAGATCCCGAGAGATGTGGTGTGAAATTATTTCAGGCCCTTTTCCTCACGAGGGCATGTGATGACCACCAATTGCAGGCAGCAGGGTGTGAAGATTCTTTCTTTTTTTTTCTGAGTTGGAGTCTCACTCCCTTGTCCAGGCTGGAGGGCAGTGGCGTGCTCGCGGCCACCCCAGCGTCGACCTGCCGGGCTCTGGCAATCCTTCTGCCTCAGCCTTCCAAGGAGCCAGAACTGCAGGTGCACGCTACCACGCCTGGCTAATTTTTTATTTATTGTAGAGATGAGGTCTCGCCAAGTTGCCCAGGGTGGTCTCGAACCTGGGGGCTCAGGCAATTCACTCGCCTCGGCCTTCCAAAATGCTGGGATGACAGACTGAGCCACTGAGCTGAGCAGGAGGTGAATCCAAAACATCCTAAATGTCAACAGCAGATAGGGAACCGGCAGTTACAGACCTGTAGTTGCAGAACCTGCCACAAGAGAGAGCCCCTCCTCCCAAAGAGACATACTAAAGCTGAGAACTCTTTATCAACTTTTTTGGGGGTTGGGGGAGGGTGTTGGTTTGTTTGTTTGGTTATTACATGTGGTTGCTTTGTTTGTTGGTTGTTTTTCTCTTTTCTTTCCTCCTTCTGCTTCTATTTGCTCTTTCTCTGTTTTTGTTTTTAAATTTTTATTTTTCTCTCTTTCTTCTTCTTTCCCTTTTTTTCTCCTTCTTCCCTCTCTTTTCCGTCTTATACCCTGCCTTGGACTCAGGGACTGTGCAAGTATACGCATTGTAAGGTTACATTGTAAGAGATGGAGAGCAAGTCCCGGCTAGCCCATTCACCAGAGAGCAAACATTATGACATGCCAACAGGTTCTGAATCTTGCAGCCCCAATCTCCTCGTAAGTGCTCAAAATTGCAAAGAGACAGCACAATGCCCCACTCCCAGCCATACTTTATAACAGAAAAAACCTGGAGCTTCAGCTCAAGGAAGGACAAAAGGTAGAGCAAATATCAGAAGCGACTGCGTCTCCATTTTCCACCGAACAACAGAATTAAAGAGAAAGAGAAGGGAACTGCTACAAATGAAGGAAAAGTCCCAGCAAAGAGTCAGTGCTAGAAAGAACAGCTACTGAGGCACAAACAATGACTGTCTCCCAGAATGTTAGTGTCCAGAATGTACTTACAGAGATCAGAGAATCACTGGATAGAATGAGTAGACATCTAGAGATGCAAGAGCTTAAGCTAAATGAAATTGCAATGGAGCTAGACAGACTCAAGAAAGTGTACTTGGAAATAACAGAAATAAAGAACTCCATCTAAGCAATAAGTAATAAACTGACAAGCATGAGAAGCAGAATTGGCCAAGCAGAAGAAAGGATCTCAGAGCTGGCAGATCAAAATATGGAATTAACCCAATCTGTTAAAAATATAGAAAAAAAACTTAAGAAGAAAGAGGAAACTCTCCAAGAGATGTGCAGTTTTATTAAGAAACCAAACCTATGTCTGATCAGAATACCTGAAATAGAAAGAGAAATGGAAAACACCTTGGACCAAACATTCCATGAGGTCATTCAAGAAAACTTCCCTTTTCTGGCTAGAGAGATGACTATACAAGCACAAGAGATTCAGAGAACATCTTATGAAAAGACCAACCCCTAGACACATAGTAGTTCACCTGCATAAAGTAGATATAAAAGAAAAAAATTCTAAAGCAGCAAGGGAAAAAGGTCAGACTACCTGCTGGGGAGACCAATCGTAATTGCTGCAAACTTAGCTACAGAAACACTACAGGTCAGAATGAATTGGACTCCAATCTTTAATGTTCTCAAAGACAAACAATTTCAACCAAGAATTTTCTACCCATCCAAGCTACGCTTCATCAAAGACAGATAATTAAAACCTTCTCCAGACATCCAATCCCTAAAAGAATAGTTGCTTCCAGACCAACTCTACAAGAGATGCTTAAAAAGGTGCTGTGCACAGAAGAAAAAAGAAACAAAAGAAAGACCATATAGTTCACAAGATCACAAGCAAACACAGAAGGAGCAGAATACACAGCATACCCACAAAATTGAAAACACACACATATATGAACACAAAAAGTAAATGAAAACAAAATAGCCTTTTAAGAGAATTATGACTGGTACAAACTCTCACATTTCAATAATCAGCCTGAACATGAATAAACTAAATGAACCACTGAAAAGACACAGAATAACAAACTGGATAAAAACACATGACCCTAGTAATTTGCTGCCTCTAGGAAACTCTTCCCACCACAAAGGATGTCCACAGACTCAAAGTTAGAGGATGGAAATCAAACTTTCAGGTGAACAGATCGCAAAAAAGAAAGTAGGAGTCATGATCTTAATATCACACAAAACAACTTTTAAGCTATCAAAAATTAAAAAGATACAGAATAACACTACATAATGATAAAACGTTCAATCTATCCTAAACATATATCCATCCTAAACATATATGCACCCAACACAGGAACACCAACTTTTATAAAGCAGCTACTAAGTAAACTGAGAAAAGATGCTGACTCTAACACTATCATAGCTAAGGACTTAAATACTCTACTAACAAACCTAGATATATCATCAAGGCAAAAAATCAACAATGAGATCCGGAACCTCAACTTGATGCTTGACCAAATAGACTTAATAGATACCTACAGAACACTCCACCCAACAACCACCAAATATATATTCTACTCATCAATACATGGAACATACTCCAAGGTTGACCACATCCCCAGCCATAAATCAAGCATAAACAAATTTCACAAGATCAAAATACTGCCATGTAGCTTCTCAGATCACAGGGGAATAAAAATAAATATCATCACCAACAAAATTCCCCCAAAACTGACAAAGACATGGACACTAAACAGCACGATGCTGAATGACTCCTGGGTCAACACAGAAATCAAAAGATTCCTGGAAACAGATGAAAACAAGGAAGCATCTTACCAAAACCTCTGGGATGTCATTAAATCAGTATTATGAAGAGAATTTATATCTCTACGAGCACACACCAAGAAAATAGAAAGAAAACAAATTAACAGCTTGACAAATAACCTAAGGGAGGTGGAAAGACAAGACCACCAAAACCCTAACTTCAGCAGAATAATCCAGATCACCAAAGAAAAGCTCACATATGGGACACAGAAGACAAAAATGTCATGGAAAAAAATCAATGAAACAAAGAGTTGGTTTTTTGAAAAGATAAACAAGAATGACCAAAGAAAAAGCCCAAATAAGCACAATCAAAAGCACAAAAGATCAAATCACAACTGACCCAAAATAAATATAAAAAGATTATCAGAGATTACTATGCAAACCTATATGGAAACAAACTTGATAGCCTAAATGAAATGGAGAATGCCCTAATATCACACAACCTCCCAAGGTTGAAACAAGAAGAAACTGAGATTCTAGGTAGACCAATACAAACCCAGAAAATTGACTGTCATAAGAAAACTACCCACAAACAAAACAAAACAAAAAACCTGGAACAGATGGATTTTCAGTGGAATGCTACAAAGTCACACAAGAAGGAGCTGATACTAATACTATTGAAAATATTCCAGGCAATTGAGAAAGACAGAACTCTCCTCAAATACTTTTATAATGCTATAAAACATCACACTGATACCCAAACCTAGTAAAAATCCAACAAAGAACCAGAACTGCAGGTCAATACCACTGATGAACCTAGATACAAAAACTTCTCAACACGATTCTAGCAAATTGAATCCAACAACACATCTCAACAATCATCCACCACAACCCAGCTCCTGGGATGCAGGGCTGGTTCAACATTTGCAAAACCATAAATGTAATTAAATATGCCAACAGATGTAAGGACAAGAACCATATGAGTATATCATTAGATATGGAAAAAGCTTTTGATAAAATCCAGCATCCCTTCTTGATAAAAACTCTTGAACACCTAGGCACAGTGAGAACATACCTCAAAATAGTAAGAGCCATCTATGATAAATTCACAGCCAACATATTTCTAAACGGACTTAAATTGGAAGCCTTTCCCCAAACAAGAAACCAAACAAGACAAGGCTGCCCACTCTCACCTCTCTTGGTCAACATAGTGTTGGAAATCCTAGCTAGAACAATCAGACAAGAGAAGGAAATCAGGAGTATCCAATAGGGAAAGAGAAATTTAAGTTATCTTGCATTGCTGACAGTATGATCCTATACCTCCAAGGGAATCTGTCAAAAACCTCCTTGCACTGATAAAGGACTTTGGTAAAGTATCAGGCCACAAAACAACCATGCAAAAGATAGTTGCATTCTTATACACCAACAACAAGCAGGCAGAGAATCAAATAAAAAACAGAATCCAATTCACAATAGCCACACCAAAAAAAAAAAAAACAAAAGAAAAAGAAAAAGAAATACCTTGGCATCTTTCTAACCAGAGTAGTGAAAGATCTTTACAATGAAAACTACAAAACACTGCTCAAAGAAATCAAAGTTGACAAAAATAAGTGAAAAAATATTCCATGCTCGTGGATTGGAAGAATCAACATTGTTAAAATGTCCATCTTAACAAAGGCAATCTACAAATTCAACTCAATACCCCTTAAATTACCAACATCACTCTTCAGTCCTGGAAACAATACAGAAATTCATATGGAAGCTTAAGCAACCACAAATAACCAAAACAATCCTTAGCAAAAGAAACAAAGTGAGAGGTATCACACTTCCAGACTTTAAACTTTATTATAAGGCTACAGTTATCAAAACAGCCTGGTATTGGTACAAAAACAGGCATATAGACCAATGGAACAGGATAAAGACTCTGGAAGTGAAACCTCAATTTCTCAATCAACTCATCTTCAACAAAGCCTCCACCAACAACCACTGGGGCCTATTCAGTAAATGGTGCTGGTAAAACTGGCTGAGCATGCGCAGAAGAATGAAACAGGGCCCCTACCTATCACCATACATAAAAATCAACTCCAAATGGATCAAAGACCTAAACATAAAACCTCAAACTTTAAGATTCCTAGAAAACACAAGTGACACTCTTACAGAAATCAGAATTGGCAACCAGCTCCTGATCAAAACCCCAAAGGCCCATGCCATAAGAGATAAGATAGACAAGTGGGACCTCATCAAACTGAAAAGCTTCTGTAACGTAAAAGAAATCATCCAGAGAGTGGGAAGAATGGAAAAACAGAATGGGAAAAAATATTTGCCAACTGTGTATCTGAAAAAGGCCTAACATCCAGGATCTACAAGGAACACAGACATGCAGGAAAAAACAAAACAAAACAAAAAACCAGGCCCTATTAAAAAGTGGGCAAATACATGAATAGATACTTCTTAAAAGAAGACATACCAGCAGCCAACAGATGCATGAAAAAATACTCAGCCTCACTAATCATCAGAAAAATGCAAATCAAAACCACACTGAAATACCACCTAACCACAGTTAGAAAGGCCGTGATTAATAAAACAAAAAACAATAGATGCTGTTGAGGATGTGGAGAAAAGGGAAGACTTCTATACTGTTAGTGGGAATGCAAACTAGTTCAATTTCTGTAGAAAACAGTGCAGTGATTCCTAAAATAACTAGAAATTGGCCTTCCATATGACCCAGCAATGCCCCTTCTGGGAATATACCTGGAGGAGCTTAAATCACTCTACAAAAAGATACCTGCACTTGCATGTTTATTGCAGCATTATTCACAATAGCAAAAACATGGACCCAACCGTGCTGCCCACTGAAACTGGACTGGGGAAAAAAAACAAACTGTGGTGCATATGCACAATGGAATATTATGCAGCCATAAAGAAAGATAAAATTATGAACTTTGCAGCAACTTGGATAAATTTAGAATCTATTACATTCAGTGATTTATCACAAAAACAAAGAACTGAATACCACATGTTCTCACTCATAAGCCGACACTGAATATTTACTGTAATACTATAAGAAAGGGATTGGCAGTAGCTGGAAACTGCCATGGGGGGGGGGGTGTAGGGCACATAACATCAATAAGGGTACATGATTCAAAACCAGGTGACATGGAGACCAAAAGTAGTCCTCAACTTTACCTATATTATGACCACCTGTCTACCTAATCCTGGATTGTACCTGACATCTTTAAAATAAAAAAAAAAAAAGGCATTTCATCTATTAGCAAAAATGAGCAAGTCCTTTTGAATAACTTTTTAACAAGATTGCTGAATATCTTGACACACTGGTTTTTTACTTAATATTTTCTATGTCCTGTTGTATATTATTGATTAACCCTCAATTCTGCATCATGTCTTTGGATATTTCTCAACTTTTAAAATGCCTTTAGATGAAGACAGGACAGGCTGTCCATATATTTAGTATGAGACTCTAAGATGATCTATGAGACAAGAAAAAATTGAATTTTTAGAAATAAAATATTTGAAACTGCTAAAAAAAAATCCCATGTTACAGAAAACAAGCAAACCTGAAATCCATCTAGTATTGATCAATAAGGAAGTAATTAGCTGCATTACAATGCTCCATGTAATGGAATGTATTCTGTGTCTACTAAAAAGAAAGAGGTTGCTTGGCATAGATAAATTAATAAGTGAACAAAAGCAAAGCTCAGCATATGCAAAGCTTCATTTCTGTACATTTTTGAAGAACACACAGGGCTCTCTGTACATATGCTATTCTATACATCAATCTTTTTCTGGAAGGACATATAGGAAAGAATTTTTATGGGAAGAATGACTTTTATTTGTCATTTTATAAATTTCTGTGCTATTTGCATTTCAATATGCATATGTTTTTTTATTTAATCAACAATTAAAGGTGAATTATGTTATGCTTCTATGAAAGATGTTCAACGGCACGTTCCATATTTTCCTAAGCTGTTGTGAACCCAAATGGATGGGTTACATAATATTCTAGAAGATTTTTGTAAAAATTTCATCGAGTTGTGGGGAGGCTGGGCAAGATGGCGACAGGGCAGCACTTCCTGTGAAACTCTCCGCCGAGGAGAACGCAAAGAGACTCTGATTCTCACCCTGAAGGCTGCGGATCCCATCGTCTGCAGCCTGCTCTTCACACAGAGCTCAAGGTAGACTTTGCTGAGGCATTGCCAAGGTCTGGGCAGCTACTGTGGTGGCTACTGCTGCTGTTCTGGCAGCAGCCATTCCACATCGCACCGCCAGTGCCTGGGGCGAGCCACAGCCTCCTCCGAAGCAGCGGAGCTGCTCGGAGCTGTGTGGCCTCCTCCAAGGCAGCAGAGGCACCGCCGCCCCCCCTCCGAGGCAGCAGAGCTGCTGCCCCCCCTCCGAGGCAGCAGAGCCGCTGCCCCCACCTCTGAGACAGCTGAGCCTCTGCCCCTCCGAGGCAGCCAAGCAGCCACTTCCTCTGAGGCAGCCGCCGCACAGAGGCGACCATTACACTTTGCACCGCCTGTGCCAGTGGTCCAGCCACCACCACTGCCACTGTTGCTGCTGCTGCTGCCACTGCCACCGAGGCAGGCATTCCACATTGCACCATCAGTGCCTGAGGGGCGGGCGAGCAGCTGAGATAAAGACCATCTGGAGCGAGGGATAACACCACCTGCTGGTGATTCAAGCCCACCACCAGCGAGTGCTGGTCAGATGCCTGGGTCCCTTGGTCCCACACAGGGCCGGACACTGCGGCCCTCTCCTGCTGCTGTTCCACCGCATGCGTGGGAGCCTAGGGTCTCAGCTAGCTCCCTGGCTACATCGTCTCTCATCGTCACAAAGCTGCTGGCCACTCAGGGAGGCTCTGGATGCCCACCCCACAGAGACACCGGTCCCATTCCTGGTTGAAGTACCCTTTGGGGGGCCCAGAGCCACTCTTGCCACTCACTGCCTGCCCATTGGAGCTATGTGGCTCTGGAGCCCCGGGCCCACCCTGGCTGAGGCACTCAGCCTGTGACCCCAAGCTTGGGGACCCAGACAAGGGATCTACAAAAGAGAATCTGCCTCTGCCATTCTCCAGGCAGAGATTTCCACTACCCTACCCACCTATCAACAAACTCCACCTTGGTTCCTAAGGTAATGTTGCTAAACAGGAGACAAAGCCCCACCCCTAAGGTGAATCAGATAAAAGCAACTCCCAGGCAGCCAAACCCAAGCTGTGAGTAAACCTAGCTGTCTGCAATGGAAAAACAAAGGGGAGAGGCCGAGATCAGAGCTGAAGTGATTTTAGTCTGATCTCTTATTGTGACTTATGATTTTATCATTTTGACTGTTTATTTTAATCACAATCATTGTTTGCCTTCTGACCTATACTGTTTCATGTTTATATTGGTCTGTTTCTGTGTAACTATCAGTATTCTTTAGGGAATCTTTCTTGCGTGTCTTCCTCCACTTCTCTCCGGCCTTGTGTCTCTTTCTCACCTGATAGTTGGTATATATCTCTGTTTTCCCTCTCGCTCTTCTCTCTCTTTAACTTCCTATTGACTCCCTCTTCCTCCATTATTTTCCTCGTTTATACCCCCATTTTAATCTAGGAACCAAGACTACATACTGCTGAACGGACAGATTGTAAGGCAGAGGGAAATAGGTTCCAGTGAGCTCACACATGTTAGTGGATGCTAGAATCAGCATATACACTCTGAACCACAGCTTCCCTCTCAATTAAACCTTAAAACTGCAAAAAGTACAGTTTGCAGCCTACACTCCAACCTCAAAAGTGAACAAAGCCAGAAGACCCTCATAAGGAAGAACAGGATATAGCAGAAGAGAAATAAAAGCAACCCCACCTTACCCCAAAAACAGAATTAAAGAAGGGGAGGGAAGGGGGAGAGAGAGAAAAATCTACAAAAATGAAGAAAAACCAAAAGAAGAGTATGGGTCTCTCCCAGACCCCCAGGAAGGCAGACACTGAGAAAACTGACTTCAGAATGCAAACAATGAAGAGCCCCCAGAATGAAGGGTCTCAAACTACAAACTTAGATATCAAGACATTGATGGAGAGATTAAAAAGAATTGAGGAGACACTAGAAGAAACTAGGAAGGAGCTGATATCTGAGATAACAGTAATAAAGAATACTGTGAATGAAATAAATAACAAACTGATAAGCATGGAAAGCAGAATTACTCAAGCAGAAGAAAGAATCTCAGAGCTTGAGGACCAAAATATAGAACGAACCTAAACTCTTAAAAACACAGAAAACAAGCTCAAAAAGACAGAATAAAACCTTCAAGAGATGAGAGATTACTTCAAGAGACCAAACCTAAGAGTAATTGGCATACCTGAGGCAGAAAGAGAGACAGAGACCACACTAGAACAAACTTTCCATGAGATCATTCAAGAAAACTTCCCTTATCTAATCAGTGACGCAAAAATTCAAACACAAGAGATTCAGAGAATCCCTGCAAGACAACAAATGAGAAGACCAACTCCTAGACACATAATAATTTGCCTAAACAAAGTAGGCATAAAAGAAAAAATCCTAAAGGCAGCAAGAGAAGAAGGCCAGATCACCTACCATGGAAGACCAATCAGAATAGTAGCAGATTTATCTACAGATACCCTACAGGCTAGGAGAGCTTGGAGCCCTATCTTCAAAGTCCTAAAAGATAAACAATTTCAACCAGGAATAACTTACCCTGCCAAACTAAGCTTCATCAGTGAGGGAGAATTAAAATCTTTCCCAGATATCCAATCCCTAAGAACTTATGCTGCCACCAAACCACCTCTACATGAAACACTTAAGAAAGTACTAAAAACAGAAGAAAAGGAAAAAAGAACAATGTTCTTCAAAAGAGTACAGGGAAAAGAATAAAATATTCATGAACCAACCCCAAAACCAAAAGAAAGACAAAAAAAAGAAAAGAAAAACCAAGTGGAAGAACAACAACTCAAAAAGAACTCCATGATAGGGATGAACTCTCACATTTCAATAATTAGCCTGAATGTGAATGGACTAAACGCACCACTGAAAAGACATAGAATGGCAAAATGGATAAAATATCACCAGGCAACAATATACTGCCTTCAAGAGACTCATCTCACTAGAAAGGACATACATAGACTCAAAGTAAAAGGATGGGAAACAAACTTTCAGGCGAATGGAACACAAAAGAAAGGGGGAGTCGCGATCCTAATTTCAAACAAAATATCATATAAGCTATCAAAAATTAAAAAAGATACAGAGGGCCACTACATAATGATAAAAGGCTTACTCCATCAACAGGAAATATCTATCCTAAACATATATGCACCCAACATAGGTGCACGAACTTTCATAAGGCAACTTCTAGGAAAACTAAAGAAAGATATTGACTCTAACACCATCATAACTGGGGACTTTAATACCCCACTCATGTCCCTAGACAGATCATCAGGACAAAAAATCAGCAAGGAGATCCCGAACCTCAATATGACTCTGGACCAAATGGACTTAATTGATACCTACAGAACACTCCATCCAAAGACCACAGAATACACATTCTACTCATCACCACATGGAACGTATTCTAAGATCGACCACATAATTGGCCATAAATCAAGCATAAGCAAATTTAAAAGGACTGAAATTCTGCCATGCACCTTCTTGGACCACAGTGGAATAAAAATCAACATTGACACCAACAAAGTCCCCCCAAAATCCACAAAGACATGGACACTAAACAGCATGATGCTAAACAACTCTTGGGTCAATGAAGAAATCAAAACAGGGATTAAAAGATACCTGGAAACAAATGAAAATGAAGAAACATCTTACCAAAATCTCTGGGATGCCTTAAAAGCTGTAGTAAGAGGGGAAATTATATCCCTACAAACACACATGAAGAAAATGGAAGGAACACAAACTAACAGCCTAACAAGCCACCTAAGGAAGCTGGAAAAGCAAGATCACAAAAAACCTAATTTCAGCAGAAGAATACAGATCACCAAAATAAAAGCCCAAATCCAGGACATAGAAGACAAAAAGATAATACAAAAAAATCAATGAAACAAAAAGCTGGTTCTTCGAAAGGATAAACAAGATCAATGGTCCCCTAGCTAGACTGACCAAGAAAAAACGAGAGAAAACCCAAATAACCATAACCAGAAGCACAAAAGATGAAGTCACATCCGACCCTGAAGAAATACAAAAGATCATTAGAGACTACTACATACACTTGTGTGGAAACAAACTTGAAAACCTTAAGGAAATGGAGGACTTTGTGACATCACACAACCTACCTAGGTTGGAACCAGAAGAAATTGAGACCCTAAATAGACCAATAACAATCAAGGAAATCGAATACGTAATAAGAAAACTACCTACAAAAAAAAAAAGCCCTGGTCCAGATGGCTTTCCAGCAGAATTCTACAAGACATTTAAGGAGGAGCTGATACCAATCCTACTGAAGGTATTCCAGGCGATTGAGAAAGATGGAGCCCTCCCCAGATCATTTTACGAAGCCAACATCACATTGATACCTAAGCCAGGTAAAGATCCAACAAAGAAAGAGAACTATAGGCCAGTATCTTTGATGAACATAGATGCTAAAATTCTCAACAAGATCCTAGCGAACCAGATTCAACAACACATCTCAAAAATCATCCATCATGACCAAGTAGGCTTCATTCCTGGGATGCAAGGCTGGTTCAACATTCATAAAACCATAAACGTAATTAAATACATCAACAGATGTCAAAACAAAAACCACATGATCATATCATTAGATGCAGAAAAAGCTTTTGATAAAACCCAGCACCCCTTCTTGATAAAAAACCCTCAAACATGTAGGCATACAGGGAACATACCTCAAAATAGTAAAGCCATCTATGAGAAACCCACAGCCAGCATACTCCTAAACAGACAAAAATTGGAACCATTTCCCCTGAAAACTGGAACAAGACAAGGATGCCCACTCTCACCCGTCCTGTTCAACATAGTATTGGAAGTCCTGGCTTGAGCGATCAGAGAAGAGAAGGCAATCAGGGGTATCCAAATAGGAAAAGAGGAAGTCAAATTATCTCTCTTTGCAGATGATATGATTGTGTACCTTGAAAACCCAAGAGAATCTGTCAAAAACCTACTTACACTGATAAAGGCCTTTGGCAAAGTCTCAGGATATAAAATAAATGTGCAAAAGACAATGGCATTTCTTTACACCAATAATAAACCAACAGAAACCCAAATAAAAAACACAATTCCATTCACAATAGCCACAAAAAAAAATGAAATACCTTGGCATCTTCCTAACCAGAGACGTAAAAGACCTTTACAATGAAAATTACAAAACACTGCTCAAAGAAATCAAAGATGACGGCCGGGCTTGGTGACTCAGCCTGTAATCCCGCGCCTTTGGGAGGCTGAGGTGAGTGGATTGCCTGAGCCCGCGGGTTCGAGACCCGCCTGGGCAGCGAGACCTCATCTCTACAATAAAATAAAAAAAAAAATCAGCCGGGCGTGGTAGTGCATGCCTGTAATTCCGGCTACTTGGAGGGCTGAGGCGGAAGGATCGCAGGAGCCCGGCAGGTCGAGGCTGCGGTGGCCAGGAGTGGCCACTGCACTCCAGTCTGGGCGACAGAGTGAGACTCCAACTCAAAAAAAAAAAAAAAAAAAAAAAAAAAACCACAAAAAAAAAAAAAAAACAAACAAACAAAGATGACACAAACAAGTGGAAAAATATCCCATGCTCATGGATTGGAAGAATCAACATTGTGAAGATGTCCATCTTACCTAAGGCAATCTACAAATTCAATGCAATACCCATCAAATTACCAGCAACATTTTTCTCAGACCTACAAAAAACAACGCAGGAATTCATATGGAAACACAAACATCCAAGAATAGCCAGAACAATTCTCAGCAAAAAACACAAAGCAGGTAGTATCACATTACCAGACTTCAAACTCTACTATATAAAGCTACAATCATCAAAACAGCTTGATATTGGTATAGGAATAGACATATAGATCAATGGAATAGAATTGAGATTCCAGAAGCAAAATCTCAATTTCTCAACCAACTCATCTTCGACAAAGCCTCCACCACCTACCACTGGGGAGAGGAGAACCTATTCAGTAAATGGTGCTGGGAAAACTGGCTGACCACATGCAGAAGATTGAAACAGGACCTCTACCTATCCCCATACACAAAGGTTGACTCTAAATGGATCAGAGATCTAAATGTAAAACCTCAAACCATAAGAACCTTAGAAAATGAAGGACATACCCTCATGGAAATCGGAACTGGCCTCCAATTCCTGAGTAAAACCCCAAACCCACAGGCCATAAGAGAGAGGATAGACAAGTGGGACCTTATTAAACTGACAAGCTTCTGCAAAGCCAAAGAAACCATCAAGAGAGCAGGGAGACAGCCTACAGACTGGGAAAAAGTATTTGCCAACACTAGGTCAGACAAAGGCTTAACATCTTTGATATACAAGGAACTCAAATGTGCTGAAAAGAAAAAAACAAACAACCCCATTATAAAATGGGCAAAAGACATGAACAGACACTTCACAAAGGAAGACATCCGAGTAGCCAACAGACACATGAAGAAATGTTCAACCTCACTAATCATCAGGGAGATGCAAATCAAAACCACACTGAGATACCACCTAACTCCAGTCAGAATGGCAATTATCAACAACTCAAAAAATAACAGCTGCTGGAGAGGGTGTGGCGAAAAGGGCACACTTCTATACTGTTGGTGGGAGTGTAAACTACTGCAACCTCTGTGGAGAGCAGTGTGGCGATTCCTAAAAGCTTTAAATATCAACCTCCCATATGACCCCGCAATCCCCCTACTGGGAATATATCCGGACGAACACAAATCACTCTATAAAAATGACACCTGCACACGTATGTTTATCGCAGCATTGTTCACAATAGCAAGAACCTGGAAGCAACCATGCTGCCCATCAAAAGAGAACTGGATTAAGAAAATATGGTACATATACACGATGGAATACTACATAGCCATAAAAAAAGAACAAAATCATGAATTTCGCAGCAACCTGGATGGAACTAGAGTCTATAATACTGAGTGACCTCTCACAAAAACAAAGGTCTGAGTATCGCATGTTCTCACTCATATAATGGACCTTGAACATCCAACCTAATACTATCAGAAAATGACTGACAGTAGTGGGAAACTATGGGGGGGGGAGATGGGATTAACGAGTGACTATCTGTCTGGGGATGGGGAAGCACCTCTTATCAACAGGGTGCCTGAATGAAACGTATCTGTATACCTAACCCTTAACTGTACCTCACAACATCATAATAAAAAATATTGATTATAAAAAGAAAAATTTCATCAGTAGACGGAGGGCAACTGACCCATTCTAGAGATGTTCTTTTGTTCTTTCTAAGTCACCTTCAGTCTTCAGAAGTGATTTATTAGAAATAGGTTGGATTTTTACAAATTATTAGCAACAATGTGATGCAGTAGATATAGCAGCAGCCTGAGAGTTTCATTCATGCTCTTCTACTTGGATACCTTCAGCCTCATGCTTGGCAATCTTCTGTGTTAAAAGATGGAGGTGGATACCGGGGGGACCCCCAAAACCTGGAATTTATTTATTAAAAATGTGTTTTTATTCTCACATGTTTAAACTTCAGTCACCTTCAAAATACTCTCCATTTGATATAATTCACCTATTGAGACACTGCTCAAAACAGTTTTTTTGTTTTTTTTTTGAGTTGGAGTGTCACTTGGTAACCCAGGCTGGAGTGCAGTAGCATGCTCACGGCCACCCCCCCAGCGTCAACATGCTGGGCTCCAGCGATCCTTCCACCTCAGCCTTCCAAGTAGCTGGAACTACAGGTGCGCGCTACCACACTCGGCTAATTATTTTGATTTTATTGTAGAGATGAGGTCTCCCCATGTTGCCCAGGTTGGTCTCCAGCCCATGGGCTCAGGCAGTCCTCTTACTTTGGCCTCTCAAAGTGCTGGGATTGCAGGCTTGAGCCACCACTCCCAGCCTCAAAGCAGTTTTTAAACTCATCAACTTTGATGCCTTTTAGTGCTTCCGCCATTTTTTTGTTTCACCTCTTCCACACTGGCAAACGTTTCCCTTTGAGGGTTTTGGGGGAAACAAAATAAGTTGCTTGGCATGAGATTGGGTGAATAAGAAGGGTGGGACATGGGAATCATGTTGTTTTTGATCACAAACTGCTGAACACTCAGCACAGTATGGGCAGATGTGCTCAGAAATCACCCATCATGAAATGGGCAAGTGTGTAGAAAGATTTTCCAGAAAAAAAAAAAAAATTCACTGAAGCCAAATGCAGCGTCTCACAACAACGCTAGCTGGTACACTGAGGCTGACGGGTTCCTAAAACCCTCACCTAGTGAAGGAAGCCTGGACTACAAGGGGCCTGCCCTCCAAAAATATAATTTCAGTTTTGGGGGGTTCACCCCTTGTGGTTATCTTTAAGAATCTGTCCCTCTGATAAAATTTCAAGATTCTAACTCTTACTGCAAGAAATCAGAGTATTTGATGTTAATTTAAGTTCTCTGAACCCTTTTAAGGTTTTTTTGGAGTCTCACTCCATCACCCAGGTTGGAGGGCAGTGGCACACTCACGGCCACCTCAGGGTGAACCTGCTGGGCTCCATCGATCCTTCCACCTCAGCCTTCCAAGGAGCCGGAACTACAGGCACATGCTAACATGCCCAGCCAATCTTTGATTTATCGTAGAGATGAAATCTCGCCAAGTTGCCCGAGTTGGTCTCAAACCCGCGGGCTCAGGCAATCCACTCTTCTCGGCCTCCCAAAGTGCTGGAATCACAGAGCCACTGAGTCAGCCTCTTTTAAGATTTTTAATATCTTATGTGATGTATCAGCAATTATGAATGCCGAGCCTCAGCAAAAGCGTCTCACACCAGGCTGTGGGGTAAGCACCTAGGTAGGGATTTAGCGGTCACAATAGGTAGAGCAGCAATCCTCCCGAAGATGTATATGTCTTAATTTCTGAAGCCTATGAATATGTTACCTTACAGAGCAAAAGGAATTTTTGCAGTCTTCTTTGCATATGTGATTAACCTAAGGGTTTTCAGATGGGAAGGTTTTCCTGGATTGCCCAGTGTAATCACAAGGGTCCTTGTAAGGGAGAAGCAGGAATATCAGAGTCAGAGAAGGAGGCGTGACCATGGAAGCAGAAGTTGGAGAATCGGAGAAAAATCAGAGAAAAATCTCCCTTGTAAGGGAGAAGCAGGAAGATCAGAGTCAGAGAAGGAGGCGTGACCATGGAAGCAGAAGTTGGAGAATCAGAGAAAAATCTGAGTGTGCAGCGCTGTTGGCTTTGAAGACGGTAGAAAGGGCTGTGAGCTAAGGAATGTACACAGACTCTGGAAGCTGGAAAAGGCAAAGAAACGAGTTCTCCCTTCCTCCAGAAGGAACTCAATCCTGTTGGCACCTTGATTCTGGCCCAGAGAAACCCATTTTGGACTTCTGATTTCCAGAAGAACAAGATGACAAAATGGTGTTCTTTTAAGCCACTAAGTTGTGGTTTTTCCAGCAACAATAGGAAACTAATAGAGTAACTTAAATCTAGAATTAAAATTTGAGTCCTATCCGCTGTTGTATGTGTTTCTCCATCCTTAAGTACAAACAGAAATTATCGAGCAAAGAAAGACTGAAGGAAATTTGTGCCCATCCTACTAATAATCAATGATACATATAAAAAGCTGTGACATTTTGATGGACAAAATATAAGGAGGATAAATCAGCAGGGAAGTTAATTTCTTAAGAAAGAATTTTTTTCTTTTTGTTCAGGTGCCTGACTTTTCATTTTAATGTACATGGTTAGTAAGGAGAAATTGCCGGCGTTTGATGAGGTAGAAAGAAGGAACATCATTACAACGGGCATGAGTGTTGGGAAACTGTAAGGATTGCTTTCATGTTTTTCTATTCTTCTCATGTCAGTTGTCCCTTAGGAAGATGTAACTTTTTGGGGTGATTTTGAGTTCCGCCTGTGAGAATGCATGGCATCGGCACTGACTACCTAAGGAGCCCCAGTTTGCTGCCGATTTGTGTTCCTTTCCATCCTAGCTCAGCTCTTCTCTGTTCATTTGAATGTTAAATGTCAAACACAACCAAAGGAGGCCTTATGAAGCAAAGGGTCGATAAACACAGCACATAGTAAATGCCTTGCTTTCCTTTAGAGTGGACCGTATTTGCCAAGGTTTTATTTTTCCCTGTACAGGCAGGAAAAGCACGTTGGTGAGAGAGTCTTCTGCCTGTGAGGTCACAGACCACAGGAGAGAGAATTTTAGAGTCTTGCTCTGAAATCCACTCTCTCTCCAATGGCCTGTGTTGTCATGAAGTCCTGCTTCAGGTCCAAATTGAATGTATTTGTGGAAAGCAGGGTGGGGTGGGGTGGGTAGAAGGAAGGAAGGTTCTTGAATAGAATGAGGACTGTTCACTCTGTGAGTAAATGAGCGAGATTGACTATAACTTGATAGAAAAGTCTTCCCTGATGTCAAAGGAAAACATGGCTGCTAATTATATCTGCAGACTGCTCTCTGGAGATTTGGTTTATCGGAGGTTGGAACTGTGAGTTTTGTGGATAGAATAACTTGGTTTGATTTTTGGGGGCCTACTGCTTAGATGTGGTGACCAGGTAGAATACTGTGTACACACTTATTGTATAGTTAATAATATTATCTTACATTGCAGAATGTTAAAAAAAAAAAGAGAGAGAGAAAAAAGAGTAAAGGGGATTTTGGTATTCTGGTGCTTCCAGGGTAAATCCACATAGAAAATATAATCTTCAAATACATAAAATATAGTCATTTCAATGAACTATTTTGACATAAAATGTCTATTCAAGACACATCATAATTAGATATATTTTTAGGTTGTACATGCATTTTAGCAATAAATTCAACTTTATTTAAGTGCTTTGGGCATATATTTTCCCAAACTTCAACCATTCTTAGGCCGGGCATGGTGGCTCTTGCTTGTAATCCCAGCACTTTGGGAGGCCAAAGTGGGAGGATTGCTTGAGCCCAGGAGTTTGAGAACAGCTTGGGCAATATAGTGAGACCTGGTCTCTATTAAAAAAATCCAAAAATTATCTGTGCATGAAGCTACTTGGGAGGTCGAGGCAGAAGGATTGCCTGTGCTCAGGATGTCAAGGCTGAGGTGAGCCATGATCATGCCACTGTATTCCAGCCTTGACAACAGAGCGAGACCTTAACTCAAAGCAGAAACAATTCTTATTTTATAATTTTAGTCGAGAAATAGCTCTCACTGTTATTTTCAAAGTTTATTCTTAAATTTACATGACCAGAATTGTTTTCTTGAGTGATGACCAAGAAATGTTGGTGCCCACGCACTGTAATGGATTTCACTTATCCAAGCAAAATCTTTCTCTTTAATAAAAATATAACACAAACAGGATGACACAGTAACCAGAGGCTCGATTCAATTGTTGGAAGATCAGAAACTACCCACTAGCCTTGGTACCCAATCTTTTCTTGATAAAACATTTTCTTCATTCATCATCTTTAGAAAAAGCATCCTGGGGCTATTTTTTGCTGGTAAGTAAAATATGCCTTAATTCCATGTATTTCAGTAACAAATTGAGGGTAAGGGTGAAAGGGCTGTCTTCATGAACACCTACCTGTGCATTTTTTGCACATGGTTTCTATCCACAGAAGGGTCTGGGACTTTGCTTGATGCTCTGTAGTCTTCATGAAATTCTTAAGGTATTTTTGAGCATGTGGTTTGCAAAGGGGATCTCCTGGATCGAGAGTTCCTGCAAATGTGTATATTCTAGCAGCAGCGCCCGATGGAACTGGCTCTGGCTCTGGGCACAGCCTGTGGGGTGCAGAGTGTGGCCCAGCTGCCCCATGCACACACAGGCCTCAGGGTGGTCCAGAGCAGGGGACCCAGGCAGTGTTGGGAACTGTGAGAAACCAGCTTGCCTATTAATCTCCCAAGATAGCCAGTCCCTGTAGCTTGAGCACAAACATTCTCTGGTTTAGTGCTGGGACAGGGACTGCGGAGCTCAGGCAGGAAACTTTGTCAGTAAATCATTAAAACAAAAGGATACAAGGAGCCACTATGATAAAGCTTATTTGAGAGTTAGTTGAATTAGAAATTATTCAAGGAGTTGAGAGTCTCTGGTGTTGAAAACTGCCGAAACATCGCAAAACATTTACCCACAGGCTTACAAATAGAAAACAAACTTAAATATCGTAGCAGTAGCCGTAGACAGAAAATAACTCTACTATCATATGAAGCTCCAGGAAAACAAATTATTAATAAAGAATAAGTGTAGAAATTATTTTTCTTGTAATGAATAGATAATAAGAAAATAAACAGATGTTTTATATTATATACAAATCATGAAGTCACTGTCAATTTCTTGTACATCCTCCACAAATTACAGGAAATGTTAGAGACAATACTAAAGCCACAGAATGGCTTTTTATTTATAATTAGATTCAAACAAAATTAAATAATTAAAATAGTAAAAATGATTATTTAAAACTTAAGTTAAAATATATTCTGATTTTAAATAATTTAATTTAAATTATTAAAAATTATTAAAAAACAAAATTTGTATTTGACTTTTAAAATTTAGAAACAGATTAAAAAACTAATTATTATGAAGATTTAAACTTTTTAAAAAGTGTTTTGTAAATCATCAGCTCTAGATAAAAATTATATTTCAAAAGTATTTACATAATTATTTTTATAATTATTTCCCAAATAATGCAACACACTGTTGTTACAGTCTACAAAATAAGTATTCTTAATAGTTTCAGTAGCTGTTAAGTCAGCAGCAAATTCTTCCTGAAGTTAAAAATTATAAAAAACGAATTGTGATGCATTTGCCGAGAATGAATAACATCCCTTTCAATTCTATTCATTGAAAGTGAACTGACTAAAAGTTTACATTTTGCTGATCTAATAAATAAAATTGCAGAAATGTACGTTAGAAAAACCTTATAATCAACTAAGTTAGCCCATTAATAAAGTATATTTATTGTATTATATAGAATTACGATACTCAAACATTATTTTTTATAATTTATAATTTAGTATTGTTATTCATGCATGACCACTGCCCATATTATATTTTATAAGTAATAAAATATTGTTAGAAGAAAATGTTTCATATCTCAGTAACTTTCCTACTCTTTGAATGAGGGGCCTCATTTTTTCATTGTTGACTAGGCCCCGCAAACTAGGTAGCCCGACCTAGAGAGCAAGATTTAGCAATGTAGTTCCTCTTGGCACAATTTCTCCTTGAACCTTACTATTCTCCAAAAATAAAAACTTTAAATTGACAAATAAAAATTGTCTGTGTTTATTGGGTACAGCATGATGTTCTGCTATTTGCATACATTGTGGAATAGCTAATTAGCATATTCATTACCTCATATATTGATCATTTATTTGTAGTGAGAACGCTTAACCTACTCTCTTAGCCATTTTCAAGTATACAATGTATTGTTATTAACTATAGTCACCATGGCGTACAACAGCACTCTTGAACTTATTCCTCTCCTGTCTTGACTGACATTTTACATCCTTTGACAAACATCTCCCCAGCCCCCTCAGTCTCAGCCTCTGGTAACTGCCATTCCACTCTCTGCTTCCATGAATTCAACTGTTTTAGATTCCACAAATAAATGAGATCGTGCAGTGTTTGTCCTTCTGTGCCTGGCTTATTTCACTTAGCATCAGGAACTCCAGGTTCATCCGTGTTGCTGCAAATAACAGGATTTCCTTCTTTTTTTAATGGCCGAATAGTATTCCATTGCATATGTATTCCACATTTTTTTCATCTCCTCCTTTGTTGATCATTGATGGACACTTTGGCTGAATCCATATCTTGGCTATTGTGAGCAATGCTGCAGTGCACGTAGAAATACAGATATTTCTCAGACAATGATTCTATTTCCTTGGGATATGCAGCCAGTAGTGGGATTGCTGGATCATGTGGTGCTTGCATTTTTAATTTTTTGAAGAACCTCTATACTGTTTTCTGTAATGCCTGTACTAATTTATATCTTCACCAACGCGTATAAGGGTTCCCTTCTCCTCACATCCTTGCCAACACCCATCTTTCATCTTTTTGACAATAGTCATTTTAACAGGTCTGAAGTGGAGACCTTACTCTGTTCTTCTGAGTTGGAGTCTCACTCTGTCACCCAGGCTGGAGTGCAGTGGCACACTCATGGTCACCGCAGCCTCAACCTGCTGGGCTCAGGCGATCCTTCCACCTCAGCCTTCCAAGTAGCTGGAACTACAGGTGCACACTACCACATCCAGCTAATTTTTTTTTTTTGATATATTTTAGAGATGAAGTCTTGCCAAGTTGCCCGAACTGGTCTCGAACCTGCGGGCTCAGGCAATTCACTTGCCTTGGCCTCCCAACATGCTGGGATGACAGGCTGAGCCTCCGAGCCCAGCCACTCTTTACAACTTAAATTGACTGGTGATTTCTGCCTATTAGAAATAGAAATGTTTCAAGTGTAAGAGTATTTATTTGTCTTTCAGTGTCTAAAACAACATAACCACTGAATATGTTTTGTGCTGCTGTGAATGATTAGCACGGGTCCCAGCTTCTCAGCCCTTTCTCTCTTACATACCTGAAAAAAGGCCAGTCCCACGGTGTGTGAAATACAAGGTTACTACATGTTTACGAATGACTTTTCATACCCTTCACTCAACTTGATAATTTCCCAAAGATGTATCATCTGAAGTCAACGTATAGTTGTTTGGTTTCATCCTGAGAGTGTCTTGGTCATCCTAAGATAACAAGGCCAGGAGACTCAGGTGTTCTGGTGGCCTCCAGTTTGAAGCTTGGAAGATTTATGTCCAGACAGCTGTGTGCAAAACCCTCTGCACAGAAAGATCAGCATATCCCCAAATGATATAATGAGTAAAGCTAGAATAATAATGAAGAAAAATGACAGGTTCATGGAGAGGAATAAATAGGGTATGCGTCTAGTAAATAACTCCCTGAAGGACTCTTAGAAAAGACTTACTGATTAATTGAATCAATCCATCATCCTTGGGGTGACAGCATCCATTTGCAATGTTTTGGGGGAGTTGTTTTATTCCTTTGCAGTTACAGCTTAAATTCATTTGAGGGTGGAATGAGAAGTTAAAAAATATACCTGTTTTATTATTAAGGTACTACATTGTTAAGGTACTCTCATTACAGAAAAGGCTCACATTAATTTTAATAACAATTTAGAACGTGTAAGAGAATCAACATTTGTCTTGTAAAAGGATTTTTTTCTCTCTGAATTTATCTTATAGAAATCAGCTTTCATTATCCATCGAAATTATAAGCACATTTTCTTCTAAACTTTTATATATATATATATATATGTATGTATATATATATATATACATTTGAGTCAGAGTCTTACTCTGTTGCTCAGACAACACACGGCTACCACAGACTTGACCTCTGGACTCAGACGATCCTTCCACCTCAGCCTTCCAAGTAGCTGAAACCTCAGTGTGTGCCACTATGCCTGGCTGATTTAAAAAAAAAAATTATTGTAGAGATGAGGTCTCGTCAAGTTGCTCAGGATGGTCTTCAGTCCCTGGGCTCAGGCAATCCTCTTGCCTCCACCTCCTGAAGTGCTGGGATTACAGGTATAGGTCACCACATACAGCTAAACTCTTTAAGTTTTAGGAATAAAAAGAAGACCTTTATTATAATTCTAGATAATATAAAAATATGTTTTCTGTGTTGTCACTGGCAGTCATAACTCACGATACTTGTGCAGATTTCAGTGGAAAAGGTGTTCCTTGAACATATTGTCTTGTTCAATATTTGTTGAACTAAAAGGTATAGAATACATATACTTATAAATGACCAGTGTCTTAGAGATTGTACTCTCATAGCTATCTAAAGTGATTGTTTCAAGATGCTAGCATGTTTTAATCTGGACATAATATATCAATCACAGATTTTGTTCTTTCCTTTCTTGGAAGTGGGTAAAGACAGATATTATAACATGAAAAGAGGATTGGACATAGGTCCTAAGCAGATTCACATATGATGAGGATAACAGGATTTTACAATGTGAGCATCTTCATATTCCTGAGTAGCAAGTGCTGAATGCTAAAATTTTAGCAGACAGGTAAAACATCTGAAGAAAGATTTTCTTGGTGAGTTTAAGAGCTACTTAAGATGCCACTACTTACGTAATCTCACTCTCACTAATATTGGTTATTTAAAAGAATATTGTGAAAGAAATAACAGAAAAACTTCTACCACTGAAATTGAACATAATTGAATAATATACAAGAACACACCATATATACGTGTCTACATATCAGCATGTGTTATCGATTTTTGAAAGAACTATAATAAAACATATTTAGCACTGAAACTGTACTGAACCAAATGCATGATAATTAAGAAGCATTTAATGATTTAATATGTCTCAGGGTCTTCCTTATCAGGGTGCATCTGAATTTATAAAATCTAGGATGAGTTGATACTGTCTGAGACTTGGCTTATTCTATTCTGACCGGAATACACATATTGGAATTGACTGAGGAATGGTGAGTTGCTTGCATTTTAAGGATATATGATAATCTTGAGTAGTTTCTTAACCTCTCCAGACCTTAGCTTACTGACCCTGTAAAGAATGGGTTTGGATCTCAAAAGTTTGGCTTACAATGTGGCCTATTTAAAATGACTTTGTATTTCTGAATTAAAATGGTCACTCATTATAACAGAGTGGAGTGCTGAATATTTGCTTTACTGTATTAGAGACTGTGGTTTTGGGGTTTTTTTTTTTAAGTCACAGTCTCACTGTTGCCCAGGCTGGATTGCAGTGGCACACTCACAGCTACCACAGCCTCAGCCTGCTGGGCACAGACAATCCTTCCACAGCCTTCTAAGCAGCTGGGACTACAGGCACACACCACCATGACCAGCTACTTTTTTTGATTTATTGTTTAGATGAGGTCTCATCATATTGCCCAGGCTGGTCTAGAACTACTGGGCTTAGACAATCCTCTTGCCTCTGCCTCCCCAAAATGCTGGGATTACAGGTATGAGCCACTGTGCCCAGCAGACGTTATATCTTTAAATAATTACCAAAATGTAGCTCTTAATTCTACCTGTTACATTTATCAAACTCACAGCGTATTTCACAAAGGGGTCATCTTTTCTATTGAGAACTCCAAAAGAAGGAGTACTTTCTCTAGGGGATATCCGCAGACACAGCTGATCTATTAATTTTGTTCACTTCGCAGTGTGAAGAAACATTCTGACAGTCATCCATAACCTACTTCCATGAACACATCAAGATACTTTTCACACAGGGGAAAAAAGTAAAAGCAGACTGGATCATTCACAAGGCTGTCACCACACAACGGAGACGTCAGGGACTACAAGCTGAGCTGCAGCTTCTTAGAATACTGCCACAAAAAGCCTTTCTTGTTTTCCATCAACTTCAGCGTCTTGACTGATGGGGGCTAGCGTGCATTTGTGTGTAACGAGCGGGCAGAAAGACACAGCCCATCAAAGCCTGAGCCCGAAGCAGCCTGTTCCTGTCTTCCATCCTCTTGGGATATTCAGTGAACCTCAGCAGAGATGATGTTTGTACAACCACTTATCTCAGGGGCCATCTTTTCTATTTGCTACTTCACCCCAACATGCTTTACTGAAATTGTCTTCTATCGAGGTGAATATCAATATTCCAATAAAAACAACAAGATTCCGTCATCAAAGGGGCAGTACGTGAGTATTTTAAATTATTAAAAAAAAATAATTTGGACAATAAAATGGAAAGCTTTACCTATAATTTCACCAAAGGTATTTAATATAGTGTCCTAACACCTCTGTCAACTGTTAGTTTGATGGTAACTCTAAATCCCAGATAGAAGGAAATAAAAATTCTCCAAGTGACAGCAAGTCTGTTGCAGACAGTCTTCTAAAAGAACGCTCAGTGTCAGGAGATAATGAAAGTACATGTTACCTATGACTGAGCAAAAATGGTGCCATGACCTGGCAGTTTCGTTTCACTGCGGACACGTCCCGGCACCACACAGGCTGTCGGCGTTGCCTTCATATAAATTTAATAGGGTTTCCCTGTCAATGACATAAGCAAATATACCGTGGGAAGCAGCATGGGCTTTCAGGGATGGCTCGGAAACTTAATTGTTTTTCCATTTATTTTTAAAATGCAAATTACACTAGTAAGTCAAAAAAATCACTCTGTTAAAAATACATTCAGAATTAACAAATGCGAAAAAAAAGACACATCAGGATTGTTACTCTTGCCTTCTGAATATTAGGTTTATAACAAAAGCTCAGCCTAGAAAAATAGCATTCTTCGCCAGATTTTGAGGAGGATACAGGTGTGCGACTTAGATGTTTTCCCAGGTATAATCACACTACTGTGCTTACTGCTCCCAACAAAGACCTGTCCACTGATTACTTTTTAGTAGTCAACAACCATTTTTTAAAAATGTCGGTGGTGATGGTAGTTGTGATCTGGTGGTAACTTGGCTGCAACGTAAAGCAGGCATATGAGGGCTTATTTTCTGTATCCATATACACGTACTCTAAGGTGGAATCTCATCACAGCACGAATGTACAGTGAAACCTCATTTGAATAGTCACATTAAAAGTCACATTAGAATAGTTTGTGGCATTATAGTATTTATATTTTAAGAGTCAAAGGACGAAACATCAGTAAATATTTTTCTCATACATTAAACATGCATGTCACTAAAAAAGTCATATGAGGTTTCACTGACATGTTTGCAAATTGTATATTTTATACATGTATCCTGGACAAACATACACAAGCCACTGAGAAAATTCAAGCACAAGTGCTGGAATCTTTTTTTGTACGTTTTGTTCCAATGATAACTCTCTGTTTCTTTATCATTTTTGAATGTATATGTGTGTGTATAGTACAGACACCCATGCAAACACAGTAATGGAATCGGTTCATGTAGAAATGGATGGGCTAAGGTCCAAAGCAGGTTAACCCAGTAACCGAAACTTCATCGAAACCAAAGAGAAAACTTGTTCCATGCCAACGCCAACTTCTAACTTCTGAATTGCACTGCTCTTAAGGACGGCGTGTTAGTGTACCCCAAAAAATGGATTTCAGTGTCCCAGGTGGATCCAAGAAAAAATATGAGAGTCCTGATAAGCCTGAGCTAATTATGTTTCCCGCTCATGAAAACCAAATAGTGCTTGGAAATACAGAACAAAATTTCCTAGGAGTTCAGAATATCCCATAAACACATTGACCTACTATTAAGTTTCCAAAGGCATCTTGTTGCCAACTACGTCAACAGCACAGTTTTTCTGCCACAATAATACAGGAGGATTGAAATACACTCTAACACACAACAGATCCCCAGATACCACAAAAAGGTCTCAAAGATTTCACCAAGGTAACTACCGTTGCCCGTCCCCCTCCGCCCACCCCAAAAATAATCTCGTACGCTGAAGTTAGAAAAAAAAGTTCACCTACATAGGGTCTTCCGTTTGAGTTAGATATAAAAGAGTAAACATAGCTAATACATATCCAGTTGGCCTCGGTTGATAGAAACCCACAGCTGTTTCCGCGTTAGTAAAAGACATTTGTAGATACTTATAAAAGCACCTGGGGTGCGATAAATAAAATCAGTGAGTTAAGCCAGGGCTGCCTTCTGCTTCCAGCGGATTAATGAGTTGAGCAGATTCGTAGGTGCCACTCTGTCCCGCCCCAAGCCCCTCAGAAGACCACGCTGAAGAAGGAGAGGACGATCCTCGTGGTTGTCGCGCGCCTGGGCTGTCTCCGGCCACCGTGGCGCGCGGCGGCGAGGCGCTTCGCGGACAGCTGGCAGTCCCCTCCCCCGGACGCCCCGGAGCCGCCGAGCTCTGGCGCTGGTTCCTCGACGTGAAACCCACAGGCCAGACCCCAGCCGGGACCCACGGGGGGGGGCGTGAGCCGGAGGGGGCGACCCCGGGACGTCCGCGCTGCGGTTCCAGGGGAGGCGGGGGCGGGCGCACGGCGTGGGCTGGTTAAGGCAAGGAGGCGCGGGACAGCCTGTGGGGCCACCTGCCAGTCCGGACGGGGGGTCCCGGGCGGTCGCGGCGTGTCGTGCGCGTCCGCCTCTGCCGCGGCCCGGCCTGGGGCGCCGCGGAGCCCCCGAGCCGCGTGGGCGGCGGGAGGCGGCGCTCTCGGCCCCGCGCGCCCCGGGCGCCGCCCGCCGCGGGCCGCCACGCGTCCCCTCGGGGCCCCGGGGGCAGAAGCCCGCTCCGGGGCCGTCCGAGGTGGGCGCGGCCCGGCCCCGCGTCAGTTTCGGTGAGAAAGAGGCGGCCGCGGGGAGGGGTCTGCGCGCGCTTGTGGGGGCGGGGTGGGTGCGCGCGCGCGCCGCGCGTCTCCGGGGACGGAGCGGCTTTGTGTGTGTCGTTGGTACGTCTAGGCTAGGGGTGCTTCAACTCGGTGGCTTCTCGCCCGTCCTCAAACGCAGGAGGCCGCTGCGGAACAAGTTCTTTGCCAGGTCCGTGGGCTGACATGCTGAAGCCGTCTGTCGTCTGTACTATTTGGACCTGAGGGAGAGAAGAGATGTTTTTAACGCGGGGGCGGAGCCGTGGGCGCCCGGTGCTCACCACCTCTTCTCACCTTGCCCCGCACAAGAGCAAACAAACAAACAAAAAAATAGGGAAGCCCAAAGTGGGCTGTCAATGGACACTTTTCCTCTCTCTTTTTCCTTTCTTTTTTTCGGTGCCACTGCTTGGAGAGAGAAGCCAGTTGTGGCACTGAACATCCATTTCTGGAGACAAATGAAATGAAATGTATTGCTAGACGACTAGGCTCCCCAAAAGGACGCAGTGCTTTCAGACGCTGTCTAACATGGCGTAGGGTCTTCTTTTACTGCAGGGAGCCCGATTCGATCTATCCTTGCTCTAGGTCCGTGGCAGTCAAAGCTGCTACTGTCTTAGAAAATTGACCTGTGGACGTGGGAAATTTGGGTGCAGCCGCTTCATGGCTATCGATTTGTTTCGAAGAGGTTGGCCAAACTGCAAGAGAAATGCAACAAAAGCCTCCCCTTTTCAGATGAATCACAGATAATCTGAAGGATTTCAGATCAAGAACATTCACCCAAATTAGCTGAAAGAGGAGTACTCCTCGGCCGCAGAAATGGAAACACGGCTGTGACTGTACGTCAGTTACAGCAGGGTTTTCAAAGCTCTGTCCACAATCTTGGCCACAGAAGATTTGCTGGGTACGATGGGAGCCCCGCAACTAAAAGTACATATTGCTTTTTATCATTCGTTTTCCTTCAATGGAAGGTTTTTATTTCCGTTTGCTGTATCATATTGCTAGGGCGCTTCAACTGGCCCATGATGTTAAGTTACTCTTCCTTTACGAGACATATTTATGGCAGGTTGACAGGAGAAGGTACACTTCAAATGATAACAACTCAGGAGATGCTAAATTTTCTGCCTCTCAGCAGAGATGAGGTTTCCAGATGAGTCAGTTTGGGTTTTTCACTGGATTTGAATAGGCAATAGCTCTCAGACATTTGGTTTTACAGGTTACAAAATTGAAAAGGCTTTTTATTCGGTAGTGCATAATATAAAACATAAAAGGAATAAAGGGAATATAGAAAAAGGCATGGGCCACAGTCATGTGTGGAAAACATGGCAGCCCAGGTGGTGTTGAGTAGAAATAAGTAAACCCCAAATCAGAGAATGTAATACCAGGTCACACTCAGAATCCACTCAAGACTTTGAAGAGAACACTGAACTAAGGGGTCAGGAATACTGATGGTTAACCCTGACTAGGCCGCTAACAAGTTGTGTGACTTTGTTTTTCTTTCATTTGGTTCAGTTTCCTCATCTGTAAAATAAAAATCTGTGTTACAGGACCTGCGGTCTCCTCTGGGATGTTTTGTAGAAAGGATGATAGTAGTATTTTGACTAGTCACTTAAAAGTATACTTTAACTCTACCTAACTTTCTAAGTTTGCATGCCATTGAAAATTTAACTTATTTCATGAGCAGAGAGACTTGAAAACTCTGGTACAATTTTACCATTAAGAGGAAAACAATAGCATCATTACTTTTAGTTGGCCTTTAAAGTGTTCTATTAACAGAATCACAGAAAGTTTTGTCCTCAAGGAATTTAATTCTGGACAAAGATAACTATCTTTGTAGAATCCCTTCTCTAAAGCAACATTAGAATGATAAATGCTTGATTTGAAACAATATACTTGATTACATATAATTAGCATTCTCATGCTATTATCGTAGCTGATCCTTAGATGAGAGGTTACATCTGATTTATTATAGTTTGATCATATTTATTAATTGTTCATATTGACCAACAGAATGAAATGTTATGTGGTTTTGTCAGAAGCAAGCAATTGCAAACTGTAATTATCTGGTGGAGAGCGAGCCCTTTGTAGTACAGGCTTCCTCTACTAGGTGAGTGTTCTAGAAAACCATTGACATCAGTGTACGTGTACCAGCTAGTGCTGTTGTAAGAGACTGCCTTCGGCTTCAGTAAATTTTTTTCTAGTTTTTGAAAATTCTTTCAGCGTATTTGCTCATTCCATGATGAGTCATTTATGAGCACACCCGCCCAACTGCGCTAACTGGTCAGCAGTTTTTGACCCCAAAAAGCATGACCCCGTGCCTCACCCTCCCTAACTGAATTTTGCCCTGAGTGACTTTTTGTTTTGTATTGTTTCCCCAAATGAAACAAGTCCCCCAAGGGAACTGTTTTGCCAATGTGGAAGAGGTGAAACAAAAAACGACAGAAACACTAAAAAAGCATCAAAATTAACAAGTTCAAAAACTGTTTTGAACAGCAGCAAAAGCGTCTTGATAAGTGTATTGCATCAAACGGAGAGTACTTTGATGGTGAATAAAGTTCAAACATGTAAGAATAAATACACAATTTGTTATAAATAAATTCTGTTTTTGGGGGGTCCACCCCTTGTATGTTGATTTCTGACTTGATGAAGTGTTTTCATGAGTGTTGGTTAATATAGGCATTATTTCTATCACTGACAAATTACGTTTATTAAGTATTTACTATGTGACATATTCTATGGTTTATGTGATTTACATATATTATTTCATATAATTTTGTAACAATTATATAAGGTATATATGTTATCTCTATTTTGCAGGCGAGGAAACATAGGCATAGGGAGAACAAATAAACTTATTCAAATAAACATATATGGCCAAGGTCATAAAGAATTTAATCTCAGGCAGTATGCACCTTCATTGTAACCACTACTCCTGATTGCTTTGTCTTTTAGAAATAGAACACTTTACAGAGGGTTGCGATAAGATATTAAGAAATATGGTAAAGGATTTAAAGGATTTCTCATTTTATATTTCTGTTGTAGCTATCAAGTCATTCTGGGAGGATGGGGAAGGTATGGCATACATACCAAACAACAGTAGTACATAGCAAAAGAAACAAAAGAGAAATTAGAGGCAAAAGACTTTAAGAAATGTTTCATAAAGGAAGTGTTTCTTCAAGGAAGTGTATCCTTTGATAAAATTCAAAGGATAGTGGGGTTTCAAAGTGTGGAATTTGGAAAAAAGATGATGTTTGTTATCAAGACAACAGCATGGGCAGTGGAAAAATACTTGTCATATTTGGAAAAGGAAATAATTGTAGTTTGGCTAGAAAAACATGGCTAAGGGGAGATATAGACTATTGATGTTCTTAATAGATTATAAGCTTTAGGAGGACAGGGCTAGATCTTATTCATTCTTGCATTTTTTCCGGTAGTACCCAGCTTCATCTGCATAGGGTCGAGATCAAATGTTACTAAGAGTTGAAAGGAAGAAATAATATTTCACAGAACATTGAGGCCAGATCAGAATAGACTTGCAGCAATGGTAAGGAATTTGGACTTTGCTCAGTAGGCAATAGGGAGTCACTGATAACTTTTGGGCCGGGAACTAAAATGATCACCGTGATACTTTAGAAAGATTAATGTGGCAGCCATGGGGAGGATGCGATATACATTCTGAATCAGGAAACAAACTGGGAAACTCAGCAGGTCATATGTGCTTAAATCAGGGCAGTGGTTGTGAAGATGTCAAAGAGGGGATGTGTGATACACTATTTACAGAAGCAATGCTTTGAATGAAGCGACTGATTGGTCGATTTCCGAACTGATACAGTCTTTTCTACGAGTGGTGTGAGCAAATGCTCTTAGAGAACTACAAGGGACACAGATAAGAAGGCAGGCACCATGCAGAGATGATTCTCTTTTCAAAGAGAAATTTAGAAAGGGGTGTCTAAAGATTACTTTAATCTCTTTGGAGGAGAAATACTCCCAAACTCTATTTATTATCCTACACACTGAAGATATTAAAAGGCAAAATGATTCGATGGTGGAAGACAACGACGACAAACACATATCTTCAAAGAGAGAAGTTCACATTTTAAAATGAATTGGAATCTTACTTTCTATTTTGATCTTCGCTTGCAATTCAGCATATCACTTGATGCTGATATATAGAATTTGTTATCAGTTGTTATCCAAGGGAATTTGCCTAAACACAGATATAAAAATCAGGCTCTGATTGTATGTCTGCTCTCTCGAGTGCTAGAGTTAAGGGTTTGATACGTTTCAGTGTTAATGTTCCCATTCATTTTCATTTTCACATCGGAAAAATGACAGAGAAAGAGTACTACTCAGTTTTTTAAATCTTTTTTGACTGTTATATATAACTAGGGTGACCCTATTATTCATCTAAATAAGAATTATTTTGAGAGTAATAATTACACCAGGACAACCAGCATAAATTGGGGCTATCGTGAAAGAAAAAAAAAAAAAAACAGAACATATTGTTTATATAGAGTTACGTGTAACTCCCTACAATGCTATATCATTTTCAAAATATACAACTTTTTGACCATTTGGCATACGTATAATATAGGCTTTGGAGCCATGTAGTGATACTTATGTAAGACTAAAGGCAACTTTGGAAATGGCATTTCCAAATTTTTGGAAATTTGATAAGTCAAATTTCTATAAAGTATGAAGAAACTGTTATTAGAATTATCCCAGTCAAAACAAAACAATATTAATAGAAGAGAAAATACTGGAAGCATTTAAATGAAGAAAAGCTGCATGCATCTGTTTTGTGCCGTGACACCTTTACATCTTTTAGTATCATGGAAGAATATCTCAAAAGTAAAATACTTACATGTACATAGGCTGTAGTTGTAAATGAGATGTCTTCTGAGGCCCTTGGTATCCATAAGAGTCAAAGCCACCTATGAAATCAACTGAAAAGGGACAATTGCCTTCATTAGTGAACTTTTCAGAAGAAATACACATTCATAAGCAAGGTCCCACACAGATTACTAATGTAAACCTTTTAATAATCTATTAAAATACTTAACGTGACTAATTGTGAAGAAAAAGAAAAGACTGCTACTTCAAAGTAGTGATTTTTTCCATCCTTAACTGTGAAACTCAATTATTGCTTTATAAGAACTTATTCACTTGAGAGAAGATATGATGTACTCTTCTCAAACAACCAAGACCTAAATGGAGTAGTAAAATTCACTTGCGCATTAAAGATGCTATATATTTTTTTGGTTAGTGTGAAGATTTTCTGGAACACGTTACACAGGTTATAGCATAAAAATAGCGATCGCTCAAGAGCATGTGTCTGTCAGCAACTGCAGCACTAGTGATAATATTATGTGTCATGATGGTCAAGTACAGGGCGCTATGGGGGAGCTCATATTAATTAGCTCAACATGGTTGTTCCTGCCAACGTGTGGTTTACAATCTGGAACAGACAATCAGAGAGGTAGACGTAGAACAGAGCCTAACCAAATATTCACATGCAATACATAGTCAGATATTTAAGATACAGTAAGATATAACCAGAGTTCCTGTGGAAGATATTTTCCAAAATGGCTACAACAATATCTTCTATTCAACATGCTCTTAAAATGTGACCTTGACATTCCTTCCATCCAGTGGTTTGTATCTCTTCCTCTTGAACATGGATAGACTTTCGTAGCAGCTTTGACTATATACAAATGACACAATGGGACTCCCTAAGGCAAGATTAAACAAATGACTCTGTGGGACTTATGGCTAGATTATATAAGTGTCACGCACTCCCCTCTTGCTCTTTTGGGATGCTCTCTCTTGAAACACACCCATGACACCATGAGGAAGCCCAGACTAGCCCACATGGGGAGATCGATGGAGAACTTACGGATTGGCATTTCAGCTGGCAGGCTAACTGAGGTACCAGCTCATAGCCAGCATCCACACTCAGACATGTGAGAGAAAATACCTCTAAATGATTCCAGACCCCAGCTGTGGAGTCAACCCAGTCTTGGGATCTTCCCATCTCAGGTCTCTGACATCAAGAACACAGACAAGCCTTCACCACTCTCCTTGTCTGAGTTATTAATCCACAGAATCTATGAGCATAATAAATGGCTGCTTTATACCACTAAGTGTTGGCAGTAATAGTAACTGGAACAGTAAATTCTAAGGGTACTGTGAAAAAGTTTTGTTTCTGTTTTTTCATTTGTGAACATAGAGTTTGTATGGTAGAGATAAAAGAAGCAAAACAACAGTCAAGATCGGGCATGTTCAGAGAGGTATGTCCGTAGACAAGAAGTAAAACAACAAAAGGCTGACAAGACAGATGACGGGAAGGAGGAGAAAAGGAAATTGAGACAACTAGGTTGCGCCAGGACACCTTTACTTTTTCTAGTATCTTATTCTGTTGGCTTGCTTTGTCTGGTTTTTGTTCTCTTGTTAATCTCTGAGGGTGCCACAGACAGAAATTGGAGCAGGATGTGAAGTCACATAAAGTTCATGATGTCTTTGTAGTGGGGAAATTCTTTTTTTTTTTTAAGGACCTTCTTTTTTAGGGCTGTTTTAGGCTTTTGGCAAAACTGAACAGAAAGTGCAGAGAATTCCTATATTCTCCCAGTCCCCACACAAACACAGCCTCTTTCACTATTAAGATCCTACACCAGGATGGCACATGTATTATATCCGATGAACCTACACTGACACGTCATTATCACCCAAGTTCGTGGTTCGCATTAGCGTTTATTCTTGGTGTTCTACATTCTATGGGTTTTGACAAGCGTGTGACATGTATCTACTGAGTGTCATGAAAGTTTCACTGTCCTAAAAATCCCCTGTGCTCCACCTATTCATCCCTTCCTTTCTACTGATCCCAACCACAGATCTTTACTGTCTCCATAATTTTGCCTTCTTCTGAATGTCATATAGTTGGATTCATACTATGTAGTGCTTTCTTATTGGCTTCTTTTGCTTTGTAATATGCATTTAGGGTCCCTCCAGGTCTTTCCATGGCTTCTTTTTAGCATGGGAAACTCTTTCCCTTCTCACTAAAAGGTTAATGGTATCATGGAAGGAACAGAGACACGGATATTAGAAGTGCCAGGGTTCATATACTGCTGCATCCATTTACTAGCCATATTGCCTTAGGTAAACCACTTAACATCTCTTAAAATAGGAATTATAATAATTATCTCATAAAATTGGTGCAGAAAGAGAAAATTAAGAGCCCTCCCCCCAAATTCAGGATCTTCTTTATAATTCTTCCAAGCCATGCAGTGTAGCAGAAAGAGAGACAGCAAATTCTTAATTGGGGCCAACGATGGAATTATACCATGCATTTTATAGAAGATGAATAAAAGTGAACATCTTTTGTCTTCTGAATTGTCCATATTTGTCCCTTAGCTAATGTAAACAGCACCAAATGAGCTATATAATAATTGCATGATGACTATGTCTAAAGTTTATACTTTGAGAAATTATTGCTTAAAACCGGGGATTTGCTGAAGGTAGTGCTTAAATTCGCATTTAGATGGGCGGGCTGTTGTCAACAACAAGACTTAATTAAGGGCTAGTTTCCAGAGAGAGATTCATAAGGTTAGAGCTTCATTGCTCTGATGTTCCCTTTTAGTAAGACGGCCTTTGTGCTGGAAAATAGAGTGAGTTAGGGCAGATCAAGGCCAGGCCAGACATATGCTAAGCTCTCCTTCTCTGAAATTGCGATCCAAGTAAAATTTAGGCTTATTAGTGTTGTTGTTAATGCTGTTATCATTGTGTTTGCTTAAAAATAGTTCCATAGCTTGTTTCAGGGATTTAAGAAAGATGGCAGAAAAAGCCCGGATGATAATTATGAGCCAAAAATCTGGAAGTGAACCAAAGGACAACCTGGAAAAAATAAAAGGAGATAACTCTTCAAATCCAATGGATAGAATTAGAACCAAACGTGGGAGAATAATCTTGAGTCAGAAGCAACACAGACCTCCCAAAGACACGAGAAAGAGCCAGGAGGGGAATGAGATAGGTCAGTGTGAATGGAACTTGAGTGGTCTGGGGCGTCGTCTTTTTAGCCAAGACTTGAATCCTGTGTAGGGAGGGAGCTGGCTTACAACTCCCTGATTAGGGAGGACAAGTCTCAGGCTCTGGTGGAAGGATGGTGATCCTTCTTGGGCATGGAAGAGGTTCCAACCACCGATGATCCAGAACCAAGATAGAAAAGAAGAGGCTCTGAATGTAACCAGGATGGAGTCGGACCATTTCACCCTTGAGGGGTATTCGAATCTAGACCAGAAGCAGAAGAAATATTTCTTTATTTTATTTAATACACTTGCCTTAGTTTGCAGCCAAGGAGATTGTATACAATCAATTTTCATGTACATGTGTTCTCAGTAATTATATGGATGATTTCCTAAAGACCTGAGGTGGAGGAAGAGGAATACATTGAATCTGGTTGACACTACAGTCAAGAATATGGTGGCCAACCCAGACAGACTTGAATCCTTTCATCTTTTACAGAGGGTCCTTCAACCATGTGTGGAACTTTTTGAGGTATTATGTGTGTGGAGAGCAGAGGAAGAGGTATGTTTTTTTTTCCTCTCAAAAAAGTTGAATTCCTGAGGTTGGCTTACCCTTTGAAGATACCTGACATATCACATTGGTCTACTTTCACCTTCTTTTATATAATTACATCCATTTAGGCTCCAAAGAGGCTACTGCATACTCTAGAACTTTTTTGAGCAATAGCAGTCGCAAAACATCTGGCAAGTAATTGTGATGGTAGCTAGATGTTGAGGTCATAGCTCATTGCAGCATTATTTAGAAAGTAGTAACTTTTATCCATCAAGAATCTCTTTAAGCCGGGCTCGGTGGCTCAGCCTGTAATCCCGTGCCTTTGGGAGGCTGAGGTGAGTGGATTGCCTAAGCCCGTGGGTTCGAGACCCGCCTGGGCAACTTGGCGAGGCCTCATCTCTACAGTAAATCAAAAATCACCCGGACGTGGTAGCGCATGCCTGTAGTTCCAGCTACTTGGAAGGCTGAGGCAGAAGGATCGCCGGAGCCCAGCAGGTCAAAGCTGCGGTGGCCGGGAGCGGCCACTGCACTCCGGTCTGGGCGACAGAGTGAGACTCCAACTCAGAAAAAAAAAAAAAAAAAAGAAGAAAAAGAATCTCTTTACTTCCTGAAAATAAAAATAAAACAAATTCCCAACAGTTGCAAAATAAATAATGGTCTTGACCCTATTATTGTGTGGTGAGTAGGAATAATTATTTTCATTTTACAAACAACTATGGATTTACAGCTTAAGGCCACACGATGGAGATGGGACAAGACACCAGGTATTCTGTTTCCTTCCTGAGTATATTGGAAAAGAGATTCCTGCTTTTCACTTATGCTATTCCAGGGCATTGTTTTTTAACGTTATCAAAGGTGATCAAAAATATCATATCAAATGTTTGGATTAAATCCAAAATCTTTGAGCTTTTTTTTTTTAAGTGTAATTTGGGGGTGGAGAGGGAGCCAAAAAAAATGTCATTTAACCAAAGTTTAGAGTTCTTGCTTTGAGTCCTCTGTTGGCTGTAGATGCTTCCTCTTGTTATTTGTTCTCCAGCATCTTTGCTCTGCTTTTTTCTAGAAAATTTGCTCTTTATCTTCTCCCCATCCTTGATTTAATATTGTGGAAGTATTCTGAACAATAACTAACGCAGAGATCAACTCTTCTGAATTGGTCGGTGATGGCTTTCAATGCAGTGACTCGGTTTTTTTGGTAATCTAGCTTTCCAAGATGATGGGGTTAGCATTCTTCGAGGTTTAGTTCAGTTACTTTGTGTCTGATCATTTATGCAGGACATCAAATAAGTATTTAAGCAGTTATTTCTTCTAAAAAGCATTTATATTCTCAACCCCATCTTGTATGATTCTGATTACAATGGTGTTTTTCAAAGTAAGGAGGGATGTTTTCTTTCTAGCACCTTGGCATGTTGTCTATGCTATTTCAATGCTTAACGGAATGTGTGAAAGGCAGACATGAATAGCTGAAGGCTTGAATTAGAATTGGGAGAATGAGAAAGGAAAGATGCCAATGACTTCAAGATAAATGGACAAAGAGCTAGAAAACACAAGACACTGCAAGTGTTGAAGATAGGGAAAAAGGAGGGACAGGAGGAATTCAAAGTTGACTCTCAGAAATTTGTTGGCCAGGGGAATGCTGCCGCTTTTAGCAAGACCCAAAAGAATGTCGAGAGAGCTGGTGTTAGACTTCCTTTTGAAAATGTAATATTTAAGTTATAAGTGGCATAGCTAAGTGAGGAAAGACTTGGGAGAAGGGACATGTGACTGCAACTTGTGGAGGGCAAATTGGGGACTTCCTAGGACTTCAGAGATGAATTCCTCCCCCCTTATTCAGCTGTTTTATACGCTGCAGGGGATTTACTGTTTCCTATTGCTTACTGCAGTAGCCCCAGTACTCAGAACAGTGTCTGGCTCAAGGGAGACACTCAGTAGATCAGTAGATATTCACTGAAGATACTGTGTCTTTACTGAATAAATTTCTTTACTTTAGTCTGTAAAGGAAAATAAGACAACTGATTGGAGCATAGAAGATGCTAGAAACACTTCCAAGTGAAATTTAACTGAGGGCTTTTATACTTCCCGCCTTTTGAATGATAACAAGGAGACCTTTTACAGAAGACCTAGAGAGTTGTTGCTGTGAAATAAACAAAAGAATCCCAATGGGATCTCAATGGGAAAAAGCCACCACTGCATCCTCTTTGGCCAAGAGGAGTGCATGCTTTAGCAAGAGGTGGGAGCATGCTTCAGCGTTGAAATGACTAGTGTCAGAAAGTCATCGATGAGTGCTATGGATGTCACAAATGTTGCTAATTGGTAGGAAAAACATTGCTCTCTTTCTGCTCCGTTCATAGGACCCTAAGCGACGCACACAACTGGGAAGAAGGTGACAAAATAAGTTTTGTGCTTGCTCAATTTGTGCTGTGTTGGAGGGATTTGCCTTTGGTTCTCTGGAGAAGATTTAAGATTTTTCAAAAAGAGTCTTATTGAGGTATAATTAATATACAAAACCTGAACATATTTTTTGTATATAATTTGATGAATTTAGACACTTGCATACATGTGAAACTATTTCCGCAGACGAGGCAATAGGCATATCCATCATCTCCAAAAGATGATTTAGGAATGTTATCATTTTCTTTGCAAGTGTTCAGTGTTTTCCCTTGGACTTAGTTTTTCTATCTGCAATATGGGTATGGTTACATCTACTGACCTCTGGAAGACCAAAGAGGTCCAATTATTTTAAGTTAGTAAAGTGCCATATTAGTTTAATAACTATGACTTAATAACATTAAAGAGTAGAATTTAGAAATTAGCAAGTAAGAGAAAAATGCTTTTTGAATAAATATTTGTTGCTAAAATGTTCCCTGTTGTGAGCCTCCTTGTTTTTTTTTTGAGTTGGAGTCTCACTCTGTCGCCCAGACTGGAGTGCAGTGGCCGCTCTCGGCCACCGCAGCCTCGACCCGCTGGGCTCCGGCGATCCTTCCGCCTCAGCCTTCTGAGTAGCAGGAACTACAGGCGTGTGCTACGACGCCCGGCTGATTTTTGATTTATTGTAGAGATAAGGTCTCGCCGAGTTGCCCAGGCGGGTCTCGAACCCATGGGCTCAGGCAATTCACTCACCTCAGCCTCCCAAAGGCTCAGGATTATAGGCTGAGCCACCAAGCCCGGCGAGCTTCCTTGTTATTGAAACCTTTCATCATGAACACTGAGTTCGGCAAACCTCACACCGCCTTTTGAAACACCTGCTGGCAATGAGTCCACAGACCCCCTTTTGGAGGCAGCCAGAAAAAACCACGAGGGGAAGTTTAAAAGGCAGTTCACAGAAAGCCAACCCTGAATCTTTAGAAGAACACTCCTTGAAAGATATTCTAAAGTTGTGTGGGTAAAATAGAGCATCTTTCCATTATTTCCACAGGTATGAATCTCAAGGGGGTTAATGCAGGTGATTGCTAACACGATTCTCTAGTTACACAGAAGGAATTGAAAACATAACCCATCCTAGGCCAAATGGAAAAGAAACACTTTTCTTCCACTAAGACATACTTGGTGGCAGCAATTCAAGTTGACTTTGTGAGCTGGAGGTATTCAGTCTGAGCTGAAATCCCTGAGTGGACTCTGAACTATTTTTTTTTTTTTTCTGATTAGGAAAACAGCCCTTTATGGGGAGGGGCACTTTATTCCATTGTTGCCCTGACGTCATAAAGTCTTACGCTGCAGAGGGCATCTTGCAGGCAAATCACGAATGGAATGACATGAGACTTATTAGCTAAGTCTCTGCGGATGCTTCACTTCTGAACCTTGCTCATCAGACATATTTTCTTAGGACTTTAGGGACCTATATTCCATGTTACCCTCTTCCTTGCATCAGAAGCAGACCTTCCATATTTTAAGCTTGATAACACATTCACATGTGCTAAACAATGAATGTGAAAAGCAATAGCTATAATGAGGTCATAATAAATGGAATATTTCTTTCACTAGAAGTTGTTTGAGTATCCACTTTGAGATTTAGAATGAAATATACGTTTTACTCGATAAACTATTTTGCCTTGTCACTCTTGTTTATTTCTGCTAATTTTCAGGGAGGGCAATGCCTTAGGTGAGATTTTTAAGAAACGTGATGGTTTCTGCTGAGACCAGGATCTCCTTATCAGGTGGTCTCATAATATGATGTCACCCACTTGACCCATCATGCGGAAGCTGTGAGGTAGCATCAAGATTGGGGGCTTTGGGATCTGAGGACCTGTGCTCGGTTTCCGCCTTTACTTCTTACTTGTGACCCATAAGCAGGTCGCAAGCGCTCTGAGCCTTGATTTCTTCCTCTGTTAAGTGAGGCTAATAAAGCAATTTCAGCTTCATAAAGGTTATTGAAAGAATCAGGTGTCATATGAGTATAATACTTACATGTATAGTAAAAACACACTATGAGTAGAAGTGGGATCTCATCTCTTTTTGAAAAAGATTTATACAAAAGAAACAATTAGAATTATGCTTTAAGATGTATATTGAGGTTCTTTACTAAGAGAACTAGAATTTTGCAGTCTGGGAGAATAGATAGAGATAAGGCTCAAAATAGAGAATTTTGCAGAGAATTTTGCACAGAGTGTCCTAAGTGTAAAAGTCCTGAACAGATGCTGAGGAGAGAAGAGACAGACCCAGGAGACCCTTTAAATGCCCACTTAGTTGTTCACTGTGATCTGAAAAGCAACAGGAATCGCCTATGTGAAACAATATGGAAGAAAAAAGGATATTTTATATCACGGAGTAGAAAAAAACTTATTTTTTATTAAAAAATAACTATGTAGAGCTGAGTTTCCGTATTTCAGATACTTTTGGAAATCACATTGCATGTTACAAGAAAGAACAAAGAGAGGTGGGGACCGTCTTGGTCTGTGGTCTGTGAGACTTCTGCATGAATACAGACAAAAGGAACTATCCAGTGGTGTGGTCAAGAATAAAGACGTGAAGAGCTCCGCATACTGAATTAGGCAGAAGAAGAGGTTCAAGCTTGGTGGCTGGATCACCTGTCCTGTCCCATTCAGATATGGGAAGGGTTTCAGGCAGACGAAAGAATAACAGCCAGTATAGAGAATTGTTGAAATTCTTGGGGGTAAATCAAGACCATTACATTTGAGCTTTGACTTTCTGGCTTGAGGAGACCGCAAAGGTTTGGAACATGTCCTGTGGCCAGGGAGCCACGTTGTCAACAGAAGAGTGAAAAAACAAGGCTGCACAGGAGACAACACCCAGCCCAGGGTGGCAGGCACGTATCTGTGGCCAGGTGTGGTGACTTTCTCCGGCAACGTGTGCCCACCCAGGATTAGAAGTGGAGAGATGGAATCTGAGTATCATCACACTTGGATATTGAAAATCCGAGCCTAAAGGACATGCAGGCGAGGTCGGAAAGCAAGGGTGCTAACGAGAACACCACCGCCTTTGCTAATCCTGGACTCGGCACATGAGAAAAACAGGTTCTGCCGCAGGGGCGCTCACATGGAGGGTGAAGAAGAATATCTCCAAGAGGAAGGTGGAGAACAAGGAGAGAGAAGATACAGGAGTTCACAGCTGAGCAGAGAATTCCAGAATTGGGGATCTTAAAGAAGCCTTCTTCCCCTATAAGGAAGGTGACCCCATTGTAGCCCATGGTGAAAGGAATGAAAGGGGTGGATGAAGTGAGTCGTGATGAAAGTGGTGAGAGCCGAGAAGGCAAAGAAATTAGAAAGCTGGAGTCAGAAAATTATGTGTCCGATATCTTGGATACTTTCCATAAATATGGAGAAGCATGTAGGGTGAACTATGATGAAATAACTGAGCCAACTTTACCTTCAATGCCCCTGGGCTCACTTTGTGTCATGCTGTTTGGATGGATTAGATTCACCGGTCTTTGTTTTGCCCTCCCTTGTTAGCATTGCTTTCAATTATATATGACATGCCTTTCAGAGGAAATTGGAGGAAGCAGTTATTACAAGCTATAGGTGTGCTCGTTAGACATGATTGGGTATGTCTTCTCAGCTGACATCCAGAATGTTTTAGACTGCACAGCCCGTTTAAATGCAGCCGTTCCAATTAGGGTTGTGGGTACATTAACTTATGCACATTTAGGAGGATAAAAAATAAAGCGGGCATGCTGTAACCCCCTATTAGAGAAATATATTTTGCCTTGTAATTTTGCTAACATAATCGTTGCATCATTTTGCAAGCTCCAGGAAGGAGAATCACAAAACTCCTGAGCCTAAATTAATCTTTTTAGAACAACAGTAGCATTTTCAGGAACGTCCAGTGGCCTTTCTAACAATTTTATCGATATTTGGGAAGGTTGAAACTAGATTTGCTCTATGGAGCACATTAAAAGCACTTTAGATTATTCCTCTGTGAATTATGATGTACCTTTGGTCACTACGGATCCAAAAAGTAGTGTTTTTTAAAATAGGCTTGCTTTTATTTGTTTTCTACGCAATCCTATGGTTTATCCTTTATATCTCACTGAATTGTCACATTCTCGGGGAAGAACATCCTTGTCTTCTGAACTGCGTGAGATTCTCTCGGCCGGCACCCCCTCCTTCCCTGGTCTGAACTTCCATCATGCTTTAATGTAATTCCTCTTTCTCGTGTGAAGGGTGTGCTAGACTGTTGGCACCATAAAGGCAAAGATGCTCCCTGCTCGGTTTCCGGCTTCATCCCTGGTGATTAACACACGGCCTACCACAGAGTGGTTGCCCCATAAATCTTTGCTGAAAGACTCTGTCTCAGGTATGGCAGCAAAGTGATGTGGAAAGGATGCTTAGAATCAGGAGACTTAAGTTCTCCCAGTTCTGCCTCTACGTGGTTGCTTGACCTTAAGCAAGTCAATTCATCAGCTGCAAAATTAGGGGATTAATGTGAGTGCTCATAAGATTCTGCACAATTCCATATTTCTGGAAGTTTACATACCAATAGTAGCAGCAAAGTTTTGTTTTTTTTTTTAAGAGAGAAAGCAGGATTAATTAAGAGGACAGAAAAGCTCCCATGGTAGAAGGGGACCTGAGCAGGTTGCCCGCAACAAAGTATTTAAAAGGACCAAATCCACAAAGGCATTGTGAATGGAAAAAAAAAATAGTGCAAAGGTGCTATTTCCATCTGGCTGTTACCATTATGTACTGATTTTACTAAGTAATTTTCCAAAAAGATAAGCCGCTGAATAGGCTATATGTGGGTGTCATACATACACATACACAAAGGCATATGTACATACACACACACACACACACACACACACACACACACACACACACACACACACATTCTCACGGCAACTGGAAACCGAGGCATGACAAAATCCCTAACGGGAAGACGCAGTGATGGAAAAGATGGGCCCTGGAAGAGGGGAGCAGACCAGACATGTTTGGATCCAACCAAGGAGCCAAAGGACTGTCCCGTTTTCAGCGTAACTCGGCGGTGAAGGTGCAAGGTGTGAGACTGTGTGTCTCCCTTCCCAGCTCCACTCTTGGGAATTCCTTTAACATCAACTTCATTAGGCACCAAAGCAGCAAACTGCATCCAATTTTGTTTTTGTGTCAGGACTGTTCATGTATAAACGAGGCTCTTTTGTTGAAAACATCTGCAATTAATCCCATAAACAAACAAACAAACAAACAAACAAACGCAAATTTCACACTGCCTGCCCCTGCCAACCCCACTGCTGACTCTGGGGTCTGGTCACCATGTATTTATACACAAGAATGAACCGAAATCCCCCTATTGGACCTAACCCAATTTTTAAGTGATAATAGGCGTGGATTCCCAGAAGCACTCCGGGCCTCTTGATAGCAACATCCTAATTTCCTTTCCTGGTAAATGTTTTAAATAAGATTTCAGCACCAAAGGAAATTAACCTTTACATGAATCGTAATTATGAAATGCCGTCACTGATTTTCGTCTTCAGCCTAATTACCTTCGATTATTTAAACAAACCGCACCTCCTGTGAGCTTTGAGTGTGTTTCTCTTTAGCTCCCAGCCACCCCACGCCCACCCATCACAGCGGAGGCCTTTCTGTTTTCTCTCCGACTCCAGCCAGAGCAGCACCCCTAAATGTCATGCGGGATCCGGGGGTCACCCCGTTCGCTTTTTGACAAGGGGCTCTGTCCGAGGAGAGGGGCCAGGTTGCTTCGCCCAGATGTTTTCATTCTGCATCCTTGGTGGCCCACCTTGGAGCTCGAGTCCTCCTTCCATCAAGAGGGAGGTCGCCGAGCCAGGCTTCTGTCTCTGTTAGACGCCGCTTCCAAGGCCACAGCACAACCGGACGGAAGGCAGGGGGCACAGCCAACATCCTTCATCAAAGACTCACTTTGTGGTCTTCGCAGCGTGTCTCCGATTTGGAGGGCTTTTGAAGAGACTTCGGTTTTCTGTGCCAACTCTTTGTGTGGCTCTCCTTTGTTCTTTGGAAATGGGACTCAAGGATCCCAGCAACTTGATTTGTGAGCATGTCTGTCAGCACTGTGGTGCTGAAAACATCCTACTTCTCTGCCACTGGGCTGCCTTTTTTCTCTTGCAATGAGTGCGAGCACAGAGACGGACGGGGAGGGAACCAGCACAGGGCACCTCCTGCGGGGGATGGGGAGGGTTGGGGTGTGTGTGTGGGGGGGTGGCCTACAGGATTGGAAGAAGCAGAGTCAGCAAAATAGATTCCCTCATTCAACCATTTCTGTAAATGCTCACAATTTTTCCTCCTTTGGTTCACTTACTCTGGCTTCCTTGTCCATGGAGGCTGATTAAGACAACTTGAATACTCTTCGTCTGCTGGGTAACTTCAGCCCACCCTGTCAGAAATATCCTTTGCAGAAAATACCTCTTTTATGACACCCCGGTCAGCGGGCCTTCCTTTGCTTGTCGGGATATTGTCATATTTGCATTGTTTTTAGAAACCAGGTCCTGATGGTTCTGAATCAACAGAGGTTGAATCCATTTCTTTCCTCTCTTATTTTTGAATGGGAAATATTAGATTTATTTAAAAAACGAAGTTGTGTGTGTGTGTGTGTGTGTGTGTGTGTGTTAGAAAGAAATATAGTATAATGAAGGAGATATTCTAGGGAAAGGGGGAAGATGAGAAGCCGCTCTTCAAGAATCAGACTCAATGTGGACCTGAATGCCCAAATCGAGCTCACAGAGCTCATGTGTTTCTCCGAAGTGACCACGAGAGGGGGCGATTTCATAATAGTAGGCTGAACAAGAGCTGAGTGCTCACAAATTTGGGCAGTGTGGAAAGATGAGGTGTCACTGGTAGGGAACGCTGTTACCACTAATAAGAACGTGTGTGTGAGTGGCAGGAGGGGTGTGAATACGGAGACCTCTGTCTCGGGTGTTGATCACTTATTCAGTCTTGGGTACGGCAACTCATCTTTTTCCTTTTGTTTAGAAAATGACACAAGGTTATTCATTTACTTAGAATAAACTGAAGTTGCAGGAGGTATCTCCTTAGTAATGTCCGTATCGTTCAAGCAATGTCTGTGGAGATCTAACTGATTCTTTCATTTATTTTTCCAAATAACTTAACGGAGTCCCTCTCTAGGTCGGGGATGTGGCAGATGCTAAGGACACAGCAGGGGGACAAGCCAGCTGTGGGTCCTGATGATGGCCTCTCCTAGCACGCTTTCATCCTGAGGGAGTCAACGTGTACTGTGTTTGAATATTGGAAGTTCCCCAATGAGCTCGGTGACTTTGGGCAAGTCATTTGGTCTTTATGGGGTCTATAAAAGTAAAAGTGTTGGAACAGAGCAGTGGGCAGCTTTTCATCATTTAAAACCCTGTAGAATTCAGAGTGCAAAGAAATCTTAATCAGAGCAAACAGGACACCAAATTAAATGAATGCAGAACTTCTGGACTTGGGGACGGGGTGGGAAGGGTGCAGGGTGACCCTTCTTTTCACCTTGGCCCCACTAGGATTCTGCAGGGCACAGCTAGAGGTTATTGTCATTCAAAGCCTGGGACTTCGGGCTTTAAGAATATGTGATCCTGTTCAAAGATGAGGAAAGACATGGCAAGTTTCGGGTTAGTGGGAGGCTGGCAGATGTGGACAAGATTATTTCACTCAGTCACCTTCAAATTTTCTAAAATAAATGTTATGATGAGAAGATAAAACAATACAACACTAACAATATTATTTTTTATTTGATTGCTGAAGTGTGATACTAGGAAAATAAACACATTTTTCTCACAGCTTTACCTGTGAACCTCATACCCAAGAACTTGGCCTTTTTTCTTAATTCCTAACTGCCCCAAGGTTTTTTGCGTGTTTTTTTTTTTTGAGTCAGGGTTCAGGGTCTCACTGTGCAGTGGCATGATCGCTGAAGTTCAGTGGCATGATCACTGCTGGAGTGCAGTGGCATGATCACTGCTCACCACAGCCTTGACCTCCTGGGCTCAGGTGATTCTTCTGCCTCAGCCTCCCAACTAGCTGGGACTACAGGCATGCACCACCACACTCAGGTTTTTTTTTTTTTGTAGAGATGAGGTCTGGCTGTGTTGCCCAGTAAGCTGGTCTCAGACTCGTGGGCTCAAGTGATTCTCTTGCTTCAGCCTCACAAAGTGCTAAGATTACAAGTGTGAGCCACTGTGCCTGGCTTAGGTGATCTTTGAAGAGTGATTTAGAAACAACAAGAAAGTAAGCTTAGGATACCAAACAGAATGTAGCATAGGGTCTAACAATAGATGTGAAAAATGTAGATAGGTGGGGGGGGCGGGGGTGGTAAGGAGAGGGAGATTAAGATTTTTTGGTCTATCTGTATTTTCTATATTTCTGACGTAAGCCTATATTCCTTTATAAACAGGAAGAAGCAAGTACTTTTTTTCCAGGGGGCACATTCCTATCTTCCCCCCTCTACCTTTCTCCCATAGGTGAGGGTTATGTCACTGTGTTCAAAGAACAGCATTCAAATCCAATGATCCTGACAAACTGGAGAAATGATCAAAACACGCAGAATGGAATTCAATATACAGACGTGTCGGCCGGCAGGCTTTAGAAGAAAAATCAAACGGAAATAAAAGAAAATTATTAGCCTCGGAGAAGTGAATAATTTCCTGTGGTTTTCTTTCAAACGAAAGATTCGATAAATTGATTGTGACTTTTATCCCAAGGCCAGTTGATTTTGAAGAATTCAGGACAGGTTTTGACACATGTGTGCTTGGTTGGTGGGAACGTGCATATGTCTAACTCCGGGTTTAAGCGTCTAGAATTCATTTTTCGATATTGCTTTCAAAATAAGTCCCTTAGGATATTATTTCTTTAAATGACATTTTGCATCTTCTTCCAGATGATTTCGATATTTAACAACAATTCCAGATACACTGAATCTCTTTCAAAAAATAGAATAGAGAAATGGACCCATCTGCTAGAGGACCAATATTTAGTTTTAGTGTAACTGTCAAGCCAAAGATGTGTAACAACACACTGTAAAAATGGATATATCGTGGGTTGATGATTTGGTTTTTTCCCCTCATGGATAGTGACACTTTCCACGACTGCCTGCCTTCCAATCAGTTGCCACATCCAGCAACGGGAATGAAACAGAGAGAAGAAGGTTCTTGGTTCTGGTACCGTGAGGGGACATTGACAGTGGTGCGGAGTCGAGGATTCCTCGAGGCAGAAGAGCCACGTTTATCATAAAGGGCACACTGGATCAGGAATCTCTGAACATTGTATTTCTTTCACAGAATATTGCAAAAGAGAACAAGCAGGCGGAACTGGAAAAGACTGGTGGCCATAAGGAAAGCTCCGCATGGCTGGTGACAGATGAGACAGCATTGAGCCCTGCCACAAAGACAGCACCGCTCCATGCCTGCTCTCCTGCAGAAAGCCTTTTCTCGGGAGATTTATCATTCTCTTTCCATGAACAAGTATAGAGAAGCATGTAGTGAAGGTGTGCCCCCATCAAGGAGGGCTCAAGGGTCAAGGCATGCCCTCCGGAGCAGGAGTCCTGGCTTTTTTCCACTCCACATCTGGAGACACTGGTGACCATGGACATGGAACTGACTTGGAAGCATGACAGCCCTGAAGCCTGTTACCCACGGGCACTGGACGGGTCAGTGAGCTGCAGCCAGCCCCGCTCCACACCCCACTGATATTTTCAAGTGTCCCATGTGCTTGGATGTGGTACGTCATGGACTGAATTGTGCCTCCCCGCCCCCCAACTCATAGGTTGAAGTCCTAACTCCCAGTGTGACTGTATTTGGAGACAGGCTCTTTAGAGAGGCACTTAAGGTCAAATGGGGGGCCCTGAGGATAGACCCCTCATCTAATAAGACTGGCGTCTTTATGAAAAAAGGAAGAGACGCAAAAGAACAGACCTTATGAGGCCACAGCAAGAAGGCGCTGCTGTCTACAAGCCCAGGACAGAGGCCTCAGGAAAAAACCGAACCTGCCAACACCTTGATCCTGGACTTCTAGCCTCCATCTGAACTGTGAGAAAACACATTTCAGTCATTTTAGCCGCCCAGCCCAGCCTGTGGTATACGTGTAGGGCCTCCCTGGCTGGCTACTCCAGGCGGGGAAGGAGTGTCCACATCTTCCTGGTTGGGGTCTCTGCTCTGACAGCAGATGGCAGTGGTGTCCTGTGAGTCTGCACAACCACCTAGCTTGCCAGGCTGTGGCTTTGGCTTAGGTAACTGAAGGGTCAGAGATGTCAACTTCGAGGTTCAGCCTTTTTCACTGGGAAAAAAAAGACTTCGCATTAGAGTGTCTGCTATAATCTGCATGTCTGTGTCCCCCGCCCCTCGACTCCTGTGTTTCAACCCAATCACCAATGAGACGGTGTGAGGAGGCAAAGCCTGTAGGAGGTCACCAGGACAGACCCCTCATCGAGGGGATTAGTGACCTCGTAAAAGAGGCCCCGGAAGCTGTCTTGCTCCTTTTCCACCATGCGAAGACACAGCGAGAGAGGGCACCCTCTGTGAGCAGGGAAATGAGCCCTCACGAGACATTGATCTGTTTTTTTTTTTTTTTTTTTTTGAGTTGGAGTCTCACTGTCACCCAGACTGGAGTGCAGTAGCCGCTCCCGGCCACCGCAGCCTCGACCCGCTGGGCTCCGGCGATCCTTCCGTCTCAGCCTTCCGAGTAGCCGGAATTACAGGAGCGCGCTACCACGCCCGGCTGATTTTTTGATTTATTGTAGAGATGAGGTCTCGCTGCCCAGGCAGGTCTCGAACCCGCGGGCTCAGGCCATCCGCTCACCTCAGCCTCCCAAAGGCGCGGGATGACAGGCTGAGCCACCGAACCCGGCTGAGACACTGATCTTGACTTGATCTTGGATTCCCCAGCCTCCAGGACTGCGAGAAACGGGTTTCTGTGGTTTACACGCCACGCCACTGATGATACTTTGTTACAGCAGCCCAATGGCAAGCCAGGGCCCGTATAAATATTAATTATAGTCAGCTTTTAAAAAGTCAGGAGGCCCTGTTGGAAAGGATAAATAAGGGGAACACTGTCAGGTGTTTGAAGAGCTGGAGTCTGACTTCATTTCAGTGATGATTTATTGTTATTCATGGAGTCTAAGCTTGGGTCTTCACTCAGGAAGCTTGACTCCTCTCCATTGCCCCATGGAGGCTTCTGCCTTTTTCCTCTGAGGCTGTCTGGGTGCAGCTGCTGTGAGGCCTGCAGTATCAGAAATGAGCACATAGCTGGTTGGCTTCGCACTGATTTCAAGAACACTTTGTCCAGTTGCCATTGTCTCCAGAGTCCATTCTCAGTACAAGTTTCAGCACCATATCTGTCCTCTGTTCCTCAGGAGGCTCTTAGGGATGGAAACAGCCCATTCGGCAAGCAGGTAGCCGGCACCTCCTCTTGCTACGACCCCCCCCTTCAGGACACCTCATGGCAAATCCATGGCAGACAAAACACAGAGATCCTCTCGGGGTCTACATGTTTATTAAACCCCACCTGTACTTCAGGGTTTGCTTTCCGAAAGCATTCTTAAAAACTTGACCAAGTATTTTAAGCATCAAGATAATTTTCTTAATGACATCACTACCAAAAATCACACAGAAATTTTTAACTTTCCTTACTGTACAGCATTGAAAGTCAAGCATCCAGGCAGTGTCTGGAGGTGACCCTACAGATGAGTGACTGAGACAATGATAATATGTGAAAAGCATCAACCTAGAACACTGCACTCAACAGATACTCATGACTGTCTGTCTATGTGAGTGTTCACAGGTAAACAATCTACCTGGAAGTCACCAAAAGCCACTGGACAAAGAACCAGTCCAAATGAGTAACTCCCCTGGGCTGTTTGCTAGTCTCATGAACAGTTAAGGTAAGTGTCAGGCTACTTGGGTACAAAAGTTAAAAATAAAACCAAAAAAATTCTGACTGGGCATGCCTGTAATCCTGCTTTGAGAAGCAAAGGTTGGATTGCTTGAGGCCAGGAATTTGAGACTAGCCTGGGCAATATAGTGAGTTCCCATCGCTTCCAAAATAATAATAATCATCATCATCATCATCATAAAAAGAATAATAATAAAAATAATAAAATCAATTCTATCTTGCCCAATGAACAATAAGACTAAAATTAGAAAACTTTTCTACAAGAAGTCTGCTGGCATTTTGGATTAATAAAGGCATTTAAGGTGCTGTAGTTAAAATACATATAAAGACATACATGCTATTTTGGGGGAAAAGGTTTTTTTCTAATAAACTTGCTTGAGAGATAAACTTGATCTTCCAAAAGATATTGATGATTCTGAATCTCCATGGATTTATATAGCTCTGGTTCAAACTTGATCTAGGGTAGAATTCCCTAAGTTAAATTTACTGGAATTCTAATTTTCTGGTCTAGGAAGAATTTTTATGGAATAAAAGGGTTCTGTGTTCAAATCTTTGGAAGCCTCGCATTAACCATATTTTTAGCTTCTGTAAATTGATGTTTAGCATCTACAAAATGACCTCTACTTATCCCAAGTAAACCTTGACTCACCCATAAAGCATCCGGAGACTGAATTTCATGGGGTGCCCCTTTCAACATGGCTAACCTATCCCAAGTCTGTCTTGCCCACTCCTTCTTATGGGAACCACAGTAAAGGTTCCACTCTCCCTCTCTGCCTCATGACAGACCCTGCTGCTTCCGCTGGTTGGCCCTGTCTGGTGCTTAGTGTTCTCTCCAGAAAACTATGGGTACAATAAAACTGTGAAGTCTGGTTTTTGTCTTTGATTTGTGTCTGGCTTACTCCTCACCTGAAGGAATATAGATAAACGAAATTATAGATTAGGAAACAATGCACATACTTCTTTATTGGAGTTATCAAATGTTAATGTATACGTGCGCATTCTACATTTTCAGTGTCGAACTTTTGTGACTTTGGCATCTTTTTTCAAGCAGTATATTTGGTAGAACTAGCATTTCTGTGATCCCCTTTGAGAGGTGCTATTCTGAGAAGATACTGATTATCCACGTAGGAGACCTGGTGTGTCAGTAAGTACGGTCTGAAGGTAAAAATGCACTGGCATCATTGTGAAATGAAATCAAACATTTTAGTGCACGGAAAGCCCAAGTTCCATAGGAAAATTTGTGGACTTTCCCATCACCAGAGATTCTGAATGGTAATATCTAAAGGAACTTGCATCGTTTGTGCAGTCCATACATTTTAAAATCCGTATATTTTTGTCTTTCTTCATCTTTAAATAAACCTTTTGCGCATAGACAAGTGCTTACAGATGTCGTCTCTTGCATAGTCATGAGGCACGTCAAACCCAACCTGTCTAGACTTCACTAGCCTTCTTATTCCCATTCTCCTTTGGAAGTGGCATTTGCATGGCATTTCCATCTACCTGTTCACGCACAGCAGACACCCAGGACTCTAAGAATCTTCTCCTTTCCCCTTACCTACCACAGCCCCCTAGACCCATCAATTTAGCGCACCTCATATCCCATCTGTCTTCTCATATCACATCTATCTCCTCTGTCTTCAGGACTGGCCTGAGACCAGGTCTTCACCATCTCATATCTCAGTCATTTTCAGGGTGTCTTAATCCTTCTTTCCCTAAGCCTTCCCCCTCCCAGATCTCATCATCATACTGACACCAATGTACGTTGATTACATTATTCTCTTGTTGTAAATCACCTGCCAATCGAGTTGCCGTTGTATTAGACAAACTTAAGTACAAACTCTCTATTCTTTCGGACACGTTTTTTTTCCACTCTCTCATCCATGCTTTTCACATTTCAAATTGCTTTTCAAATTTCCCCTAGTTAAGCGCAGGCAACAATTTGGTCACATCAATCTGGCGGTGATATGCTTCAGTACTTTTTTTCCTTTTGCCTGGGACCACCTCCCTTTCACAGCAACTACCCAGTAAAGAGCTATTCATCCTTCAAGACCGAGCTCAGGAGTGTCCTTCTCTAGAAAGCCTTTCCCAGACTCTTTCTTCTCTTCATCTCCTATATGGTCTACAGAGTTTTATTATACTTGTTTGTTCACGTGTGTGTTTTTCCTTGCTGGTTGGCAAGTTTCTGGAGATAAAAGATTGCATATGATACATCTTCAAATTTCCAAAGTCTGACATAGCCCTTGATATTTTGAAGGGTGTTTTAGAAATGCTTCTTTAGGCCAGGTTCGGAGGCTCAGCCTGTGGGTTCGAGACCAGCCTGGGCAACTTGGCGAGATCTCGTCTCTACAATAAAATAAAAAATTAGCTGGGTGTGGTAGCATGCACCTGTAGTTCCGGCTCCTTGGAAGGCTGAGGTGGAAGGATCGCCAGAGCCCAGCAGGTTGATGCTGGGGTGGCTGTGAGCATGCCACTGCAATCCAGCCTGGGCGATGGAGTGAGACTCCAACTCAAAAAAAAAAAATTCTTACTTAGTTAAAGGATCAAAATTATGATCCTTTAACTAAATAAGCATTTCTTTTACTATAAATTGTGTACTGCCTATTCCTGATTTTATATCATATAATTGAAAGTGTGATTGAAAAAGTGCCTCCTCTAAATTAATCACCTGATACTGCCTCTTGCTTTCTAGTATGATTGGAAAGCAAAGAAGAAACATACATAACTCTGAATTTTTTTCTCATCTTATCAGTGTACTTTCACCTTTCTCTTTTCCCACTGCCTCAAAAACCCAATATTATAAATATTTTTGGAAACCAAGAAAGACAACTCCCAATTCTGATTTTCCCTCAGTTTAAGTATAGCTGTATGGGCAATTATCCATGATAGCACCCACAGATACTTGAAGTGCTTTTTTTCAGCCCTTCTATGTCAGATCCCCAAGGGGCAAGGAAGGAATGAAACCTTCCACCCTCCAAGTTTGGAAGCGACGAGGACAATGTGACCACTTGGAGACTTGCAAGAGGAGAACACTAAACTCTGAATCAAGCAATAGGACTCAGTGGTGAGGCACTCACAGGGTTTTAGGCATTTGTTTCAAATAGTAGGAACAAAAAGAACACATGAACAGTGGATTTCCCACAGACAAATTCTCTTAATTAATCTAAAGTCTGTTTCTATGCTAATTTTAGGAACTGTTACAGATTGTTGATTATGGGGATTTGTAGTCCTGTGTGAAATGGATTAATTATCAATACCTAATAAATGGCTTATAAGAAGAAAAAGTCAAATTAACCACATTTTAATGACACTTCCATTTCCAATCTCCCCTCTCTATTCCCTACTAGAATTGTTATATGAGGAATAGATTTTTAAAAAGGCTTTTTAACGAAGAGAAAGAAGCATGTTTTCAAAATGGGTAATTTTCAAAATCAACGCTGCCTTCCAAAATGGGCACTTCTCCATTTCTTCAATATGCTGGACACTGTTAGGAAAACACTTTTAGCCAGATGGGCACAGAAAGCTTATTCCCTATTCCAGTGCTGTGTTGTGGGATCTTGGCTGAGGAACAGGAAGGCTAGGTGGGAGGCAGTAAAGAAATGCTTTGAACTTGAAAGAAACAGAGTAGAGCTTTAATACTTACAGCTGTCCTCTTCTTCAGTTATACATTTCACAACATAACAGGCGTAGATGAACCCTGCCAGCTGAAACAAAACAGAGAGGCTTTAGATATCAGGCAAAGGCAATAAAACCGGACCTCGCTGGGGAATGGCTTTTCGAAGTCTGGCAGTTTACAACCAGATTCAGAGCTCCAAACGGTTCAGCACACCGGATCTTGACTCCAGCATGGATTCCTGATTCAAGTGATATTGGCCTAGTCTTATGAATAAATGTATTGCTCTGTTTTTCTTTGACCTGCATTTATGTGTAAGGTTTGTTAATTGTTAGGCATTCTAAAACAAATTATTTTAGGTGCAGAACAAGAAAATAATTTGGGCCAGTTATCAACGGATTAACATTTGTGTTTGTGCCAATCAACTTCTAGTTTACTTTTCATTAGCACAGAGCCTAAGATTCTAAAATTGGATTCCCGTAGACCAGATGTTCCCCAACCCTTAGAAACCGGGCTACATAGCAGAAGGTGAGTGAGTGGTGGGTGAGTGAGCGAAGCTTCATCTATATTTACAGCTGCTCCCCATGGCTTGCATTACTGCCTGAGCTCTGCTTCCTGTCAGATCAGCATTATATTCTCATAGGAGTGTGAACCCTATGGTGAACTGTGCGTACGAGGGATCTCGGTTATGTACTCCTTATAAAAATCAAATACGTGATGATCTGAGGGGATGAGGCTGCAAACACAGGTTAGTAGTGAGGTTTGACTGGACAGAGACCATCATAAATCAATTGCTTGCAGACTCATATCAAAACCCTATGGTACAACTGCATCTGGCAGCAGGCTTTAAGTCACAATCCGACACTTATTTTAGTCTGTGTGTGGCCCGCCTATTATTTTATTTGCCATTTCTGTCTGCACTTTTTAAAAATAGTGAGTTGTATAAATAAGAAATCAAGTGCATAATGAATGTTAGGTGCTCGAATCTCCTGAAACCATCCCTCCTCTCCATCCCTGGTCTATGGAAAAATTGTCTTCCGTGAAACTGGTCCCTGATGCCATAAAGATTGGAGACTGCTGCCATAGACTATCAGAAGAATGCTCTGGGCAACCCCTTTGGGTTCCTTCCTACTGTGGGAGCTTTTCTGTCCTCTCAATAATTTCTGCTTTCATATATATATATATATATATATATATATATGTGTGTGTGTGTGTGTATGTATATGTGTGTATATATATATATACACACACACTCACACACACACACACATATGCTCTGAGGAAAAAATAGGCAATTATGTGGTATATTGCATGGACTCTTTGTAAATAAGAAAAACTTACTTACAGTATAATATTTATCTAGACAAATTATGAGCACTACTTAAAGAAAAAATATAATTTCTTGAGAAGTGGAAAACTTCTTTTTTCAATAGTAATCTAGTTTGGGGAAATTATTAAACGTACGTCTTTAGAACAGTGGTGAAAATTGTTCACAATGACATTGCAGACAGGCATTAATCCGACTGAGTTCTGATCCCACACGGTAACATTTAGCGTGGGGAAGAAAATATGAGGGAAGGCTGCAGTTTTCAACCAGGAAGCGAAGGCACAGGGAGACCAGGGGCTGCTGTGATAATAAGCCTAAGGAAGTTGTTTTTCATTGGGTGACAGAGAGCGATCTTCTGGAGGATGTGAGTGGAACATTTTAAGTCAAAGAGTACACTAATAGGCATTTAATGAAGGCAGAACTATTAAGAGACGAAGAGGGGTCCGTGAAAAGGAACTTTAGCTAATTTGGATTGGAAGGAAAAATCATGTTCTAGCAGTTCCTAGCTATGTTCTAAAGAGAACTGGCGTGGGGTAAATCGTGGTTATCCAGGGACAGAAGAGGAAGCAGCAGTGACTATGGTCGGGGAGGCACAGTTGAGGAAGAAGACCTATGCACCATATTCTTCCAGGGCTTTTGCTTTTGGGTTCTGGATGGGGACCCCTCTTACCCTCAGATGTAGCCTCTGAACCTGTATGCATTGCAGAGAGCTAAATATGAATAGGACTGAGGCTACATCAGCAAAATTAGTTTTCCTTTTAAGAATATTTCAGAAAACTCATCAAATCAGCGTGCTTCTTTATAAATTACCTGCTACCATTGGTAATAAAATCGTGATAGTAAGAAATACTTCCTTATATAATAGAATCATCGGAATCATTGTTTTTATGGGACTTATTTTTAGAGTTGATGGTAGTAGTTAAAAACCAGTGTCTCCCCTTAGGCTTTTACAGAGTTTTATTTGACATTCATTGCGACTTGAGCATTTTCATGTATACTGGGAAGGTAGGGACTAGACTGACATTTCAAATCTTTATCCAGCAGGACCCATGAAAGTGCTCTTATCGCCCAGAGACCCAGTCTCATGGGCCGTTCGTCACTGGTACTGGGATCTGGCTGTGGCTAGATAAAAAGGCTGCCTGTTTGGCGAGATCCCCCCGGTATGGCCTCCAGCTCCACACCTTCTTCTATATTAAGTCCTTACCCCATGTGGCTAAATGTTGCAGCTTTATTCTGTTCCATTTTAAATGATGGTTAAATTATTTGTAAGGGAATTTTGTCCCAATTACAAACTTTTCTTTTGATTTGTACTCATCACTTCATGGCCTTGAAATGAAAATCTAAGTAACACACATTGATAAATTCTGAGATTCAGGGCCACTACGTTTAAACTTCTCATTAAGGTGTCACGAGATTCTTAATTATTAAGTGAACTCTCCCAGAATGCAGCCTAAGACACTATATTCTGCTAACCAGTGATCTTTTAATCGTATTCAGTTGCATTCTTGAACTATCAGGGGAGCTCCTTTGATATAAAAGTAAATCCTGTTGCACTTTGTTACAAAAGCTTGCTAATTAAGAGAACTGTAGCTTTTAAATTGGTCACCTCTAAATACAAATGGAGATTTGTTTCCCCCAAATTAATCAAGATTCATAAACTCTGCTATCTTCCAATTTTCCTATGCCATGTAAATTTCTAATTTTATTTTAATTTCTCAATTGCAATTTATAAAATTTTCCTACAGAAAAGAGGTTTCAAATCATTTCTAATGATTCTGAATGCTTCCTATACTGTGCAACTCTACTGGTTGCTACCTGGGCTAAATTAAAACCAGAGATAAATTAGACCAGAGCTTCTAAACCTTGGCACATCTGACATTTTGGGTTGGGCAGTTCTTTTTTGGTGGGGGCTGCTGTGAATTGTAGGATATTTAAACAGTAACATTCTACAATCGAGACAGTTAACCATAGAGGCAATCAAAAATGTATCCAGACATTACTCTATGTCTCTTAAGGGGACATATTGCCCCCAGGTTTGAGCCACCATCTTACATATAGTCCTAGCCTTAAGGAATTTTCAGTCTTGTAGCAGTAATACATATAATTGTAATATGAAGTAGATTCAGGCAAATTGTCAAGAAGAAGGAAAACTGAATGTTTACTATGTGACAAACAATAAACTGAATGCTTTCAGGTGCTAGTTCATTAATCCTCACAATCACTTGTGGAAGAGCGTTATATGTATTTTTGCAGATGGGTAAAATGAGACTGAATATTCCAGGGTGAGATCACCAAGGGGGAAAGGTATGGGTTATATTCAGGTAAGAGCTAATAATTACATCAGGCGAGAGTTTTGGAACTTTATACTAGAGCATTGGAAATCAGAGCTGGGAAGACCAGTTTAGGGCCCTAATCAGCGGGCTTTGAGCGTGTATCAAATCACAATTCTAACTCTGTCATTTTTCTACACAACATGCTTAAGAAGCAACCCCTGCAAAAGTATAGCATTTTTCATGGAATCCAACTCCTTCCTGATACTTGGCTTCTTTTCTAGGCCTATTTCCCGCCACTCTTTTCAGAATTGATGCCAACAGGAAGCAGTTGGGAATTTGTTGACATATATCAGGTGGTTTCCCTCCTCTGTTCCTTACTCATTTCCTCATTCTGCCAAGGAAGAATGCCCGTGCCCTGTACCTCCCCCTTTTCCTCCCCACTCAGCCATGCACCTCCGGTAATTCTCACTCATCTTTAAGACTGAATTAATGTCTGGCAATCCATTCCCTGAGTACCTTGGAGCTTGGCACCTTTGAGATAGATCTGGAGAGATGGGAAGGCCTTGAGAGGGAATCGAGGGGTGGAGAGGACATCTTCCAGGCACAGCTCAGAACAGAGCTGGGAAGACATGGGCTATGTTTAGGGAGGAGGAAGTGGCTCTGGTTCAGAGGAGTTTGGGCTGGATGAAGAGAAATAATAGGGCGCAGAACCGAGAATAGTGACTCGTGGCGCGACAGTAGATCTGAGTTCCCGCGACTAGAGTAAAATAATTTTATTTTGTTCCTTATTTAGAGATGGCTAGAATAAAATAGAAGTCACCTGTGGCCTAGACAAGGAAAACACAAAACCCACTTGTGAAAAAAAAAGTGAAAAAAGCAGAATATCCTGGTTGTTTTCATCTATGGCATTCAAAGCAGAGCTAAAAGTCTAAGCCTTTTTATTTTTATTTATCTTTTCACCTTCATCCACCTAATGTGATTTGTTCACTTCTAATTCACCTGATAGGGAATTACACATCATCTTGATATCATTACTGACTGAAAGGAAATTATATTTTCTCTCTACGACTGAATCAGATTAAAATTCTTTTTTGTATCCACAAACCAAATTATGATTGTATATCCCAGAAATTCAGTTACAAGTTAATAGCTACTATGAAACCAAAGCCTTTTGGTAAGTATTTTAAATGATTCAATTGTAATAACAAAAAATGTAGCAACTTCAGTGCTTAAGATATTATATTCTGAATTTCTGTTTCTGGGAAGTGGGAGAAGTAGGAGGGATACTTTTTCCTGTCCCTCCCACTAAGTACAATGAAAAACCTTGGCACTATATATATAACAAACATAAGAATATTCAGAAAGGTGGAGAGAAGACAGACCAGCCAGGGACCTTGAGAACAAGAAGGAACATTAGGGTGAAGTTCATGGTTTTTCGTTCTCGTATACACCAGATTTAGAGCTGAAGAAGCCCACCTATCCAGAAGTGCCAATGAGCACAGATTTTTTTTTCTCAACAAAAGCCTGCTCTCCCTCGCCAAAAGACAAGTTACCTCTTCTTTAGCCAGCATCACAGAAAACAACAACAGCAACAACAACGACAACACACACACAACACACAAAAAACTGTAGTTCTACTCTTCAATTTCAGTAACAAAGAGTAGGCAGCCAAGACATTCTCTCTTGGCCATGCTGTGGTCCCTGGAGGTCAAGCAAGGGTCTGAACTTTTATTCCTGCCAGGATGTAAAGCAGGAATAAATATTCCTGCCCCACTTCCTTCTCAATCCAGTGTGAGTGGAGACCTCGTAGGGAATCTAGATTTCTATCCTTACTCTGGAGTAACAAGGCAGCCCTCCTCTCTCCGCTGGGATGACATCAGTTGAAACCTGATGGAAAATCAGGACTTTTATCAATGCTCAGTAGCAGTCATGGGGCCAGTCCCCTGCCCCTGTGGCTCAGTGAAAGCCACCTGGGAGCAGTAGCACACATTCCTACCCCTCCTAGCTAGGGAGGGATCAGTGGAATGCTAGTAGGGAACAATAACCTCCACTGCCTCCCAGCCTCAACAGAAAGCTCTTCCCACCTTAAATCTTTTTTTTTTTTCTTTTTGAGTTGGACTCTCACTCAGTCACCCAGACTGGAGTGCTGTGGCCGCTCCCAGCCACCGCAGCCACGACCTGCTGGGCTCCGGTGATCCCGACGCCTCAGCCTTCCAAGTTGCGGGAAGTACAGGTGTGCGCTACCACGCCTGGCTAATTTTTTTATTTATTGTAGTGATGAGGTCTCGCCTGCCCAGGCGGGTCTCGAACCCGCGGGCTCAGGCAATCCACTCACCTCAGCCTCCCAAAGGTGCAGGATTACAGGCTGAGCCACCGAGCCCGGCTGTTAAGTCTTTTTTTTTTTTTTTAAAAATTTTATTATAAAGATGTGGGGTTCAATTCAGGACTAGGTATACAAACATTGATCATGCAGGTACCCCTGTTAACGAGGTGTGCCCCTCCCTCCCCTAGCAGTTTCCTTCAATTGCCAATCCCACCTCCCCACCCCCCACCAACAGTTTTCCATTACTGCCAATCGCTTTCTTACAGCATTGTAATTGTTCAAGGTCCTCTTATGAGTGAGAACAAGAACCTTAAAGACCAATGCCTGAAGAAATAAGATAGACAAGTGCGACCTCATCGAATTAACAAGCTTCTGCAAAGTCAAAGAAACCATCAAGAGAGCAGGGAGACAGCCCACAGAATGGGAAAAAATATTTGCCAACTGTATATCTGACAAAGGCCTGACATCTAGGAGCTACAAGGAACTCAAATGCACCGAAGGGAAAAAAACAAACAGCCCCTTTAAAAAGTGGGCAAAAGACATGAATAGACACTTCTCAAAAGAAGAGACACGGGCAGCCAACAGACACATGAAAAAGTGCTCAGCCTCACTCATCATCAGAGAAAGGCAAATCAAACCCACCTCAGGTCTTAATGGAGGCTCAGAGGGCAAGTGAGAACTTCTGTCTCTACAGAAATGAGCATCAGAGGAATCAGCCAAAACAGGAGGCTCAATTAGGAGGCTCAATTAGAGCGTCATAACATAATACTTGAAAGGACATAAGATGCAGTCAATACACCTATTGCTTAGCTTTGTCATGTCTTCCTTAATCGACCCTCTAATCGCCCGCCAGGGACAGAACCAGTTTCTCAGAGGCAGCTACTGATCATTTGTTTTACAACCCCCCGCCAGCTTGTTTTGTACTCATTAGCTTTTCTATTCCAAGTATTTGCCCCCACTCATAAGACCCAAGTTAACCTAATCAGCCTTTCTCCCTTCATGACACAGATAGATCCCATCACCATGGCAGCAATCATATGACTAGCCCACCTATCTGCCTGCTGTCCATCACCTGACGTCAGTACCTCGGCATACCCGCCTTCTGAGATGATGTGGAATAGACCACCACCGATCACCTTAGCAACCATCCCCAATCAAAGGGAAAGATGAAAAGGATTAGACTCTAAGTGGCCTGTGCCACTGCTTTGTAAAACTCTGGTGTGTCCACGTGGCTCTTTGAACTAAGGCAGTCATGTCTCTTAGCTTTGGCCCCTACATTGGGAAGATGATTTCTTCTCTCCCCTCTCTCTAATTTACTTTCTAAATAAACCATATTTTCCAATCTAACTTCTGAGCAATTCTTCTTCTTCTTCTTCTTTTTTTGAGTTGGACCCTGAGCTTTTTTGAGTTTCACTCTGTTGTCCAGACTCCCGGTCACTGCAGCCTCGACCTGCTGGGCTCTGGCGATCCTTCCGCCTCAGCTTTCCAAGTAGCTGGAACTATAGGTGCATGCTACCATGCCCGGCTCATTTTTTATTTATTGTAGAGACAAGGTATCACCAAGTTGCCCGGGTGGGTCTTGAACCCACGGGCTCAGGCAATCCACTCACCTCAGCCTCCCAAAGCGCTGGGATTACAGGCTGAGCCACCTACCCTGGCTTTGCATCCTTCTCACAGTACAGGATTGCAAACACACCCTCATTGGGCCTGACCTCACATTTTAGAGACTCTCCCCTAGGATTTTTAACCTAACATTTTTGTAGGTCCCACCAAGATTTTTGACCTAACGATTATCCAAAACGCCTATGTTGCAATTAAAAACTACCCATTAAACCAAGAACGAGGAGGATATCAAAATGAATGGAAAAGATAATCAGTGGAAGTTATCAAAGAGGTGACAGAAGCCGGGCTCGGTGGCTCAGCCTGTAATCCCGCGCCTTGGGAGGCTGAGGTGAGTGGCATGCCTGAGCCCGCAGGTTCGAGACCCGCCTGGGCAACTTGGCAGACCTCATCTCTACAATAAATCAAAAATTAGCTGGGCGTGGTAGCGCGTGACTGTAGTTCCAGCTACTTGGAAGGCTGAAGCAGAAGGATCGCCGGAGCCAGGCAGGTCGAGGCTGTGGTGGCCGGAGCGGCCACTGCACTCCAGTCTGGGCGACAGAGTGAGACTCCAACTCAAAAAAAGAGATGCTAGGATTATCTGACACATATGTTGAAGTAGCCATCATAAACAAGCTTCAACATGCAATTATGAACACACCAAACATAAGCAAAAACATCAGAAAGTCTCAGCAAAGAAACAGAATATACAAAGAAGACCCAAACTGAAAACTTTGAACTGAAAAATGCAATGACCAAATTAAGAAAACGTCGCCGCAGAATGGAAGTGACAGAGGAAAGAATCAGTAAACTTGAAGGCAGAACAAGAGAAGTTACCTAAACTGGACAACAGAAAAAATAGATTAGAAAACACGAAGAGAGTATCTGGGACCCATGGGACAATTACAAAAGATCTAATATTTGTGTCATTGGAGTCCCAGAACGAAAGGATAAAGAGGTCAAAGTGCTCAAAGAAAGAACTACTTAAAACTTCCTAAATTTGACGAAAGACATAAACTTACATCGTCAAAAAGCTGAGTCAACTCCAAGCAGGATAAGCCTAAAGAAATTGACACCAAGATACATGATATGCAGGCTTTAAAAAACCAAAGACCCAAATCTTGATAGCAGAACAGGGAAACATTTATGTACAAACACTCTGGGTAACAGTTTGATGGTTTATTAAAACACTAAGCGTGTAACTACCATATAACCCAGCAATTGCACTCCTCGGAATTTATCTCAGAGAAATAAAGGCATGTTCTCACAAAAACCTGGACACTCATGATGGTAGCATCTTTATTTATAATAGAGCAAGTTAGATACAATCCAGTTGTCACTCAGTGGGTAGAACAGGTTTGTAGTTTCCAGGAACTAAGGAAGGTGGGGTCAGAGGGAAGTGAATGTGGCCATAAAAAGGCAACATGTGAAAAATATTTTTGGGTGCCTATTATGTAGGTTAAAAATCTTTTGTATTATAATTTATAAATGATAAATGCAATGAAACCAAGTAGATATACTTGTTTTCTTAAGCACGCAGACACATTTTAATTCTTGAGCCTTTAGGCCAATGTGGGAATCCACAATGGTTGTTGATGGCATATAAAATCATTGTTTGACACACTTTTTTTGACTGGAGGTAGATGGGGGTATAGCAAACACTACATTATCGGTAATTATCTCACATTACAAATAAGTTACTTCCATGTCTCATTTAAATTAAATAACCCATTTTTTCCCCGAATTTATGATTCACATGCTCTAAGGCCATGCTTTTCACAATGGGAATTTGAACAGAAGGATATTATGCACACACAGCGTGTCATTTTAAGTTGCAGATGATTTTCTTGCTCTTTTCGTCTTATTCCATCTACATAATTTGAGATTGCTTCAGCAAAGGATTCTAATGTGATTATATCGGTGTTATTAATGAAGGTCTTTATAAGAAGCACTTTATTATGTGGGCTGGTATATCATCTCTATTGTTCACCAGATGATACTTGCATTATTCCACTGGCCGGATCCTTCCGAAGCACATTGCAAATTTCCTTTGCTGTGAGTAATCCAGGTGCAGTTATCAACCTACAATAACTCATGGAGGATTGCCTCTAGGGCTATTGTGAATGTTCACAGCCTACTGAGTCAGAAAAGCTTTTCAGAGGATCAGAAACACGTCTTAATACCTGCCTTTAGGTATTGTGCTGCACCATCAAGCATGACTGTATTAGATACTTTTTTAAAGAGTAAATAAATAAACTAGGCGTACATGCAAACTTGTATTATCTACTTAAAGTCGGGAAATGGACTGAACTAAATGCCAACACTGGCTTACCCAGTCATTCTCATTGTGAACTAGTCTCTGGACACCGGTAGATTTCTCCAGTCCAAACTTTGTAAAAAGTAACCCGAGTGCAAACGAGTCTGGTGTATTCATCAACCGGGCAGAGCAGTGGTTCTTCAGTCAGGGTAAAATATGGCTAATAAAACTAAAATGCCATCATGGTTAATACCTCTCTCAGAGTTTAAATACCAGATTCATTTTAAAAATGGTTGAGAGCAGTCCTTCAACCATTCTCTACATGTACCAGTTGGGAGCTGATCCAAGAGATGGCTAATTTAGTGCCACAGAACTGCCACAAAATGCCCTTGGTTTTAGAGACAGAAGCCACAGGGGAGTCCTCACCCAAAACTACTCATTGAAAATAATTCAGAAATGTAAAAGCAGCCTATCAACAACACCACACTATTTTAGTAGTAAAGCTAATTTTAAGATGGCATGCTTTCAGTGTACAATAGCAACTCTGATTTATTCATAATGAATCATTTGAGGCAGAAAGTACATTTTTAAAGTGGTCTGTAAAATGTGAACAGTCAAAATTGTCCTGCAGAATTTCTGAACAAAATCAGTGCATAATTCTTTGGGGAGCTAATGGTTCGAGCAGCATAATTTTTTTGCTCGGAGATAATAGGGAGCCTGCAGCAAAATTGATTGTCCAAAAAAAAAAAAAAATGAAGCGTTTGCAAAAATAAGTTAGCCCATGTTGGGTATCCAAGACTAGTAGACAACACTAGAGAGGATCAGTGTATTTCACTGGAGGGAGTGTACTGTGCCAGTGATGACAAGGGGAAGGCAAGGCCAGATTTCTCAGAGGAGATTAGGAGAGCAGATTATTCGTATTATAATGCTAGTTACAAAAATAACTGGCATTAAATATGTGCCTTTAAAAAAGAAAGGTGTAGGCTGGGCTCGGTGGCTCAGCCTGTCATCCCAGCACCTTGGGAGTCCGAGGCGAGTAGATTGCCTAAGCCTGTGGGTTCGAGACCAGCCGGGGCAAATTGGCGAGACCTTGTCTCTACTATAAATCAAAAATTAGCCGGGCGTGGTGGTGTGTGCCTGTAGTTCTGGCTCCTTGGAAAGCTGAGGCAGAAGGATCGCTGGAACCCAGCAGGTTGACACTGGGGTGGCCGTGAGTTTACCACCGCCCTCCAGCCTGGGCGACAGTGAGACTCCAACCAAAAAAATAAAAAAAAAGAAGGGTGCTAAAACGATATCAACTTTTCTCTGTAGATGGACAGTGTGTAATGCACCTGAGACTTCAGCACACCAATGATAAAAAACAGTCTGTTGATGAACATTATGCAAAAATGATGCACATAGTGCTCTCACCGCTCAAAAGAAGAAAAAGTGAATGCAAAAAGAAACATCAGGCCAACCAGCTGGAGAGACAAGTTACTTGAAAATGTTCTCCTGTACTCAGATGGATTATCAGGGTTTCAAAATTATAGTTAAGTAGGAACCTTAGAGCAATGGGCTTCTTTTTTGTGACATCTGGGGGAATCAACTTTATGCTTACGAAAAGCTATTTTACGTGGCACTCAATAAAGCTGGCTTCTTGAGCAAAGCACTTGCTGCGATATGTCGCAGACGAAGATGAATGGGAGGGAAGATAGTCACAGAAAAAGATCCCCCTAGGAGAATAAGATGGGAATTGAGGAAGACACACATTTGAAGACCAGTTTCTTCCCAAAGCAATTTTAAACGGCACAAAGCTGAACTGAAGCGTCACTTAAAAGGCCTGTCAAGTCAACTCTGTCGCGTGTAGCCGTATGGTCTCGTTGGAGTGAATACTTTGGACTCAGAAATTGGCTATGACTGGTGTTCTTCACTGGCTCTTTCCTACTCTCCATCATCTTTTCAATACACAGGTCTTCTTCTTTCAATGTAGCGCAAAGCCATCATGAGGGTGAAAGAAACGGTCACATCCCTCAGATTGAAGAGATTTCATTAATTACTGGTAACATGATTATTGCCATTTCAGAATATATGAACCAGGAAACACTGCAACAGTATTTGTGTGTTTTACTTTTTTTTATTTTTTAATGCTTAAACCTCAAAGCCAATCAATCAATCATCGAACCAACCCCTCACATCCTGGTAGTTGTTGGGAGCCAGGAAAGGAAATGCCAGTGATTCATATTCAAAGCAGTAGAGTAACATCTCTACTGCTACTGTCCTATCCGTTCCTTCTAAACTCAAGAAGAGAATTTTTATCATTGTCCATGATCTCGAAAGAAGACTGAGGCCGGGCATGGTGGCTCAAGTCTGTCATCCCAGCATTTTGGGAGGCTGAGGCGAGAGGATTGCCTGAGCCCACGGGTTCAAGACCAACCTGGGCATCATGGTGAGACCTCGTCTCTACAGTAAAATAAAATTTAAAAAAATTAGCTGGGTGTTGTAGCAGGCACCTATAGTTCTGGCTACTTGGAAGGCTGAGGCAGAAGGCTCCCTGGAGCCCAGCAGGTTGATGCTGGGTCGGCCGTGAGCATACCACTGCATTCCAGCCTGGGCGATGGAGTGAGACTCTGACTAAACAAACAAACAAACAAACAAACAAAAAGAAACCCTGAGGCTTAGAGAAATTAAGTGATGCCCCGTGACTAAGAGATGAGAGAACTTGAATTCATGCCTGCAGATCCCAAATCCTAGGCTTTTCACTTTCCCCACTGTTGTTAACGTATCCAACAAGCGAAATTGACAATACTCTCAAGCAAAGGGAACATAAGATTCTAAAAATTAGAATGAATTCACATTCCATTTTAAAAAAAGCAAATAAAAAGGTAAAAATAAGTTCATCTAGTTTTCCAAGTTGGAAATTTGGTTACAGAGGATGTATTGAGCAAAGCTTGGAAATCAGCAAGAAACAAAATGGCTCAGCTACCAGACAAACCACAAAGGAGTTTAATGCTACTTGTGGGAAACTGGGAACATGTAGGAGAACTACCCTCTCCACCCACTCACTTAATTGCCATTTCACTTCTCTTTCAGTGGTTCCTATTCATTATGACTTTATAGTCCTCTGAATGGCTTCTACACGCTTCTACACATCAGAGTGGGCTTCTCATATTAGGCATGTACTGGTGGGCCTCTGATTCCCTTCAGCTTTCTGCCAGCGAGGAAGACAAGCCTCACGTTACATGGATAGTCATCTGGAGGGTATGGTTCTAAGAGCCTAAAAATCTAAACAATAGCTCTCCTTGCTCATAAGATAAAGAACTGACAGGAGAGTATTGAAGGACATTCGTGATTTAGCTCAAACCTACCCTTTCAGCCCAATACTTGTGACTTCTCTTTTTCACATTAAATCTCTGGAATTTCTCCCCAATATGCATGCCATCCTGTTTGATACCTTCATGTTTTTGAATATGGTATTTCCCTACCCCAAAAACATTTAATGGCATGTAGTTAGTGCCCACATAAAGCATGGGCTACTTCAAGGCTACTTCTCAGGGAAGTATTTCCTAAATGCTAAAAGGCACAGAAGGTATTCATCATCCTGTGCTCATATAGCACCCTGTCAAATACCCATATTACACAGCTTAATTCATTTTATTGTAAGTTACTTGTGCATATTAATTTTTAAACTGGGTTATGAGCTTCTCAAGTGTCTTCAAGAATATTTCTATTATTCCAGGAAACCTTTCTTTTCACCGTTCTCCCAATCCTTACACTACCAACCAGGCAACCACTGTTCTGATTCTAATAACTGTAGAATAATTTTGCTGGGTCTTGAGCTTCATAAAATAGAATCTCATTGTCTTGTGTTTGGCTTCTTTTATTCAGCATATTATTTTTGAGATTAATCCAAGCTATTGCATGTATCAGTAAGTAATTGTTACATTTTCAACTGACATTCCATAATATGAAAATACATGTATCAGTTAACTTTTGAAACATAACAAGCCACACCAAAATGTAGCGGCTTGAAACAATAGCCATTCATTTTTGCTCATTCTTTGGGTCAACAATTTTGGTTGAGTTCAGTTGGGCAGTTCTTTTGCTGGATTTGGTTGAGTACAATCAGGCATCTGTGGTTGCCTGTGAATCATCTAGGCCGCACTGTTTCTAGGGGTTGGCTGATTGTTGGCGGGGGAATGAGAACACATGGACCACATACTTGTGGTCTTGTGTATCTAATAATTCATCAGGACAATCTGGGCTTGCTCACAATGATGTGGCAGGTTTAAAGAGCAATAATAGTAGGCTGCACTTCTTAAGTCTCTGCATTACATTTGCTATCATCTCAATGTCAAAATCAATTGGAAGCCATTATAGTAAAACTCTTCTATGGTGCCATGATTTATTTATGTATTCATCTATTGAAAGACATTAGGATTGCCTCTAGGTTTGGGCTACTATAAATAAAGCTGCTCTAAACATTTATTTTTATTTTATTAAATTAAAAATTTTTTTATTTTAAAATTGTGGGGTACATTTCAGGGTTAGGTATACAAATATTCACTGTGCAGGTACCCTTGTTGATGAGGTGCACCCCCTTCCCCAGACAGATTTCCGCTACTGTCAATCCAAACATTTTTTACAGATCTCTTTGTGAACATATGTTTTTATTTTCCCTAAAGAAATGCCAACTAGAGGAATTGCTGCATTGTAAGATCGAAGCCTGGCAGGATGGAAGCAGGATGTGCCTCTTTAAATAATCGGTAGAGAGTATAACCAATGGATTCTTCAAGAATGTAGATTGTTATAATACAGATTTAGTTTTGTTTTTAATTTTTTGGTATGTTTGCTTGATGCAATCACCTTCCTAATACTTTACTACTCTCTAAACTTTAGTAATCTTTTGCAGTTCACATTGTTTTATATGATCAGGACTTTGAGAACTGAAGGAATCAAGGTGACACTATACAAAGATGAGATATAAAAACACTATTAAGAATTCATTTGAAAGAGAGGAGTTAGGAGTGTCCAGAAAGGTCCCAAGAATTCCCTAGCAACAGTGCAAAATACATTGCCTAAGAGATGGAAATTTGGACTATTTTTTTTTTTCTTGAGTTGGAGTCTCACTCTGTCAGCCAGACTGGAGGGCCGTGGCACACTCATGGCCACCCCAGAGTTAACCTGCTGGGCTCAGGTCATCTTTTCGCCTCACCCTTCCAGGGAGTTGGAACTACAGGCACCCACTACAATGCCCGACTAATTTTTGACTTATTGTAGAGACGAGGTCTCACCAAGTTGCCCGGGCTGGTCTCAAACCTGCGGGCTCAGGCAATCCACTCGCCTCAGCCTTCCAAAGTGCTGGAATGACAGACTGAGCCACCAAGCCCGGTTGGACTATTTTTTAATCTCCAAGAGCAAGTTGATCTCAGTAGATGGAAGACTCTTGCTGACAAACGAGTAAACATAATGTCTAATACAGTAGGCGCTCAAGGATTAATCGGTTCTTCTTTCCAATCCTATATCTTGGATGAACTCATTTGCATAATTTGCTTTAGGATTTGTAATCAAATAGTGACAAGAAGATATGTTTCATCTAGCTTATAGGCCCAGTGTGAAGATAAATAAAATATTAAGTATGAATGTACTTTGAGCTTCTAGAAAAAACAAAAAATGTACTCATTCTCCTCACCTCTAAATGTTCATCAGATTCCAGACTTTATCCAGTCATCCCTAAAAGAAGTCAGACTTTTATTTCCTTTTTCTCCCTAGTATGTATTGATTGACTCAAGTGGTTTCTTTCTTTCTTTTTCTCCCCTTAAGTGGGCAGAGGTTGAGAACTGTTAGCTAATTTAGAGGGTTTTTTTTTCCTTTGTATTCCTTTGAAAGATAAGTTTAAATATGGGGGTTGGAACTGTTTCTCTCATCCTCAAATTTTTAAAAGTCCCTAAAAAGAGATTTACTTATGCTTTATCAGAAATACTGCTCCTATTTCTGAGCTGTAATTTTTCTTATATTTATGTCAAACTAATTCTATCCAGATTGTCAGTTTTAAAAAATTATTTTCTATTTCAATAACTTCGGGGGTACAGGCGGTTTTCGGTTACATGCATGAATTGTATAGTGGCGAAGTCTGGGATTTTGGGGCGCCCATTACGCAGCTACTATCCACTGTACCTGATAGGTGATTTTTCATGCCTGGGCTCCCTCCCTGGCTCCCATTTTCGGAGTCTCCAATATCCATTCGGATATTCTACATGCCATATTATCAGTTTTTATTTTCTCTTTTAAATTATTATATCATTAAAGTTTTCTCATTACACACTTGTCAGAAACTATCAAGGAGAGAACACCGATAACTGTATTAAAGAAACAGAAGAGAAAAGCAAACGAGAAAGAAAAGAATTTAGTAATGTGTAATCATATGAAAACAGAGACTGCTGAGAGGGTTCCTTACGGAAATTTGTTTAAAAATTGCAGTCAAGTGTTTTAAGCATCATACCTTGGCTGGGTGCCATGGCTCATGCCTGTTATCCCAGCACTTTGGGAGGCTTGAGCACAGGAGTTTGAGACCAGCCTAGGCAACAGAGCAAGACCTCGTCTCCGCAAAAAGTCAAAAATTAGCTAGGCATGGTGGTGTTTGCCGGTGGTCCCAGCTGCTTGAGAGGCTGAGTGGGGAGGATTGCTTTAGCGCGAGAGTTCAAGGCTATAGTTAGTAGTGATTTTGCCACTTAACTCCAGTCTGGGCTACAGAGTGAGACCCCAGTTTTTAAAAGTTTGTATTTTTATTCCTTTAACTAAACATATTAGTATCTATATTGACTTGTAGTGTTTTTTTCCCCTAATTTCAGGGAAATATGTTTTCCATTCCATTATATTTCTTACTACATTTGAAAAGATATGAAGGCGCAAGCTCTTTATAACCACAGCATCAGAACTCAGAAGAGAAAGCTGTCTGCATTTTCCCTTGCCTTTAAAGGTGCTGTTGTTATTGGTTGTTCTCCCAGAAAAGTGAGGCTTGATGACAATCTATAACTCCTCACTTTACCTTAATGACTTCGAAGTTGTTGAAACCTCATTACTGAATGTCATCACCATGTATGCATGTGTGTGTATGTTTGTGTGTGAATGTGAGTTTTAGCCAAGCAAGAAATACTAAGAGATGACATTCTGCTGATTTTTAGGTCTTTTATGAAGGTTGGTCAAGTTCTTCTATAAATAGCTCCAGTCTGCTTTTACAGATCAATTTTCTAAAATCAGACGATTTAAGAGATACTTTTATACCTTACTTCTCCCCTCCACTCCAAAAGGTCCCCGGCTAGAATTTGTTTGCAACTGTGATCCCTTCTAAATCCCCTTGTTTATGTAGCTGTGATTCCCAAGGACTTAAATCTCACTATTCTAGTTACATAAAGTATCAACCTTCCTTCATAGCTTCCTAAAAAGCAGGTAGACTTTGCTGCTCTTAATTTCTGATGAATATATTCTCTCTGAGAAGATTAGTGAATAATAATAATGAACACGGATATACTAATTCTGTGGCAAACACTATTCACGCGTAAACTCTTTTACTTGACAATCACTTTATGACATAGGTATAACTTTTTGCTCTCCTTATGGCTAGGAATTTGGAGGACAGAGAAGTTGAAAGACTTTTTCAAAGTCACTTGTTAACAAGTTGTGAGCTGGAATGCACATCCAGGGTGGCTGGCCCCAGAATTCATGCTCTTGACCACTGCACACTCTGCCAACATGTCTCAGGTTACAAAAGACTACATTTCCTTTGGCATCATGGCTTTTTAGGATATACACCTCATAGACTGAAATTCTTCCTTTTAAATGCAGCTGACTGAGAATGTAAACATAAATAATTACACAAAGGTATAACTGCCCTTCTGAGCTTTAATATTATTTATTTATTAAAAATCTGAATTATAGAGGATACATTCTCTTATATTTAAATCTTTGGGGAAGACTAAAAATAATTTGGCCACAAGACAGTGTATTTCCTTGATCTTATATATATATTTTGTTTTCTTTTTTTTTTTCCAAAGCTAAAAATTTCAGGCTCACATCAACTATTTCTATTTATTAGTGACAATTAATGTAACACCTCAGACTTTAACCTAAATTACATATCTATAGCCAAGATAAAATAAGCTACTACTAAGATGGGTATAGATACCCAATGTCAGAAAAAGGGAAACTTTTATTTTTACTAAAAGTAAGGAACTGAGAAAAGGCTATGGCACAAAAACACATAAATAATTGCCCATCTAGACTGCTTATAATTTGAAGCATGGTGCTCTAGCTGTTGTCGGAGAAAAAAATTATGAACTTCAGTTTTATTCCTTAGAAAATATATAATAAAAAGATGTAACAAAATTAGGACATATAACAAGACAGTTCAGGTTATATTGAAGTGCAAGTGTAGAGGAAAACAAAGCAATAGCAGAAATAAAATGTATCATCCTGCCCTAAAGAGTTTTAGCTATTTGGGAGGCAAGGACACTCTACCCCCCCAAACACACACACATCACATGCTACATGGAATCAGGCAGAATAAAGATTGGAGTGATGGCACTTTCTCCCTATCTTTATGTGGTTTTTCTCACTGAAAAGTGGCATATTGAGTGATTGGAAGGTGGCTGAAAAAAAGAGAAGTGAAATAACCAACTTCCTGTTCTGAGTTATTCTTGTCTAGAATTCCGGCTTTTTCAAACTCACAAGTCAGTTTCAAGTATGGTATCACCAGCAAGAAGGTAGTATAGGGTACAATAAAGTCAAGAGCTATCCAGTATTACGCGTTGAGTAGGAATATTAAGTCCATAGTGATGTCAAACTATCCATGGAAGCTTAATGAACGACCAGGTTGTATTAGGTTCAGTCATTGCTTACAGGATGGGCTGGGTATGAACAGAGATCTATCTTCATATCGTTTCGGAAAAAAAATTCTTCCAAGCCAAACCTCAAATGGACTTGGGAGGATGAGGCTTGGCTTTCTTTTTTTCCAGAGCCTCAGGGAACAGGGGCAGAGGACGAAGCTGGCACAGAAGTGGCTACTTCCACGTGTCTGAATCCTCCTATGCGGGCCACTTCGAACTGCTTTTGTGATTCTCTTGGCCCTGACCCCTTGGATACTATTGATGTTCCAGAGGCTTGACCTTTCTGCAAGAACAGAAATGTTCAGGTTAGCAAAAGAAGAAAAAATCTTTATTTCAATTAAACCAGTGTCAAGAGGGTTTGGAGGTTGCCCAGTGCAATAACCCTGACCGATAAAGTATGGTTCCTCACAGTGTTATCATAGCGAAGATGGCAGGGTCACTGCTCAAGTGGAATAAAAGATGGATGCCACGGGCATTTTCCCATTTCACAGATAATGTTCTCTTTATGTTCACGTGGAATTACATTTCTTCATGATAAATTGCAAAGTCTTGCCTGTATACAACTGCATCCTCTTCAAAGAGCTTTTGGAGGAAAATGAAATGGGATTAAACAAACAGAAATAAGATAGGGATTTCTAGGGATTGTCAAAAATTCCTAAATAGTGCAGAACTTTAGTACATTATTTGGAGGGGATCTCAATTTATAAAGCAGGTTTTGATTTTTGTTTTGTTTTGTTTTTTGTTTGTCGTTGTGGTTGTTTTATAGCTGTCCTGTATCAACTTCTTAAGTAAAACCATTAATCCAGTGAGTGAAAATAGAAGTCCCTTTGAGAAGATGAAAGGCTGGCTTCATTCCAAGAAGGCTCAGAATGACCTGGTCTGTTCAGCCTCTTGAAAAAGCAGCAGATGCCAAGTTCATTTCTGAGTTCCATCTTCGTCTGTCTCGAAAACTGTTCTGAATATCTCCTTTTTCTTCACTCCCAGTCCACTGAATACTCAATATTCCAAAAGTCTGTAGTTAAATGAAATGAAGCATTTTCTCTTCATGGTAGCAAAAAAATGTGCTTGAATTATTTGATTACTGAATATTGACTGTACCCCTTCCATATACTCACACTTCCATTGACTCTGTGGGAGCCCAGAGTCTAGGAGTCAGGACATAAAGCCTTTCTCTTCTTTTTTCTCTAGAATTGGAACGTTTACTTACAAAATAAATGAAAAGTTTTGACAATATCTTTGGCTCTCCATACTTGTGTATCTAAACATCTTCTCTCAGATGTCCTGGTAGACATTTCAAAATTATCATGTCCCAAACTACACTCCTATTCTTCTCCACAATACCTGACTCTACCTGTCTGCACCCACAGCCTTTCTTTGTCAAGTGATGACAACATCCTTCCAGACGTCGGGTCCCAAGCCTGTGAATTCCTCTTTGACTATTCTGCTTTTTCCACAACATAGAGGCAACCTGTTAGAAAATACTGTATGATTTGCCTTGAAAGTATATCTCGAACTGGACCACTTCTGACCACATTCATACTGTCATTCATATCAGGTCTGAGTTGCCATCTTTCTCACCTGGATTGCTGCCATGGGCTCTCAATTTGGTCTTCCATTTGCAACCATTTGGCCCACTCAGAGTTTACTTGCAACACAGCTGCTAGCCTGACTTAACATTTAATAATGCAAGTCAGATCATGTCACGCCTCTGCTTAAACACTTCTGGGATTCTCCAGTCTGCTTTGAGTAAAGGCCAGCGTCATGACAGTGGCCGCCAAAGGGGACATAATCTGTCTCCCCTTGTCCTCTTTGACCTGATCTCTCCTCTCATTTCCCTGATCACTCTTCTCTTGCTACCACAAGCTATCTTGTTATTACTTGAACATACAAGCCCGAGGCTGACTTTAGGCACTAGATATTTCTGTAACTCTTTCAAGTTTGGTTCAAATGTCGCTTTTTTTTCTATTTTAAATTGCATCTTTCTTGGCATTCACCCTACCTCCAACTCTGCTCTACTGTTTTTCCATAGTAATTCAATCTGACGCATGAACTAGCCCTTCTTATTGCATTTCTGAAGTTAATTGTGTGGTTGATCTGAATTATTCTGGCACCAATAATCTGGGTAGAAATTGCTGGGTCTGGTTCCTTTTGGGGAAATGGAATATAAGTTGTAATTTGGACCCGGTGTTCTACTTAGAAAAAATTCCCTCAAATTTCTCCTGCATTCAAACTTACTGCTGCCCCTATTCAACCTGGAGGTCTATGAACCCATCTCCAAGGACGGGGTTTTCATCCACTGGGCCATGGTAGATCCCTCACTGCGGTCTGGATGCTGTTTGTTTTCTTTAGCAATTACCTAGATTTTTCTCACTCTGCCATTCTTTTCCCTTCAGGAAAAAACCATTCAAATCTTTAAAATCCCTTCATTGATCGTTGATTTCTCTCTCTCTCTCTCTCTCTCTCCCCCTCCCCTCCCCATCAACCCCTTCCCATTTGCAGTCAGGCTTTTTGAAGGGATATTTTATACTTGCTCTTCACATGCCTTTTATTTCACACTCCAGAGCACACAGGCTTCCCTTTCTCCTCGATATTCAAACTGGCCTCACTAGAATGATATCCAGTGACTTTCAAGATGCTCTAGGTCCATGGAAAGTACTGACTTCATTTGACTTGACCTGGCTTCAGTTCCAAACTGGTGGAAAAAAATCTAAGGTTGAAGTTCTCATATTCTTTAACCTTAGGTTAAAAGACAATGGTCTCTTTTGAATTTTCTCCTGTATATTTATGAATTTCAGCCTTCTTTAATGGATTCTTTTTCTTTCTTTTTTCTGAGTTGGAGTCTCACTCTGTCGCCCAGACTGGAGTGCAGTGGCCACTCCCGGCCACCGCAGCCTCGACCTGCTGGGCTCCGGCGATCCTTCCGCCACAGCCTTCCGAGTAGCCGGAACTACAGGCATGCACCACCATGCCCGGCTGATTTTTTGATTTATTATAGAGATGAAGTCTCATTGCCCAGGCGGGTCTTGAACCCGCGGGCTCAGGCAATCCACTCACCTCAGCCTCCCAAAGGCGCGGGATGACAGGCTGAGCCAGCGAGCCCGGCGATTCTTTTTCTTTAACAGAATTGTCATCCCAAAGTTGTCTCCCGAACTTTCTTGGTTTCTCCCTTTATTTGTTTCTGTATTCACTCTACAACTTTCACTGTGTGTAGAGACTTAGCCTTCTGCAAGTCACTGGATGTCATTTTAGTGAGAACAGTTTTAATACAGAGGAGAAAGGGGAGGCCTGATTTCTCTGAATTGAGGAATGAAAGGCCTGTGAAGAGCACATGCAGAAGAGTCCTTCAAACACCTGGCTGCAAATTCACATCTGCAGCTAAGATCTTCCTTCGGTGCTCCAGACTCTAATGTGCAGCTTCCCCCCGGGTGTCATCATTTGGATCAGTTCAGGGTATCTCAAATTCATCTTGTTCAGCACAGAGTCCTCTTTGCCCTCAACTTTGGCTCTCCTCTCTCGCTCCCGGTCACAGGGAATGGAACCATTATCTATTCCACTGCATTAACCTGAATCTCAGGGGTTATCACTGATAATGCCTGCATTCTATTTCCACCCTACTAAGCCCCAACCAAGTTTCTATCACTAGGAATCTATAAGCTCAATTCTCTCTTTCTCAACCTCATTGCCACTGTCTAAGTTGGAGAAAGTGTACAGTAATAGGTTGCCAATTCATTTTCTACAGTGCTGCTGAGTGATCTTTTTAAAAATGCCATCCTATCAGGCCAGTACTCTTTTAAAAAGTCCTCATTTTTTAATGATAATGTGGTATTTCAAAATTGCCCCTTCTTCTCATACAAACTTTATTTCCATTGTACTGTGTGTTCTAGCCTCATTGAACTACTTGTAATGCTCATTAACACCCTTCTCTCTGACAGCTCAATTAATATCTGCCAGCCCTCACTCCTGCTACAGCATGAAAGGAAACCATTGCAGTCATCTGGAGAACTCTTCCTGTTCCTTGAAAACTAAGTGTAGGTGTTGGCTCTTCAGTCTTTGTTGGGTGCTCTTATTCTATAAGATACACTTTTATTTTTTAAATTTCAATTTAGGGAAGGGGTTAATGGCCAACACGAGGCAGCAAGAGTGACTTTCTCCTACCAAGTAAACCAAGATAGAGGGCATTTCCTCAGCACCCAGAGAAAAATGGATCCAGCAGCATGCCTCATGAGTCTTGATGATAACCACTTAGAGCAACGAAGAAAGATTCCACTGACCTTGGTTGCAACCGACCAGACTCTTGCCTGCACCAACACAGACCAACACGCCTCCAGACACAAAGGTGAGTGACATGAATCTGGGTGTTCTGTGTTCTTGGCATGAGCCTGAAGAGCATTCTGAGCCTTGTGGGACCCAAGTTCCTTACAGGAAACTGCCTTCCCTTCCCCACAGTTGTGCTCTACTGTGGAGCGGTGCAGGGAGAAAACCTTGAGTGGTACCAGCTACCACTTCCCAGGAATTCAATACTGGCAGGGTGGCTTTCTAGCTGGCTGGGTGGGTTGCCTGAGAACGCCTGAGGCCCTGAGGCCAGCTGTCCCTTGACGTTCAGATCGCAGATTGCCTGAGGTCAAGGTGGGACCTGGGTGGGACACATTGCCATAACAACCTCACATTCCCCTTGTAAATTCTTCTGGGCCTAGACCACAGTGGCTTGGGACTTCCTTCTAATTCCCACTGGGGTAACTCAGCATGCACACTTGTGGGCTGCTTTAGCTCCTTTCCCCTGCAATACCAACAAAGGCTCAAAACAGACGGAGAACTTGGGAAATCCCCAGAGCTCTGCCTCAGCATAGGCTGCCTAGGACTTCCTTGGCAACACTCACTAAGGAGAAACCCTATAGCCACCATCATAGCCGGCTTTCTCACACAATGCCACCTCCCTGTCAGAGGTCAGCAGTATAATCCACCAAATCAGATATAATATCTCAGCCTTGAGGAAAGCCTGATCCCAAATGCCAGCTAACAACACTTTCCAAGTTACATAGGCTACTCAGAACGCTGTGAGTCAGTGAAGGTACACACTCAGGGCTGCCACAGCTAGTAATTCAGAAACTCACCATACCAAGGCTAGATTTAGCCAAGGGAACGCTACAGTGCCCACATCAGCCCCCTGCCAACCTCAAATAAGAAGAGATTGTACATCCAAATTAGAAGGAACCAGAAAAATAATTCTGACAACACGAGAAAACAGAGTTCGCTAACACCTCCAAAAGACTATGCCAACTCTTCAGCAATGAATCCTAATTAAAATGAAATTTTTGAAACTGCAGACTTTGAATTCAAATAATTGATTAAAAAACTGAGTAATTAACTTCAGAAGAAAATTGAAAACAAACATAAAGAAATAAAAAAACTATACACGACATGAAGAAAAAATTCTCTGAAGAGAGACAACTAAAACAATGAATAAACAAAATAAATTTTCAAAAAGTGGAAACTCTGGAAATGAAGGAAACATTTAGGGAAGTACAAAATGCAGTGGGAAGTTTTAACAGTAGACTAGAAAAAGCATGACAGAACTTGAAGACAAAGCTTCTGAATTAATCCAATCAGACGACAGTTAAAAAAAAAAGAATCAAGAGAATGTCACAAAAATCTCCAAGAAATTTGGGATTATGTAAAGTATCTAAACCTGATAATCACAAATGTTCAGACTAAAGCAGATTTCTCAGAAGAAGCGCTACAGGGACTAGAGATCCATCTTCAATTTCCTCAAAAAGAGTAACAGTCAGCCAAGGATTTTCTGTCCTGCAAAACTAAGTTTCATAAATGAAAGAGAAATGAAGTTCTTTGTGGACAAGCAATGCTGATGGAATGTGTCACCACAAGACTGGCTTTACAAGAAATACTCAATGGAATTATAAATACTGAAACGAAAGGGGCAAAATACACCAGCAGAAAACTACTAGAATCGTAAAGTTCACAGGCCTTAGGAACACCAACATAACAGAGAAAATAAATAAATAAAGCAACCACAGAACAACTAGTATGATGAATAGAATACTACCTTGCATATCATTACTAACTCTGAACATAAATGGTCTCAATGTCCCACTACAAAGAGATAGACTGGTAGAATGGATTTTAAAAAATCCAAGTATCTGTTGATCTCAAGAGACCCACTGAACTCACAAAGACTCCTATAGACTCAAGAAAAAGATGGAAAAAATATTCAGCCCAAATAAAAACCAAAAATAAGCACGAGTGGCCATTCTCATGTCAGATAACACAGACTTTTAAATTAACAGCAGTAAAAATAGACAAATATGGCTATAATATAATAATAAAGGGGTCAATCAAATGAGAAGACATAACAATTTTAAATATATATGCACTATATACAAGAGCCCCCAGCTTTATTAATAGAATCTTACTAGACCTAAAAAAACAGACAGATAGTAATACAATAATAGTGGAAGGCTTCAACCCTCCACTGACAGCTATAGACAGATCATCAAGGCTGAAAGCCAACAAAGAAACACTGGAGTTAAACAGGACTTTAGAGGAAATGGAATAGACATCTACAGAACATTCCATCCCCAAATTACAGAATATAGATTTTTCTCATCAGAACATGAAACATTCTCCAAGATAGATCATATGATAGGTTAGAAATCAAGTCTCAATGAATTAAAAAAATAGGAATCATATCAAGCAACTTCTCAGACCACAATAAATAAAACTAGAAATTAACTCCAACAAAAAGTTGCAAAACCAAACAAAAACATGGTAGTTAAACAATTTGCTTCTGAATGATCCTTGGGTAAACAATTAAATCAAGATGGAAATTCAATCATTCCTTGAAATAAATGACGACAATGAAACAAGTTATCAAAACCTCTGGCACGTAAACAAAGCTGTGTTGAGAGGAAAATTTATAGTGCTTAAGGCCTACATTAATAAGACTGAAAGATTGCATATCAACAATAACAATAACAAAAACAACATCACACCTCAAGGAACTAGAAAAACATGAACAACCCAAGCCCAAAGCTATCAGAAGAAAATAAATAACAAAGTCAGGGCATAACTAAATTAAATTGAAATTTAAAAAACATTATAAAGGATCAATGAAACAAAAAGTTGCTTCTTTGAAAAGATAAACAAAGCCAGGCTCGGTGACTCAGCCTGTAATCCCGTAACTTGGGAGGCTGAGGTGAGTGGATTGCCTGAGCCCATGGGTTCAAAACCCGCCCGAGCAACTTGGTGAGACCTCATCTCTACAATAAATCAAAAAATTAGCAGGGCGTGGTAGTGAGCACCTGTAATTCCAGCTACTTGGAAGGCTAAGGCGGAAGGATTGCCGGAGCCCAGCAGGTCGAGGCTGCAGTGGCCGGGAGCGGCCACTGCATTCCAGTCTGGGTGACAGAGTGAGACTCCAACTCAAAAAAGAAAAAAAGAAAGAAAAGATAAAAAGGATAGACCGCTACCTAGATTAATTAAGAAATGAAAAGACTCACATAAGCTCAATCAGAAACAAAAAAGGAGACATTACAACTGATACAATGGAAATTCAGAAGATCATCCAAGACTATTATGAACACTTCCATGTAAACCAGCTAGACAATCTAGAGAAAATAAACAAATTCTTGGAAACATACAGCCTCCCATTCTTGAATCAGGAAGTAATACAAACCCTAAACAGACCAATAACAAGTAGTGAGATTGAAACAATAATTAAATGTCTCTCAACAAAAAAAAGAGTTCAAGACTTGATGGACTCACAGCTGAATTCTTGAAGACCTTCAAAGAACTGGTACTAATTTTACTGAAGCTATTCCACAAGATTGGAGAAGAGGGAATCCTCCCTAACTCATTCTGTGAGGCCAGTATCACTCCGGTACCAAAGCCAAGAAAAGACACAACAACAAAAAAAGAAAACTACAGACCCATATCTCTCATGAACACAGATACAAAAATAATCACCAAGATATTAACAAATCAAATTCAACAGCACATTAAAAAAAAGTAATACACCCAAACCAAGGGAGTTTCTCCCAGGGATGCAAGGATACACCACATAAACAGAATTAAAAACAAAAATCATGTGATTATTTTGATAGAGGCAAACAAAGCATTTGATAAAATCCAGCATCCTTTCATGATAACAACCCCGCAGCAAAATAGACATGTCATCCTGAACAGAAAAAAGTTGAACACATTCCCTCTCAGAATTGGAACAAGGCAAGGATGCCCACTTTCATCACTCCTATTTGACATAGTACTAGAAGTCCTAGCCAGAGCAATCAGGCAAGAAAAAGAAATAAAGGGTGTTCATATTGGAAGATAAGAAATCAATCTATCTTTGTATGCTGACAAATGATCTTATACCTAGAGAGGCTTAAAGACTTCTCAAAAGACTCCTTGATAAGTGAATTCAGTAAGTTTTCAGGATACAAAATCAACATATACAAATCAGTAGTGTTGCTATACACCAATAATGACTGAGTTGCTATACACCAATAATGACTGAGCTGAGAATCAAATAAAAAACTCAATTCTTTACAATAGCAGCCAAAATGCTAAAATACCTAGGAATATATTTAATCAAAGAGGTGAAAGATCTTTACAAGGAGAATTACAAAACTCTGATGAAACTGTAGAAGATACAAACAAATGGAGAAACATCCCATGCTCATGGATTGGAAAAATCAACATTGCTAAAATGACCCTACTACCTAAAGTAATCCTCAGATTCAGCGAAATTCCTATCAAATCACCAATGTCATTTTTCACAGAATTAGAAAAAACAATCCCAAAATTCATATGGAAACAAAAAGGAGCCATTACAGCTAAAGCAATCCTAATCAAAAAGAACAGAGCTGGAGGCATCATGTTACTTGACTTCAAATTATATACTACAAGGCTGTATTAACCAAAACAGCATGGTGCTGATATAAGAGTAGACACATGGATGGATCAATGGAACAGAATAGAGAATCCAGAAGTAAACCCAAATACCTACAACCAACTGATATTTGATAAAGCAGATGAAAACATACACTGGGGAAAGACACCCTTTTCAACCCATGGTGCTGGGAAATTGGACATCTGCACGCAGAAAAAGATGAAACTTTATTCCTGTCTCTCCCCATAAACAAAAACGAACTCAAGATGAATTAAAGACTTAAGTGTCAGACCCGAAATTATAAAAATCCTAGAAGAAAATCCAGGAAAAATTCTTGTGGATATCAGCCTAGGCAAAGAGTTTATGGCTAAAATCCCAAAGCAAATGCATCTTAAGCAAAAATAAATAAGTGGAACTTAATAAAAGCTTCTAAGCCGGGCTCGGTGGCTCAGCCTGTAATCCCGCGCCTTTGGGAGGCTGAGGTGAGTGGATTGCCTGAGCCTGCGGGTTCGAGACCCGCCTGGGCAGCGAGACCTCATCTCCACAATAAATCAAAAAATCAGCCGGGCGTGGTAGCGCGCGCCTGTAATTCCGGCTACTTGGAAAGCTGAGGCGGAAGGATCGCCGGAGCCCAGCAGGTCGAGGTTGTGGTGGCCGGAAGCGGCCACTGCACTCCAGTCTGGGCGACAGAGTGAGACTCCAACTCAAAAAAAAAAAAAATAAAAAAAATAAAAAAAATAAAAAATAAAAGCTTCTGCACCTCAAAAGAAATAATCAAGAAAACACGGAGGCAACCTACACAGTTGAAGAAATTATTGGTAAACTGTACATCTGACAAATAATTAATATCCAGAATTGACACAGAACTGAAACAAATCAGCAAGACAAAAGCAAAAACCGCCATTAAAAAATGGACAAACGACATGAACAGACATCTCTCAAAAGAGGGTATACAAATGGTCAACAAATATGAAAAATTGTTCAGCATCACCAATCATCAGGGAATGAAAATTAAAACCACAATGAGATGCCACCTTACACCAGTGAGAATGGTCATTACTAAAAAGCAAAAAATAATAAAAATTAGATGCTGGAGCAGATGCAAAGAAAAGGGAACCCTTACACACTGTTGGTTGGAGTGTAAATTAGTACAACCTTTATAGAAAACAGTATGAAGATTACTCAAATAACTAAAAGTAGACTGCCATTTGGTCCAGCAATCCCACTACTAGTTGTCTACCCTAAGGAATAGAGGTCACTATATAAAAGACAGACACCTGGCTCTGAATGCTCATTACAGTGCACTTCACAATTGCAAATATGTGGAATCAACTTAAATGCCCATCGACCGATCAGTGGATGGTGAAAATGTGTTTTTTGTATATACTATGGTATACGAAGCAGCTGTAAAAAAAGAATGAAATCATGGCCATTGCAACAACATGGGTGGAGCTGGAGATCATTACTCTAAGTGAACTGACTCAGAAACAGAAAACCAAACACTGCATGTTCTCACTCATATGTGGGAGCTAAATGGTCACACAGATGGAAATGATAGACACTGGGGACACCAGTGGCGGGGGGCTCAGAAACTCCATACAGGGCAAAATTCTCACTATCTGGGGAATGGGTCACCTGAGACTCGAGCTCCACCACTACACAATACATCCATGTAGCAATCACATACGTGGATCCCCAAATCTAAAAAAAATTTAAAAATTAAAAAATGTTCGATTTAAATTTCATCAATTTCAAAATTGACCCATGTTCACCACAGAAAAAAATAGATGAAAAACAGAAATTACTAATAATTCTGCCATTTACTTAATTTCTGCTAACATGTTATAATCTAGATATAAAAACACAGTTTTACAAAAATGTTAAATACCATCACATTAAATATGCTGTTTAAATCTACTCTTTTTCTCAGGAAAATATCATAAAATCTTTCAATGATAATACATAGAGTTCTTAGTCACTTTTTGGTAATGGTTACATATATTCCATCATACAGATATAGTGTAATTCACTCGGTGCCTTATTTTCACATAGCACCCATTTATCTTTCTATACAAGACATATCCTGTGAAAACATAGATGTAGACTCAATTATAAAATTCTTTTTCGAATATGTTATTCGGAATGGAAATGCTTGGTCATGGATACTATAATAAATTGCACATCTTTTTGCAAAATTTCTCTTAATCCTTCTATAAATAATATCAAACTGTGTTTTAAACATAGCCTAAAGGGTACCTGCATAATGAACATCTGTATACCTAACCCTGAATTGTACTTCACATCTTTAAAATGAAAAAACTAAAAGTTAAAAACAAAAAGCATAGCCTAAACTAGATTAAACATATCATAACACTTTCTGAGCTACTTCAAAGGTATGGGTACTCTAAAATGCCTTGATGTGAAGAAACTGTCTTAGACAATATGCATTTTTATGTCCGTTCTTGTTGAAATTAGGAGCAAGGGCTTTTGGACTGGTCAGGATACTCACGGAGTTAGGATTGCCAGGGGAGTCATAGGGGGTTCTGAGAAGTTTTAAAAACAGAAATTTGAAATTATTGGTAGCTGTTAATTAATGGTGAGGACAGGCCTTCCTAGATTTCCTTTTATTCCCTTTTCACATGATGGTTCTCCGGATATAGCAAGAGAAAGAACAATGGATTTGGGGAGAGTATTATTTTAGTTACAGGGATGATACAGTATGCTTGGAGAGAAAACCGTCATGAGGGTAGCAGACAAAAAAACAAGTGAGAATCACTGGGCCAGTGTGAAAGCACCTGGCAGGTCTCTGGTGGCTTCATGGGCTTTGAAGTAGCCTTTGGTGCATTTAAAACAGTCAGATTGTAAGAAGTCGAATTATGAATCAGAGAGTGGTTAATAAGAGAAGACAAACTTCATTCAGGCAGTAAAGCGAAATGGGAGAAAATAATAAGAAAAGAGAGGAAATGAAAACATGTAAATTACGCAATGAAATCTTGAAACAGATGGCACGCAGAGGCAGTTAAAGTAAAAGATACTGCCATCCTGAAAAGTGGCAGCCAAACCCCTTCATGTCTCTCTCCAGGAAGTCAAGTTCTATAGGGAAACGGGAATGGGATTGGAAGGTGCTTATCAGCACATTGTCCATAGAGACACAGCAGGAATTTTGCTAAGAGATTAGTGAGTTTTCATCACCTTCCTCCTTAGAAAGGCTAAAACAAATTTATGGGTGTCAATGGAGACCAACAGACAGGAAATAGAAAATTCCCATGGGGAGGACTGTCTAGCATGAGGGAAGTCGAGCCCAGAAGACAAAGAGCAGGAAGTTGCACCTGGGTCCAAGTGATACCGACATCACAGTGTGAAATTTAGTTAGGCAATTTGAAATCTTAAGTCTGATGGTTTTATATTGTTAAGAGAGCGTGTTCAGTTTGTGAATGCTTTTCTCTTCTGTGAAGGCAAACATGTACTCTATTTTCTCTAACTCCTATTGAATCTGACTGCTCTCATTTGAGGAAGCTATTGACGTGCTGACAGAATCTGTCTCTAGAGAGGGCTGCTACCTGCCTTCAACCAGAGGAAGATAATAAAGGAAAAGGGATTAACTCTTGAATTTCCAGAAGAAGGTGTGACATATAAAACTAGACACACTATTCCTCCCTCTGCCACGCTCCTCTTCCTAAAACAAGAATGTCAAGATAGAGTGTGCTACAAGGGACCTAAAATTGGTCTTCCCAAATCATGAATCTTCATGTCAAGTTTAGGATTGAGGGCCTGATTTTCAAGAGCAAACAGATCTTGAAATTGCCAGGTAATGAATCCAGCAAACCCAACTGTCCTGAATGCCTCTCCATTTCTTTACTGATTAATATGTCTCAGTTAGAACAATAAATAAAGTAACAAGAATCAGTAAAATGAAGGAGTATGTCTATTAGGCGTGTTGTTTGAAACAGGGAAAACAATCTTTCTCATGGGGGGACATGGAAAATTTGGAGCTCTTTGATAATTTTTCAGTGTTAATCTACTTGATATTTCCACCCAACCGATGAATAAAAGGATTGCTAGTAAACAGATGTTTAAAAACTATCATTTCACCTTCTCTGAATTATTCACTAATGAGGGGAACCAGAGAGGCAGCATGCGGACTGAAGGGACAAACACACTCACAGTTCTGTTTGGAGAATTTTTTAGCACTAAGCATTCAAAACATTTTCTTTTCCTGCTTTGTCTTTGGGGAATGCCGCAGAATGGTTTAATCATCTGGCCTTGGTTCGGACTGCCTAGGGCAGTTGTAGCCTTTCTCATCATTATGTCTTACCAAGTGTCACCTTTCCCAGACAACTATAGGATCAGGATAAGAAAAATAGTTTCTTTACGCTGTAGATCTAACAAAACCACAGGCTGCTCACGGCCCACCAGATGAATGGCTAGCATTTAAAATCGACCTGAATTAAATGAAGCAGTTGATTATAAATGCTAGACACTCAATTTAGAAACTGTGGCTTAAAGAAAGAAACAACATACGACAATAGATCGTTCATTTTGCATGAGGGGAAAAATGTGATGCTATGACCAGAATAAAATATTTTCTGAGGGGTGAGTGAATTCCAATGATTGTGGTGACCCAAAACAATTTTGTAAATGTGACACTATAAAATGAGTGTTTAAATGGTGTTTTCTTCCATTTTTCTGTCCCTGTCAAGAAACACAACACAGGAACAAAGTATAAATTTTTACTTCACATGTATGTCAATTATTAAAATACTACAGGTAAGGTGGAGAAATCAAACAAAGCATTTTGTCTAGATAGGAAAATTTTGAAGTATGAATAATTAGACAATTTATCTAGGTAATGTCAGAAGGTGTATTCGGTGGTTCACATCTGTTTATAGCTACCTCAAGTGTTATATATGACAGCTGTACTGTTGCATTTCTAGCTTCAGAAACACTGTAGGTTTAGGACAGTATGATTTGCTATTTTTCTGATAATGAGGATTAGGTGTCTGGGCTCTCAAACAGCAGAAGGACGTTTCACAGAATGGCCAGTGAGTGCTGCTGAGATGACAGGTAAGACTGATGTTTGCTCTAGAGGTAAGAACTTAGCTAGGGTGGCTGTTCAGTACGCACAGAGGAAAAATTCATTCTATTTCCACACTGACAGAAAAGCAGAGCTTGCACATACTTTTCTTTGCAATAAGGCTTGATCCTGAAGCTTAATAAAGAGGTAATTGACTCCATCTTGCTTTGTTATATTCACACTCTAGTACATTATAATAACACAGCATCCAAAAATAATATAAATTTACATAGTTTTAAAAGAGATCTCCTTGAATCTAAATCCAAGGAGATTCAGTTATTTTACTTTAAATGTTTTGGATTTTTTTCTATCTGCAGAATGGGAACACAAACATTCTATTGTACTTATAATAGTGTTTCAATGGTTAATGTGATTATAATGTAGTTAATATATAAGGCCATCGTCACATGGTATGATGTAAAATATTAATAGGTGATTATACGGAGAATCTACTATGTGCTATGCATAGCACCATGTGCTGAAATATAGTGGTACCAGATGAGAAATCTGTTTTCCCAGAGATTGTACTTTAGTGGAAGAATCTAGACAAAAATAAAAGTAAAATATGAATAGGCCAATAAATAAATGAGCAAGTGCATGTGAATAAGTCCACACGGAAGCAGCCTTATTGATCACACGTTATGGGCTCTCAGGACCACCAGAGTACTGGAAAGAAGAACCATAGTGAAAGATATCAAAAGCTGCCTATAACATTGCTTTAAGTCCTTGTCTGACCCCTGGACTGCATATGTGCATGTGAGGTTCCAAAAGCCGTCAGGGAGCATACAACAGCAGGAAGGCTGAAATGAGCTGAACAGAGATTTCATCTGCAGAAGTAAGAAAAATTGAAGTTTAAGATCTACCAAGCCGGGCTCGGTGGCTAAACCTGTAATCCCGCGCCTTTGGGAGGCTGAGGTGAGTGGATTGCCTGAGCCCGCGGGTTCGAGACCCGCCTGGGCAGCGAGACCTCATCTCTACAATAAATCAAAAAATCAGCCGGGCATGGTAGTGCATGCCTGTAATTCCAGCTACTCAGAAGGCTGAGGCGGAAGGATCGCCGGAGCCCAGCAGGTCGAGGCTGCGGTGGCTGGGAGCGGCCGGTGCACTACGGTCTGGGCGACAGAGTGAGACTCCAACTCAAAAAAAAAAAAAAGATCTGCCAGGCTGAAGGGGCTTGGTAAACACTCAGACTTAAAAGTAAAAGCAGTGTCCTAGGACTAAGTGATTTCCTCAGGATTAGTAGACAGATCATAATAGTCCCACTCTAATAAAGCATAAGACAAAAATTTAAAGTCTACAAATTTAAGGTTGTCTGTCAGTCACTTAACTCTTTGGCAGAAAATAACTCAATAATCTTCAGGGGAAATTAAATAAACCCCAAGATTTTAGAACATATTTTTACAATGTCTAGTATAAATCAGAAATTACTAAGCATAAGAAGAAACAACAACAACAAGAGCAACAAAATTAGAAAGAGAAAAATAACAACAGAATAAATAGACAAATAGAAAAAAATTAAGCCAGTTTTGAAATTTTCTAATAAAGAATTTAAAATAGCTATAATGAGACGTCTATAAAAAAAGATTGTTATAATGGATGAAGAGATGGATAATTTCAGGGGCTATTTATAACAACAACCAAACAGAAAGCTTAGAACCAAAAAGTACAATATCTAAAATCAAATATTTATTGGATGGGATAAAGAGTACTCAGTGTAATAACAGAAGAAAGGATCATTTTACTTGTAGATAATTCAATATATATATCATCCAAATTGAAGCACAGAGAGAAAAAATTGGAAAGCAAGAGAGAGCTAATGATGTTTTAGATAGTATCAAGATGCCTATTATTGGATTTTGAGGAAGATAGGAGATGGAGGATGGGGCAGAAAGAAAATATGAAGAAATATTGGCTAGCATGTTTGCTCTTTTAAAAAACAACTGACAAATTAGACAAGTCAATGAATACCAGATGAATACAAAAAAAATACAAAGAAAATGAAACATAGTCACATAACAGTGAAACCACTGAAAACAAGATACAAAAGGAATCTTAAGAGCAGGCAGGGGAAGAATGATAAGAGAATCCACTGACTTTTTTCAGAATCAATGAAGACTAGAAGACACTAGTCATTTTTAAAGTTCTGGGAAACAAACAATCAAACAAACAATAAAAGCTGTCAACTGGAATTCTATATTTAGGGAAAATATTCCCCACTTTTGCTCCAATAAATAAAGTGATATATGAAAGTTGAGTAAAATGGATGAATGAATGTTCTTCTAGTTGAAGAGAAATGATACTAGGTAAAAAGATGAGATCTAAATTAAAGAAGAAAGGGCACTTGAAATGTTAAACATGCAGATAAATATAAAGTGCTGTTTTTAGTTTTTCCTTTATCCTTTAAAGGACTTTTGATTATGAAATACAAATATAATAAAATATATTGTGAAGTTAATAACATGTAGAATTAAAATATACGTCAATAAGTAACATACAAATAAGAATAATTTAAATGAAATTACATCTTTTTGAAGATTCTTACACTATATGTGAATTTCTATGATATCAATTTGTGCAAGACTCTGGAAAATTAAAGATGCATATTGTAATCTTTACGATAACTCCTAAATAATATGAAACGATATAGCTAAAAAGAGAATAGAAGAAATACAGTGGAGCCAGGCTCGGTGGCTCAGCCTGTAATCCCGCGCTTTGGGAGGCCAAGGTGAGTGGACTGCCTGAGCCTGCGGGTTCGAGACCCGCCTGGGCAACTTGGCGAGACCTCATCTCTACAATAAATCAAAAAATCAGCCGGGTGTGGTAGCGCGTGCCTGTAATTCCAACTACTCAGAAGACTGAGGCGAAAGGATTGCCGGAGCCCAGCAGGTCGAGGCTGCAGCAGCTGGAAGCGGCCACTGCACTCCAGTCTGGGAGACAGAGTGAGACTCCTACTCAAAAAAAAAAAAAAAAAAAAAAGAAATACAGTGGAAAAACAAAATATGTATCAAATTCTTAAGTATTGAAATACTGCTGAGCTTATTCTCTGACCACAATGCAATTATATTATGAATTAATAATAAGATATGGATACAATCACCATAAATTAAGCACTATTCTGCCAAGTAGCCCATGGGTTAGAGAATAAAATCACTATAAATTATTTTAAGCTGAATATTGATAAAAATCACAAAATATTAAAGTGTATGAAATGCAGCCAAAACTCTGGTTAATGGAAAATGTATACTATTGAAAGAAGAACAATTTGAAATTCATAATATAGGTTTTTACAAAAAATATGTTTGTTTTTTTGAGTTGGAGTCTCACTCTGTCACCCAGACTGGAGTGCAGTGAGCGCTCCCAGCCACTGCAGCCTCAACCTGCCGGGCTCCGGCGATCCTTCCGCCTCAGCCTTCCAAGTAGCTGGAACTACAGGCTGCGCGCTACCACACCTGGCTAATTTTTTGATTTATTGTAGAGACGAGGTCTCGTCAAGTTGACCAGGCGGGTCTCGAACCCGTGGGCTCAGGCAATCCACTCACCTCAGCCTCCCAAAGGCGCGGGATTACAGGCTGAGCCACCGAGCCCGGCTTAAAAATTATGTTTTAAAGGGCAAATAAAACCCAAAGAAAGTAGAAAACAGGAAATAATATAGATAAGAATGATAATAAAATAAAAATTATTTAAAAGTACAGAAAATCAATACAGTCAAATGTCTGAAAAGATCAATAAAATGATTATTAATAAATTTGAAGCACCCTAAGAAAAATGCACTCACACACACAAAAAATCTTGCCAATATAAAAAATGACAGAGAAAACATCACTATTATGACTGCATTTTTAAAAGGTTAATAAGGAAATATTATGCTAATAAATATGACAACTTTGATCAAAGGAACAAAGTCTTTGAAACATTTGACAGCTTAAATAAAAGGAACAAATTCCTTCAAAACCACAGTTTACCAAAACTAACATAACATTATGCTGAGTGAAAGAAGGCAGATATAAAAGAATATATACTGTATGATACCATTTATATCAAGGTTCTAACATTGGCAAACTAAGTTACATTAATAGAAATAAGAACAACGGTTGCCTCTGGTGGTGTGTGGGCTAGCAAGAATGGACTGAAAAGGGTACACAAAAATGTTTATTTTATTTTAGGTAATTCAAACCTTAATTAAAGATTTAAAAGTCAAATAGGATAATATGAGATCTGACAAATCAGTTCACAAACTTGCCACCATGCATGTATGTTGGCAGCACTGTATAAACAACTCAGTAAAGTTTCACAACCTTGGTATATCAGTGTCTTACAGCTGTGTTCGTTTCGATGTGTGGCAGTGTCTCGCTGAGTGGCATTCATTATTGTTGCTGCATATTTTTGTGTGCTGTTGCGAGAATGTCAGAGTTCTCATTAGAGCCATGAGCAGACATTAACTTTTTTGTTAAACTTGGGAAGAGTGGAAGTGAAATCAAGGACATGTTAGTCCAAGTTTATGGGAATAATGCCATGAAGGAAACAGCGGTATACAGTCAGATTAAATGTTTTTCTGAGGGGAGAGAAAGCATCACTAATGAGAGAGGTTAGGACCATGGCCAGTTACAAGCAGGACTGATAAAAACGTCGCAAAAATTTGTCTTATTGGGCACCAAGATTGTTGGCTGACTGTGAGAAGCATAGCAGACCAAATAAACATTGATAGAGAAACAGGAAAATCTTATCTGAAAATCTTGGTAGTTGAAAGGTGTGTACAAAAGTGGTCCTGAAGGAGCTCTTGCTTCAAGAGAATGCACCAGCTCACACAGCACTGTCTGTGAGAGATTTTTTTAGCCAGTAAACAAATAACTGATTGGGATTACCCTTCCTGCTCACCTGATCTGGCCCACAAAGCCTTTTTTCTTTACCAGAAGATAAAGGAAATATTGAAAGAAAGACATTTTGATAAATGCAGGACATCAAGGGTAATACAACAATAACTCTGATGGCCATTCCGGAAAAAGTGTTCCAAAATTGCTTGGACGGATAGACTAGGCATTGACAGCAGTGCATAACTTCCCAAGGGGAATACTTCGAAAGTGACCATCGTGATATTCAGCAGTGAGGTATGTAACACTTTTTCCTAGGATGCGTTCTTGAACTTGATTGTCAGACCTCATAGTAATAAATATGAGAAGATATAAAAGTGATCTGAAGGATTGATTGCATCAGTGAGAAAATTAGCTTCAAACTGGATGCCACTAACAATGTTTTTGAGGAGATCACATTTGAACTGAGACTTGCTGGCAACAAGACGATCCTACGAAATCTAGGCCCAGTAAGTACAAAGTCCCGAAGAGAAGAAAAAGTCTGGCATTATTTGGGCACCAGAAAGGAAATCAGTAGGGTTAGAACTTCTTGATCCAGTGTACATTCGATGGAAGCTGGGTTTGGAAGGTAGGCAGGGGCCCAGCATGGTGACTCACGCCTGTCATCCCAGCACTTTGGGATGCCTAGGAGGGAGGATCGCTTGAGGCCAGAAGTTGGTATCAGCCAGGGCAACACAGAGAGGCCACGTCTCTACAAAAAGATCAACAAAACTCATGTGGTGGCGCGCATCTGTGGTCCCAGCTACTTGGGAGGCTGTGGCAGAAAGATTGCCTGAACCCAAGAACTAGAGGGTGTGTGGACCCAAGATTGTTCCACCACACTCCAGCTTGGGTGACAAGTGAGACTGATTCAAAAATAAATACACGCATAAATAAAAGGTAGCAGAAAGGGACCAAGAAGGAACTTAGAACTACATATAATGCAAGATTTACGTAAGAATATGAATTTAAGGTTTTATTTTAAATTATGAAATGACATCAGTAATTAGTTATGTCAGTAATTGGCCATCTGTATTTTACATGTCTGTGCACAGGTAAGGTTTCACCTAATTTGTTTTTACCTAGTGTAATTAAAATTAACAAATAAACCCTTGGCAGGCCAGGTACGATGGCTCACGCCTGTAATCCCAGCACTCTGAAAAGCAGAGGCAAGAGGATTGCCTGAGCCCCGGGTTCAAAACCAGCTTGGCCGGGTTTGGTGGCTCAGCCTGTCATCCCAGCACTTTGGGAGGCCGAGGCAAGTGGATTGTCTGAGCCCATGGCTTCAAGATCAGCCTGGGCAACTTGGCAAGACCTAGCATCTACAATAAATAAAAAATTAGCTGAGCATGGTAGCATGTGCCTGTAGTTCTAGTTACTTGGAAGGCTGAGGCGGAAGGATTGCTGGAGCCCAGCAGGTCAACCCTGGGGTGGCCATGAGCGTGCCATTGCACTCCAGCCTGGGTGACAGAATGAGACTTCACCTCAAAAAACAAAACAAAAAACAAACAAACACCAGCCTGGACAACTTGACCAGACCTTGTCTCTGCAATACATTGTTAAAAATAGCTGGGTGTGGTGGCAGACACCTGTAGGTCCAGCTACTTAGAAGGCTGAGGCGAAGGATTGCTTGAGCCCGGCAGGTTGAGGCTGAGGTAGCCACGACTGTGCCACGGCACTCCAGACTGGGCAACAGAGTAAGACTTTGACTTTAAAAAAAGGCAAAACACAGAGAAAAGGTGGAGGCAGTGAAAAAGGGGAACACACAGAGCAAGGCTGAGACTTGGGACAGATTGGGTGGAATGAGACACACAGACGAATATTCTACACGTGGTGTTTCTGTGTGTGGGGGTGTGTGTGTGTATGTGTGTCTGCATTTGGTGTGTAGAGGGATGGGTAAGGAGGAAAAAGAAGTATCATTGAGCACTTCCCATCTTAAATACCCCTCCTCCAAAATTTAAAAGCAAAACAAAATATTTATAGGGGACTTGTGAAAATATTGCCGGGGAAAGGGAGAGTCCATGCAGTGGCCTTCTTGCCATGAATGTTTCATGGGTTGACAGGACCTTATAAAACCACAACATGAAATCTATTTTACATTGAGAAGAGATATGAAACAACATTGTCCAAATCCAGGAAGTAATCAGTGTATTTCTTTTCCTCTTCCTTCTTCCTATTAACAGTCTAAGTACTACAGGAAGTTTGCCTAACACACAGTTTGAGGTGTGTGAAACAGAAGTGTGTCCTATACTTCAAAACAAGAAAGAGAAAGACACCGCAAAGAAAAATATTCAAAGATGAGCAAGGCTGCTCAATCATCTCCTTTCAATTCCTTGGCATAAACATTATAAACTCTTCCTTGCGCTAAAGCTGTTAAAATGATTTTTTGGATTGAGAAGACCTCTTAGAGGCAATCGGTTTGGGAAAAGTGTATGATTAAGAACCTGTTGTTTCCTCATGTGAATGTGGTACCCTGCCAAAAATCGTGTCAGTAGACATTTCATCGAACAGTGGCATGTTCAGGGCTACCTGGGCTTTCACGGTCTCTTCCATCTGAGCAAGGTGCTCTTTGAGTACGACTTGCAGAAGTCCGAGAACTGAAGCACTAAGGGTCAGAGTCTTTCATCAGAAACAGGAAATAATGATGAAGTTCTTACACAAATAAACAATGATTTTGTGAGTAGCCAGTGGAGAGGATGTGTGGGAGGGACAAGTGGCTAGTTTTCAGAGGAAGTTTTTAGGCTGGGTGAGTGGGACAGAGGGCTACATCCCGAGCAATCCTTGTCCTCATGCCCACTCTTACAAGCCAACCATGGGTCCGCTTCCCTGCATTCTGAGGAACCAAAGCAAAATTCGTGTTGACGGTCTCAAAAGCCCTTGGAGGCCATTTAAACAAGTCTCCTATAAGTCTAGTTGTTGACAGCCAGCTCTTTAGTGAAAGCTAGTACCTTGGTGCTGGTATGAAATCAAGTAAAAACTCAATGATCATACTTGTGCGTTCAATGGAATTAGCACCTACCCTCTTGTGTCTTATGAGACACTCCGGTGAGGAAAGAGAAAGCCAAGGCAATGTGCAGCATGCAAAACGTGAAACACAGCAAACAACCAGATGGCTTACACAAAGTTAATTTTGTTTTATATGCATCGCAGAATAGAGATACTTTTCTATAAATACAGAACAGAGTCAAGGATGGTTCCCCAGAGCCTGGTACCAGGACAAACTGGAGCATCTCCCTTCAGCACCTCTCATGTCTGAACTGTAATTTAGTTGCACAGTGATGACAGAATTCCACATTGATCGCCTTTGGGGTAGTGCTGTAATTTAACTTAATGAGATTGAAGAGGATTCTCCAGTTCTTAGAGATTCAAGGTGGTGCTATACAAGAGGGAGGATCTGAGCAAAGAAGTTCAGTCATCTCCCACAGAGGCTGGGGAAGGCCTTTACGCGCGTGCGTGCTTCTGTTCTCCGTGAGGCCTTCCACACCATTTCAAAAGCAACTTCAGAGGAGTGTGACCTTATCTCAGCCTGAACCTCTCTGGCAGGAATAAAGGCTAGAGAAGATAATTTAATTGGCGAGACATAAGAGGATCCAGTGTGACTCCAGGAAACGGTATCCAAGTCACACAGGCGCCTTTTAGGACAGAAGTGCTGTGTGGCAGCTTGATAAAACCAAGCACCGGACCAAGCCAAGCGAAACACACATTTCCTTCTCAATTGTGGAGCAATGCAGTGGAATCACTAAGGGAGGCTTTTAAATGTTGGACAACCTGGTCAGGGTCTCATTTGATAAAGCCATTGGAATTTCCCTATTCATTGGAGCTGTGTTCTCACAGAAAGGATAAGAGGCAGGTGCTTCTCTAAGATGCTGTGATTGCGTTTTTTTCTATGCACAGGCCATTTGAAAAGAATGCTAGATTTTTCAATGAGATCCTCATATCCAAATATTTATAAAAAATAACAATGATCTTAGCTTGCATTTGACATGGCAGCTTCCATCTGAGGAGCTCAGATATGATTCCATTACCTTTCAAAATATTATCTGGAGGTTGGTTAAGAAACCATATATTTATGTGTCATCCCTGGTGGAACTTGTTCAAAGACATGCCGGAAAGTTGCAAGCATTTAGGCATCCTTGGGATAAGTTCATTCGACATACTGAATTTCACCTAAAAGTAATACAAATCAAGAGAATGAATAAGGGGTCTTAAAAAAAATTTTTTTTTGCATGAACATTTAATTGATAGAATTTTCCTTCGTAGCCTTGACTCCTCTCAAACTGATTTCTTCCTGCCTGTTCTGACTCCAGGGTAAAGTAAATAAAAGAATCCATTTATAGTCAACTTTCAAGTGATAAGAAGCTGTCTAGGAAGGCTCAGAAGTATCAACTCAAAGAAATATGATAAATACAGAAATAGATGGATTAGTATTCAAAGCAAAAGCCTAAATACAGGTTTCTTACAGAAAGGAGGAGTGATGACAAGAGGCAGTTCCTTCTTTCCCCAGACTCAAGTAAGGGTGTAGACTCCTTCTAGCCTGGATTCTTAACCAGTTTTATCCCATGGACTCCTTTGCCTGTCTGCTGGAGCTTACAGACTGCTTCTCAGAATAATGTGTTTTTAATGATATAAAACCATATGCAACCAATAAGTTTATAAACCAATTATAGTAAAATATAATAATCAAATGTCTAAGAATCATACTATTGGTGAATATCCTATTAATATGGGTAAATTTTTAGTACATTAAATGTGTACAATGATCATGAGAGCAATGTAAATCAGTGGTTTGAGCCTTTAAGGATTTGTATATGAAAATTTCAACAGGCTAGGATCGGTGGCTCAGCCTATCATCCCAGCACTTTGGGAGGCCGAGGCGAGTGGATTGCCTGAGCCTACGGGTTTGAGACCAGCCCGGGCCACTTGCCGAGACCTCATCTCTACAATAAATCAAAAATTGGCCAGGTGTGGTAATGCACACCTGTAGTTCCTGCTCCTTGGAAGGTTGAGGTGGAAGGATCTCCGGAGCCCAGCAGGTTGACGCTGGGGTGGCCATGCGTGTGCCACTGCACTCCAGCCGGGGCCACAGAGTGAGACGTCAACTCAAAAAAAGAAAGAAAAAAGAAAATTTCAACTAAGTTTTGGGTCCTGTTATGAAACAGGAAATTTTCAAACATTTGTGGGAAGCCAAATGCTTTATACTTCAGATTGCTATTAACATGGTTTCTTATTATTAGTTGTAGTTGGCATATGAAAACTGTATATATTTATGATGTACAATATAATGTTTTGAAATGTGTTTGTGAAATGACCGAATGACCTTATTTAACAACTTTATTACATCACATACTTATTTTTTTATGGTGAGATCATTTAAAAAACTACCCTCTCAGCAGTTATGGAGTAGACAATCATTGTTATTAACTATCCTCACCAGGCTGTGCAATAGCTCTCTGTAATTTATTCCTCCTGCCTAACGGAAATGTTGTATCTTTAGACTAACATCTCTCCAGCCCCAGCCTTCTACTCTGCTTCTGTGAGTCTGATTTCTTTCACATTCCTTATATAAGTGAGATCATGTAGTATTTGTCTTTCTGTGTTTGGCTTATTTAACTTAGCATAATATCTTCCAACTCTATCCATTTTTTAAAAAAAGGAACGGCACATGTAAACAACAGAACCATCTAGAGTACTTTCACTTTCATACTTTCTTATCACTAGCAGAGTGTAATCCAAATTCCCCAGCCTTACAAGGGAGTTCTACTGACTTTTTCTAGTCTTAAATCCCCCTATACTTCTTACCCAATGGGCAATCCCGCTCCTGCAAAGCATCACGAGTCAACGTTCCAGCCAGATCAATTCCCTATTCTTTAATGAGCCCTTTGTTTTCTCGACACTGGGGATAAATGCAATTTATTCCCTTCACCTTTTCTCCGATTTCACCGCGCAAATCCCAGCCTTTTAAGTAAAATTGTATCCTCTTGTGGCCTAGCCCGTATCTTATTTCTTTTAAATATAAAACAACAATCAAATATCTAACCAACCAAACCCCCAAAGCGCAATATGTATTATAACCTCATCTTGAGAGTCTATCATATTTATCATTACTTACCTTGAAGTATATACTTTTATGGCTATATTTTTGTCTCTCATGCGCTTTGTTATCCTCTGAACCGTGTTCCCCCCCACCCCATTTTCAAATTCATATGCTGAATCCCTCATCCCAAGGACCTCAGAATGTGACGATATTTGGAGATATGGCCTTTAAAGAAGTGATTAAGTTAAGATGAGATCCTCAAGGAAGGGGAGCCTAACCCAATCTGTCTGATCTTATAAGAAGAGGAAATTAGAACAAGCAAAGAGACACCAGGGATGGGTACACACGGAGAAAAGACTGTGTGAAGACACAGCCAGACAGTGGCCATCCGCAAGCCACAGAGAGGACTCGGGATCAGCCAAAGCTGCCAGCACCTTGATCTTACATTTCTGCCCTCAGAATTTAGAAAAACAAATGTCTGTTGTTTAAGCCTGTGGTATTTTGTGATCGCAGGCCTAGCAAACGAATATGTGCTATGAACTCTTATATACCAAATATCTAATCGTGCTTAATTCTTTCTAAATAGAAGAACAGAGAGGGGAGAGAGACCAGAGGGACAAGAAATGAGGAGTTGAAGGATACTGGAACTGATGTTAGAAGGTGTATATCTGCATGTTTTGGAGACACGTTTCATCTTTCTATTTCTGTTTCTCCAGAATTCACGACGTCTTAGCCAAAGAGATTTGTAATGAAAAATGCAACAGCATTGGTTATTAATTTAAGATTTTAACTATATTTTTTCCCACTCAGATTGCTAGTAGACCTCATGTGGTTATCATAACAATGATGAATATTGCAACATGCTAGTTTGATAAAAAAAATATATTGCATTTATAAATGAAAATGCTACAATGAAAAGAGAAGATGGTTAGGGAGTGCCAAAGGAAACAAAATAAAAAAAATTTTGAAAAAATAATGTCAGAAGGCAATCTAGAGGAGAATTAAGGACTATTTGGCATAAACGTATGTTATTTAGCAAGATGCAAGCCATGCCGTGTAGAAATACATTGTACAATAAGTGGGGGAAAAATGTCCAAGACTTCTGATGAGTGAAAGCCCATTTATGAGGGCCAGAAAGAGACAGTCAGGGAACAGATGAGTGGCGTCTTTCTCATTATGGCAGACTGCCTTCGAGACAACCAGAAGTTAAAAGAACCCTCCGTATGAAGTAACGGTTTCATCTGAGTGTAAATGATGCCACACAAGGTCAGGAAGGGCCGTGTGATTTGAAGACCATCATCTAACTTGCCATCGTGTGAGGTAACACTCCATTCTGAAGCTGAAACAAGAAGGCAATAAAGTGTTAGCATATAACATAGCTCATGTTAAAGTTAATAAAAAGGGGTTTTGAAAGTTGGTTATTGTGACGAATTTTGCTTGTATTAACAGACAATTCTCAGGTCTGAATGTATAGAAATGGTTGGCAATAAACTCTCTCTCTTTTTTTTTTTTTTTTTGAGTTGGAGTCTCACTCTGTCGCCCAGACTGGAGCGCAGTGGCCGCTCCCACCCACCGCAGCCTCGCCCTGCTGGGCTCCGGCGATCCTTCCGCCTCAGCCTTCCGAGTAGCCGGAATTACAGGTGCGCGCTACCACACCCGGCTGATTTTTTGATTTATTGCAGAGATGAGGTCTTGCTGCCCAGCGGTCTTGAACCCGCGGGCTCAGGCAATCCACTCACCTCAGCCTCCCAAAGGCGCAGGATTACAGGCTGAGCCACTGGGCCCGGCTGCAATAAACTCTTAAATAGAATAACACAGCCCTTGTATATTTACTGATGAGTCCGATGTGAGAGAAAGAAGTAAGAGGAAGACATTGCATTGATTGTTAGTGTTTTATTCATTAATTCAGGCAACAAATACTTATTGGTTGCTTACTATGTGCCAGGTAACGTTCTATATACCTGGAGCCAATAGTGAAAAAAAAAAACAGACAAAAATCCTTGACTTATTCCCAAGATATGTTGACAGTCTTCATTTGATTGGACATAACATTACATAATCCTGAGAGGTGGATAAGAATTTTGAGGTGGAGAGAATAGTTTGAATAACTCAATTCTGTTGCAGATGTGGACAGATAGCCTCAGACAGCTTTGCAAGATTATCTCAAGCAACGGCTCTTAATATGAATGAATCGTAATATTTGATACATCATTCTTTGCCTGACCTGGTGGCGGGGGACACTTAATAACACCCACTCCTAAACAGGGGACAAATTTGGTGTCGGTTAATTGACTTACCTACACTGAGCATCAATGAATAGACTTATCTACCCTGAGCTTCGACAGACTGGAAGCGGATTGAGGGAAGTCTGTTCTGGATGGTCCCGAAGGCTCTTTATTTTCAGGAAAGTGGCAGAAATCAGGTTTAAGAGAATCTGCCTATTTCTCACAGGGCCATTCTCTGAGCAGAAGCTCTCACTGTTACTCAACTTGATGTTTCCTGTTCCTGCTGCCTTTACTGGGATTATGTAAAATGGCAAGAAGAGAGTGTTTCATCCTCTTTATAGTTCAGTGCATCCAGTCCAGCTTCATCTAACTGTGCCTTCTCGTAGGCCAATGAGGCATATGGATCATGTTTACTCTGCTGCTTCTCTGCTTGAACGTTTTTTTCTTCGATAAATGCTACTTCTACCCTGGTGAACTAAACACCCTCCATTAGGACCTGCCTCCCAACACCGCTGCACTGGGGATTGCACTTCCAACATGCATTGCACTTCCACGTTGAGATCACAGCAGTATGCTAGCATCAAGACCTAAGAAGGAAAATAAAGCAGAGAAGGGAGGTAGAATGTGTGTGTGTGTGTGTGTGTGTGTGTGTGTGTGTGTACCGCAATTTTCAAGAGGGTGGCCAGGGCAGACCTCCCTGAGAAAGTACTGTGTGGACAAACACCTGAAAGAAGTGAGGAGAGAACCCAGAGGGTTTCTGAGAGAAAGATGGACATTTCAGTACAGATCATTTGAAGTCTTAGATGTCAAATTAATATTTTATATGATGTGCTTATAGACCTAAATTACTCAGTTAACATTTACTAAATTAAAATAAATTTAAAAACCATTGGTAGGAATTGGTGGCTTAGAAAAATTTGTCCAAAGCATGTTTGAACATGCGATTGAATTTTTTGTATCTTAACTGTGCAATTTTTTGCAAAGTTACTGTCATTTTTTATAACTATACCTGTGATATCCACTTGGTGAGTCTTTGTGGAATACAAGATAAAATAGGGGATCAGCCACCAAGTGCCTGGCATTGTTCTGGAGTTAGATGCTGTGCTTGCTCTCTAGGGCTAAGCCAGGGACACGGCAAATAAAAACAATCACATTACAAGGTGCATACAAGAGGCAAAAATAAAGGCATGGTGGCTCATGCCTGTAATCTCAGCACTTGAAGTGGAAGGGAGAGGATTGCCTGAGCCTGCGGGTTTGAGACCAGCCCCGGCAACTTGGTGAGACCTTGTCTCTACAATAAATCAAAGAATTAGCCGGGCGTGGTGGTGTGTGCCTGTAGTTCCAGTTACTTGAAAGGCTGAGGCAGAAGGATCTCCTGAGCCCAATAGGTCGAGGCTGCGGTGGCTGTAAGCATGCCACTGCATTTCAGCCTGGGCGATAGTGAGACTTGGATGCACAAAAAAAAAAAAGAGTTCTACGGAAGTAAAATATAATGCATGATTGAAAAAAAATAGAAAAGCTGTTTTTACAGTTGTATTTAAAAAATTTTTTTTTTTTTTTTGAGTTAGAGTCTCACTCTGTCACCCAGACTGGAGTGCAGTGGCCGCTCCCGGCCACCGCAGCCTCGACCTGCTGGGCTCTGGCTATCCTTCCGCCTCAGCCTTCCGAGTAGCCGGAATTACAGGCATGCGCCACCATGCCCAGCTGATTTTTTGATTTATTGTAGAGATGAGGTCTCGCTGCCCAGGCGGGTCTCGACCCCGCGGGCTCAGGCAATCCACTCACCTCAGCCTCCCAAAGCGCGGGATTACAGGCTGAGCCACCGAGCCCGGCTGTATTTAAAATTTTTAACGTTGTATTTAAAATCATACTGAAGGCAGGCTCCAGACAAAGGAAAAGGAAATTGGGAATGATGCCCTAGAGGAGAAAAAAATACCAGATAATCTGAGGAAATACAAGATGTTCAATTTTGCTGAAATAAAGAGTTTGAGTCATAGAGTAGAAGGTGACAAAGTCGGAGAGAGAGATTGGAGCCATAGTGTACAAGGCTTTGAGTCCTCGGTTGAGCTATTTGTAGTTCATTCAACAGATAATGAGGAATCATGGATTGCTTTGGAAAAGAGAGACAAGTAAGCCAGCTGGAGTAACAACTTAAGCAGAATTCCCTGGCAGGACGGGTGGTACAGGAGACAGAGAGATGAGTCAGGGAGCCCTCCTACAGGAGTGAGGAAGCAACTGGGGCCTTACGTGAGCAGCGGCTTCGGGGGAGATTTTGTTGGTGTCATAGTCTGTGCAGGCTGCTATAACAAAACTACCATAGCCTGGTTGGCTTTAACAAAAACATCTATTGATCTCAGCTATGGAGGCTGAGAAGTGCAGGATAAAGGCACTGGCAGATTTCATGCCTGGTGGGGCCCACCTCCAACTTATGACACGACCATATTCTTTGTAGAGTCATTCGGCAGAGAGGGCGGGGAACTTTATGAAGTCTCTTCCTTTTTTTTTTTTTTTACTTTTTTATTTTAAAGATATGGGGTATAACTCAGGGTTAAGTATACAAATGTTCACTATACAGGTGCCCTTGTGGGTGAGGTATGCTCCCCCCTTTCTTGGCAGTTTCCCTCAACTGCCAATCCCACCCCTCCTCCGGGCAGTTTCCTACTACTGCCAATCTTTTTCTTATCGTATTATGATAATTGTTCAAGGTCTGCTTATGAGTGAGAACATATGGTCCTCTGTAATCTCTTCTTATACGGGGGCTAATCATCTCCCAAAGGCACCCCCTCCAAATCACCCTGGAGGATAGAATTTCCATATGTGAATTTTAAGAGGATGTGGGCAAACATGGAGTTCATAGCTCCTGGTAATTGGCAAGTCAGAGGGTAGGCAAATGAGCAATGGGGAGAGGGGGCATGTGGTGAGTGGAGCTATCTCCGCATCTTAGAAACTTGGTAGTATCTAGAACTGGAATGTAAAGCTGAGTCTTCTCTCAAAACCTCATAAAAATTGGGCTTTGCATAACACGCTGGTAACCCAACAGATGAAATTTTGGGATATTACCCTAGCATTCCGGTGCCAGTGTAATTTACCGAACTGGACTGCTTACGACAATCAGGAATTCAGAAACTACAGGAATTCCCAGCTTTGTTCTCTTTTGTATTTTGTATCTTCCCTTAATAGAGAAAATCTCATAAAGAAACAATGTCTTATTTGTTTAAAACTTAATGAATATGGGATGGACACTCATATTGATGTGTGAGTTAATTTAGTCCGAGTAACATTGACTTTCCTATTTGAGCCTATTCTGTTTGCGACTATTTGGGTGTATTTAATTTAGCAGGCTGACATATTTTATATTTCAAAGATAACAAGTCACTCTTCATTAGATTGGCTCATTTCTGGACAATCTTGCACAAACGTGTATGCCCCAGGAAACTCAGCTTCCACAGGAACAATTACCTTTTAATGACTGCTGCCTGGCATGCTTTACTTTTTTGGGAAACTTAACATGTATCCTAGAGAAGCCTGCTTCAATTCTACAGATGTGTATCCGTTGGTCTAAACTTAGATGAGGCATCTTTTCACTCTCATACCTGCTCTTGTCACACATCAATTACCATTTTGCAAGCTATGTATCTGGTTTGATTTTTAATCAAGTGCAATTGAATAAAATGTAGTCGATATCTTCTGACTCTTTCACAAGGTACAAGTATTTTGGAAATTTGAAAAACAAATAAGAATAGAGATCCGGTAAATAATAATATGAATGAACATAGCATCATGACAGGAATGTTGAAGTGTCGAAGAGAGAAAGAATAGCAAGGAAAATGAGATCTCTCAATGACCAAACAAACCTAAACTCGGCTTAACGAAAGGAATGTAGGGAAAAACAAATGTTGAAAAAAGAAAGGGCCAGGCTTGGTGGCTCAGCCTGTAATCCTGCGCCTTGGGAGGAGGTGAGTGGGTTGCCTGAGCCCACGGGTTCAAGACCTGCCTGGGCAACTTGGCGAGACCTTGTCTCTACAATAAAAATAAAGAAATTAGACAGGCGTGGTGGCGTGTGCCTGTAGTTCCAGCTACTTGGAAGGCTGAGGCGGAAGGATGGCTGGAGCCCAGCAGGTCGCAGTGGCCGGGAGCAACCACTGCACTCCAGTCTGGGCGACAGAGTGAGACTCCAACTCAAAAAAAAAAAAAAAAGAAAGGAAGATTACACCAGAGGTCAGATAGCTTAAATACGCTAACTTAAAATTAGCGTGGGATAAAGTAACCTCTAAAACTTCAATTTATTAGCGGGAGAATTGTTTTTTATTAATAAAAAGGGGAGAGTGGAAGGACTAAAAAAAAACTACAAATGAATACAATGTCACTAAAATTTTCTTGATTTTGTACAAAATATAGATGCAGAGGTATGAAGCAAATTTTATTTGAAACATCTGTAGAAAAGATTGAAAACTATATGAGAGTCATATTAAATACTAAAACGAAAGCAAGTATTTTATAACATTTGAATGTTTTATAGATCAAAGAAGTAAAAATATGCAAAATGCATCTATAATAGGTAACATGAAAGAAGATCAATGATATGAAAGAACTGAAGACAAAGAAAGATAAAGACTTTCGAAAGTCTGAAAATCACCAGAGCTCGTGGTTCAATCAATATCTCTCTGATACACTATGAATTTCGACATTGTGCTTCCTGATTTTCTTTACTGCATGTTTTTCTCTATCTAAATATTCTTTCAAGCTGGGCTCAGTGGCTTCAGCCTGTAATCCCGCGCCTTTGGGAGGCTGAGGTGAGTGGATGGCCTGAGCCCGTGGGTTCGAGACCCGCCTGGGCAGGCAAGACCTCATCTCTACAATAAATCAAAAAATCAGCCGGGCGTGGTAGCGCGTGCCTGTAATTCTGGCTCCTTGGAAGGCTGAGGCGGAAGGATCATCGGAGCCCAGCAGGTCGAGGCTGCAGTGGCTGGGAGCGGCCACGACACTCCAGTCTGGGCGACAGAATGAGACTCCAACTCAAAAAAAATAATAAATAGGCTGAGGTGAGTGGATTGCCTGAGCCCGCGGGTTCGAGACCCGCCTGGGCAGCAAGACCTCATCTCTACAATAAATAAAAAAAAAAAAATCAGCTGGGCGTGGTAGCGCATGCCTGTAATTCCAGCTACTTGGAAGGCTGAGGCGGAAGGATCACCGGAGCCCAGCGGGTCGAGGCTGCGGTGGCCGGGAGCGGCCACTGCACTCCAGTCTGGGCGACAGAGTGAGACTCCAACTCAAAAAAATAAATAAATAAAATAAAATAAATAAATAAAAAATAAATAAATATTCTTTCAGTATCCAGTGGTGTTTGGAGGGCTTGCTCTCTTGAGCTGGCATTTGCAGGGATGGTCTTAGTGGAAGAGTAGGGAAATTCCTAGAAAGATCTTAATTTTTCTCTTAGCTTTCCCGCAAAATACAAATGGGGCTACACTGGTTTCTTTAAAAAGTCCAAAAGTAGAAGAAACTTCTTCAAGCTATTGCTTCACTCTCACACTTAGAAATGAAAAAGGAGCCTAAGGCAGTCAACCCTGGTTTCTGGGCAGCTTTTAATCTAGAAAGCTTGGAATAAAACAAGGTGAAAGATCTCGGGCAAGACACCTAAGTCATCATCTCTTTTGTTTGTCTGTTTGTTTATTTATTTATTGTTGTAATTAGTGCACTGAAATAAAGGTACAAAATGAGTTTATGGAAGCTAAGGCAATATACCAAATGTGGTAGTCTTGACCTTGGATACTCTTTTATTCAGTAAAATATATATATATATATATATATATATATATATATATATATATATATGCCAGACATTGGGTTGAGTTGAGTACTAGGGCGTGAAATGATAGAACAGACACTCTTTAGCCAAAGTGCCTTTCAAAGAGAATAGAAAATTATACCTTATTTAATATTTTCATTTTTAACCTCAGCATTTACTCAGTGACCAGCAGGTTGGAGATTCTCAATAAATTCTGATGGAATGAATTAAATAATATGATGAGGAATAAAATGAGACAAGGAATTTGGCCAGTTAGCTTAGTTTGCTGGCAGCATTGTTCAGAACTTTATTACATTGCGTTTTATGTTAACTATGCTTATGACCGTAATGCCAGCTGAGGTCCTGGATTTCAGGTTTTCAAGGCTCTTCAGCAGTACACAATTGCAAACTCAGTTAATTGGATCAGGCTATAGATGCAGGCACAACGTAGAAGTGATTTGACAAGTGCTTTGAAAACTGAGTCTTGGAGGAACTTACTAAAATAGAGTCATGGAAATTAAAGCTGAGGAAGATCTGATTGTGCTACGTCATTCATCCCCTGAGAAATGGCATGAGATTGTCTTTCACAGTCTATTTTTTCCATGTATTTCCCTACTTGAAGTTTGAATGACTCAAACAAAAGAGCTTCTAACACTTCCATTGGGACGATATTATAAAAGACCTCATTATTAGGAACTGTTTCCTGATATGCATCCTGAATTTTTCTATGCTTAATTTCATCCTATTAACCCCAATTATACCTCCCTGGGGCAACTATAAACAACTCCAGCTTTTCCTCTGAAATTCCACTCTTCAGATATTCCTCATGCCTTCCTGGTGTGATGTAGTGTGGTGGTTCCCCTCAGTTCCTTAATTCTGTGTTCGGGAGCCAATCGTGGCTATCTGATCACTTTTTATTTCCTTTCTTTGAACGCTCTCCAATCTGTTAAGAATTTTGACTCTTGATATAAATCCTCATATGCTTCTTGCCCATTGTGGTCCATGTGTATGAACTCCAATCATGGAATAAGTCTTTTTTTTTTTCTTCTTCTTCTGGTTGAACTAGTAATAGAGGAATAATAATAATAATAATAATAATAAAATCTTAATGTAATTGGCATGCATAAAAAGCTAAACTGTCAGAAATCACGTTCTTGTTAGGATTTTCATCTTGCTGAATACAATTTTATGCTAAAGAGATTATCTTAGGAGGTTTTGTCTGCAGTACTGATATTGTGCTGGCTGATTTATCATCAGAGTGTGCCGTTTAGCAAAGCAGCATCCTTCATTCAGAAAAAGATTTTCCTCTACAGACAAGGTGACATGAAACACTTGCCCTTCTAAGAGAGGATTAGAGACTTTTACATTTTAAAGCCATTTTGGCACAATCACTAACATGAAGCCAGTTTCCAATTTCATATAAAAAAGATCTCTGAGGAGATATCCAGCTTAATTAACTGGGAAATGATGAGTATGACAGAATTTCACACTGATAAAGTGTGACTTACTGTAAAGACCCTAACCTCATCTGACCTCTTCAGTGAAAACTGGTTTACAAAAAGTGTTTAAAAATTATGCCTGAACACGGACATTAACAGCCAAGAGGACAAGAAAGAGAGGAAAGAGTCATACGCAATTTGGGTAGTTTTTGTTCTTTTTGTTGATGTGTAGTTTATGAGACACTTGAAATATTTTCAGAATATACATGTCAGAATTCATCTCACAAGTATCATTTCATAAATACAACACATTCTAAAAATAGAATTCATTTATTTCATAAGCAGAGTTAATTTCTACCTTTAGAAGATGCATGCTCAGATATATATTCTTGGTCTATTATCTTTGTATAATGAGCACAGGAATGAGTGTATGAGCTCGCTGACGTAACCAGAGCTCTAACCAAGCTCTGCTAAGCATCATTAAATAGTACCTTCATACTTGTGGGATTCTTGTCCTCTAAAACTAGTTGTATCTTCACACTCCCCAAACATGCATGCAATATGTTCACACATACACGTGCACACACGTACCGATATGTCATTTTAATAACCAGAAAGTTTGATTAATGTTCAGAATGGAGAAAATAATAAAGATAGGAAGGGAGTAAGAATGAAGGAAAAAGTAAAAAATCTGAAGGAAACAAAAGAAGATACACTGAGGAGAAGCAAATAGCCTTGCTCTCATTATGTTCCACTTTTTACTTAATGTCTGCACTATGTTTTAGGTAATTGCAGAGTCAAGAACTTTGGATAAATGTGAAGGGTACAGGAAAAAAATGTCTAAAATATTAGGACTTCAAAGTTATTCTTTTTTTTTTTTTTTTTTGAGTTGGAGCCTCACTCTGTCGCCCAGACTGGAAGGCAGAGGCACACTCCCGGCCACCGCAGCCTCAGCCTTCCAAGTAGCTGGAACTACAGGCGCGCACTACCACGCCTGGCTAATTTTTTGATTTATTGTAGAGATGAGGTCTCGCCAAGTTGCCCCGGCGGGTCTCGAACCCGCGGGCTCAGGCAATTCACTCACCTCGGCCTCCCAAAGCGCGGGACTACAGGCTGAGCCACTGAGCCCGGCCTCAAAGTTGTTCTTAAGGATGCCTGAAGTTAATCACAATGCTCCACTAAGAGCAATACCTGAGGCTTCCCTTCTGTATCACTTCCTTCTATAATTAGGAAAACAGTAAAGTGAGAACATAGACCATGTTTGGGGGTTGTGATCTCTACTGCCTTATAATTGTTTTAAAAATGTGAATTGAAAAGTAAAGCTAAACATTTTCTAAAGCTATAACATTTTCTGACATATAGACACCTCTCTATATATGTTGTATAAATCCAGATTTAAAATGTCTTTATTTTTTAACCCAAGTTTCCTTTACACCCACGGATTTGGGGATATACCTCTTCTATCTGTACCAAAGGCCAGCTCAGTTCAATTTGCTTGTCAATAGACCAACTGAACTGCACATTGATATACAGATCCTACTGAAGAATTTACTCTCCTGTAACTATCCTGCTTTTCAAGGGACAACTCTAACTCATCCCTACTGATCCACAAATACACCATACTTAGGTCCCTATTGACCAAGAGGGTCTTAATGTCTCCCTCTGCTTGACTAAACGTTAGAAAGGCAGGCTTCTTCCTAACTTTAAGCTCCTGACCTCCCTTTTCTTAAAGCATTTATTTTAGAAAACTTGTATTTGCAAATCCTTTCTTTGTCCTTTTGGGATGGAAATCTTTATAAAAACCTCTTGCCAGATTTATAACCCAGAACTGTCTTTCTTGAGGACCTGGGAGTCATTCTTGAAATGTAATCTTCAAGGAAGACAGTGTCCTCGTCTTTTAGTTTCTGTGGGACGGTTAGGAATCTAACTTCACTGGGCACCCTGCTCCAAGTCATAAAACTACCTCTTGTCATGAAGATGTTTATTTTTTCCTTTGGGTAAGGCCAATTAGCAAACACAGGTGTTTTTGACACTACTAAGTCTACAAATATTTCTTTTTGTGTCTAGGTCAACTTTGAAATTTTCTTGTGTAAGCATTTTGCTTTCTAAGAATCAGCACCAGCTCTATCCAGAAACCATAAATACAGTTTTCTTTCCCCAATGTCATATTCTTTTCTGATCACTCTGTCAACTGCTCTGAATACTCACTATGTGTACAACACAGAGCTTTGCTTGAGTGAAGGTAACAAAGGAATGGGAGACAGAGCATTTAAGATATTTGAAATGTTTACAGGAATAAAGATGTGACCACACAGACGTTGCCATTTAGTGAGCAAGACAACTAAAGAGATAAAAAGATGACAGAATAATCTAGATACACAATAGGTATATTTAATTTAAATTAAACATATGTTTAAGTATGTATTATGTGTTATTTATTATGCTTGGTTCTGCATTTATTTCCCAGTCATCTATTCATCTGTCTTTTATGAATGACAAATTTGTATCTTCTGCTTGGTGCTATGAATAAGATGATAAATAGGCATTCTTTCACTAAGAAGCTTATCAGGTACTAGCGGGCACCTGACAGGTATAGACATTGCCCACTAGACTGTGATAGCGCTGATTATACACAATTATGGAAGAGTCAAGGCTGGAGACTTACTCTGCCTGAAGGCAAAGCTTGGGTCAGAGAGAGGCATAATGAGAAGATTTCCACCAGCTATTGCTGGATTTTAAAATGGAGGAAGGAGGCCTCAAGACAAGAGAGCAGAAAAGGCCAGGAGAGGTGGGGACCTGAAGCCTGGAGGAAAAATGAGGTTCTCTAGGACAAGAGAAAAACTAATATATACTTAGTGTCTAGTATATAAAAAATGCTGTTATATGCTTCCTAAAACTATTCTTGCAAAGTATGTTTTAATAATCCCACTTTGCTCCCCAGATAAAGGAGCGTCTGATAGTCTTGGGCCTAGTAAATGTCAAAGGGCAAATTTAACCAGTGTTTGAATTCAAATCAAAGTGGTTTCCAAACTCATGCTTTTTTATTTTTGTACTGGAGTCTCACTCTGCCGCCTAGGCTGGAGTGCAGTGGTACACTCATGGACAGCCCATTGTCGACCTGCTGGGTTCCAGCGATCCTTCCGCCTCAGCCTTCCAAGTAGCTGGAACTACAGGCACACACTACCACACTCGGTTAATTTTTGATTTGTTGGAAAGATGAGGACCGCCCCCCAAGTTGCCTGCGCTGGTCTTGAACCTGCAGGCTCAGGCAATCCACGCGCCTCGGCCTCCCAAAGCGCTGGGATGACAGGCTGAGGCACCAAGCCTGGCCTGCTCATGCTATTTTAATTATACCACATGTCTCCAAAAAGAAGGAACAGAGGAAGTTCCACTAACAGAAAGAAGAGCACGTAAAAAGAGGAACATCAGTGGCATCGAGCTTTGCAAGTATTTGTATGTTGTAGGCATTGAGTGGGAAAGCGTGGGAAATGGGGTGATAGAACAGGGTGAGATCCAACAATGAGGAATCAGATTTGCCAGACAAAATAAATGGGATTGAAGAGTGTGGAATGTGGAACTGCAATTTTAGAATTTTAGGCAGAGAATTAGGGCATCAGCTGACTCTGGCAGCAGTCTGGCAGATGCACTAGAACTGGGAGGGAATAACTCAATTGACCAGATGAATAAAATGAACAAAGTACAAATGACTTTCTCAGTATGAAGACGTACACAGCAGAGGCCCCACCGGAAAAGCTGGGAGGAACTTATTTTAGTCTTTATATAAGTTTAGGGCCTTCTCCAGTGATGTAAAGTTAGTCACATATATTTTAAATTTTCTTTTACGCATGATACACGGATGGATTTCTTGTTTTGGTAGGCAGGATAAGGCCACAGATACATCCCTCCTAACCTCGGAACCAGTGAACATACTGTATTACATGGCTAAAGGAACTTTGAGGGTATGAATTAGGTTACGAATCTTGAGTTGGGAAAATTATCCTGGATTATGCAATAGGCCCCGTTTAATTACAGGAGCCCTTAAAAGCAGACAACTTTTTAAAGCTTGGGTCAGAGAGAGGCATAACGAGAAGATTTCCACCAGCTATTGCTGGGTTTAAAAATGGAGGAAGGAGGCCTCAAGCCAAGAGAGCTGTGGCCTCTAGAAGCTGGGGCAGTCCTCAGTTGACATCAAGGAAATGGGGACTCAGTCGTACAACCTCAAGGAACTGAATTCTTCCAACAATTTGAATGATCATAGAATCAAATTCTCCCCTAGAAACTCCAAAAGAGAATGCAACCCTGCTAGCATCAGAATTTCAGCTCTGTGAGACTGTGTGAGAATTCTGACCTAAGAAAGTTGTGAGATAATAAATTTCAGTTGTTATAAGCCATTATGTTTACAGTTATTTGTTATAGCAGTAATATAAAATGAATACACTTGTATACTTGGCTTTTTTTTTTTTTTTTTGATTAGAAGTTAATATCAGAGCCGGAGGAAGCAACAAATGGCTCCAAGAAAAAAATTCAATCAATATTTTCACAGAGGCCCAACAAATCAAATGGGGAAAATAGAGACACCTAGAGATAAAGATACAAAACCCAGTGTCTCTACGATCTCTGAAGAGCAGGAAACGAGAGGCCAGGTCTGTGCACTATTGTGGAATTCTTATAACTTTCTTCATGCTTGTTTATTGTGTCTTGTCTTGTTTGTTTCTGAAAAGTGATTGGCATTGATACCCTTAAATGTAAGAAGGCTTTGGAGTTATCTCACGGGGAGGTAGGAGACAGTGTCCTATTTTATATTTTGGAGCCCTGTTGGCCAAATGGATGCCAGCAGCTAACCAAGGGTGGGGGAAAAAAAAATCTGTGCTTTTGGAACTGGGGGCAAAGAAATCAGGAAAGCATGGAAGCTACCCAGGGTGTAAGAAGGGTACCTGTAGGTGTTAGCAGCAGAAAACTTTTTGTTCCCTTGTGTTTCATTTGTTCATTCACTCATTCATTCAGTAAATACTTATTGAGCACCTCCAAGTGTGAAGTGCTGACATATCCCTTACAGAACTCCCAGGGGTGTGTAAACACACAGCTGCATTGTAGAAAATGCTGAGATAAGTTTTTACTGGGAAATTGTTGATAGGGAGCTCTTTAAAAGTGATTGTGAGTTGTGTGTTATTGTTCTGCAACAATACATGTACAGAGTCAAATGTTAAGAAAGTTTTCTAGCAAATTGACAGAGTGGTTTTCTGACTGTTGAGTCTGATAAAAAAGGGGGCTTAGTTTTTTCATTTTTCTAGTTATTTACTTTTATTATATTTTACAAAAAACCCATTGTGATGAACTGGGGGAAAAAAAGTTTGAGAAACACTAGTCTAGCATTTAAAAGAGGTGCCAGGACTAGACTGTGTGAAAATAGAGGGAAGCTGGGCTTGGTGGCTCAGCCTGTAATCCCAGCGCTTTGGGAGGCTGAGGTGAGTGGATTGCCCGAACCCACGGGTTCGAGACCCGCCTGGACAACTTGGTGAGACCTCATCTCTACAATAAATCAAAAATTAGCCAGGCATGGTAGTGTGCGCCTGTAGTTCCAGCTACTCGGAAGGCCGAGGTGGAAGGATCGCCGGAGCCCAGCAGGTCGAGGCTGCAGTGGCTGGCAGCGGCCACTGTACTACAGTCTGAGTGACAGAGTGAGACTCCAACTCAAAAAAAAAAAAAAAAGAAAGAAAATAGAAAGAAGTCAGGGATTTCCTGTTTTAATTTCTGCTTTGAATTGAGTGTTTTATAATTTCATGAGGCCACGTTATGAACAATATAACAACTTTTTTTTGAGAAGCAAACTCCCATCCTTTGCGTATAGGCCCCTTCCTCCATTTCTTCTGTTGTTCCAGTTCTTTGCAGAAACTTTCATATGTGTGCAACTATTCATCTTATCAGTTAAAGATCTTAACATAACTCATAAGTGTTTAAGCAACACCCACACATGAGCTGAATGTGTTTTCCTCTTCGCCCTCTGTCCTAGGAACTTGTGCCAAGTGTCCTGGCACATTTGCAGCTCTGGCTTCATCATAACTTCTCTCTTTCACACTGAACTATTTTCTGATAAGGTGTAGCTGAGGAAGTCCATCCCTCTCTGGAGCAGTCAGGTTTTAACATCAGTTAACTGACAGAAGGCTTAGCATACTTCTTTTTATTTTTTTTATTTTTTCATTTTATTTTTTTTTATAATCAATATTTTTTATTATGGTTTTGTGGGGTACAGTTAAGGGTTAGGTATACAAATATGCTTCATTCAGGCACCCTGTTGATAAGAGGTGTTTCCCCGTCCCCAGACAGATATTTGCTACTGATAATCCCACCTTCCCTCCCCCCCATAGTTTCCCACTACTGTCAGTCATTTTCTTATAATATTACATTGGATGTTCAAGGTCCATTATATGAGTGAGAACATGTGATACTCGGATCTTTGTTTCTGTGAGAGGTCACTCGGTATTATAGACTCTAGCTCCATCCAGGTTGCTGCAAAATTCATGATTTTGTTCCTTTTTATGACTGCGTAGTATTCCATCATGTATATGTACCACATTTCCTAAATCCAGTCCTCTTTTGATGGACAGCATGGTTGCTTCCAGGTTCTTGCTATTGTGAACAATGCTGCGATAAACATACGTGTGGAGCATACTTCTTAATCATGGCTGCAAAGCCATGACTGGAAGACTCCCCCAAATCTTGGAGAAACAGTGTTTTCTGATTAACAGATCTGAAAATAGTTCAGTGAAATTCAACACAAACATGATGGGATTTTAAGAAGGGACAAAGACAGCTCAGGAGAGCATCATAGTGAGAAAAGACCTGAGAAAGGTTAGGGACCAGGAAAGGCTGGTGATCCCACTCTGGCCTTGAGCAGTATCTCTCACCGTGGGTGTCTTTGTCCTGCAAATCTTAGAGAAGTATGAGCAAAGAAATATTGATTATTATCTTTGAAATGGCTTTGAACATTCAATATTGTAAATATACAAGGTATTATTCATAGACGGAAATGACCAGTGAGTTGTGGTTTGCTAAAAATTTCTTTTAGGCTTAATCTATATGTGGTAACTTCTGTGGCTACTGATGCTTCAATTAGTCTTTGTTTTCTTTGGATATCAAGCTGGTACTAATACATTATCAATTCATAAAATGATATAAGTATACGTGACCTTAGGAGATGATGTAGCTCAATTTTCTCATTTAAAGATAAGAAAGCTGAGACTCAATAAGATTAAGTGTCTTTCTAGAGGTCACTTATTAATGGCAGAATTCTGTCTAGAAGTTTCACATTTCTTGGCTTGGAACATTTTCTTTTTGTGATTTTAAGAGTAATCAATGCTCAGTGTAGATAAATTGCGACATTATAAATGTATGAAAATAAATTAAAATTATGCATAATTCCACAACTTGGAGATGAGCATTTTTTATTTCTTGTTATGTATAGATACAGATTTTTTTTCTAAAATTAAGACTTTGTTTCATAGACACTTTGATATCTTCTTCTATTCAACATACTTATGTCAAAACTTTTATACTATATAAAGTACTTCTCTAGCCTATGCTTTTAATGACTGAATAATATTCTGTGTCACCATGGTTCAATAAATATACATTTAGTTAATAATTCTTGATCTTTCCTTTTTATACTATATAAAATACTTCTCTAGCCTATGCTTTTAATAACTGAATAATATTCTGTGTCACCATGGTTCAATAAATATACATAATTTTGGTCACTGGTGAATGTGAAGATGTAGCTCTTTGTACTTCTTTTTAAACTAGTATATCATTTAATTTGTATATTTTTCCTATTTTTAATTGTATTACTCTCAAAGATTTATAAATGTTCCTTGCTTGTTAAGGGCACTAATTCTCTTTTCTCTTACCCTTAGGAGTAGAGTGTTAAAACACTTTCACTTTTATTATGATTTGGAGTAATCATTATGAATTTCAGCTCAGCTCTTACCACAGGCTGCATTATGGGTGAAGTAAGTTACCCAATATCACACAGCTCTAAGAGACAGACCTATCATTGGAAAGCAAGTGTGGACTACCAGAACTTAGCTCTTTCTTAGTATGTCACACTACTTTTCTGTAGATCTGAGATACGAAAAGTTGGCTTATTCCCAGATTTCCAAAGAGATAATGAGAATTTTGCAACTTACCTGGTCCACCATTCTGACAAGAGGTAACTAGCAAATCGAAACCCTAAATATTTTACTTTTCATTTGGATTCTCTTTGATACCTGAAACTTAAAACACCCCATTGATCAATCTTGTCATTCAGTTAATAATTCTTGGCCTTTCTTTTTTATTTATGCTATAGGATGTCTCAAGATTAATGAACAACTTCATAACATATTTATTATCTTTTTATTGTTGGTAGCTAGACAATCTGACAGAATGAGGATATTCACATGAATTTGTGTGCTAAAAATTTGTCTGGTCTTTGGAAAAATAGCAATGTCTAAGTAAAGAATACTTAGATACACTGTTGTGAAATAACAGTACAGTTCATACTTTGGAGATTTGAACATTTTTCTTATATTAGTGTCTATGATTATTCTACATTTGATATTTAGACACAGATCTCAGTTAATGGTTTAAAAATAATATTCAAAAGAAAGGACATGTAAAATAACTTGGATATTTGTAATATTATGCTTTTATTTCATAATAATTTTTTAGAAAATAAGGGCAATTTAAAAACTATAATAAATTCATATTCAAAATATAGGGAGAATTTTAGAAAAAATTGCCATACTTATAAAATTTCCACTACTGTGAAATATTCTAAATATTAAATTTTTCCTTATATAAAATTGAAGTCTCAGAGATACTGTCACATTAGATGGTAAAATCTGAACATTAAAATCCCACCCAGAGATAGACAAATTGTATGCCTCTAAGTGTTTGTACATTTACTCTGATATATTCATTTTTTAAGTCTTTTTGTAAAGTCAACTTTAAGTTTAAATATGTGAGAATATTTACATATTCTATCATTCACTTTTCCATTTTGATCTAGTTTTGATTAAATTTCTTCCTTTGGGAAATGGCCATATCTTTTTGCAGTAATTGAAAATTTTATAGTATACTGCATTAGGCTAATTTATCTTCTCCACCATGGTATTAGGGTGTCTGAAGAAAATTAAATACAAAAAAAAAAAAAAAAATCAGAAGAGAATCCAAAGCTCTCCTAGCAATTTGAAAGTGACTGGTATTTTATGGTCTGATGGAATCTTTGTTAATTGTGTGAGACATTTGCCCTTTACTGGAAAATGGAGTTAGCATGTAGCCAAAGATGACATCTCGCCTGTTTGAACTTTACCAATTTAAAAACGTTTCTTGGAAAACATTTTAGTTTTATGTTTCTAAGTCAACAGCATTTATCTCTTCAGTGCTGATAGAAAAGTTCTGATAGAAAAGTGTTTTGGAAAACATCTCCGCTAAAATCTGTGTATTCCACAATCATACTTGTTAGCTTAGTACAAAGGATTTGCATAATCATAAATCAATGAATGGGGTCCCCATATGACCCAAATGCACAAAGTAGAATAGATGTAATGAATGCTACTTGCTTTCAAAGTGGTTGGGAATTAAATGTTAAATTAAAAGTCTTCTGGAAAGTCAGATGGGCATTCTATAAGGATAAAAGTCAGATTTCTCCTACACACCCAGCTTAAGAAAAAATGGAAAAGATAAACACAAGCCGGCCTACTTTACATTTTGACATAGTAGCAGAGGAAATTCGAGAAGTTCTGTCAATCATTTGGATGAAATATGAAGGAGGCATTACTAGAATACCAGTAATCAGAAAAATTATACACAATTACTGTCATTTGTGACTCAGATGGTCTTCTTGCAAACTAAATCCACCCTCCTCTCTCCACAAATAAATACAAATGAAAGGCCAGAGAGTAAAAATTTGCCCCTGTTTCTCCAGTATATACGTACATAAGTCAGGGGAATGTGTGTGCCGTGTAAGCAAAAATATTATTCTGGTTTATTCTCATAGTAGTGAGGGCTGTATTAGGCTACTCCATTTTAATGCCGTCAGTCATGAATCAAAGTTACCAGTATGCTGTTTCCAAGTTCATCCCCCCCAAAAAAAAATATTGAAAAAAAATGAAGCAAAAATTCGCTTACTATTACTTGCTTTTTAATGCAAATTTTCTAATATTGGGAACCAGCTGATTTCATTTATTTTGTCTACTGTTTTGTCGCTTTTTAAAATTTATTAACATACAATAAATTGGTCATTATTAACATTTTATAAATCAATAAATTGCCATTTAGTCTACAGTAACTCATCTAACTTTGGTCTATGTCAATTAATTTAGTGAACCCACCGACCGTGATTTCCTCTGGCCAACTGGAACACTTGGGAACTCGGAAATCCACACAGCACATTGTGAACTGTGATGATAACAGATGATATCCCTTTCTTTGAAGGGCTGGCAGCTGTGAACTTGGCAACAGTACCTCTACCTGATGGAATCTTTGTTAATCTTCTCTAATTTCAACACTGCCTGTAAAAGTCATGGAATTCATGGAAAAGGAGAAACAGGAAAGAGACAGAAACAGCTAACACCCTAAATTTTTAAATAATTTATCAACATCTAAAACACACTGAGAGCTCACGACCTTCTAACTTTTGTGTAGTGGATTACTGAACCTCACAAATGTTTTCTGAAATAGGCACTAGAATGTTGATTTCTACGGTGGTTAGGTAAGTTTCCAAGGTCACACAGCAAGTGACAGGCAGAGCTATGGCTTGTCCCAGGTTTGACACCAAAGGTTCGACCACTATATCCTGCCTCTATATTGTCATAGTGTCCATTTATTGATGGCCTACAATGTGCCGGGCATACTGCCAGATACCGAGCACGAAGCACTAAACAAGACCGATGAGATCACTGTCCATGTGGATCCCAGGCTAACATTTCTAAATTCAGAAGGAATTCATCTTTTTTTGAGTTGGAGTCTCACTCTGTCGCCCAGACTGGAGTGCAGCGGCCGCTCCCAGCCACCGCAGCCTCGACCTGCTGGGCTCCGGCGATCCTTCCGCCTCAGCCTTCCAAGTAACTGGAATTACAGGTGCGCACTACCACGCCCGGCTAATTTTTTGATTTATGGTAGAGATGAGGTCTCGCCTGCCCAGGTGGATCTCGAACCTGGGGTTCAGGCCATCCACTCACCTCAGCCTCCCAAAGGCGCAGGATTACAGGCTGAGCCACCGAGCCTGGCAGGAATTCATTTTTTAATAAATTAAAATTGTATTGTTTTTATTGTGTTATGCTATCAAATCTCCATCATCTTTTAAAAAGGTATAGACCTGTGTTTTAAAAATCTGATTATCTTCCAGGAAGCAGAATTCCAGGGCTCATCCAGGCCCAGGGCTTGGATGGTGTCTTGGGTACGTGTGTGATGGCAGGGAGTGAAAGGGGCTTGCCTGGGATCTGCTGTGTAGCTTGCTAGGGAGTGGATATTTCCTGAGAACACAGTACGTTCATGAAAGGAGTGAAGTTATTAACCAGGATTCTCCAGAGAAACAGAACAGTAAGAGGATCAATATACGTTATAGAAATTGGCTCAGGCAATTATGGAGGCCAAGAATTCCCACCATCTGCTGCCTGCGAGTTGGAGAACCAGGAAATCCAATGATGTCATTCAGTCTGAGTCCTGAGAATCTGGGGGACAATGGAGGGACATGGATGGGGAATTGGTGTAAGTCCACGGGTCCAGAAGCTTGAGCACCAAGAGCTCTGATGTCCAAGATCAGGAGAAGATGGATGTCCTGGATCCAGAAGAGAAATAATTTGCCCTTCTTCTGCTTTTTTGTTCTACCAGGTTCTCAGCGGATTGGACAATGGTGGCCATCACTAGTAAGGGTGAATCTTCTTTATTCAGTTTACTGATTCAAATAATAATCTCTTCTGAAAACACCCTCACAGACACACCCAGAAAGCAGGTTTTTACCAGCTTTCTGGGCATCCTTTAACCCAGTCAAGTAGCACATAAAGTTAAAGAGAATATTGCCTAAATGACAAAATCAGAGTGAGAGGCACATGTCATTCAAAAAAGATATTATTTATGGCATTTTATGGGGTAGTTATGAGCTGGGGTATGAGAAATGAGGAGCTGATGAAGGCAACATCCCAGCCTTGATATTCACCTGTTGAAATACGAATGCTCTACTTGTTGACTTGTTAGATGACATGGGATAATTAATTTCCCTAGGTCTCTCATTGTCACTGATAAAGTTAATCCAGTACTGTTTTTCCTATTACCTGACTCAACTTTCTTACTATAAAACATTTGGGGAGGGTGGTGGCACCAGACTGCATGAGTCCCTGTGTAAGGGAGTGACTGTATAGATGAATTTGGATGCCTTTTTTTTTTTTTTGAGTTGGAGTCTCACTCTGTCGCCCAGACTGGAGTGCAGTGGCCGCTCCCGGCCACCGCAGCCTCGACGTGCTTGGCTCCAGCGATCCTTCCGCCTCAACCTTCCCAGTAGCCGGAATTACTGGCATGCGCTACCACGCCCGGCTGATTTTTTGATTTACTGTAGAGATGAGGTCTCACTGCCCAGGCGGGTCTCGAACCCGCGGGCTCAGGCCATCCACTCACCTCAGCCTCCCAAAGGCACGGGGATTACAGGCTGAGCCACCGAGCCCGGCTTGGATGCCTGTCTTTAAGTGTGCCTGTGAGTGGCTGGCTGAGTGGGGACAGGGGAGTAAGTGGCTGGTGCTGCAGTCAATTGGCTTGGACCTTAATGCTTCTTGGGGTGCAGAAGCTGAGTGACAGTTTCTAAAATCAGTGAAGTCCTTTCCGGGAAGAAGCTGCCGGAGCAACTGCCATTATTAGACTCTGTCCCTGCAGTGCCAGGCCACACACAGGCAGTGAGGGCTGTGGAGGGAGCACAGTGAGGGAGCCAGAGGCAGAGTCCTGAAGAAATGGTGGGGAGCAGTCACCCCAAACCTGACTTGCTGCCACCACCTCTAGCACTAGGCTAGGTTGCAAGGTCCTGCTACCAAGACCTGAGATCTGGAGACTGTGATACTTGCTGGGGAGGGAGCAATCTTTCCTGACCCTATTTGTGTCAGGAACAGCAGTCTGGCAGAGAAATTGATCAGAAACTGATCATCAATAGTGGGTGAAGATTCTAACTTCTCAAGTTTCAACAACAAAGAGGGAACCTGCAGTAACAGGTCTGCAGTTGCAGACCTATCAAAAGAGGGAGCCCCCATCAAGAGATATCCTTAAGCTGAGAAATCATCACCTGTTTGTTTTTTAGGGTTTTTTTTTTTTTTTTTTTCTCTTTCTCTGTTTTTGTTTGTCTCATTTGTTTGCTTTGTTGGTTGGTTTTCTCTTTCATTCTTTCTTTATCTCTTTATCTTTCTTTTTTTTTTTTTTCTTTTTCTCTTTCTTCTTTCTCTTTTTTCTCTCCTTCTTCCCTCTTTCTTTTCTCTTGCACTCTATCTTGGAGTCAGGGGATACACAAGCATACCCATTGTAAAGACATATTGTGTGGAGATGGAGAACAAGTCCCAGCTGGCTCGTTCACCAGACATAACAAGCATTGTGACCCATCAATAGGTTCTAAATCCTTGTGGCCACTCCTTCACCCCTTAGTAAGTGCTCATAAATGTAAAGAGATAATACATCACTGCACCCTCAGTCCTATTTCAAACAAACTCAGGCCCATGTCAGGAAAGGGCAGAAGGTGAAGCAAATATCAGAAATGATTGCTTCTTCATTTCTACTGAGCAACAGAATTAAAGAGAAAGATAAAAGAATTGCTACAAATGAAGAAAAACCAACAAAATATCAATGGTAACCTTTAGAACCCCAACAAAGAGACAGTGCATGAAAGAACAGTTACTGGAGCACAAACAGTGGCTTTCTCTGAGAACGACTATACCCAGAAGGTACTTACAGAGATCAGAGAAAAATTGGATAGATTGAATACAAATCAAGAAATGCAAGGGCTAAAGCTAAATGAATTTGCAATGAAGTTGGACAGACTCAAGAAAGCACATTTAGAAATAATGGAAATAAAGAGCTCCATTCAATAAATAAATAACAACTGACAAGCATAGGTAGCAGAATTGACCAAGCAGAAGAAAGATTCTCAGAGCTGGAAGACCAAAATATGGAGTTAACACAATCTATTAAAAATATAGAAAGCTCCTAGATCCCTGCAGAAACGTCTGCTGCCTACAGGAATACGCCTGAGAAAAGCCTGCTGAATTCAGCTGATTCCCATCACCTGACACCCGGTGCACACCATCACCTGGTATACCGGACCCTCTGGAGTGCAGGATTTGATTATTGGAGACATAGCATCGGGGTAATCTGGAAAGAGGAATACCCGCCTATTCCAGGTGAGTAGCTGCCCACCACAGCCATTTTCCAGGCAGAGATTTGCATTGCTCCGCCCAGCTCCCCCCATCCCCCAGTCTCCAACTTGTTGCCTAAAAAACACAACAAACTATTGCCCCAGGTGCTTCATTGCCACTGAAATAGGAGAGACATAACAAGGTGCTGGAAGGGGCTGCGGACAGAGCCCAGAGATCCCATCTCTGTGAACGGCAGATCAACTCCTCAGGGCTGGATTGTGGTCCAGAGGAAATATCCTGAGAGCTCAAACTTCAGAGGGACCTGATGAGTGCTGAGTTTCAGGCACCCCACCCCCTACCCTGATCCAGCCATGAGACAAAGGGTGTGGCCAGAAAAGGATGAGGAAGAACTCCAAAGAGGTCAGTGGTGAGTCTGGGTTGACACAAACCCCCTCCTCCTCAGCAATCCTCTGAATGTCAGGCCCACACAGCTGGGCCATGACTGAGAGGGATAAACCCAGATGGAGCCTGGACATCAGTCACAACAGGAGAACCCCATTCCAGGATAGGCCTGGCTGGGGCAACCTCATGTGAGTACATGCCTGGGGAAGAAACTATCCTATACATCCCCAACAGAGATCTCCCTGACCATTGGAGAGTGAGAGGGGAGGACTGCAGCCCCACCCACCATCACTGCCCCTCCTCCTTCCCTGCTCCATTCTCTGAGGAGAAAGTGAAAGAGGTGACGCTGCAGGAGAGAACTGATTAGAGGAACAATTACAGAGCCTGCCACAAGAGGACAGGGTTTTTTTTTCTGTCTTTGTTTTTGTTTTGATCTGTTTTTTTTTTTAATTTTCAATCATTTTAAATTTAAAATTTAAAAAATTTTCTGACTGTTTGTTAGTTCATCTATTTTAAAAATATTTTCCATTGTGCATGAATGTGTAGATGAGGCTTTGACCTGCATCCCCTCCTAAATTTTTTTTTCTCTCTCTGTTTCTTTCTGCTTTTATTTGTCATCCTCTGTTTATGTGTGTATGTGAATGATTGAGTGTTCATCCTTTGATTTTGTTGTTGGTTTTTGCTCTTTTGTTCTTTTGGGGTTTTTTAATATTCATTTTTTCTAATTTAAGGGGTGTGTCACTATATGTGTGAGGGTTCCACCTGAATCCCCCTTTTTTTTTCTTCTTTTCTTTTTTCTTGTTCTCCCTCCTTCGGTCTTTTTGTCTTCTCTATTCACTTCATACTAGGTATGTGTGTGCGTGTTTAGTTTTCTTGGTGTTTTTCTGTTGTTATGGTTTGTTTTGTCTCGCTTTGTTGTTATTGTAGATTGTTTTGTAGTGTGGGTTGGTTTATGCTTTGTATCATCATATAGAGTGGTGGTGGAGAGTGGATCGCAGGGAAAACATACCACAATAAAAATATAGAAAAAAAAACTTAAGAAGAAAGAAGAAACTCTCCAAAAGATATGTGATTGTATAAGGAAGCTAAACCTACATCTGATCAATATACCCGAAGTAGAAAGAGAAGCAAAAGATACCTTGGAACAAATTTTCCATGAGATCATTCAAGAAAACTTTTCTTCTCTGTCCAGAGACATGACTACAGAATGACAAGCATTTCAGAGAACCCCTGCAAGACATCGTATGAGAAGACCAGGCCCTAGACACATAGTAATTTGCCTACAAAAAGTAGGTTATAAAAGAAAAAATCCTAAAGGGAAAAAGGTCAGACTACCTACCGGGGAAGACCAATTAGAATAGCAGCAGACATCTACAGAAACACTGCAAGCTAGAAGGATATAGAGTCCATTTTTCAGAGTTCTCAAAGGTAAACAATTTCAACCAAGAATTTTCTACCCAGCCAAGCTAAGCTTCATCAGTGACAGATAATTAAAATCCTTCCCAGACACCCAATCTCTAAGAGAATATGCTGCTTTCACCAGCACTACAGGAGACACTTAAAACAGTGCTGTGCACCTTTTTAAGAAGAAAAAGAAACACCATACATTTCACAAGATCACAAAAAACACAGAAGCAGCAGAGCACAGATCACACCTACAAAAATGAAAACATACACATATATGAACATAAAAGCTAAAATAAAACTAAACAGCCTATGACAAACTCACATTTCAGTGATCAACTGGAATGTGAATGGACTAAATGCACCAATGAAAAGACATAGGATAGCAAACTAAACAAAAACCACAACTCAACAGTATTCTGCCCCCAGGAAAAACACCTCATGACAAAGGACACCCACAGACTTAAAGTTAGAGGATGAAGAATAAATTTTCAGGTGAATTGAAAACAAAAAAAGGCAAGAGTCATGATTTCAATATCAGACAAAACAGCCTTCAGGCTATCAAATGACACAGAAGGACACTACATAATAAAGAGTCTCAATCCATCAGCAATACCCATCCTAAGCATATATGGACCCAGCGCAGGAGCACTAGGATTTATAAATCAGCTACTAAGTAAACTAAAAAAGGACTTTTACTCTAACACTATCATAACTGGAGACTTAAGTACCCCATTATCAACCCTAGATAGATCATCCAGGCAAGCAATCAATAAGGAGATCTGGAACCGTCAACTTGATGCTTGGACTTAGTAGATACCTACAGAACACTTCAGCCCCAAACCTCAGAATATACATTCTACTCATTACCACATTAAATGTAGTCCAAGCCAGGCTCGGTGGCTCAGCCGGTAATCCCGCGCCTTTGGGTGGCTGAGGTGAGTGGATTGCCTGAGCCTGCGGGTTCAAGACCCGCCTGGGCAACTTGGCGAGACCTCATCTCTACAATAAATCAAAAAGTCAGCCGGGCATGGTAGTGCATGCCTGTAATTTCAGCTACTTGGAAGGCTGAGGCGGAAAGATCGTCAGAGCCCAGCCGGTCGAGGCTGCTGTGGCCGGGAGCGGCCACTGCACTCCAGTCTGGGTGACAGAGTGAGACTCCAACTCCAAAAAAAAAAAAAAAATGTAGTCCCAGATCGACCACATCCTCATCCATAAATCAAGTATAAGATCAAAATACTTCCATGCACCTTCTCAGACCACAGTGGAATAAAAAAATGTTGCCAACAACACAATCTCCCCCAAATCCACAAAGACATGCAAAGTAGACAGCATGATGCTGAACAACTCCTGGGTCAACACAGAAATCAAAACAGAAATAAAAAGATTCTTGAAAACAAATGAAAATAAAGATACATCCTACCAAAACCTTTGGGATGTCATAAAAACAGGATTAGGTGGGGAATTTATATCTCTATGAACACATATCAAGAAAATAGAAAGAGCACAAGTTAACAGTATAACAAAGCTCCTAAGGGAGCTGAAAGAGCAAGACCACCAAAACCACAACTTTTGCCAAAGAATGCAGATCTTCAAAGTAAAAGCCCAAATATGAGACATAGAAGACAAAAATATTATAGAAAAATCAACAAAACAAAAAGCTGTTTCTTTGAAAAGATAAACAAGATTGATGAACCCCTGACAGATTGACCAAGAAAAAGAGAGAAAAGCCCAAATAACCACAATCAGTAATGCAAAACATCAAGTCACAACTGACCCTGAAGAAAAACAAAGATTATCAGAGATTACTAAGCACATTTGTATGGAAACAAACTCAATAAGTTAAATGAAATGGAGGACAGTTTGATACTACCCCCCCACGGTTGAAACAAGAAGAAATCGAGACCCTAAATAGACCAATAACAACCCAGGAAATTGACTCCATCATAAGAAAATTACCTATAAAAAAAGCCCTGTACTAGTTGACTTTCCACTGAAATTCTACACAACATACAAGGAGGAGTTGATACCAATCCCACTGAAAGTATTCCAAGCAATTGAGAAAGACAGAACTCTATCCAGATCATTTTATAAGCGAACATCTCACTGATACCCAAACCAGGTAAAGATGCAAAAAGAAAGAGATCTACTGGCCATATCCCTGCTGAATATAGATGCAAAAATCCTCAACAAGATTCTAGCATATTGGATCCAACAACATATCTCAAAAATCATCTACCATAACCAAGTAAGCTTCATTCCTGGGATATAAGACTGGTTAAACATTCACGTGACCAAACATGTAATTAAATACATCAACAGATGTAAATACAAGAACCACTTGATTATATCATTAGACACAGAAAAAGTTTTCCATAAAATCCAGCATCTTTTCTTGATAAAAACACTTGAACTCCTAGACATAGAGAGAACATAGCTCAAAATAGTAAGAGCCATCTACAATAAACCCACAGTCAACATATTGTGAAATAGACAGAAATTGGAAGCATTTCTCCTGAAAACCGAAGAAGACGAGGCTGTCCATTCTTATCCTTCCTGTTCAACATAGTGCTGGAAGTCTTAGCCAGAACAATCAGACAAGAAGGAAATCAGTGGTAACCAAATAGGAAAAGAGAAAGTTAAGTTATCCTTCTTTACTGATGATATGATCCTATACCTTAAAACCCAAGATAATCTATCAAAAACCTTCTTGCAGTGATAAAGAACTTTGGCAAAACTCAGGATACAAAATCAATGTGCAAAAGACAGTCACATTTTTATACATCAACAACAGGTAGAGAACCAAATATAAAACACAATCTCATTCACAATAACCACACAAAAATGAAATACCTTGGCATCTTCCTAACCAGAGAAGTGAAGACCTTTAAAACAAAAACTACAAAACACTGCTCAATGAAATCAAAGAAGACACAAATAAATGGAAAAATATTCCATTCTCATGGACTGGAAGATTCAACATTGTTAAGATATCCATCCTACCCAAGATAATCTACAGATTCAATGCGATACTCATTAAATTACCAACATCATTCTTTTCAGACCTGGAAACAATACAGAAATTTATATGGAAACATAAACAACCATGAATAGCCAAAACAATCCTCAGCAAAAGAAACAAAGCAGGATTAGTACACTTCTGGACTTTAAACTTTATTATAAGGCTATAGTAATCAAAACACCCTTGGTATCGGTATAAGAACAGGCATGTAGACCAATGGAATGGATGGAGATTCTGGAAGCAAGACCTCAATTTCTAAACCAATTAATTTTCAACAAAGTCTCCATCAACAACCACTGGGGAGAGGAGAACCTATTCAGTAATTGGTGCTGGAAAAACAGGTTGACCATATGCAGAAGATAGAAACAGCACTCCTGCCTATAATCATACACAAAAATCAACTCTAAATGGATCAAAGACCTAAATATAAAACCTCAAACTATAAGAATCTTAGAAAATGCAAGAGACACCCTTATAGACATTGGAATAGGCCACCAATTCCTGATCAAAATCCAAGTGCCCATGCCATAAAAGATAAGATTGACAAGTGGGATCTCATGAAACCAAAAAGCTTCTATAAAGCAAAATAAACCATCAAGAGAGTTGGGAGACAGACCACAGACTGGGAAAAAATATTTGCCAACTATATATCTGACAAAGGCCTAACATGTAGGATCTTCAAGGAACTCAAACATGCCAAAAGGAAAACAAAACAAAACAAAACAAAACAAAAACAACCTTTTTTTGAATGTACTTAGAGTCTATATAATACTAGTAATCTATCATAGAAACAAAGAACTGAGTACCATGTATTCTCACTAATAAGCAAACTTTGAACAATTATCATAATACTGTAAAAAAGGAATTGGTAGTAGTGGGAAACTCCCAGAGGCTGGTGGTGGGTGGTATTGGCAGTGTTGGGAAATTGCCAGGAGAGCAGGGGCACGCTTCATCAACAAGGGTACCTGCATAATGAACATTTGTTTACCTAACCTTGAATTGTATCCCACATCTTTAAAATTAAAAATTAAAAAAGTATAGTAATATGATTATATACAATATGTAATTCTTGATAATAATAATAAATAAATGTGGTTTAAAAAATTTGGGTAAAAGATACAAATAGGTACCTTTCAAAAGAAGACACACGAGCAACCAACAGATACATAAAAAAATGCTCAGCCTCACTAATCATTAAATAAATGCCAATAAAAACTACCCTGAGATACCACCTAACTCCAGTCAGGATGGCCATCATTAATAACTCAAATAACAACAGATGCTGGAGAATGCTTCTACACTGTAAACTAGTACAACCTCTGTGGAAAACAGTGTGGATATTTCTAGAAGACCTAAAAACCAACTCAAGTCATTCTACAAAAAAGATACCTGTGCACGCATGTTTATTGCAGCATTATTCACAATAGCGGAAACATGGAACCAACCATGCTGTCCCTCAAGCCTGGACTGGATAAAAAAAATGTGGTACATATACACAATGGAATATTACACAGCTATAAAGAAGGACAAAAGTATGGACTTCACAGCAACTTGGATGGATTTAGACTCCATCCTACTTAGTGATCTATCACAGAAACAAAGAACTGTGTACCACATGTTCTTACTCATAAGTGGACCTTGAACATTTATCATAATACTGCAAGAAATGGATTGGCAGTAGCAGGTCACTGATCCCAAATTAGGCTAAGGCTAAGCAAGGACCAATGGGAGAACCAAACCTCACCTGTACAATGACCAATTATGTACTTAATCCTGAATTGTACCCCACATCTTTAAAATAAATAAATAGATAGATAGATAGATAGACAGATAGATCGATAGATCGATATATAAAATCAGAATCCATGCCAGTTAAAAAAAACCAAACCAAAAATCCCTCTTTAGGGAAAGGGATTAAGATGGCCCAAATGAGGCAACTAGAATGTATTGTTCCTATGGAGTAATACAAGATAGAGAAAGTTTCCTCAGCACCCAGAGAGGAATATGAACAGTAGCACACCCCACAACTCATCAAAGAAGCAATAATAGCCACATAGTGCAAAGAAGAGAAAAATCTATTGACCTGGGCTAGAACTAGCCAGACTCTCTCCTGGATCATGGCACAGATCAAGGCAACCTCTGGATGCAGCAGAGAAGCCATGCTCTGCTGAAACCTATGTGGAGTAGTGCAGGAAAAAAAGCCCTGAGAAGCCACCTTATCTCAGAATCTCAACCCTTGCTGGCGGCTACTTTGTAGCTAGCTTGGGAGGGTACAGGACATAAGGGCAAACTCCACAGTGGCAGACAGTTTCTGGCTGGGGCAGGCTGGCATGAGAACATTTGAGGCCCTCAGGTTGCTGCACTTTAACATTTGGAATGCAGATCGCCCGAGGGTAAAGCAGGGGAGTTAGTTGAGATGCATTGCTGTGGCAAGTTTTCAGTCACAAGTTAAACCATTTTGTGTCCCCTCTGCACAGAGCATTACTCCAGTGGGCAGGGACTTCCTCTTAATCCCATCTGGGGCAGCCAAGAGTGCACAGAGGTGGGAGCTTGAGCTTCCTACCCCAAGAAACCCCCTTCAAAGGCTTCTTTCCCCAAGGAACCCCCTTCAAAGGTTTAAACATAATTTGGGTAATCTCCACAGCCTCACTCACTGCCTAGGTTTGTTGAACACTTCCTTGGAGCAATACATACCAGGGAGAAGCCCACAGCCACCATCAAGTTGGTTATCTTCTACAAGTATCACCTCCTGACCACAGGTCAATAGCATAGCCCTTCACATCTGATAAAATATCTCAGCTTGGGGAAGGTCTGATCCCAGACTCCAGCCAACACCACTATCCAAGCCAACCTAACCACTTTCCTTGATACTGTGCAGGTACCCTAAACAGGACTGCCACAGCTGGCAAATGAGAAACTCACCACTCAAGGTTATATATGACCAAGGAAAACATATAGTACCTACATCAGCTCCCTGCCAACCTCAAACCAGAATAGTCTACAAAATGAGAAGGAACCAGAAAAATAATTCTGACAATATGAGAAAAAAGAGTTCTTTAACACCTCCCAGCCAAAAGCACACTAACCCTTCAGCAATGGACCCTAACCAAACAAAAGCTTTGAAATTCCAGACATTCAATGCAAAAGAATGATTATAAAATTGCTCAATGAGCTTTGGGAGAAAGTTGTAAATCAACATAAAGAAATATGAAAATAACTATTTAAGATATGACTAAAAAATTCTCCAAAAAGGAAGACGCCTTAAAAGAAAAAGAACACAGAAATTCTGGAAATGAAAAAATAATGTAGAGAAGTACAAAATGCAGTGCCAAATTTAAACAGTAGACTAGAATGAGTAAAAGAAAAGATTTCAGAACTTGAAGACAAGGTTTTTGGATGAAACCAATCAGACAACATTAAAGAAAAAATATCAGGAGTATTGAACAAAGTCTCCAAGAAATGTGGGATTATACAAAACATCCAAACCTAAGAATCATAAATGTTCCTGAGGTAGAAGAGAAAGCAATAAGTTTGGAAAACCTATTTGAGGCAATAATAAAGGAAAACTTCCCTGGCCTTGCCAGAGATTTAAACATCCAGATACAAGAATTCCAAAGAACCCTCAGAAGATTCATTGTGAAAATGTCATCCCCAGGGTAGATAATATTCAGGTTATTAACATCAAATTTAATGCAAAGGAAAGAATTTTACAGCAGGGAGACAAAAGCATCACATAACTTACAAAGATAAACCTGTCAGACTAACAGCCGACTTCTCAGAATAAATGCTACAATCCAAAAAATATTTGGACCCCATATTCAATCTCCCAAATAGAAGAATAGTCAAGCATTTTGTATCTCACAAAAGTAAGTCTCATAGCTGGAGGAAAGGTGAAATCTTTCTCAGACAAGTAAACAGTAAAGAAATTTGTTACCACTAGACTGATTTTACAAGATATAGTTAAAGAAGTTCTAAATACTAAAACAAAAGGTGAGAATGCACCAGAATAAAAATGCTGGAAATAAAGCTCACAGACCTTATGGAACACAAAAACAATAAAGAAAAATAAATAAATAAAGCCACCAGATAGCAATCAACATGTTGAATGCAATAGTACCTTACATATCATTATTGATCCTGAGCATGACCTCAATGCCCCCACTAAAAGATATAGACTGGCAGAATGGATAAGAAACCACAGTCCAAATATCTGCTGCCTTCAAGAAGTCCACTTAAAACACAAAAACTCCTGTGGGGGGCAGGGATATATTCCAAGCAACTAGAAACCAAAAAATGAACAAGAGTGGCAGTTCTCATTTCAGATAAAACAAACTTTAAATTAACAACAGTACAAAAAGACAAAGATGGTCATTGTATAATGATAAAGGGATCACTCCAACAAGAAAACCTAACAATTTAAAATATATATGCAGCTAACACCAGAGCCCCAGCTTTATAAAACAAATTCTACTAAACCTAAAAAAGAGGTAGACAGTTATATAATAATAGTGGGAGACTTCAACACTCCATTGACAGCAATAGAAAGATCATTAAGACAGAAAGTCAACAGATAAACATTGGAGTTAAACTTGACCCTAAGAACTAACAGGCATCTACAGAACATTCTACTCCAAATCTACAGAATGTACATTTTTTTCTCATAATTCTCCAAGATAGATCATATGATAAACCACAAATCAAGTCTCAATAAATTTAAAAAATCCAAATCATATTAAGTAACTTCTAATACCACAGTGTAATAAAACTAGAAATTAGCTCCAAGAAGTCACAAATCCAAACAAATATATGAAAGTTAAATAATCTGCTCCTAAATGATCCTTGTGTCAGATGAAATCAAGATAAAAAATTTAAAATCCCCCAATACAAATAACAACAAAAAAGCAAGTTAACAAAACCTCTGGGACACAGCCAAAGCTATGCTCAGAGGAAACTTTATAGTGCTTAAGGTTTATGCTAATAAGACTGAAATATTGCATATTGGCAATCTAATGTCACACCTAAAGGAAGCAGAAAAACATGAACTAAACCCCAAACTAGCAGAAGAAAATAAATATTGAAGATCAGAGCAGAACTAAATAAAGTTGAAATAAAAAATACAAAGAATCAATAAAACAAAACCTTGGCTCTTTGAAAAGATAAACAAAATTGAAAAACCACTACCTAGCTTAATTAAGAATCAAAGAGATAAGATTCAAATTAGCTCAATAAGAAATGAAAATGGAGACATTACAACTGATATGATGGAGATACAAAAGATCATCCAAGATTATTACGAACATCTCTATGCAAACATGAATAAGTGAATAAATTCTTGGAAACATACAACTCCCCAACTTAGAATCAGAAAGAAGTGAAAACCCTGAATAGAAAATAAACAAGTAGTGAGGTTAAAAATTGTAAAAAAATTCTCCCAACAACAACATTAGCAAAAAAGTCCAGGACCTGGCATACTCACAGCTAAATTATACCATACTTCCAAGGAAGAACTGGTACCAATTTCACGGAAGCAATTTCATAAAATTGAAGAAGAGCGAATTCTTAACCCATTCTATGAAGCTAGTATCACCCTGACATCAAAACCTGGAAAAGACACAACAACAACAAAACTAGAGACCAATATCCCTTATGAACATAGATGCAGAAATCCTCAACAAAATATTACCAAACCAAATTAAACAGCACATTTAAAAAAATCTATTATGATCAAGTGGGTTTTATCCCAGGAATGCAAGGATGGTTTAACAGAGGCAAGTCAATAAATGTGATCCATCACATAAACAAAATTAAAAACAAAAAAATCATATGATCATTTCAACGGATACAGAAAAAACATTTGATAAAAATCAGCATTCCCTTCATGATTAAAAAAAAAAACCCCAGCAAAATAAGTGCAGAGGAAACATTCCTCAAAATAATAAAAGCCAAATTTGACAAATCCACAGCTAAAGTCATAGTGAATGGAGAAAAGTTGAATGCATTCCCCCTCAGAACTGGAATAAGGTGGGTATGTCCACTTTCTCCACTCCTACTGAACATAAGACTGAAAGTTCTAGTCAGTGTAATCAGACAGGAGAAAGAAATAAAGAATATCTAAATTGGAAAAGAAGAAATCAATCTATCTCTGTATGCCAATGATATGATCTTATACCTAGGTAATCCTAAAGGTTCTCCCAAAAGACTCTTGGATTTGTTAAATGAATTAGGTAAAGTTTCAGGATACAACATCGCTTACACACAAGTCAGTAGCACTGCTATATACCAAAAGCAACCAAGCTGTGAATCAAATCAAGAACTCAATTCCATTTACAATAGCAGTCAAAAAGCTAAAACACATAAGAATATGTTTAACCAAGGAGGTGAAAGATCACTGCAAGGAGAACTGCAAAACTCTGTTGAAAAAAATTGTAGAAGACACAAACAAACGGAGAAACATCCCATGCTCATGGATTGGAAAAATCAACATCATTAAAATGACCATATTACCCAAAGTAATCTACAGATTTAACACAATGTCTATCAAATTGCTAGTGTCATTTCTCACTGAATTAGAAAAAGCAATTCTAAAATTCATATAGAACCAAAAAAGAGTCACAATAGCAAAGCAATCCTAAGTAAAAAGAACAAAGCCAGAGGCAGCATATTTCCTGAATTCAAATTATACTGCAAGGCTGTAGTAACCAAAACAGCATGGTACTGGTACAGGAGTTGGCACACGGGCCAAGGAACAAAATAGAGACTCCAGTAATAAAACCAAATACCTACAACTAACTGATCTTTGACAAAGCACACAACAATGTACACTGGGGAAAGGACACCCTGTTTAACAAATGGTGCTGGGAAAATTATATATTTACTTGCAGAAAAAAATGAAACCTAAATCCCAATCTCTCCTCATATCTAAACTCAAGATGCATTGAAGACTTAAATGTCAGACCTGAAGCCATAAAAGTCCTGGAGGAAAACCCAGGAAAAACTCTTATGGATATTGGCCTCAGCAAAGCATTTATGACTAAAACCCCAAAAGCAAATGCAACAAAAACAAAAATAAATAAGTGAGACTTAATCATACTAAAAAGTTTCTGAACATCAAAAAGAATAATCATCAGATCAAATAGGCAATCTTAGAATGGAAAAATATATTCACAAACTATACATATGACAAAGGGCTAATATCCAGAATGAACAAAGAACGCTTTTTTTTTTTTTTTTTTGAGTCGGAGTCTCACTCTGTCGCCCAGACTGGAGTGCAGTGGCTGCTCCCGGCCACCGCAGCCTCCACCTGCTGGGCTCCGGCAATCCTTCTGCCTCAGCCTTCCAAGTAGCTGGAACTACAGGCTACCACGCCCGGCTAATTTTTTTTGATTTATTGTAGAGATGAGGTCTTGCCACTTTCCCAGGTAGGTCTCGAACCCGCGGGCTCAGGCAATCCACTCACCTCAGCCTCCCAAAGTGCTGGGAATACAGGTTGAACCACCAAGCCCGGCTCAACAAAGAACTCAAACAAATCGGCAAGAGAAGCAAATGACCCCATTAAAAAGTGGACGAATGATATGAATACACATCTCTCAAAAGAAGATATGCGCTGGGCGCGGTGGCTCAGCCTGTAATCCCGCGCCTTTGGGAGGCTGAGGTGAGTGGATTGCCTGAGCCCGTGGGTTCGAGACCTGCCTGGGCAGCGAGACCTCATCTCTACAATAAATCAAAAAATCAGCCGGGTGTGGTAGCGCATGCCTGTAATTCCAGCTACGTGGAAGGCATTACTAGTGATGGCCACCATTGTCCAATCCGCTGAGAACCTGGTAGAACAAAAAAGCAGAAGAAGGGCAAATTATTTCTCTTCTGGATCCAGGACATCCATCTTCTCCTGATCTTGGACATCAGAGCTCTTGGTGCTCAAGCTTTTGGACGCGTGGACTTACACCAATTCCCCATCCATGTCCCTCCATTGTCCCCCAGATTCTCAGGACTCAGACTGAATGACATCATTGGATTTCCTGGTTCTCCAACTCGCAGGCAGCAGATGGTGGGAATTCTTGGCCTCCGTAATTGCCTGAGCCAATTTCTATAACATATATTGATCCTCTTACTGTTCTGTTTCTCTGGAGAATCCTAGTTAATAACCTCACTCCTTTCATGAACGTACTGTGTTCTCAGGAAATATCCACTCCCTAGCAAGCTACACAGCAGATCCCAGGCAAGCCCCTTTCACTCCCTGCCATCACACACGTACCCAAGACACCATTCAAGCCCTGGGCCTGGATGAGCCCTGGAATTCTGCTTCCTGGAAGATAATCAGATTTTAAAAACACAGGTCTATACCTTTTTAAAAGATGATGGAGATTTGATAGCATAACACAATAAAAACAATAAAATTTTAATTTATTAAAAAATGAATTCCTGCCAGGCTCAGTGGCTCAGCCTGTAATCCCGCGCCTTTGGGAGGCTGAGGTGAGTGGATGGCCTGAACCCGCGGGTTCGAGATCCACCTGGGCAGCGAGACCTCATCTCTACAATAAATCAAAAAATCAGCTGGGTGTGGTAGCGCACGCCTGTAGTTCCAGCTACTTGGAAGGCTGAGGCGGAAGGATCACCGGAGCCCAGCAGGTCGAGGCTGTGGTGGCCAGGAGCGGCCACTGCACTCCAGTCTGGGAGACAGGGTGAGACTCCAACTCAAAAAAAAAAAAAAAAAAGGAAGATATGCAAATAGCTACCAAACATGAAAAACCATTCAACATCATTAATCATCAAGGAAATGCAAATAAAAACCACAATGAGGAACCACTTTCCACCAGTCAGAATGACCATTATTAAAAAATAAAAAAATTAAAATAGATACTGGCACAGATGTGTGTGAAGAAAAGGGAACACATACACACTGTTGGTGGGAGTCTAAATTTGTATAACCTCTATGGAAAATGGTATGACATCTACTCAAAGACCTAAAAATAGATCTACTATTTGATCCGGTAACTTCACTACTAAGTATTTACCCAAAGGAACAGAGGCCATAATATGAAAAAGATACCGACATGTGCATGTCCATCACAGCACAACTCACAATGACAAATATGTGGAATTGACCTAAATGCCCATGAACTGATCAGCGGATGGTGAAAATGTGGCATATATACACTTTGGAATACTGTTCGGACATCAGACAGAATGAAATAATGTATTTTGCAGCAACTTGGATGGGACTGGAGAACATCATCCTAAGTGATACAGGAACAGAAAATTAAATAAGTGAGAGCTAAACGAAGCATCTGTCAAGACATAGAGAAAGCTGTAATGGACATTAGCCACTCACAACAGGCAGCAGGGGGAGGCATGGAAGAACAAAAAAAAAATCACCTGTCAGGTAAATGTGCATAGGTGGGAGTGGTGCCTACATTTAAAGCACAAACTTCTTTGCCACCATACCAAGCAATCACGTAACTAAAAACTATTTTTATTCCTTTAAGCTATTGACATAAAGGAAAAACGAACATTTGTATTATGATTTGTGTTCTAAGGAGGATCAAAATGGCTTACATGTTAAAACACATGGGAATTAGGACAATAAAAAAGACCAAAAAAGCACATAGAGTAGGATGGATGGATTACTAAAATCAATTATAAAGCAGTTTGCCTTCACAAATTGCAAAATGAGGGTACAGTGCAGAATCATGATCACAATAAATAATAACAATAGCTGCCTTCGGCTGCTTTTGCCCTAAGGTTCAGTGGAAGTTCAGTTCCTCATTTTCTGTTCTTAACTGACTTAGTGTTTTAGGCAGAGATAAGCACTCGCTGTGTTTCTATCTGAGGGGCCTCATATTTTGGGAGTGAATTAGTCAGAACCTGTGTGGTATTTGTGATTCACACCAGTATTATTTTCAGCGTCCATCTCCAATACTTATAAATTCTGAACTGCAGTTTCTGTAAAATCAAGAAAATGTTTCTATTGGATTTCTACATTCATTTTTAATAAATGGTAATTGAAAAATTGAATTGTTTTCTTTTAATATTGCTATTCAATCTCATAATTCCCGGTAATATCTAAATACTGATGAACCCCCAATTTTTTATCTCCAGTGCTGATTTCCCCTGAGCTCAGATGAATATATCCACCTGCTTACTTGGTTATATAGTAGATGTCTAACTTAACACTTTCAACACATAATCGTGAATTTTCTTCTTTGTGATTTTCCTCTATCACATTGTCTTCATTTTAGTAAATAGCATCACTATTCAACTATTGTCTATTTAGAAGTTAGCCTTGATTTCTCTCCTACTGAGGCACATAGTATGAGTAGATCCCCAAATACATCCAGAATTAAACGTTTTTTTTTTTCTATTTTGTCTGCTCTGCCACCCTGGTCTAAGAAATCATCTATTCTCATCTAAAGTGTTTTAAGAGCTTCCAAACTGGTCTTTCTGTGGAATTCTACTCTTGACTCCATACAGTCAAGACTTTGTACAATGACCCAAAATTATTAAAAATCTTTAAGAAGTAGATCAAATTTAAACTTCTCGACACCACCTTTACTGTCTCACTTGATCTGTCTTCTCCTCCAAATTTATCTTTTACTGTGCTCCTTCTTTCTCATTTCTCTTCACAAATACTAGCTATCTTACAGTTTCTTAGAATGACAAACCCATTGTCATTTCAGGACTTTACCCTTGCAATCCTCCTTGCCTGGAATTTTCTTTCCATAGATATTAACATGGTTCATTCTATAACTTCATTCAGCTCTCAGCACAGATATTATCTTATCAGAGATGTCCCAGCCCTTCCAGATCAAAATGGCCTCTTCAACAATTTTCCTTCTCTACTTCTGTTCCTTGCTCTATTTTTTTATTCACAGCACCTGTCACTGCCTGGAATTATATTATATGTTTGTTTTCTGTCTCTCATTAGCATATGGACTCCTTGAGGGCAGGGTCTTTTTCTTGCTCTCTGATGCATCCACTAGACCTCAAACAGAGCTTGGCACTTAGTAGGGACTCAGTACATATTTATTGAAATACACACACACACACACACACAAATTCTCTAGGAGTAGGTTATGTGAGCTAAAAATTAGCCATATCTTCATTATTGGTTCTTCACTATGACTCTTCCTTCCCTAGTTATCATAGTTCTTAAGCTGCACATTTTTGTCATAACAGAGATGAAAGAAAGAAAAACAAAAAGCAACAAGCAAATTTAGTTATCTTAACTGAGAACCTTTGAAGACTAGGGGAAAAGCAATTGACTTCGTGCACAAATGGAAGCACCAGCCACTGACTCAGTGCCACTCAAAGGCCCTTTGTCTCCCATACAATAGAGCTGGAGGGCACTCCCAAGACACAGAGGACTTACACTTTGCCCGTGCTTTGGTTTTGTTTGCTACCAAGCACAGTTCACCTCTCTCCGTCTTTCTCCTGCTGGAACACGCTGACTGTGAGGGAGCTACTCAGATATCGTGAAGTCTCATAGGAAACCTAACCATCTGGAATAAGAGGCAGCAGGGAAACCAGCTCATGAAGTGTTTTGTATTTCTGTTGGCCTGGGCATCAGGTTGATGTGCACTCTTTGACTCCATTTGTCATCTGGCTTGAAAGTATTGTAAGCTCAACCCACCTTCAAGTTGTCTATGGGGCCCCTTCTTCTTTTCCCATGCTCTCAATCCAGTCAACAAAGTCACATGACTTTCTACCACCCCCAGAGACATGCTATAACAACAGACAGTGTAGCCTTTAGCTGGTTCCAACCTTTAACCAGTAATGTCTCTTGATGATAAGAATGTGAAAGGGCCATAGCTTCTGACACATTTGTTTTCTATAAGCTGCCATGGTAGGGCACTGCCTAGTTGTGAACGATGGTGCACACAGACACACACAGAGAGTTTAAAACAGAGTTTCTAACCTATGATTAATTTCCGCCTAGGCTAATCTTGGTTACCACTGCTTCAAGAATGAAAATCTGGAAAGATGATTTTATATATTATAATTTCTTTCTAGCTAATCTAGACCAAAATACAGTGTCTGATAAAGAAACTCTGGCTGATGGATATGGATAAGTGTAACTGAGTTAAACTTTTTTTTAAACAATTTTTTTGGTAGTCACATATAAATAAAAATTTAAGAGAATGTATTCAATACACTTACAGATTAACTGGAGTTAATAAGCACAGCTTTGAGGTAAAATTTGTTGGAAATAATTGGGAAAAATAATCTACTGATAACAACAAAGAAATATAATAATTTCTAATGTGTGTAATACATTGTGGATTGTAAATCACTTTCTCATATGTCTTTTATTTTATATAGCAGAGTTGTAGCATTGATATTGAGCTCTACTTTATGAGGAATAACATGAGATTAAAAGTGACTAAGTGATTTTTCCAAAGCGAATCTAAGAATCAGGAACCCAACGGAGGTCTTCTGATAATTTTTTTTCATAGTGGCACAGCCTAAGTGAAGAGAAGTTGCTTGCATATTTGCAAAATTTGTGACTTGAGAACAGTATAAAGTATTGCTAAACAGTATAGCAATACTTTCCATTGCTTTTTCACTTTTAGACAGAAAAATATGGTACTGCATTTTTAAGCCAATGTTATAATTTCTCTTTATGGAATAAAGAGAAATAAGGTATTTCTAAAAAAAAAAACTATAACATTATTGACCCACTCCTTGGACGTTGAAAAATTATATTATTTAAAAGTTTTTATTGCTTCCATGTTATATTTTATAATCTAAGAGAAATAAATATGTTCATACTATCTTGGCTTACTTATTTAGAGTGCTTATGTAACAAAACTTTAAAAATTGCAGGCATTTTGCCAACCATAGCAAAAATATTTTTTAGATGGTTGAACTTATTGTTCAAAATAGGTAATTGTATTGTGGCTTTTAAATTATTCAGGTTGATGCTAATTAATCTAATGTCAATAGAAAATAAAGTATGGATGGAGACAAATATAGAACCAAGATTTTTCTACACATTTCAAGTTCAGGGTTAGACTACATTTGTTTAACATTTATCAGTTCTCATAAACTGTTTGAACCTTAAATCACATTTTATTTTATTTTATTGTTACTCTTTCCCTTGAAGTATTTATTACCTCATATATTTCCATTACCCTGCATTTCCTTTGTGTTTGTGCATTCTGTTACTTATTATAGTATCATAATGCCATTGGGGTTTGATCTGAGGAATGACTCCTTTAACTCAATTAAATATATCTGACAAATTGTATGAAGTTCTAAGTTCCAAGGATTTGTGTTTAACCATGACAAGATGACATATGGTAATCGCTTTCTAGCTAACCTAGATTGGAAGATACTATCTGACAGGGAAACTATCATTGGCTGATGGGTGTGGATAACTGTGACCAAGAATGTATCACACTGTCAAGCTCAAACAATTGGTTTTCTGCTGTTATAAATGTGGGCTAAGAGTGAAAATAAGAATTTTTTTTTCCTCAGGAGGGCTCCTCTTACCTGCTTTTTCTTACACATTTTCATCCAGTTCTAGAAATTTTTGATTTTTCAACAAAAAATAGTTGTGAAAGTGTCAGTAGAGAGTTTCAAATGATTCTTACCAAGTGTAATGATGTATTTGGCTAACTTTCATCAAGACTTGGAAGCAGTGATTTCTTAGGCAACTCAGAAATTAGAAGCTCATGTTACAGAATCCCTGTGCCTCTGAATGTTTTATAATTCTACTTTCTCTAAAAATTTTTGATTTATTTCAATGCTTCATTACACCTGTTTGCAAAGTACATTCAAGCTTTATGGGGCAAAATATGTCACAGCTTCATAATCAATAGAAAAAGCATGTTCCCCCTCCCCTACCTTGGGAAGGTAAATCTTCTCTCTCTCCCTCTAATTTACCTTCTAAATAAATTATATTTACCAATTAAAAAAAAAAAGGAAAAAGTGTTTTAATTCTGATCTCCAGGCCCCTTGCCATCTACCTGCCTCCACTGCACACTGGATGTGTACCCCATTCTTTGGGAGCCCCTAGGGTCCTCTCTAGTTAATCCCACCTCACTTGATCTCCCCTATCAATGGACCCTTGTAATTTTCTCTAACAAGCATGTGGCATGCAATTGCATCCTGCCTTCCAGCAGTACTTAGGTGCTTCATGTCTGGCTTATGCTTCTGAAGCTCCTGAGCCCTTTCCTATTTCTCTATTTTTCACGTACCCACATCATCACTTAGCATAATACTTAGTAGTTGTTCTGTGACCACTTGTTGGGTAAATTATAGCATTTGCTTCATCTTATGTTTAAGATAGCCAAGTGACAATGGACAAGAAAATGAATGGTCTCATTCTTCCAGACAGTATGAGTTTATAATTTGTGTAAGAAAATTGCCGGGAGGCTGAGGCGAGTGGTTGCTTGAGCCCGCGGGTTCGAGACCCGCCCGGGCAGCGAAACCTCATCTCGACAATAAATCAAAAAAATCAGCCGGGCGAGGTAGTGCAGGCCTGCAATTCCGGCTACTCGGAAGGCTGAGGCGGAAGGATCGCCGGAGCCCAGCAGGTCGAGGGAGTGGAGGCCGGGAGCGGCCACTGCACTCCAGTCTGGGCGACAGAGTGAGACTCCAACTCAAAAAAAAAAAGAAAGAAAAAAGAAAATTGCCAGCATGACATCAAGGAGAGACAGAATTCCTGATGTGGGAATTCGGCAAAAGGAAAGATAACTTCGGGAACCTTTGCCAGTAACTCTCGTTATCTCAGACAACTTTATTAGTATACCCACCTCTGTTTTTTCTTCTGTAAAATGAGAAGGTTGGTTTAGGTCCCTTTAAGTTCTGTCTGTGAATCTGAGAGTATTTTCATACAAATATTATATTGAGTATCACTTCTACATCAACAACTATGGCAGATACTTTCAGAGATAATATATCAAGGTCAACAAAAATCAGAAGAAAGGAGAAAAGTATATGGAATTATTTAGGCAATCTCAGTTCTGGACCCAGAGAAGCTTACGTGGAAAGGTGCAGGAAACAGAGTAATACCCCAGATGGCAGGGCAGCCAGGGGGCTTTGTAACAGGGTAAGACAGGATACGTCATTCAGTCAATGGTTTCTGCATGGTAGGCTATACTTAGCCTGGACACTCTTCTATTCCTGCCCAAAGAGAAATAGCACTCAGATCTGTCCACACACGCTTGCAGGCAGTGGGCATATGCCATGCAACCATACAGGGCCTCTGATTCAAAAGGGATCAGCACTTGGCTTACTGTGCTGCTGCTGCTGTTGTCTTGAAACTCTTAATACTTTTTGAACAAGGGGCTCATCGTTTGCATTTCACCCTGGGCTCCGCAAGTTAGAAAACTGGCCTCCCTTGTAGATCAGAACAAAATCGAATGAAGATTTTAAAAAGAGGGAGAGCAGACACAGATAACCTGAGAAGACCATCCAGACTGAAACAGGTGCCAGGCATTTTGAAGAGTCCACTCTGCATGGTCAAGCATCTGTACAAGTCTTGATGGTAGCCAGTGGGAATGGATAGCCAGATTTATTAAAACGTAATTGGGGGAAGAACCAACAGGGCCTCCAACTCTGAGCCATCCCAGAAGGAAGGACAGAAAATGGTTAGCAATTAAAATGAAATATCAGTCAAAAGAGAATAATTACTTTAATGCATAATGATATAATATGTACACAGATAGGATATAAAAGAATAAGTGAAAGAGAAAGAAAAAAAACTAGGAGTGTGAAAAAATATTTAGACAGAGCAATATACATGATCACTGTATTTTTCTAATAGATAATTGTGCATTAACTCTACTTTGTGTATTTACATATATGTACTTACATGTTTATTCACAGTGTGTGTATATGCATGCATTTATATGTATATCCAGATATATCTATAGATAGATAGATAAAAAGAAAATAACCAACCCCTCACATACATTTCTCAGAATGGATTCAGTGATCACATCACTCTAGTTGTGTGATTAATAGCCTTGTAATGTTAGACCTGACATCCTTAGGCCTTGATTTCCTCATTCATAAGAACATGGAATTAGATCTGGTAGGTTCTTTACATATTTAAAGCTTTTCTCTCTCTCTGAGGAGGAGAAGAAAGTAGCAATCTAGTCTCTTTCAAAATGTGGGTATTGTTAAAAATAAGAAATTTGCTACAGGAAGTATAGAAAAGTATCATCTTAAGGTTAACCTAACTTTTGGCTGGTAATAAGAGAATATGAACTTGGCTTCTGGGCTAAATTTCCTCACCAGTATTGGTGAGCTCCCTTCTTGAATTTATATACAGAGCCAATTGTTGTTGAAAAGTCGTATGTTGTAGATTTCTTTTCTATTTTGACGTTTCCATCCTATGATCTTTCTTTAATATAGAGCACTATACAACCATCACATTTACACAGTTAGGTTTCTATAGCAATGTATACTTTATGCTCTGTACAATACTTTCTGTAGAGTACATTTGCACTTTTGTATTTTTTTTGTTCACTTTTAATAACCTCTCTTCAGTTCTTTTCTGAATTATGCCCTCTAAAATATGTTCCTATTGTGTCTTAAAAGTTTTTCTTGGCCCATTAGAAAGAAATCTTATGCTTTTCTTTCATTTTGCTCATTAATCCGAACCATTTTCAACTTGAATGGGATATTTTTCTCTCAAGTACAATAAAATGTTTGTGTATTTTCCCTGTAGGAGGGAGCAAATAGAATATGAATCTTATGAGTCTGTTCTCTTACAAATTGCAATACTACTGAGCAGTGCAGCTTTTATCTGATTTGACTCTTTGTAAAATTTTATTTGCATATATTTTTGAGTGCTGTGTAGCAACTGCATTGATTATATAAAGGAGAGAAGTATATCTGTTTCTTCATTTTTGAAAAATTAATAACAAAACCTTCCTTTTTCTCTACCACTTCTCTCTATATACAATACACACATATACATATAAACACATATGTGCACACATCCAAACAAATTAAATACATATACATATTAGTGCAGATTTTGTTTAAGTTCATACATATTCTGAGCGTTTCTTATAGATGGAAAGGTAATTGAAGGAAGGGTGTATGTCATATTGCTATTATTTAACACAGTACCACGCACATAGTAGAAAAAAAATTTAGTGAATGAATAACTGGATGATTAGCTGTGATCAGCTACTCAATTTTACGTGTAAAAACGTTATTACATTACGGCATTTTGGCAATAGTCAAATTGCCATTTTGAACTAGTTGTGGTGTCCTATACTGTTATTTAATTTTTTGATCTTAATGTCACTTGTTTAATCTTCCACTAACATCTTCACTGAAAACAGTTTTGATGTAAAAATTAATAAGCACATATAAAATGCCTACCCAAAGCAAGGAAATACATGAAAGTAGAGAAACAAAGTCCTTTCCTGAAGGCTCTTATAGCTTTGCGTGAGGAAAAGGAAACATTATACAAAATAAATAATCAAATTGTTCCATGTTACATGGGCCAAATTAATGACTCCCTTGGAAACTAAGTGCCACACATGAGGGGAGACACCCAAAAACCCCAGAGTTATTATTTGGAACGGTACACTTTGAATTTGTAGTACTTGGAATTTGTTCCTCCAGATCACATGGTCAACCAAAGCTTTTATCCACAAGTTTTGAGAAGGTTGCATCAGGATTTGTGGAAGACATGTCCCGAGTCATGGCAAACAGGTGACTGAGTCTTCCACCATGACAAAACATCTGCACACACCGTGTTGAGTGTTCAGCAGTTTTTGACTCCAAAACAGCATGATCCCTGTACCCTACCTCCCTATTCACCCAATCTCTCCCCAAGCAACTTTTTTTGTTTCTCTGGATGAAAAAAGTCCCCAAAGGGAAACGTCTTGCTGATGTGGAAGGGTGAAACAAAAAATGACAGAAGCCCTAAAGGACATCAAAATCGACAAGTTCAAAACCGATTTGAGCAGTGGAAAAAGTGTCTTCATAGGTTTATTACATCAGACGGAGAGTACTTTAAAGGTGACTAAAGTTTAAACCTGTAAGAACACACAATTTTTTAGTAAATACATTCTGGGATTGTTTGAGTCCCCCTCCTATATTCAATGAAAGAAATCTGCCATCATTGTTGAGACTTCATGGAAAAAGTCTAACTCTTTCTACTAAGAGGATAGGATATTTCAGTGAATCTGTGGAAATAAACATAACCCAAAACCTTAGTGTGGAGAGTTCTTAAAAACATGCCATGGAACTTAAATTTTTATTCTCCAGGCAATGGGAAAGCAATAGGGCTTTTTGAACATTGTGGTAAAGATGCAATTCAAAGTTTGTATTGGAAGGAAAGACAGACTACAGTAAGTGAAAACACACTTAGGAAATTGTTACAACCATTAGAACACAAGCAAAAAATGCACACTGTAAAGGAAAAATTGCTAGAAACTGAAGACTGAGTGAAGACAATAGAGAACCAGGAAAATGAAGATTTCAGAAAGATTCTAACCTGAAAGAAATGAGAGAATCTAAAGAAGGAGATTGATGGAAAATTTGGTTTCAGTAATTGTTACAGGTTGAATTGTGTCCTCCCAAAAGATCTGTGGAAATTCTAGCCCCCAGGTATCTGTGAATGTGATCCTATTTGGAAATAGGGTCTCTGCATATGTAATCAAGTTAAGATGAGATCATTTGGGTGGATTCTATTTTTTCCTTCCTTAAACAAGGAAGAAAATATAGACACAGACACACACAGAGAGGAGAACACTCTGTAGTGACAGAAACAAGAGACTGGAATAATGTTGCCGAAAGCCAGGAAATGCCAAAAATTACCAACCACCATCAGAAGCTAGGAATAAGCAAAAAGGATTCTTCTCTACTGGTGTCAGAGAGAGCATGGTTCTGCTGACCCCTCAATTTCAGATTTCTAGACTCCAGAACTGTGAGGGGACATATTTTTTTGTTGTTTTAAACTATCTTTGCTGTAACAGAGTTTGTGGCACTTGGTTACAGCAGCCCTAAGGAACTAGAAAAGCAATACTGAGCCTGAGATCATAGCCGTGTGTTGGCATGGAAATGTTTACTAGGCAGTTAGAGACAATAAAGAAGCTGTCAAGTGGGTTTAAGGCTAAGGTTTGAGATATGGGAGGAATCTGAGTTTAAGTGAGAGTTGAAACCATGAGAATAGATGAGTTCTTTGAGGGAGAAAGTTTACATAGAACCAGAGTCAAAGATTGAATCAGTGATACGCCGATAAATGTTTCTCAAAGCTCTCCAAGAAAAGAAAAAGTCTTGATTTGTAGTATTTGCTGAGTTCTACAATGTAAGTACCTTCCCTACAACCAATTTCAAGCTAGTTATGTGGCGTCAATTGCAAAATTCATAAAAATACAATAATTGTCCCTTGTGAGTTGGTATGAGCTAGTTTTACCACACCACTGCTGATATTGGCCCACGTTTAGAGCACATGTGGAGGGCGTGGTACTATCAAATGAGACAAAGAAGTGACTAGACAGATATTAAGAAAGGTTAAGCAGTGAATTATCATGAATGAAATCATCAACTAGGTACTGGTGTAAAAATTGTCAAATAGATTAATTAAATAGAATAGAGAACCCAGAAATAAAGCCACATACCTACAGCCAACTGATATTTTCAAACGCCTCAAAAACTTACACTGGGAGCCGGGCTCGGTGGCTCAGCCTGTAATCCCGCGCCTTTGGGAGGCTGAGGTGAGTGAATTGCTTGAGCCTGCGGGTTCGAGACCCGCCTGGGCAGCGAGACCTCATCTCTACAATAAATCAAAAAATCAGCTGGGCGTGGTGGCGCATGCCTGTAATTCCGGCTACTCGGAAGGCTGAGGCGGAAGGGTCGCCGGAGCCCAGCAGGCCGAGGCTGCGGTGGCCAGGAGCGGCCACTGCACTCCAGTCTGGGCGACAGAGTGAGACTCCAACTCAAAAAAAAAAAAAAGGGGGGGGCAAAAGACATGAACTGATATTTTGCCAAAGAACACATACAAATGGCCACCAAGCATTTAAAGATTACTCAGCATTATGAAACATCAGATAAATGCAAATTAAATGCACAATGAGATACCATCTTATAAAGTGCACACTACAAAGGAAAAATTGCTAGAAACTGAAGATTGAATGAAGACAGTAGAGAACCAGGAATATAAATATTTCAGAAAGATTCTAACCTGAAAGAAATGAGAAAATCTAAGAAGGAGATTGACTGAAAATTTGGTTTCAGTAATTGTTACAGGTAGCCCGTAATTGTTAATAGTAGTCAGTCAAAATAGCCTCTATTAAAATGTTTAAAAATAGCAGATGTTGGTGAGGATGCAAAGAAAAGGGAATGCTTACACTTAGTGGGTGGAAATGTAAATTAGACAACCTCTATGAAAAACTCAATGGCGATTTCTCAAATAACTAAAAATATATCTATCATTTAATCCAGCTACCTAACTACTGGGTATCTAAAGGAAAACTAAATCACTGTTAAAAAAAAAAATACCCACACCCTTATGTTTATTGCAGCACTGGTCACAATAACAAGGATATGGAATCGATCAAAGTGTCCATCACGGTGCTCAAGTGCTCAGGTGCTCCGTCTGTCTGTTTATCTGTCTCTCTTTATGTAAAAGCCATAAAAAAAGAATGGGATAATGTCTTTTGCAGCAATGATGATGGATAAGGAGATCATTATCTTAAATGAAATAACTCGGAAACAAAACGTCAAATACGAATACTGCATGCTCTCACTTGGAAGTGGAAGCCAAACAATGTGTACATGGGGACAGAGAGAGTAGAATAATAGACACTGGAGATCTGGAAGGGTGGGAGGTGGTGAGGGACGGGAAATTACTTAATGGATGCAATGTATACCATTTGGGTGATGGTTACACTAAAAGCTCACACTCTACTACTATGCGATATATCTATGTAACCAATGGTACTTGTACTTCCTAAATCTGTAAAAAAAAAAATAGTAATAATAAAGAGAATGGTTTACGCTGTCATTTATACCTAAGTCACATATACTATTAATATAAACACTACACGATGCTCCCTAGAAAAACTAGTTTACCATCGGCATAACTCAGAGATGCTGTGGTCAATTTGTAGACTCCTGTCCTAAAGTGAATATCGCAATAAAGTGAGTCACACAAAATTGCTGATTTCCCATTGCATATAAAAGCTATGTTTACATTATCCTGCAGTCTATTAAGTGTCTAATAGCATTAAATGTATACAAACAAACAAGCAAAACGGCTGGGCACAGTGATCCAAGCCTGTAATCCCAGCACTTTGGGAGGCTGAGGTGAGGGGATTGCCTGAGCCAATGGGCTGAGGAGCAGTCTGAGCAACTTGGCAAGACTTCATCTCTACAATAAATCAGAAAATTCGCTGGGGTGGTAGCGCGCGCCCGTAATTCGGGTTATTTGGAAGGCTGAGGCAGAAGGATTGCTGGAGCCCAGCAGGTGGATACTGGAGTGGCTGTGAGTGTGCCACTGCACTCCAGCCTGGGCCACAGAATGAGACTTCAACTCCAAAAACCTTAACAAAAGAAAAAAACTGACAACAACAACAAAAACGAAACAAACAAAAAGCCTTAACATCTTTACCTTAATTTAAAAATACTTCACTGCTGAAAAATGCCAATGATCATCTGAGCCCTCAGCTTGTTATACTCTTTTTTTGCTAGCAGAGGGTCTTGTCTCAATGTTGATGCCTGTTGATTGATCAGGGTGGTGGCTGATAATAGTTGAGGTGGCTGTGACACATTTTCAAAATAAAACAACAATAAAGTTTGCCACAATAATTGGCTCTTCCTTTCATGAAAGATTTCTCTGTACCACGCGAAGTTGCTACGTAGCCTTTTATCCACAGTAGAACTTCTTTCAAAACTGGAGTCAATTATCTCAAACTCTGCTATTGTTTTACCTATTAAGTTTATGTAATGTTATAAATCTTATGTTGTCATTTCAACAGTGTTCTCCGTATCTTCACCAGAAGCCATTTCCATCTCAAGAAACCACTTTCTTTGTTCATCCATAAGAGGTAATCTCTCATCCGTTAAAGTTTTATCATGAGATTGCAGCAATTATGTCACATGTTTAGGCTGTACTTCTAATTCTAGTTCTCTTGCTATTTCCACAACATCTGTAGTTACATCCTTTGCTAAAGTCTTGAAGCCCTCAAAATCATCCAGGAGCATTGGAATCAACCTCTTCTAAGCTGCTGTTAATGTAGATATTTTGACCTCTTCCCATGAATCACAAATGTTCTTAATGTCATCTAGAATGATGAGTCCTTTTCAAACGTTTTCAATTTACTTTGTGCAGAGTCGTTAAAAAAAAAACACCACCTATAGCACCCATAGCCTTAAAAAGTGTATTTTCTGAATCATGAGACTTAAAAGTCAAAATTACTCTTTGATTCATGGCTACAGAATGAATGTCGTATTTGCAGACATGAAAACATGAATCTGCTTGTACATCTTATTAGCTCTCTTGGGTGACCAAGTGCATTGTCAGTGAGCAGCAATCTTTTGAAAATAATCCTTTTCTCTGAGCAGGTTCAAAGTTGGACTTAAAATATTCAATAAACCATACTGTACAGAGATGCACTGGCAACCAGGCTTTGTTGTTCCATTTATAGAACACAGGCAGAGTCAATTTAGCTTCATTCTTAAGAGACCTAGATGTTTTAGAATGGTCAATGAGCATGGACTTCAACTTAAAGTCACCAGCCAAATTAGTCCCTAACAAAGAGTCAGCCTACTCTTTGAAGCTTTAAAACAAGACATCGACTTCTCTTCTTTAGCTATGAAGGCACTAGGTGGCATATTCTTCCAATATGAGGCTGTTTCATCTACACTGAAAATCTGTTGTGTAGGGTAGTTACTCTCATCAACAATCTCAGCTAGATCTTCTGGAACATTTGTTGTAGCTTCTCTATCACTACTTGCCGCTTCGCTGTACACTTTTATGTTATAAAGATGGCTTCTTTCCTTAAATCCCCTGAACCAACCTCTGTTGGCTTTCGACTTTTCTTCTGTGGCTTCGTCAACTCTCCCAGTCTTCATGCATTGAAGAAAGGTAGGGCTGAGCTCTGGATTAGGCTTTGGTTTCAGAGAATGTTGCGGCTGGTTTGATCGTGTATCCAGACCGCTCAACATTTCTCCACATAAGCAATACGGGTGTTTTGCTTTGTTACCATTCATTTGTTCATTGGCGTAGCACTTTTAGTTGCCATCACAAACTTTTCCTTTGCATTCACAGCTTGGCTGTTTGGTACAAAGAGCTTCACTTTTATCTTTTCTCTTCTTTGGACATGTCTTCCTCACTAAGCTTAATCCTTTCTAACTTTTGACTAAAGTGAGAGATGAGTGACTCTTCCTTTCTCTTGAACACTTAGAGGCCACTGTAGGGTTATTAATGGGCCTAATTTCAATTTTGTCATCTCAGAAAATAGAGAAACCCTAGAAGGGGGAGGGAGACAGGGAACGGCAGCCAGTGGTGCAGTCAGAACACACATAATTCTTATCAATTAAGTTCACCATCTTATATGCTGTGGTGTCCCAAAACAATTATAATAGTAACATCAAAGATTGCTGATCACAGATCACAACAGCAGATAGAATAATAAAGACAAAGTTTGTTATACTGTGAGAATTGTCAAAATATGACAGAGACATGGAGTGAACACATGCTATTGGCCAAATGTGCCAATATTGCTTGACATAGGGTTTCCAGAAACCTTCAGTTTGTAAACAAACAAAGAAACAAAACAAAACAAACCAGTGTCTGTGGAGCCCAATGAAACAGAATAAAACAAAATATGCCTGCATTTGTTTCTCCTAACCTACCACTGCTTTTATTTTTTTAACACTGTACTTTGTCAGTTTTAAAAAAAGTACAGTTTTAAAATAAATACAGTTTCTAAAGTGATTACTCTGTTCTAGAAGTTTCTGTAAACATGTTTTCATTTATTCTACACAATACCCTATTAATGAGAAATTATTACTGTCTCCATGTTATAGCTAAAGATGCTAGGGTATAGAGAGTTTATATATGTCTATGTTTACACTGTTGGTAACTGGCAGAGCCAAGACTCAGAGATGACTATCGGACTCAAATAAATGCCTACAGGGGTGAGAAAGGTAAGTACCTGAGTGGATTGGCTGGGTGCAAATGCCACTCTGTTCTCATTGGAGGTTGTGCAGAAATGAAAGTCCTGAGCTACAGATCTTACCATTTTTCAGGGAAAGCCAGAAGTTCAGATTTTAATGTGAATTGTTCATTTTGCAAATATTGCTTAATTTTTAAACATTGTGCTGACCAAAATGAGTTTGGTCTACCAGATTAAAGTCTGCACTCTAATGGTCATGCCATTCAGCCTTTCTGTAGCAGTAAAGAGGGCAAGAAGAATAAGGATGGGTGGAATTTTGCAGAGATTCTACATAAATTATATGAAATATTTTCAAACATCTACGAGAGATCTTCAAAGCAAAAATGAATTAAGCACATATTAGATGTACTTTTTTTTTTTTTTTTTTTTAGTTGGAGTCTCACTGTCGCCCAGACTGGAGTGCAGTGGCCGCTCCCGGCCATTGCAGCCTTGACCTGCTGGGCCTGGCTATCCTTCTGCCTCAGCCTTCCAAGTAGCTGGAACTACAGGCGCGCGCTACCACGCCCGGCTAATTTTTGATTTATTGTAGAGACGAGGTCTCACCAAGTTGCCCAGGTGGGTCTCGAAATCACAGGCTCAGGCAATCCACTCACCTTAGCCTCCCAAAGCATGGGATTACAGGCAGAGCCACCGAGTCTTATATGTACATTTTTATTAGTCTTTCTTTGCATGGTGCCATAGGCAGTAATGACCTTATATTCATTATCTGCCTTTTAAAATGAATTTCAGTTCTGTTCAATAAACATTTAAGGAATATAACTCATTTACCCTGTGCCTTCAACTAGGTGGTGTCTATTGTTTGCCTGCTGCTAATTTTTTTGATGTTCATCAGCATTCCTTATTTCTTTCCATTATCTACTCATGTCGTGTCAGTTAAATTCTGTTAGGAGGTAGTTTCTGAAAGTTCTTTCAGGGTGTCAGTATTTTTCTAGTGCTGGTTTATAGAATGTCTAGTTTCTGTCAGGAAGGAATGGTAGAAAGCACTGACAAGCTAATCTAGGGTCAGATTATAAAGGGCTGTGCTCAGGAATTTAGGTAGTGAGGAATAATTTCAGGATTTTAAACAAAGGAGAAACATGGTGAGAGCTACACTTTAAAAGATGACTTTGAGTCACTTTGCAGAATACAATGAACTGTAGCCAAGTCTGAAGGCAGAGGACCAGTCTTGAGGCTGTGATAATAATTCAAAGGAAGATAGTAATTCAGAGGGAGCTGATTCAAAGTCCAGCAGAAATAATAACAAATAGAATCAAAATTCAAGATATATATATGTTTTGTTTTTTTTTTTGAGAAAGCAACTCCCACAGTGGAAGGGGACCCAAAGGGGTTACCCTGAGATATTTCTTAAGTTGAGTTAATATACCTGTTGAATATGAGAACTAAGGATTATAATCCAATACTACTGTATTTATTTTGTTGCACATATTATTTTTGTTTTGGTCATTGGGAGCTCTTTCTACCGATTCCTATGTTTGCTTATCATACCTTTTTCTTTTTAGTGTTTTTTTTTTTTTTTGAGTTGGAGTCTCACTCAGTTGCCCAGACTGGAGTGCAGTGGCCGCTCCCGGCCACCACAGCCTCGACCTGCTGGGCTCCGGCGATCCTTCAGCCTTCCAAGGAGCTGGAACTACAGGCGTGTGCTGCCACACCCGGCTAATTTTTTTGATTTTATTGTAGAGATGGAGTCTCACCAAGTTGCCCAGGTGGGTCTCGAACCCGCGGGCTCAGGCAATCCACTCACCTCAGCCTCCCAAAGTGCTGGGATTACAGGCTGAGCCACCGAACCCGGCCTCTTTTTAGTGTTTCTTTACTTTCTGGTATTACAAGATACTCTAAGTTTATCACATATATTTCTTGCAATAGTTGTAGAATCAGCTATCTTTTCAAGATTTCCTGTTTGTTTCTTTTTTAAAAAATTTCATTAGCTTTGGGGTGAAAATAGTTTTTGATCTGGGCTTTAAGTGTCCCCACCACCCCCACCTGTGGACATTGCACGCGAGATAGTGATTTTTTGTCTCTCCACACCATTTCCCCTCCCCTTTCTAGGTCTCCAGTGTCCATTATACCATTCTTAATATATTTGCATATCCTTAGTTTGGTTCCCACGGTGTTTTCTGTTCCTGGGTTAGTTCACTTAGGATGATGTTCTCTAATTCCATCCAAGTTGCTGCAAAAGACATTATTTCATTCATTTTGATAGCTGAGTAGTATTCCGTATTGTAAATACACCACTGATTGGTTGATGGGCATTTGAGCTGACTCCACATCATTGCTACTGCGAATTGTGCTACGATGAACACGCATGTGCAGGTGTCTTTGTTCTTTAGGGTAGATACCTAGTGGTGGGATTGCTGGATCAAATGATAGCTCTACTTTTAATTGTTTGTGAAATCTCCATGCCACTTTGCATAGAGGTTGCACTAATTTACACTCCCACCAACAGCGTATAAGTGTTCCCTTTTCTCTGCATCCGTAACAACATCTACTGTTTTTTGATTTATTAATAATGACTGGTGTAAAGTGGTATCTCACTGTGGTTTTAATTTGCATTTCCCTGATTATGAATGATACAGAGTATTTTTTCATGTTTGCTGGCCATTTGTATATCTTCTTTTGAGAGATGTCTAGCAATTATTTTACTAGGCATTTACTCAGCTGACTTGAACACTTAATATCCACACAAAAACCTGCACACTCATGTTTATAGATGCTTTATTACATTTGATTTTGTAAGAAACTGCTGCCTTCCAAAGTGGCCCTAATCCGTTTACATTCCCGCCAGCAACAAATTAGGGTTGCTATTTCTTCACGTGCATGACACTATCGATATTACTCATTAAAAATGTGTGTAATAATTGCTTTAACTTTAAAGATAATAGTTATAGTAAATAGAAACAGAACTCATATTTGCAATCCTTATTTCCACTCAATTCGATGTTGGGTTATTTTCCAAATTAAAAATGACTATTAATACATATACGTATACATTCAACTTTATAGCACTTTAAACTATATCCAAAGTTTGATTACGCACACTGATGTAAGGGATCAGTAGTGTAAATAACCCAAAGGCGAATAATCTAAATATGAATTGTTTGACTTTGGAATTCATTTTATACTTTATTTTGTAATGGCAAATTTACTATTGGAACAATGGTAGCTTTAAGAGTTTTATGTGTATTCCTAAAACAATTGGTGAGACAGGGAGCGATTTTTTTAATGGGTTCTTAATCTATCATAATCAGTTTGCGTGATTTCTTTAATTTAATTTGCTACCTTTATCTTTATTCTGATATGTCATTGTGTAGCCTCAGGTTCAGGTACCATTAGTTTTTTGTTGTTGTCGTTTTACATTATTTCTACACATCAACTAACAGCAGGGTATGGAATGATAGCTGAGGTATGAGGTTGCAAAAACCAACTTTGATGAAACAACTTCCAAAGATACTAACAGCAAGCAAAAAGCAAGAGTTGTTTACATGAGATTTCTCATAGAAACATGCTGATAAAAAGGAACTAGATGTCAGAGAAAATAAATGTCTATTGTGCAAACATATTGATGAGTTTTAAGAGCTCTCCGTTTGTAATAGATATGTCTACAATATGCTGTTCTATCCTACTTGATACTAGAAATGTTTTGACTTTAATAATTCATTAGAATCATTACTATATTCTTAAAAATTTAGGACACTGTAAATTTAAGATTCTGTTGAATATTTTACATACATATTTTATGAGAATAAAATTATTCCTGATGTAACAATTTTCATTATCATGCAATGCAAATTTCAAAGAAAACACAAAATAATATAAATATTATATCATTGTATTTAGCTCTAGTAATTTGAAACAGAAAAGTAGTTAATAAAATTTGAAGCTTCCCAGAGGATCCATTAGATACTAAAATTGATTTTCACTTATTTTGTATTGCTACGTATGGCGTTTTATTTCCACATCAGCTCAGCTCCTTATCTCTATCTTGTCACATTGCTGTTTGTTCTGAGGAGATTTGATTTAAATAATGCCAATTTGTTAATGATGTGTGGATTGCCTGAAACTCTTGCCCTAAATACTAACTCTTGTTTTTCAACATCCGCAAGTGATAAGAAATAATAGAAAATATATGTCATACATAAAAAGCAGCAATATACATAAAGCGGAAATCAGTAATTAGGGTGGGAACCAGGTAGCAAAATGCTGGCTTCTCATCCAAAATGAACTAAACAACTACTGGAAGTCCCATCCCAAGGCCTTGACATTTGGTCTACTTTGCCTTGACTATTGTCTTTTTCACATTCCAAACCAAGCACTATAAACAGTCAACAACGATTACAATCCACACTTCGTATACAGAAATTCCTCAAAATTTCAAAAAGGGAGCCAATTGATAAACTCTTTTCCAGCTTCAGTTATTCATATGCATTTAAAGACACGTTCTAACACAGATAGTTCTGACAATCATCCCTTGAGATGAGAACTCGTGATACTTTTACTCTTTATTGAAAATGTGTTCCTGATTGCATTCTTCCTGTAGGACTGCAGGAGCAATAATCAAATGCCATTAGTTATCTGGCACTTATCGTGCAGGGAAAAAAAATGTAAGTAGATCAATGTGCTAAGAAAACCTTTCATGACTAATGAGTAAAAAAATGTCATTTTGAAACCTCTCAGCAGTTATCCTAAGAGACCAAACTTGCACTATAGTCTGAGAATTGATTTATGTATCTAAATGTAAAAAAAAAAAAAAAAATAAAGCCATACAGGTACTAGAAGAAAGCATGAGTAAATTGCTTTTCAACATATTTGTGGGGAAAAGCTTCCTAGGACTCAAATTCCAGAAGTAATAATGAAAAAAGATTAATAACTTTGGCTACACAAAATTAAGTTCTTCCTTATAACCCAAACCACCATAAACAAAGAGAAAAGACAATGGTGAAACTGGGAAAAAATATTCACAATATATATGACAGAAAAAGGACTGATGTTTGCAATATAAACAATTCTTAAAAATTGAGGATGTACCCTTCACATAGTTTCCCCAGAAGGTAACATTGCAAAACAATAGTAAAATATCACAACTAGGCTGTTAACATTCATACAATCTACTGGTCTTATGCAGATGTCACCAGATTTATCTGTACTTATTTGTGCCATTAATTTTTAATTTGTAACCACAGAATAAATAAATTCTTGAGTCTCAAGTCTCCTCTGTAAAATGGGAAGTAATGATACAAACTTTGCTAAGCTCTCAAGAAGATTAAATGAGCTGAAGCGTACCACAGAGTTTAGCACATAATGCCCATTTTTGAATGAAATCGTTACATTATCCATGCCATCACCCCGCCCTGACCTCTGTTCTTATTCACCTCTGAGCCTTAGCCTATGCCTAACTTTTCTATTGTTTCTCATGTCAACAAAGCCTGTCTTATTCCTCAGTTCCCTGCAGAAACTCAATACTCTCTTCTGTGGGACTTAAAGTTTTCTTTTTATTTTTCTTTTCAAAGAAAGAAAAGTCTGTTTAAAAGTAAATTAAAGAGAGAAAGAGAAGGGAGAGAGAAGAGTCACCTCCCCAAGGTAGGGGAGGGGGCCAAAGCCAAGGAAGCATGGCGACAGCCATAGAGCACATGGCCACACCAGAGTCTAACAAGACCATGGCCGCTGGTTGCTTGTGGTTGAATTCGTTTAACCATTCAAATGGACTCTTGGCTGGAATCCCTGGAAATGAACTAGAATTGCAGGAGTCTATTCCCAGTGAAAAAGAAAAGGAAGGTCTGGAGAGGTGGGACCGCATTCTGCTGAAGTCATAGCAAAGATGTTCATCTGTCATCCCTGTTTCGAAGTTTTATAGAACCTTCATGAGAAATGCTTTAATCAATAGAGATTAGATTATAGGCTACTGTACTATTTGAATAATTCACTCACTCGAAGGCTAAGTAGACTTTTAAAGTCTCGCCTGAGATCCATTTATTATATTCATTCTAACACTCAATATTAATTTGGGACTTACTTTGTGTTAATCTTTATATGGACATTTAACCAGGACTTTATAGATATCGTTATGTAGATCCTACTAGTAGTTATAGACACTGTTTATTGTTATTTAGATGCTGTTATATGGACACAGAGTAAACCAAAGGATTCAAGATCACCTCTTAGAAGAACAGCAAGCAGATAATTAGCAATAGCTACAATATTTTCATGAATTTTCCATCTCTTTTTATTTGAAATGCTGTTCTGGAGTTTAAACAATTCATTGTACTTTCAGGATATAAACCCACTGTTTTGTTTGGAATACACTTGCTTTAAAGGAAATGTAAAGCCGGGCTCGGTGGCTCAGCCTATAATCCCATCACTGTGGGAGTGGATTGCTGGAGCCTACAGGTTCGAGACCCTCCTGGGCAACTTGGCGAGACCTCATCTCTACAATAAATAAAAAAAAAAAAAATTAGCCAGGCGTGGTAGTGCGCGCCTATAGTTCTAGCCACTTGGAAGCCTGAGGTGGGAGGATCGCCGGAGCCCAGCAGGTCGAGGCTGTGGTGGCCGGGGCACTCCAGTCTGGGCGACAGAGTGAGGTTCCAACTCAAAAAAAAAAAAAAAAGGAAATGTGATGGCCAGGTTTGGGTAATAAAGGAAAAACAACTTGGCATATGACACCCAGGGGAAGACAGGAAAAACTAAAGGTTTCTCTTTAAAAAGGAACTAGAAGTAGATACACAACAGAAATGCTGTAGGATGATGGAGCCCAAACAAGTCAAAGCCTTATAAATAGCAAAGCCATTTTTCCAGTACCCAAACTGCAACCTAAGAGTGGGGTATGTGTGGCAGTGACTATAAGAGCACATTCTGAGTACTTCAAGATAGCTACTTAACATGATGGTTCATCTGGGAAAACAAACAAACAAACAAACAAACAAACAAACAAAAAAAACCTGTTCATGCCAGCAAGGAGATCTAATTCAAAGACGAAGGAGGTGAGAGTTACACAACAAATCACTGAAGTTTTATGAGGGATCCCTCGACCACATGGAATAAAATAGTGATTAAAAGGGACCAACTCAACTTGAACTAGAGAACTTAGGGTAGATTCTCCAGAAGAACAAGAAAGCTAAGGCCAAGGGATGTGAAACTGCTTATGGAGCAAAGGGAAATATTTAAACCTAGATAAAACTAACCAAGCAAACTGCACTTAATTCATTTATGCATTTAGAGTTTTAGTCTTTTGACATGCAATAAACTGTGCTAAACACTGACGGGAGTACACATAAATAAAACATCATCTCCATCCTTCAATCTTATATTATCAATGAACTATTTCCTATCTTTGAAACTATGTTACAGTTGTTATATAACCAAAACTCATGCCATCATTTATTCCAGGAGGTTACGTATGTATGTATGTACGTATGTACGTATGTATGTATATATATATATATATATATATATATATATATATATATATATTCCTTTACACTATAGTAAAAAGCAGATGAGTACCTTACCTACAAGTGTGAGTTGTACTGTAGCGAACTGAATTAGAACAAGGAGAAGAAACAATGAAGAAAGGCAGGACACAGACAGTCATCTGCAGTACGAGAAATCACTTTAATTTTACCCTTGGGTGGAAGCACTGAATGGTGAATATGAAATATATTCTAGTAAAGATGTAATAACTGATAGTAGCTGTTCTTTAAATACCCGTGAGAGCAGACTTTTCTGCACTGAATGGACGACTACAACTGTTAAACCATGACAGACAAGTTGGGGTGTCATCCCATGCTGTGTTCTGGTTTAGCTCAGTGATTTCTTTTGGTCAGAAAATTATTCATCAGATTTTAAAGCCACAGAGGGGCATAGTATTTAAAACCTCCTAGAATGGCAGACTGTTTGGCTGGAATGATATAAATGGGAACAAAAGGCAGCCACTCTTCCTTGCTGCCTTGGTTGGTGTTGGCTCACTGGATTCCACGCTTCAGTGCCCTGTATCTGAGTATTATGAAACTTTATCACAAAGAGTTTTATTCTGCTTTAAACCTGCAGATGAAAAGTAATTTAGTTCATATGCTGCAGTGATGCAAATCAAAACCCATAATATTTTTATTAATTGCTGACAGCAGACAGGATTTCACAAGCACAAAAATACCAGCACAGAACTGTAGAAACAAAATATGAAGACTAGGATTGGAAAGACGCCCATTATTTTGGAAGTAAAAAGTCTGCTTATATATGATGTTGTACATGTAATTTTTTGCTAATGCAAAATCAGCACAAGTAGTTGAAATTCTTAAAAATTTCCTTGGCATAAACTAAAGCTTCTTAATTCAAATCTTGACATTAAGCACCTTTTAGCTTATTTCTCACTTACAGTGAAAACTGACTTTATTCCTGCTCAGCTGATGTCTCTCCCTGCTGTCATTGTGGACACAATTTCATTTTGATCCCTGAGGTCTTCCCTCATAACAAACAAGCACCTTCCCAAATAGCCAAGGTCTAGGGCATTGTCTATTCTGTTTGCAGAAAATACACAGACCCCAAAACGTAGCCAGTGTGAAGGACTCAAAGAATCACAAAGGAACTGAAATGTCAACCCTGACTTTTGCTGCTCAAAAGAAGAGAAATGGATAAAAATATCTGCCAGTGCAGCAGTGAGGCAGATATCATGACATATGTGATACTCACCCCCACTCTCATGAACATAATGAAAGTGCTTATAGTTTTCTATCAATTCAGTGATGATAACAGTAACATTTAGCACTGTGCTGTAAACTGTCACCGTGTGGTTCAGGATTTATAGTTGAAAAATTTCAACTCTAGAGGTGACAATTTGTTAGTTGCTTTTACATGGTCTTAGTTTATATATTCAGATAAAAAGCGAGAGTTTTTTATAGTAAGTATTCTATTCTACATCCTATCTGGAAGATTTTCTTCCTACTTTGAGGTACTTTTACATCCTATCCATCCAGTATGGAAGAAGGTATGTCAAAAATCATCAAAAACATCATCTGAAGCACTTGCTAAAATATTGCTCAGGCCCAATCCCTGGAGACTGGGATTCAGAAATCTGGATGTTTCTTATATATTTGTGAAATGATTCTAATGTGTCTCTGCAAACCATGCTTTGAAACACGGTCTAAAATAGTAAGTCTGGAATGAGCTGCTGCTTCACATTTATTAGGATGGATTTTTATTTAAAAAATAGAAAGCGAAAATAACGTGTTGGCAGGGATGTTGAGAAATTGAGACTCTTATGCCTTATTGGTGGGAATGTAAAATGGTGCTGTTGTTATGAAAATCAGTATGGCGGTTCCTTAAAATACTAAAAATAGAAATGCCATATCATCTAGCAATTCCACTTTTGGGTGTATACCCAGAAGAATTGAAAGTAGAGTCTTGAAGAGCTATTTGTACACTCATGTTCATAGCAGTGTTGCTATCAGTAGCCACAAAGTGGAGGGGACTCAGGTGTCCATCAACAGGTGAATGGGCTGAGAAGCTGTGATGTGTCTGTGCAATGAAATATGACTCAGCCTTAAAAAGGAAGGGAAATCTGATACATGCTCCCACATGGATGAACCTGGAGGACATTATGCTAAGTAAAATAAGCCAGGCACAAAAGGACAAGTACTATACGATTCCACTTCTATGAGATGCCTGGAGCAGTCAAATTCACAGAGACGAGTAGAGTGGTGGTTGCCAGGGTCTGGGGGGAGGGGATAATGCAGAGTCGTTGTTTAATGGGAACGGAATTTCAGTCTTACAAATGAAAAGAGTTCTAGAGATTGGTTGCACCACAATGTGAATGTACTCAACACTACCGAATGAGCTGTGCACTTAAAAATAGTTAAGATGGTAAATTTTATGCGGTGTGCATTTTGCCACAATTTACAAAAATAGCCACTGATGCCGAGGTCATTGGTGACAGGGATGGGTGAACAGACTTTTGCCACTGAACGCTAAAAAAAATAGTTGTGAAAAGGAGTGGGGTGGGGAACAGTTTGAAGGAGAACAAAGATATAAAGATTTCTCTTTGGAGTAGGAGAGACATGAAAAAGATTGCACACTGAAGGGAAGGACTCAATGGAGAGAGAAATGTTGATAATGAAGGTTATTTAAACATATCGTAAAACGTGACATATTTGTAATTCACAAGTAAAATGCAGCCCCTAGTAGGCTCTCAACATCTTTAGTCCTTTGAGGTACACTTTGTATCAGAAAATGAATTTCATGAAATGTCTGAGGGACTCTATCCATGTTTCTCAGAAATATCAGTGAAAGAGGGCAGGTGTCATAGTAAAAGTCCTTCTTATCTCACGGGGACATACTAACGCTGAAGCATGGAGCGCTTTAATAATCGTTTCCAGAAACGTCCAGTGTAGAAGGAGGCTCACTTCAATCTTCTTGTGCTGCAGACCCCTATTCTGGAATGAGTTCTGAGATTGATCCTATGACTAAAATGACAACTAATATTTCAAAACATCGTAATTTCGGCAATCCTACTATACTGCTGAGGATAAAGAATATCAATTCCATTGCCGAGACCTACATTTAATCATGCCTCCTTCAGAGTTTGGAAATATTCTCGTAGAGGAGCTTGGAGATTCTGCCAGTGCATATCTTTAAACGGAATCACCTGCTCCCATACTTCTCTGGGTCTTGTGGAGGTGAGGTCACGTGCCATGGAGGTGCTTCTCTGCCCCAACGCAGGACCCCGACATTCGTTTTGTCATCTGAATGTCCATCCTATTTTGGACTGAGAATGTCTAAAGAGCGCTCTAGGCCTTCAGCCCCATTGGATCCTCAAGATGCTATTTTAAGTGTGGCACCTATTTCCCATAAAAATTTCCAAACACGTTTGACACAGGGATGAGTCACAGCTGAAAGGTAGTAATTCAGATATTTCAAGATTTCAGAGAAGCCCATTTCTGTAGCATTTAAATCATTTAGACCATACAAGTATCTGTCCCCCATTATAATTTACTCCACGAAATGTGTCACATCTCCAAATTAATTGATCTCCACTCCCATACTTAGTGGGAAAAAAACCCAAGCAAACCAAACCTCACTGTCAATTGTTGATTGAGGTGAGATGTCCCCAGTGAGTCCAATGAATCATAATGAGGATTAAAGTTTCCCCCGCCAGCCATGTTGGTCTTTGCAAGAAGTCTGAACTATCCTTCCATTTATTACTATAGACAAATCTGACATATAGTCCTTGTGCTGCTTAATTACACATTTCTTTTCCACTCTAGTTAACATATTTCACTTATTTGTCATTTCTAATATTTTAGCTAAAATTATGCTATTTTCTTCCGTTCAGTTTGACTGATAGCATGAATCTTGATTGCCAGGGGGAGTAAAAAAATGATTCAGTCCCCGAAAGAAAGAATGAGGATCTAATCAACAAACTACTCCCAGAATCTGACATTCTCTGTGGAGGATGATTGGCTTGTCCATAAAAGGGAACATGAGTGGGAAACTTCCTAAAGTCTCTGCTATTTGATTAAGTTGTAAAGGCTAAGATCAACTGACAAATTCAATTATACGTTCAAATTATCTTTCTAAATTGGCTTAATTTTTTAAAGTGATGAATGAACCATCGGGGAAAAATTCCGTTACGATATGAACAAGCAGAAATAAGTTGCACCATGAATGCTATGCCTGTGCACACAGACGTTCTTGTTTTTCCTGATTAGCAGGATAGGTTTAATAAACAGAAATATCTGGTTTATAGGTCAACAATGGTGTTTGCTTTCTAGGAAGAGAAAGCTGTTTAGGGCATAGAAGAGAAAAAAGTGATTCTGTCTATGGAAAAGGAATACAACTCCTTTGGGACTGCTTCTGTGTTCGCAAAGGAGACCACAAACAGAGAAAACTGTTTGTCAAGACTTTTTCTTTTTTAAGAAATCTATTTTATTTTGAAGATGTGGGGTACAATTAAGGATTAGATATACAAGCGGTCATCACACCAGGCAAAGTTTAAGTCTACCTTTGGTCCCCACTTTGCCTGGTTTGAGACCAGATACCCTTATTAATGTTATGTGGCTTCCCCGGCAGTTTCTGCTACTGCCAATCCCTTTCTTATGGTATTGGGGTAAATGTTCAGGATCTACTCATAAGGATCTACTTATGAGTGAGAACATATGGTGCTCAGTTCTTTGTTTTGGTGATAAATCACCGAGTATGATAGGCTCTAAATCCATCCAAGTTTCTGCAAAGTCCATAATTTTGTTCTTCTTTATGGATGCATAGTATTCCATTGTGTATATGTACTACATTTTAAAAATCCAGTCCAGTTTCGATGGGCGGCACAGTTGGTTCCATGTATTTGCTGTTGTGAATAGTGCTGCAGTAAACGTGTGTGTGCAGGTATCCTTTTGGTAGAGAGATTTAAGTTCTTCCAGCTATATTCCCCAAAGGGAGATTGCTGGGACATATGGAAGGTCAATTTCTAGTTCTTTTAGGATTCACCACTCTGTTTTCCATAGAGGCTGAACTAGTTTGCGTTCCCACCAACAGTGTAGAAGCCTTCCCTTTTCTCCACATCCTTGCCAGCATGTGTTTTGTTTTATTAATGGTGGTCATTCTTGCTGGAGTTAGGTGGTATCTCAATGTGGTTTTGGTTTGCATTTCTCTGATGATTAGTGAGGCTGAGCATTTTTTCATGTGTTTGTTGGCTGCTCATATGTCTTCTTTTAAGAAGTGTCTAATCATGTCCACTTTTTAATGTGGCTCTTTGCTTTTTTCCTTTCAGCATGTCTGAGTTCCTTGTGGATCCTGGATGTTAGGCCTTTGTCAGATATACAGTTGGCAAATACTTTTTCCCATTCTGTGGGCTGTCTCCCCACTCTCTTGATGGTTTCCTTTGCTTTGCAGAAGGTTTTCAGTTTAATGAGGTCCCGTCTGTCTATCTTATCTCTTATGGCCTAGGCTTTTGGGGTTTTGATCAGGAATTGGTTGCCTATGCCGATTTCTGTAAAGGTGCCTCTTGCATTTTCTAAGATTCTTAAAGTTTGAAGATTTATATTTAGGTCTTTGATCCATTTAGAGTTGGTTTTGTGTATGGTGACAGGTAAGGGTCCCGTTTCACTCTTCTGCGTGAGGCAAAACTGTCTCTAAAAGTGCAGAATCTGCTAAGGACTGCCTGGTGGGAGTCATTCAGAAAGAAGTCATTGCTGATTGCAAAAGACATTTCTGAGTTAGGTTCTTACACAGTCACATGGTGATAAGTAAGATGTTGTTAAACATTTGCCCCCTCAAGAGACTTAATGTACCATAGTCAGAAAAAAAGAGAACTATTCCCTACATAGTCTCCTATTAAAGTCTGAACCATTGCCAGCACTTGAATACAGCAAATTCCAATTTTATGACATAGGTTGAGATCAAGACTGTTCGATAAAAGTTGATTTTTACACAAAATGGAAATCAGCAATTTATCCTAAGAATGTTATTGAAAAAAATAATCTGTTTGACTAATAATATATGATAAAGCATACCACCATTTCTTTTTTTTCCTATTATTATCAACAAATTAGCAGACACAAAAAACTCAATAAAAGTTACATTTAAACTCCTAAGTATTATTTAAATCTCTTTTATTAGTCAGTCACTTTCATTTGTCAAAACTGGCGTGTTAAATTGAATTTTTAGTCTCTTAACAAATATTATGGATTACACTTCATTATTTTTTATTACTCAAATTTTACCTGCACTGTTTAGATTATTGCAACTGACTCAGAAAGGGAGCGCTCTCAACCAAGCCCTCTCTAAGGTGACCGTGAAAACTGACACAGGATAGGAAGTTTGGAAGGTTTTGAGTATCCTGAATAAGCCTCACCTCTGAGCATTTAACTTTCTGGCAGCACATGTTGCAGATTACCAAACAGAGACTCAGAGAAGTCAAACGTGCAAAACCCAACAGCAACTGTGACAAGGCTGGGGCTTGAATGTGGAGACTGTGTAGTGGCAAAGATTGTGAATTTCCTGGTGTGGAATTCTATGGGGAATATTCATCTTAGACATATTGTAAGATGATGAACAAAACATTGTATCCAAATACTAATAGCTGCATTATTTACAATAGCCGAAAGGGGGGAACAACCCAAATATCCATCAGCTGGTGAATGGGTAAGCCAAGTGTGGCCCATTCATCCCCTGGAATGCATTTGACAATACAAACGCATGAATAATGAATACTGCTGCAAGCTGTAACATGAACAAACCTTGAAAATGTCATGCTAAGGAAAAGGAGACAGTCATGAAATAACATATTGCATAGACGCGCTTACCTAAAATGTCCAAAACAGACCAATCTATAGAAAGAGAAAGTAGATTCGCAGTTGCCAGGGGCTGGAGAAAGAGCAAGATAGGGAGTCGCAGCTACTGGGTACAGGGCTTCTTTTTGGAGTGATAAAAATGTTCTAAACGTTGAGCTTGTTTCAATGGCTGCACGACTGTGATTGCAATAAAAATCACTGAATTGTACCTTTTAAATGGGCGAATGTTATGCTACGTGAGTTACAGATCAATAAGATGCTAAAAAAAATGACCACGTGCAAGGTTTCTGTTATTATGTCATTATGACCCAGTGTTTTCTCTTTATTTTAGTTTGTTAAGTAGATGGGTCCTCAGAGACGCAATTGTGTAACTCGGGGATCATTTGTGCATACGCCCAGGATCACACCTCTTCCAGAATTCTGAAAATTGAGCAGCTCTTCTTACTGTCTCTCGTTTTACAGAAAACATCCAGGAAAGCAGGCAAAGTGCCCCACTCATGGGCAGAACAGGAGTGTGTACGCGCTCAAGCTGATGAATTCCTAGGACACACAATTAATTCATAGAAATAGGCCTTTAATGGCCGAATTCCAGTCATCTCAGTGAGAGAGATTTGCTTTTCAACAGAATGTGACTGGACTAAAGCTATTCCTTTCAAAATAGTTCCAAAGGGGGGGGTGCATACATACCCAACCATATGTTTATTAATTTAAGAGTTTATTATTATAGCAATTACTGTTATTGTCAGCCTAGGGTTGTCTTAAAAATTTTAACTTTTTTGAATAGTAGTAACAGCTAATTCTTTGAGGATGAATTCTATGTTTTAGTTTGGACAACAGTTATGTGAACTCAAAGCAAAGGAATATGACCAGCAATCACACTGAGAAGTCCACTGGGGTTCAAACATCACCATCTATCTGGATTGTTCCAAAAAGAAATTTCCAATTATTTTGAATAGCCTCTGTGCAGTTTATTTGATATTTTTCATATATACAGGGTATCAACAATTGTCTTAGACACTGGGAAAATGCATTGCTATAGAAAGTGACACTAATGAAGAGATGAGCAATTAACATTTACTAGTACCACAATTTATAAAATAATTTCACACATACTTTATCTTAAAATTTTCTTAGAAGAACTTTGCAATTAAAAAAAATTCCATTTTAATGGAACATGTGGCTCACATACAAACGGGGAGAAAGTGTCAGAATAGGGCTGAAAACTAGATGTGCATACAATAGTTCTGGGTCTTTCTATATCACTGGGATATTGTCTGTACTACAACTGTATAAGACAATGCTTATTTGGAAACGCCTACACATATTTGATGACATTTATTCATATATTCATTCAACACATAGTTACTGAAAGCCTACTAGATGTCAGATACTGTTCTAGGAGTTGGGAATTCCGCAGAAAACAAAAACACAAAATTTCCTGCCCTCTTGGAGTTCATCCTTTGGTAGGGAAGACGGCCATACACAAGACAAATCAGTGAGACATTTAGTACATTAGAACGCGTAACTGCTATGGAGGCAAAGGAAAGAAGAGGTGAGAGAGCACACCACGGAGGTTAATCGGGGACCGAGGACGTCAGGCCGAGGAAAGAGCAGGTGTGCAGCTCTAAGACCGGAGTGCTCTTAGAGTGTTCAGGGACCAGTGGCCAGAGAGAACACAAGGGCCAGATGCAGAAGACGGAGACAATGTGCTGAGCTTGACTTTGACGAAGTGACATTTAGAGCCATTATCGGCTGTGAAGGAGAGAAGGGACATCGTGAAACTCATGTTTTAAATGGTTCACTGTGCTGCTGTGTTTAGCTGATGTGGGGTGAGGAGTGTTTCCTTGGATCTGTCTGATTGCTCCGTGATCTCAAACCCTATTTAAAGACTCTTGCTGTGTTTCGTGCTCTTCACGCCACATCTTGGACACAGGTGTCTCTTGCTTTGCCCTTTTGTGACAGTCTCCTCAGATCCCCTGGGTGCTGCTGGGGAAGATATATAAAAGGTCGTTTAGGCACCAGAAAAATCTGAGGCGGACGCTCCCTTACAACGCTTTGTGTTTGGTGGGTGTCATTTCTGCATTAGATGTGAGCAGAACTCAGAGGCATGCTTTTGCCTAAAAATTCTGTCCTGAACCTTCAGTCCTGGTCACAAAGCAAGATGAGACCGTCTTAATTCTCCAGGTCTCCACATTCTTTGGCCATTGTATGTAATCTCTCCGTGCGTTTTAATAAGTGACTTTTGTTGCCAGTAGACTTTAGATCTCTGGTTTTAGAGCCTATTGCCAGGAAAGAAAGGAACAAAAAGAAGCTTTATCAAGCTGATAGGAAAGTATCAGGAATAGCTGAAGCGAAAGGCCTGGCTTTTGGACACTGTTCTTACTCTGGAGGGGAACGGTAAGTAGAAAGATTTCAGGCCGTGCCTCCTCCCATCACCATACTTCCTAAGCCTCGTCAGATACGTGGCACTAGAGCATTTGCTTCAGCCAGAATACAGGTGTTGTGTTTTACCTTTGGCCTGTGTGTGTTAGCAGGGAAGAGGAAAAGTGAAGAAGGCAAAAGAAAGAGGAAGAGAAAGCCAGGTGGCAGTTTGGGTTGGCAGAGCAGTGCCAAGGGGCAGGGATTGACAGGATGCGCTGTGGTCTGCAGTAGACACTAGAAACACCCGTCATGACTGTTGACTCAACTCGTTCACCTCAAGGACTCTGACCTGGTGCTGTTGCTGGCTGCTTTGGGAGGGGTTGGTCTACAGTGCCAAAATGACCTGGTTAAAGAAGGCGCATAGTCTAAGCCTAGCCTCTCCCTGGATTCTTGCTAGATCGACCTCCAGAGTGATCCTGGGGGAGTGGCTGATAGTGATAAGAGCACAAGGCTAAATAGGTTCTCCTCTCCCTAGTCATTGGTGGTGGAGGCTTTGTCGATGAGTTGGTTGAGAAATTGAGGTTTTTGCTTCTAGAATGTCTATCCTGTTCCATTGGTCTATATGCCTGTTCTTGTACCAGTACTAGGCTATTCTGATTATTTCGGCTTTATAATAGAGTTTCAAGTCTGGGAGTGTAATACCTCCTGCTCTGTATTTTTCTTTTTTCTTTTCTGGGGATTGTTTTGGCAATTCGTGGTCGTTTCTGTTTCCATATGAATTCCTGTATTGTCACTCCAGTCAGGATGGCTATCATCAATAACTCAAAAAACAGATGCTGGAGAGGACGTGGCAAAAAGGGAACACTTCTACACTGTTGGTGGGAATGTAAACTAGTACAGCCTCTGTGGAAAACAGTGTGGCGATTCCTAAAAGATCTAAAAATCAACCTTCCATGTGACCCTGCAATCCCCGCTTACTGGGAATATACCCAGAAGAACTCAAATCACTCTATAAAAAGATACCTGCACACGTATGTTTATCACAGCATTGTTCACAGTAGCAAGAACATGGAACCATCTGTGCTGCCCATCGAAAGAGGACTGGATTAAAAAAAAGTGGTACATATACATGATGGAATATTATGCAGCCATAAAGAAGAACAAAATCATGAACTTCACAGCAACCTGGATGGATTTAGAGCCTGAGCATCACATGTTCTCACTCATAGGCAGACCTTGAACAACTATCGTAATCCTGTAAGAAAAGGATTGGCAGTAACTGGAAACTGCTGGGAGGGGTGCAGGAAAGCGGGCTTGGCAGTAGTGGGAATCTGCCTGGGGAAGGCAGACACACCTCATCAACAAGGGTACCTGCATGATGAACATCTGTATACCTAGCCCTGAATTGTACCCCACATCTTTAAAACAAAAAAATTAAAAGTTAAAAAAAAAAAGAAGGTGCATAGTCTAAGCCCAGCCTCTCCCCGGATTCTTCTTAGATCTACCTCCAGAGTGATCGTGGGGGAGTGGCTTGTAGTGATCAGAACGCAAGGCTAATCCTCCAGTTTAGAACCGGGCGACGGGAGAAAGGTACAGGAAGGCAGCAGGACTTGAAGACAGAGTGAACAACTGGGTGCTGGAGCAGCCCTTTCGTCTCCCTCTCCCTCCCTCCCCCTTTCCCCAAAGGGGGGCCAACCATCCTGCTTGGGATGGCAGGCTGCGAGACCCCTGTCTCGTCACACCTTGTTCTGGAATGTGAGGGGAGACCTTAGGGCCTATTTTCATCCTTAGCAGTCGCAGATGGGGGGAAGCAACCGGTGTGACCTGGCAAGAAGAGAACACGGAAAATGCCTCCTCCAGAGGGCGCCAGGGAGGAACAGAATGAGATCCATTCTGAGGGGGAATGGAATGAAATGAAATCTACATTTCCCCAGCATCTTCAGGGAGCAGGTGGCATTTCAAGGGTTAAACCCTAACGAATTCTGCAGCTTGGGTGCTCCGCAATCTTCGAATCATTCCATCTTCTCCTGGTTCCTGGGACTGCTGGCAGCTCTCCTCTGACATGAACAAATGCCACCTGCCATCACGGGGCTCTGGCTCTCCCAGTTTAAACGAGGAGCCTCCCCATTACTCGGCCAGGCATACCTGCTTCTTGCTTCAGAGCCTCTGTTTCTTGGAAATAGCCTGTCAGGTCCCATCTGCTTCATGAAGCTGCCAGTCCCTTGAGAGTAGGACCTCCACTCTGAGCTCCTGTCAGATGCTCTAAACTCAGAAGGGAATAACCCTTCCAATCTGCCAGAAATTGCTTTTGTGATATCAAGGCCTGCCTCAGGGAGCCACAATATACTATACTCAGATGAAAATTAGATTTGTAAGTACACCACTTTCTTCTCTAGGTGGCTAGCAGAACTTCTTTTCTTATCTTCATTTGTAGAAAAGGCCGCGAAGGTTTTAAATTTATGGCCATTAATAAGCGGGATTCTGCCTCATACAAATATTGTTTTCCTACATCAGGCAGGTGTAAAAGCCGAGGAAGAGACAAAAGGCTTTTCACCAGAGAAAAATGAAAGTTAAACCTCCACGTCCGCTCCAAGCATGAAGTGGATTGTAGCAGGTACAATTAATTGCTATTACAGTTATTGGAACCTTGAAAATAATTAGCAAGTGTCCTAGTTGATATGACAGATTCATTAATCATTTAATATATTCTTGCAAATTGATTTATCAATCAAATAGCTACCTCTGGTTGAATAACTCACAACTGTGCTTATGGCTCTATTCATAACACTCGTCTGTTTGTAAAGGAAACCAAGAGGCTTTAGCTTAATGTAGTGCCCCTCTGTATTTATATGGATTATTCCTCAATCTCCAGAAGTTAAAGTCACAACAGCAAGAGAAGGGGTTCACAAAACAGACATTTAATGGGCTGTAAATGACATCTTGGTGTCAGGTATATTTCCACTGGGAAGAAATTACATTAGCAGAAAGGTCACATTCAGGAGAACGTCTTAAGGATAATTTAGTTGGGTCTCAGGAACAGCTAGACTTTGTCCAAGCCAATTTTGAGCTGCTAGATGAGCAAATACACTTCTTACAGATAAAAATAACACAAAGTCACTTAACCACTCCCTAACCCATGACATCTCTGACAGGAGACTAGACAGCATCCCTTGAATCCTTACATTGATAGAATGCCTCCTTCCATTATATTTTGGAATGGTTTTAATTATTGGAAATATTTCTTATTCAGAGTAGAATTTTGCTTCTTTATTGCAGCCCTCCTATCCCTGGAACTATCCAGAGTAAATCTTATACATCTTCTAGGAGACAACCTTGTTTGAAGAGAACCACCCTGATCCCCTGGGTTTCCCCAAAGCTCTGATCTTCCCATGCACAATGCCTCTAAAACTTTTTCCTCATCTTTTCTATTTTGGGAATGCATTTTCATTTTTCTAAAGTTTGACCACTAGAATAACACAGCACTCCAAATACAGAGGAGTAAGTTGTAACTCCCTCCATTACTGGGAATTCTTAGAACTTTGAGGGCAACTTTAAGTTTGTTTGGTCTTCATTTGAAAGCCTGAGCACACTGTTGACTGATAGTGGGCTTGCTGTCGACTAAAATATTTGAAGCTTTTTCTTGTCATGTCTATTAAACCATACCCACCTTAGCCTTATTCTATTTCAGGCTTCCTTGGGAAGGAACCAAGCTCATTGCCAGTTTCTTATGGTGACTAAGAGAAAGAGTTTTCTGGATTTGAATGTTTGCTTCTTTACTTGATAGCTATAGCCAGATACAAGGAATTTAATCTTGCTGAGTTTCAGTTCCCTCATCTATATAATGGGAAGCATAAAAATGTCTATATCATAGAATTGCTATAAAGACTGAGTTGTGTAAGATGTTTCTTTGTAGTGTCTGATATGTAGGAAGCATACCATAAATATATGCTATTATTTTAGGTGTTTACTCTGTCATTCAACACAGTGGGGTTTTTTCCCCTTCTTATATTTACTATCTCTTTCTAGAAGGCAGAGATAAATGTGTTGAATATAACTGAGACAAAAAAAACACTACAAGATCTAAGCCTCTTTTTATGTACCGTAGAACCTAATCTCTTTTCTTGCATAGTTGGATGCAGTGATATTCTGTCTAAGAAATAGAGCTTCTTGAAACCAAGTGTAAATGAAGAAGACTTCTTTAATACATTTAGTCTGTTTTATTTTATTTTATTTTATTTCATTTATCAGTTGGGCACTCATTATGTGCCAGGTAAAGTACTAGGGTCAAATGAAGATCTGGTGCCAAGTTGTTGTGGTATTCATGTTCAGTGTCTTGCTGCTCTTTGGCCATTTTATTTATTTATTTATTTATTTATTTATTTATTTATTTATTTATTTAGAGTTGGAGTCTCACTCTGTCACCCAGACTGGAGTGCAGTGGCCGCTCCCGGCCACCGCAGCCTCAACCCACTGGGCTCCGGCGGTCCTTCCGCCTCAGCCTTCCGAATAGCTGGAACTACAGGCGCGCGCTACCATGCCCGGCTAATTTTTTGATTTTTGTAGAGATGAGGTCTCGCCACGTTGCCCAGGCAGATCTCGAACCCGCGGGCTCAGGCAATTCACTCACCTCGGCCTCCCAAGGCGCGGGATCACAGGCTGAGGTACTGAGCCCGGCCTGGCCACTTATTTATCTTAAGACTCTTCTGCCTGCGTTCACTATCTTTATTCCTGGATTCAATTCTTTGAGTCAAGTGCATTCCTTTGAACTTGTCAGTGTATGCATTTTGTTCTCTAGATTTTCCAGATTTTCTAATAGCTCTTCCTGTCCTACAGAATATTCACCTTTTTTCCTTAGGCTTCCAGGGAGCAAGAGACTATTTTAGCTGTCATAGAATCTAGTGTCATCCAGGATGAAACGTAGCTTATTGTCAGTTAAGATATAATAACAGTAGTTAAGACTTTAAGTTTTGAATCAGACAGCCTTGGATCTGAATTGGAACCTTCCCATTTATTAGGAGTGACCTTGACTAAGGCCCTGCCTAAGGTTCATTTCTTCATCTGCAAAAACAGAGATAATAATGTTTCCTGGACCTCATGGGTTTGTTGTGAAGATGAAGTAGAATAAGGCATTATAAGATATTTAGACAGTTCTTGAATAGCATTATTATTGTCAACTATTATTCAATTCAATTGAAACACATTGATATCCCCCTAGGTTCTAGGCACTGGGTCACATCAATGGACAAAACAAGGCAGTTTTGGCTTTCAGAAGAAGCCGAACCAGTGATCCTATCACCGTCATCATCATTGGCATCACAGTCGTCATTGTCTTGTCTTGGTTGTCAACATACTCAGTCTCTCTAAAGACACAACGGCCACCCACCGTATGTGTGATCCTTCAATTTAATGAGCCACATTCTAAGATTTCCTCTGCTGTGTCAGAGCTTTTAATGTTAGTTTTTTGACTTTTTCTTTTATACATAACATATGCTTAATTGAGTTATTTCCATCAGCTCTTTTATAACCATTACTATTCTGAGCCTTGGCAATTGCTGTCTTCATTAGGTGTTCAATATTCTGGGCTTAATGGTATGTCTTATGATTTTACTGTGACTCTATAAAAAGCTTGTTTGTCTTCTTTCCCTTCAGAAATCTTCCTTTTATAGCTTTTGAAAATCAGGACATAATTTGCCTGTTTCCAGTCTCCCAATAACTATATCTTCATAATTCCCCAAATGTTACGAGTAGCATCTCAGCCATCTTATGCACAAACTTCTAAAATATCTCATGATGCAGTTTATACTGAGCAAGAAACTTGAATCCATGTGGAGCGTCTAGGTACCCTTCTTTACTCCTCTTAGGGTTGAATTCTTTCTTACCAATTTCTCTTTCCCCACATCAGTCTGTGACAAAGAAGAGGAGAACAAGAAAGCAGCTGGGAATTTCTGTGACATCGGATACCATTTTATAAACTATCTAACAGCAGATTATTCCTCTATTATTTGTATCTTGTTCTGAACACACTAAATAATCATTTTTATTATTCTATTTATTTTTCACAGGTCTCAGCTTGCTCTAAATAATAATAACTGAAGGGCTTTCAATTTTTTATATGTATTCCTTTCCGGTAACAGCTCATAGAAAGCTCTGTGCAACCAGGCTCATTTATCTGCTTAGTCAACTCTCCCTAGTGTTATTTATTAGGTTTGTCTTCATGGGGTCATGATATTGTTCTGGGTAGCATCTAGTTTCTTTCTGAGCCTTATTCCTTTTAAGCAATTTGGCTCATATCTGTCTTTTGGCAGAAACTTTTTTAAGAACAGACGACATATTTGTGACCAAATCAAGCATCTCTTTTCAGGGCTATTATATATATTAAATCATTATCCTAAGTATTAAAGCATTATCACAATCACAGAAAGTTTTTGTGTTCCTACTTTACTGTTGATTGGTTTTTCTTGGGTGGTTTAAATTAAGGGTAGCACCTGACTCGGTGGCTCAGCCTGTAATCCCAGCGCGCTGGGAGGCCAAGGTGAGTGGATTGCCTGAGCCCATGGGTTCGAGAACCGCCTGGGCAACTTGGTGAGACCTCATTTCTACAATAAATCAAAAATTAGCCGGGTGTGGCAGTGCGCGCCTGTAGTTGGAGCTACTTGGAAGGCTGAGGCGGAAGGATCGCCGGAGCCCAGCAGGTTGAGGCTGCAGTAGCCGGGAGCGGCCACTGCACTCCAGTCTGGGTGACAGAATGAGACTCTAACTCAAAAAATAAAAAATAAAATAAAAAATAAAAATAAATTAAGTGTAGACAGCACTCCCTCTTTTTTTTCCTTCTCCTGCTGAGAGGTAAAATTATCAGGAAGGTAAGCAGATAATTTACTGGATCCTCTGGTTCTAGTAGGATAATCTAACCATGCAATCAACTAGGAGGATGTAATAAATTGCCATCATGAACATCATGAGATCATTCTCTGTGTGTGTGTCTCTCTCTCTCCCCCTCTCATTTTGCTACCAATTAAGCATTCATTATCCTCCCCTAGTTGGATTATTGTTTTTTTCCCCTTTATAAGTATATATTTGTGACATATACTCTTACTTCTCCATCATGATTTTCTTTTGGAACAAGTTAGACTTTCACTGCTATTCATTTTGGCCAATCTTGAATATAGAAATCTATAGACTATAATTGTAAACCTGTACTCAATTTCAACTTATATCATTTATTTAATTTCTATAAATTGGAACATAAATATTATATCTATAATATTTGTGACCAATGCGCTGTATTTCTTCTTTCTATCGTCTCTGATTTTTTTTTTCTGTAGCATTCTTCTAGGCAGTTTCTAACTCCATGTCTGCTATATAGTATTGTTTTAATAATTGTTGAACAAATATATTACTTTTTATTCTTCAATCTCTGACACATCTCTAATTGAGTTTACTTTAGGGCAGGGATGCATTTTTCTCTCTCAGATGTCAGATTGTCTCGAATGCTTTAGTGAGCTTCTTCTCACACATAGTCCTTTTGTCATTGTGACATGCCCTTTGGGCCATTCTCATGACCTACACCAACGATTTCCCAAAATTTCTGCTTTGGTATATGCAACCATGATCTGGAAAACAAATACTACTCTCCATTACTCTATATTTAGTCAGTTATTTATTTCTCCCTTTAAATGTATTTTCTCATTTAGAGACACAAATTTCAGATAGCAGATATAAAAGAAAAAGCCTTTTTGTGTCCTATATGTCACTGAATTTACTGAACATTTATTTCAGATCTCTTCTGGCATATTCTAGATCTACCCACAAACTAGCCTAAGTAGCTATCTGCTGGTGAATTTTATATGTCTTTGCAGATTTTCAACGACATATTACATTTGTATTCTGAGAAGACAGCTTATCTCCTAATAGGTATGTCAGAGATAGTACAGAGTCACTTCTTTACTTCTTGGAAAAAGGCATTAACCCTCATGATGAGTCTTGTGCTCCTAGGACGAGTCACTGTTTTCCACATACTTGTCAGGGCTGCCAGTGTTTAGTTTGTACAATCTTCTAGGTTGTCTTTCTCTCTCGCTATAGTATCACAGATTAAAGTACAGCTGAATATATAGATTAATGCAGTTATTAAAACACCACATGAAAATCAAGACTTGGGAATTTAAAAGCCCAACAAAATAGCAGAATTTTCTGCCATACAAAGTTATCACTTGCAAAAAACTCCCAAAGATGCCCAAGTAAGGAAAAGATGGTAAGGGGTAATCGGTACTCATCGTTTAAAGTTTATGTTAATTCTATGAGGTCTGGAAGCAATTTTCTCATTAAAAAAATTTTTTTTTTGGTCATTCTCACTTTGGAGGATATATTATACTTACCTTTGAAGATTCCCACAGTAAACCAGTTAGAGGGAGTCTTGAAGGATCACTGGTTTGTTCCATTGTAGTTTTTGTCTTTTGATGACAATGCTTTTGTGAAAGGTTTATAATTTTCCAGACAGACACAGTACTAACCGAATCTGAATGTAAATACACCCAGTAGAATGATGGAGACAAGTATAATGCCCTTTTTTTTGCATGCAGCGTTTACTCTATCCAGCACAAGAGTGCAAGATGACTTCTAAGCCCTCAGAGCTTATTTTTAATTTGTTTTCAAATAAAAACGTTACCACGTGACTAAAGCAGCAAGCCAAATTTAACTTTATGAAACCATATATTTCAGGAATATATTTTATTTGGAAAATTACCCACATGGTGTCGAAATAATTTCACTGTATTTTCAATGCCATGTTTGCATTTTTAATGACTAAAGAGACTCTATCAACTTTAGGGCACAGAGTAATAAGGACCTATATCAGGGCATTTTTGCTCTCAGTTTGGCTTTCAAGACTTTACATTCTGTGGCTCCCAGAAAGCGAATAAGTATTGCTGAGTTAATGGAGAGAGGACAATACTAGCATCAAGGTAGGGGAGCGGGGAGAGTCATGAATTCAGAAATTGGAAACAAGCGTCATAAGATTTTTTTTTTCTCACCTCCTCCACATTTTCTTGGCTACCAGTTGCCTTTTTCTGACACTTTATTTAAACCCCGTAATGCATCTAAAGAAGCCCCATTGTGAAAGAAAATGAAAATGATGTTGGCAAGCATTTCTGGCTGTTCACGTTAGCCAGATATGAAATTCATGAAGATAATTCACAATGCTTACCAATCATTCAAATCAACACGCATGTCTTTTTGCTGTTTGTCCTTATGCATTTCAACGTAAATATGTCAGACTTCAAAAAGTTGGACTTTCCTATTTATGATTTACAGGGCTGACATTTTCATGAAATTCAAAATAGGATATATTTATCCATACACAAAATGAGTATTAAATATTCAAAAAGGATTCTAATGCAGTCAGAATGCTTCCTGCATCTGATTTAGATATTTTGCCATTTTCATCATGTATATTTGATAGACAGGCAAATAAGTATATATAGCAGCATATAAATTTATTTGGATTTGCTGGTTAAATGTAACTTGATTTTAAACTATTCTTTGAGGAGGAACATTTTGAACGTACCAATGGCTCAAATTGTGTCCATGTCCTAGATATCTGAATCTTTGTAGCTCTCCTGTGTAGACTCACAGTCATTCCAGAGGTCAGCACAGATGCCCAGCCCATCCTAGAATGGAGGAACAGGGCTAATCTTATTCCCAAAATATCCTAAAATGCGTGCCATTTTTATGAAGACACGATCTATTGGTTATGTAATAATCTTGACAAATATAAAAACTAAGAGATTGGTCCTCATGGCAGAACTGGTTTTAGAAAAAAAGGAATCCCCAATTTTTATAGATTCTTAATATAAAAATTACCATGACTCAAATTTTGGTCCTGACACAAACAGAGCAATCTATGTAAATATATTTATGCTATTGTTGATTAGAAAAATAAAATTTTGTTTATCTTAATTGTTTTGTTTCTTTTTCCTCTTGATGTTACAAGTAATAGTGCCCGGTTAGCTATTTATATTACTTACTCCCCTGCTTTCTTTATTTAGCAGGTCTTCAGTTTATGTAATGATTGAGCCAGGTAGTGTTGTTTAATTTTCATAAGGCTATATCAAATTTTTAGTTGACAGAGGACAAATCATATAACATACATGCAAAAATACTCTTCTGAGTATTTTTCTACATTATGCATAAAACTCACAGGGACAGTAGTTTGAGTTGAACAGCTCAAAGAAAGTCATATGAATGAGTTGTTCCTAAGAAAGACTTTCTAAGCTTGAACAGTTTAATGTCCTTTCTTATTGTATTAGAACAAAAATAATCAGTGAAAAGATAAAATATTATAAAAAAGAAAGAAAATTCAAACGTATTGTCCACTTTAAAAAATATGAATGTGGCCTAGAGTGCACAAGTATATATCTTTAATTTCCTCAAATAGGGTTTTACTTTCTGTGCTAAAGGTTCTAGATGATAGTATTCTGTGAGCAAATAAAACATTTTACAATAAACTTAGTTTTAAATGTTTTTCAGAACTTATCTAGAGTTTTAAAATTCTAGAGCATTATTGAAAAAGTTCTAATTTCAGTATTTCTATATCTATATCTATATCTACATATATATATATCAGTAAATAAATAATTTCTATAGAAAGAGCACGGTATATTCCTTTTCCTTGGGATTACAATAAAAAGGCTCTTAATCTTTTGTTGCCTGAGGTTGGAAATTGGGCTTCCATGTTAGGGCACTTTTTAAAAAATGCATTTTTAAAAATCTTAGTTTGTGTGTGGGATTATATATTCCGTTGGTCTAAATATCTATAAGTCATCTTCTAGGTTAAAGTTATTGAGCTGCCTTCTAACTGTGTTTTTTGGGGCACAACTTTTTTTTTGGGAAAGCAGGATTTACTGAGAGGACAGAAAGCCCCCACAGTGGAAGGGGACCAGAGTGGGTTGTTCGATGTAACTTCTTATCTTTGGTCAATGATAGCTTCTATCACTTATCTTAATTATGAGCTCGTTGATGAAGAAGTCTAGTAAAAATAAAATGATGCCATCCATTTGCAAACTAAGGCCTGTGATTCCACATTCACAAGCGACTGAACTGTGTTTTGGACATAAAGTCCTCTACCCTGTGACAATAATTAACTTCTCAGTTGTGATGAACTTGCTTTTGGCAGAAAGTTGCTGATGGAATTCAACACTTTGAGTTTTTATTAATGAGGTTCCGAGTGAACAGAAGTAATACTAATCAATTCAGAGGAAAGTGTATTTTTAAATGTTCTTTCCCACATCTTGGCGAGATCCTATTAAAATATTTAATGCATGGGTTATTTTCCCTTGTGACTTCCGTGATTTTGCCTGATTTTTCATCTACTTCCCATAATGTTCATCTGTAAAACAATAATTAGAGTCACTCACTTAAAGAATGAAAACAGGTTATTCTGAATGCTAGTAATGAGGTATATTGGAAGTCATCAAAATGTGAAATTAAAAATATATCAATGAATCATCTTTATAAAGTTTGAGCATTTGTTATGCACAAAGAATTCTTCTAGATTCTAAATCTTACTTGCAAAGTGCGAGGGAAATAAAAGAAAACTTCATTTTCCTTTCATTTTTTAATAGACATAAACAATGACCGTTCCCTTCCCATATGCTCTTGACTGCTTACACTGTCATGCAGGTGTCGCCCACCAACCGTTTGTGCTGGAGCCCACCCATAGGCTTTACTCAGTGTGATCTTGTTACCCTTTCCCATCAGGTTGGAAAGTCTAATTTTCCATACAATGAATATGGGGCTTCCAAGGCTAGACCACCAAAACTTTGCGGCTCCCTTTCGGGTCACCAGGAAGGTACTTTCCTGCGTTGCCCTCCCCTCCAAACTGAATTGCCACGTTGTAAGAAACCCAAGTAAACGGAAAGGCCACGAACAGGCACTGTGTGTGGCTCCTATCCCAGTTAAGCCTCCAACGGCAGCTAGCATCGACTGCCACCCATATGAGTGAGCCATCCTGGGTCCCAGTCCAGTTGACTTCAGCCCCAGGCCCAGCTGTCATCTGACTGAGCTCTCCAAGCCTGGACCATGTTGCTAGCCTGGTTAACTCACAGGACTGTGAGAGATAATTAACACACGATGGCCTTAAGCCGCTACGCTTTGAGGGGGATGTACAGCCACAGCTAACTAGATCGCATTCCTATTTTACAGACAGGAAGTGGAAGGACCAAAAGTTTAAACAATTTGCCCAGCATCCCACAACTAATAAATGGAACTGCTAGGACTGGAACATGGGAAATTTAACTCAACCTTTATCCTACACTACCTCCTACACCCTTCTAGAAAACATTCTGTGTTATTACTGGCAGTGAGAAAAGTATGACTGCATAAGGGAACGCGATGACCTTCTCTGGCAATTCTCCTGCTTCTAAATAACTTCTGATCCTTTTATTTTATTGGCAGTGATTTTTTTTCTACTGAAACATTGGAGTTGGACAGGAAAATTAAAATGGCAAATCTGATATAGCTTTGAAAAATACAATACATAAATTATAATCACATTAAGACGATTATGGCCTAGGAATGACAGTCAAAGGTAATGAGAAAAGTACCTCTTTTCTAGAGAGCAAAGCAATTATCCTGCAAGATTGTAAGCTGGCTGTAAATCTAAGATACACTGCCTGCCTACTTAGGCAGAACTGGTGTTGCTATGTCATTGTTATGTTTCTTAATGATGCCAATTATTTAAAAATTAAGCACAGGGTACTTCATGACATGGTATTTATTATATTCGAGTGGAGCTGATTTCAAATTCTCTTCGTGGTAACACAGCCTTTCACGACGCCGTCCCAAGTCTTTTGTGTTTTCCCTGGAGCTGTACTTTTTTATGCTAACACTTTCAGTGGAAATTTCCGACATAAAAAATTAAAAAGGTCAATTTTATGATGTAGCACAGCAGCTTAGATATTTTAAATGGCACCCCAGATTCAAGAAGCTAATTGCTTTTTCATAGCACAACTCTCTGAAGTGCCCACACTGCAAACCAGCTTAGACAAAGGCCAGGATGCACCTCTCTTCTCTTTTCAAGGTCCATTGGGACTTCCTGAGTGATGCTGTAAAGAAAATATAAATTACTTGGACCCTGCAAAAATTATAATCAAGTAAAACTATGATCATGACAGTCTTAATCCATCTGTCTCTGTGTATTCACTCCATATTTCATCACCTGTTCAGCCGCAGGTGTACTTTTTACATTTTACTTTATTATAGAGACGTGGTGTACAAGTGAGGATTAACTATATAATTAGGCTGCATGCAGGCGAAGTTTGGGCTTTTTTTTTTTGAGTTGGAGTCTCACTCCGTCGCCCAGACTAAAGTGCAGTGGCACGCTCCCAGTCACCACCGCAGCCTCGCCCTGCTGGGCTCTGGCGATCCTTCCGCCTCAGCCTTCCAAGGAGCTGGAACTACAAGGGCAGGGTACCACGCACAGCTAATTTTTGATTGATTGTAGAGATGAGGTCTCGCCAAGTTGCCCAGGCGGGTCTCGAACCCGCGGGCTCAGGCAATCCACTCGCCTCGGCCTCCCAAAGTGCGGGATTACAGGCTGAGCCACTGAGCCCGGTTGCATGTCGTCTTTTGAGAAGTGTCTGTTCATGTTCCCTTTGCCACTTTTTTAGTGAGAGTGTTTTTGTTTTTCACTTCTTTGAGTTCTTTGTAGATCCTGGATGTTAGGCTTTTGTCAGAGGCATAATTTGCAAATTTTTTCCCCCATTTTGTGGATTGTCTCTTTACTCTCTTGATGGTTTCTTTTCCTGTGCAAAAGCTTTTCAGTTTGATGAGGTCCCACTGGTCTACCTTACCTTTTATGGCATTCGCTTTTGGGGACTTGGTTAAGAATTTGTTGCTTACTTCAAGGTGCGTAAGTGTGTTTCCTACATCTTCTAGGGTTCGTTTAATTTGAAGTTTTACATTTAGGTCTTTGATCCATTTAGAGATGATTTTTGCATGTGGTGATACGTAGGGGTCCAGTTTCATTCTTCAGCATGTGGTCAGCCAGTTTTCCCAGCATCATTTGCTAAATATGGTCTCGTTTCCCCAGGGTGGTTACCGGTGGCTTTGTCAAAGATGAGTTGGTTGAAAGATCATGCTTCTGTTTCTGAAATCTCTGTCCTGTTCCATTGGTCTGCGTGCCTATCCCTGTACAAATACCAGGCTGTTTTGTTTACTGTAGACTTGTAATAAAGTTTAAAGTCTGGAAGTGTGATCCCTTCTGCTTTGTTCCTTTTGCTGACGATTGTTTTGGTTATTCATGTTCTTTTTGCTTCCATATGAATTTCTGTATTGTCATTTCCAGGTCTGAGAAAAATGATGTTGGTAATATGATGGCATTGCATTAAATCTGTCGATTGCCTTGGCTAGGAAGGACATCTTGACAATATTGATTCTTCCAATCCATGAGCATGGAGTGTTTTTCCTTTTGTTTGTATCATTCTTTATTTCTTTGAGCAGTGCTTTGCATATAGTTCTTGTTGTAAAGGTCTTTCACTTCTCCGATTAGGTGGATGTGAAGATATTTCTTTTTTCATGTGTGGCTATTTTGAATGAGATTGTGCTTTTATTTGGGTCTCTTCCAACTTCTTGCTGGTGTATAGAAATACAACTTTCTTTTGCATGCTGATTTTGTAACCTGAGACTTTACCAAAGTTGTTTATCTGTGCAAGGAGGCTTTTGACAGACTCCCAAGGGTTTTCAAGTCATAGAATGATATAATTTGCAAAGAGGGATCGATGATTAACTTCCTCTGTTCCTATTTGGATATGCCTGATGTCTTTCTTTTGCCTGATTGTGCTGGCTAGGACTTCAAGCACTATGTTGAACAGCGGGGATGAGAGTAGGCATCCTTGTCTTGTTCCCATTTTTAGGGGGAATGCTTTCAGCTTCTGCCCATTGAGCAAAATGTTGGGCTCATTATAGGTGACTCTTACTGTTTTCAGGAATGTTCCTTCTATGGCTAGGTGTTCAAGGGTTTTTATCAAGAAAGATTTTGCCAAATGTTTTTTCTGCATTTAATGATACAATCATATGGTTTTTGGTTTTATATCTACTAATGTGCTGAATTACATTTATGGTCTTTTCGATGCTGAACCAGCCCTGCATCCCAAGAATGAAGCGCATCTGGTCATGGTGGATGATCCTTGAGATGTGTTGTTGGGTTCTGATATGCTAGATTATTGTTGAGAATTTTTGTGTTTATGTTCATCAAGGAGATTGGCCTGTAATTTTATTTCCTTGTTGGGTCTTTGCCAAGTTTGGGTATCAGTATAATGTTAGCTTCATAAAATGATTTGGAGAGAATTCCATCAGTCTCAATTGCTTGGAATCCTTGCAATAAGATTGGTATCAGCTCCCTCTTGTATGTCTTGTAGAATTCAGCTGGGAGTCATCTGGTCTGGGCTTTTTTTTTTTTTTGGCAGGGAGACTTCTTATGACTGAGTTGATTTCATAGATGATTATTGGTCTGTTTAAAGTTTCAGTTTCTTGTTTCAACCTTGAGATGTTGTGTGATGTCAGTCCTCCATTTCCTTTAGCTTTTCTAGTTTCAGTTTATTTGTATACAAGTGTTCATAGTAATCTCTTATAATCTTTTGAATTTCTTCAGAGTTAGTTGTGACTTCAGCCTTTTCATGTCTAATTGCATATATTCGTAATTTCTCTTTATATTTTTTTTTTAGTCCACCTGGTCAGGGGTCTGTTGATCTTTGTCCTATCAAAGAACCAGCCTTTTGTCTTGTTGAACCTTTCTATGATATTTTTGTCTTCTATATCCTGTAATTATGATTTTATCTTGGTGATCTGGATTTTGATAATCATGTTTTTCCAGTTCCTTTGGTGTAACGTTAGGCTGTTTATTTGTGATCTTTCTGTTTTCTCAATGTGTGCATGCAATGCTTTGCATTTTTCTCTTAACACTGCTTTCATGGTATCCCAGAGGTTCGGAGAAGGTATATCTTTGTTTTTCTTTGTTTCCAGGAATCTTTTTATTTCTGTCTTGTTTTTATGTTGACCCAGAATTTTTTCAGCAGGATGTTGTTTAGTGTCCAAGTCTTTGTGTGTTTTGGAGAGATTTTGTTGGTGGCCATATTTATTTTTATTTCACTATGATCTGAGAAGATGCATGGTATTATTTCAGTCTTTGAAATTTGTTCACACTTGATTCCTATCCAAGAATTTGATCAATCTTGGAGCATATTCCATTGCTGATAAGTAGAATGTATACTGTGTAGATGTTGGGCGGAGTGTTTGTAGATGTTTATTAAATCTATTTGATCAAGCATTGAGTTAAGGTTCCAGATCTCCTTGTTGGTTTTTGCCTCAATGATGTATCTAAAGCAGGGTAAAGCGGGGTATGTAGGTCTCCAATTATGATTGTGTAAGAGTCAATATCCTCCCTTAGTTTACTTAGTAATTGTTTTATAAGACCTGGTGCTCCTGTGTTAGGTGCATATAAGTTTCAGATGAATAGTTCTTGCTGATGAATTGAGCCTTTTGTTATTATGTAGTGTACTTCTGTGTCCTTCTTAACTTTTGATGGTTTGAAGTCTGATTTGTCTGCTATCAAATTTGTCTGCTACACCTGCTCTCTTCTGTTTTCCATTTGCCTGAAAACCATTTTCCAGTCCCTAACTTTTAGTCTGTGAGTGTCCTTTGCAGTGAGACAACTTTCCTGTAGCCAGAAGACTATTGGATCATGCGTCTTTATCCAGTTTGCCACTTTATGTCTCTTTAGTGTTGCATTTAGACCATTCATGTTCAAATTCATTATTGAAGTGTGAGAGTTTATCCCTGTCATAGGGCTCTTAGGGGGTTGCTTTGTTTCTTTTTGTATCCATATATGTGTGTATTTTCATTTTATTTGGGTGCTCTGTATGCTCTATTAACTCTGTGCTTGCCTGTCCTTTTGTGATAGGCATGAGTGTTCTTTTTTTTTTTCTGTGTTCAACATGTTCTTAAGCATCTACTGAAGGCCTGGTCTGGAGGCAGCATATTCTCTTAGGGATTGGATGTCTGGGAATGATTTTATTTCCCCATTTGCTGATGAAGCTTACCTTGGTGGGGTAGGAAATTTTGGCTGATATTGCTTATCTTTAAGAATGTTAAAAATTGGATACCAGTCCTTTCTGGCTTGAATTGTTTCTACAGATTAGTCTGGAGTGATTCTAATGGGTCTTCCTTGGTAGGTAGAGTGACTGTTCTCTCTTGCTGTCTTTAGAATTTTTTATTTCATGCTTACTTTGTGGGGGTTGATTACTGTGTGTCTTAGGGATGGTCTTCTCATGTGATACCTTGTGGGGATTCTCTAAATCTATCACGCTTGAATAGTCATCTCTGAAGTGAGATGTGAGAAGTTTTCTCAGATACCTCATGGAATGCTTGTTCCATGGTGCTCTCAGTTTTCCCTTCTGCTTCAGGGATGCTAATCAGGCACATATTTGGCTTCTGGACATAGTCTCACATCTCTCAAAGGCTTTGCTCCTTCTTTTTGAGCTTTTTTCTATGTTTTGGTCAGACTGGGTTAATTCCATATTTTAGTCTTCAAGCTCTCAGATTCTTTCCTCTGCCCAGTTGATCCTGCTTCCTACACTTTTTCACTGTGTTTTTAATTTCCAGGATGAAGTTTTTCATTTCTATAATTTCAGAACAATCTTTTCTGTAATTGGCCAACTTGATTATTGCTTCCTGTATGACTTTGGTAAGTTTTGCTTCTGGTTTCTTTTGTTTCTCTCTGTTCATTTTGGCATCCACTTTTTGATCTCTGTGACCGCCATCTGAGAAAGGTCACTCTAGGGGATTTCCATTGTTTGTGCTCTGATAGCTGCTTTTTTTGGGTGCTGCAAAAATATCAAACACTTCACAAATTTGTGTGTCATCCCTGTGCATGGGCCATGCTAATCTTCTCTGTGTAGTTTCAATTTTAGCATATGTGCTGCCAAAATGAGCATAGGTGTACTTTTAATGAAATCAGAGTTAGTATAACCATCTTGGAAGAACTAAAACTTCTGAGTCTAGGATGCACATACATGCTTGTTGGTTCATTTGGATACACTAGCAGCTGAGATGGGTTTCAATCCCATGTAGTGCTGGTGTGTAAGAAGGAATTTTAAGGGCAGGGATAAATGAAAGCCTGGGTTCTTCTCAGACAGAGTGTTTTGGGACAAATATCTTTTACTGATCCCTGTGAGTATATGGGAGAAATATTATTAACTGTCTGCTTTATAGGAACAATAACATTTAGCAATTGAAGCAGAAACAATATAAAGCATAAAAGTTAGCTTAAGTGCTATAAATAAAGAACAAATGCCTATTAACCCACATTTGTTTTGCAGGCCTGAAATTCTGCATCAGTTTCTGCTGGAGTTCATAAAAGCATTGCTTATGCACAGCAAGTATTAAATCGTCATAATGTTTACCATTTAGGAGAGCTCTACTGTGATAAAGACACCAAAGTGTATTTATAGCTGCCATATGAAAAAAAGAATACATATTTCATATGATTAAAATCTCAGGATCTAAGTTAGGTATTAGGTGCTTAATGAGCCACTAGATTAAAAATATTTTCAATAACTAACCAAGGATTGAGCCAGGAACACTATCATCTAATTAATTTAATTGTCTTTTTCAACACAAGACGTTTTCCATTTATCTCTCTTCTGATTCCCATATCTCATTCTGTGACTATTTTTGCCTTTATATTTGGAAAACCTGGCTTGTTTTGGCAATTTTAAGATTCTTCAGAATCTCAGGTTGTGTCTTCTGACCATTAGACCTTTAGTAATTATACTGCACTTTAAAATATTTTAAAAAGTTTTTCAAGACATTTAAAAAAAAAAAAAAAAAAAGAAACCCTGGGAGAAAACCGATTAATGTTGTGATTTCTAATTGATGGTGGAGGTAACAGGCTATGTGAAAATAACTCACTGAAGGTCATGCAGTGAGTCAATAGAAAAAATTCCATATTTTAGCCTTCTTTGCTTACAAAAGCACTTATTTACTAAATCCCAAGTGAGCTTGTTTGGAACCCACATTCATAAAAGTGACAAACAAATAACAGTGGCCTAAATAAGTTTAAATTCTTCCAGCTGCTGAACATGTTCTCTAAATTGTTTTATTTTAAACTTCTTGACCTATGCAGCCACTGCTAGTTATTTCCCCACATAAATAGATCCTTTTACTTATTTGTACATATATACAATCAAGCACATGAAATGTCAGGTCCTTTGATTCTTAGGGAGAGATATAAAAGTGGTTGAGGTTGCAGCAATTTAACTTGTCAGAGTGGCACAGAAGTTAAATATTTGATTCTGTTGTGGGGATTTATTTGGTTTCCCGTGATGATGGAACAAGTATTCTGCTATTTAGCACTGTCAGGCAGTGGAGAGGAGCACCTATTTTCTAGCCAGGAAACGGCAAATCTGGAGGCATATATTCAGTCTCAAAGGTCTCAGAAATCCGGAGGTAGCTTGTGGAAATGAGAAAACTTTGAAGCAAAAGTAGGTTGTATGTGGCCCTGCTAGGGCTCAGACAATGCCACCACAAAGTATGGTGCTTTGGCATGCTGAGTACTTTGAATGAAAGGAGATTAGAAGGCCTCATCAACAAGGGTAACTGTATAACGAACATTTGTATACCTAACCCTGAATTGTACTGAACATCTTTAAAATACAGTAAAATGATCAATCAATTAATTAAATAATAAAAAAAGAGAGAAGGTCTCAGAATCAACCTCAGAAGCAAAGTCTCTCTCTCACTTTCTCCTGTCTCTTACTCCTCTTTCTCCTCCAAAGCAAGTCATGGAAATCAGAATTCTCCAAGGTGAGAAATAAAAACAAGAGCTCCTCTTCCAAAGCAAACCATAATTCTAGAAAGAGCACTCTCCTTCTTCCTTGAAGACTTTCATTCCTGCCCAACACCTGGGAGAAAGAAATGATACACAGAGGGACCAAGAATAATCTGAACAGACAGATGGATTTCCCCTCTCAGTCTGTTACCGCCCGATCGTAAGTTTTGTCCAACCACATTTCTACAAGGCTGTTCCTTCTTCATCCAACCTAAGTGTAAACACAGACAGTTTTTCCTGGGGCTTCATTTTTGCAGGCCACCACTTGTAACATAAAACCATGATGAAATAAATTTGTTATACTTCTCTCTTGTTAGCCTGTCTTTTGTTGTAGGAGTGTTGGCTATGGTCCTCATGATGGAGAGGAAAGGCATCACACATTTCTACCCCTGCAGTCCATTCCTATATGAATCCATGGCAGTTTGTTTTCAATTTCCTTTTTCATTTAAGGTAATACTAAGATGATGTATTTATTTATGCAACCTGGCCCTCTGAAAACAGATAACTTTCAAGTCACAGGGCAGGCTTCCCAGCATCCTCCAGGACTCTTGGCTTAAGATGGACACAATCTAGAATTTGGTTGCTCAGGCTGCTATCAATATGGGACCACTGCATTCTGTGAATGCACAGAACAATATTTACCTTTCTTTCTTTTTTTTTTTTTTTGAGTTGGAGTCTCACTCTGTCGCCCAGACTGGAGTGCAGTGGCCGCTCCCGGCCACCGCAGCCTCGACCTGCTGGGCTCCGGCGATCCTTCCTCCTCAGCCTTCCGAGTAGCCGGAACTACAGGTGTGCGCTACCACGCCCGGTTGATTTTTTTTTTTGATTTATTGTAGAGATGAGGTCTCGCTGCCCAGGTGGGTCTCGAACCCGTGGGCTCAGTCCATCCACTCAACTCAGCCTCCCAAAGGCGTGGGATTACAGGCTGAGTCACCCAGCCCGGCTTACCTTTCTCAAAGCTCTTAGAAATCAAGTCAGTAAGTGGATTTCAGGAAAAGCACTTGCAAGAGAGTGATGGGATTTTAAAAAATGTTTATCTGAGATTCATTCAATTACCCTGGTAAGATGGAACTTGCCCCAATAAATCCCTCAATGAGTTTAGAAGGCTGAGATTCTGAGCTAGGTAATCTCTCTGACATATGTTTGTATCTAAACCTTCTGCAGTCTAAATTATTTCCAGAAGCAGAGACAGAGATGGGAGTTTATTAATCCCTGGTGGATCACGAGGTATTGCTCATATTGAAAATCTGTTTGGCTTTTTTTTTCTGGGCAGGCTAAATAAATCCAAATAACCTGATCAAAGTCAAATGAAGGCATTAAAAAAAACAAAGAGTAGTCTTTCCATGCACCACTGAAAAAACACTGTCCAATTAAAATAAAAAGGGAAGGGGAAGAGAGGGTAGCCAAAAGGTATATATTGCATATTATAAATGTACTACCTAGAGTTTTTCAAAAGGTCAACAGTTCTACAACAAAATAAAACAAAACCTTTATTCATTTATTTATATATTTTTGGGTAAAATAAAATTCAAATATTTTTATGAAATTTACTGGCACACTTAGTTGACTGTGCAAATATAGTCCTCACTTCTGTCAATAAAAATTCAAGTTAATTTTCTGGGTAAAAAATCAATTTCATGCTAGTAGGAATACTTTGGAAAGTGGCTAGATTAAACTATGACTTCCAGGGACACATTTCTAGCACCAAAAATAACCATATGGCATTGAACGTGTGCAGGTCACTCTGGAGATTTACTGTAATTATGTCATGATGTGCTTATTGTTATACATTCAGCAGACTTTCTGGCCTCTCTACCTGCTTTGTTCAAGAGCAGCTGCTGGCTCCAAGCTGTTGTCTGTTTCCAGCACAGAGGCTGAATGAAGGAATGCTTTCTAGGGAAGTCATATTCCAAAGCTGGAATGGAAACAAAAAACGGATTCAATGAAGGAACATAAAGTTCACTGGGCAAAAGTCTCATAATCAGCCGGTGCTAATTTACCACTGCCAGTTCCAACTGGTAAATAACACTGCCTGTGCAATTTATGCAAAGCTGAAAGGGATAGGGGATGTATTTAATGGACAGAAGAATAGACACTGCTTTGAAGAGCGCCTGATTGTGATGGTTTCATTAAAACAATTGCTTGAGTGAGCCTCAACTACTATTCTTACTCACCACATGTGCCACAACAGCAGAATCTTGAATGCCAGGGTACAGAACATTCCATTAACTTTTTTTAACTAAAGATAATGCTCAGTGAAGGTATATATGTGTGTGTGTGTATGTGTGTGTGTGTGCAATTACATATTATTTACTAAGTATTCATATATGCAGACATACTTGCTTTTAAATGCCTTAAACACTTGAAATAGGGTATATGAGATGCTGATTTAAGGGAATTACTTAGGGTTATTGACTTTTATGGCAATAGCATCTTTTTAAAAACACATTTAGAAATTTGTCTTAAAACGGATCTTTGTTTTTCTTACAGTTTACAAGCAAGTAGGTAGGACTGAAACAGCTGCCATTCGGGGAGTTTTATTTCTTTCACCATGTCTCCTTGGATTCTTAGGGAGCCTTTTCTTCATGAGTCCTAAGACAGGAAGTGTATAATTAACTGAAGACATAAGGAACGATGCACTAATGTGTTCACATCCAGCATCCAGGACCTCTTTGTCTTAATCTTGGATGACACTCTCCATGCTCTAGCTATAAAAATGTTAAACTTTCTGTGACTGAAATGTTTCCCCTTTCCCGTTTCCCCTTCAGCTACTACTCTGAGTAATTCCTTCTCAACCTTCAAGGTTGAGTCAGGAGTACCTTGCCTCCACCCTTCCTTTCCTAATCTCCCTAGGCTGGGTTAAGTGGTCCTTATCTGAGATACTCTATTATTTGGACATTTAAAAAATACTACTATTGATCACACAATCTTGTAATATCTGATTTACACTCAACTAGGAATATACAGTCATGTGTCATTTAAGGAACAGGATGCATTCTGAGAAATGTGTTGTTAGGTTTCATAGTTGTGTAAACATACAACTATGTAAGTACACAAACCTAGATGATACGGCTAGGCTATATGGTATGACCAGTTGCTCCTTGACTACATGGCATATTATGTATGGCATATTACTGTATTGAATACTGTAGGCAACTGGAATATGATGGGCAGTGTTTGTTTATCTAAACATATCGAATCATAGAAAAGGTACAGTAAGAATATGATATTATCATATGAGACCACCATTGTGTATATGACCTGTGGTTGACTGAAATGTCATGTGGCTCAAGACTGTACTTTCAAGGACAGAGAATTTGTATACAGAATGACCCTGTTATTTCTTAGCACACATTCAAATAGATTTTTTTTTAAATGTGATTTGAGTAATTGAGTAAATGTGATTTCAGTGTAAAGTACAGGCTAGATCAGGGTTTCTCAACATCTTCACGATGATGTGAAATTCTCATTGCAATGAACTCAAATTATACTAAATGTTCCAACAGTAGATTATGTATTTAAAACCATAAAACAAGTTTCACACATCAAACACATAGCTCATTTGGGTTATTACTGGAGCCAACACCACATAACTGACTTTTCCATGCTTTTCTATGTGAGGTAACAATAGTCTTTGTCAAAATCATAAAGCCTCTTAGTTTCTAAGAAAAAAACAACTACTTATTTTAAAAATTACTTTGTTTCATCTTCAATTACCTTATATACCTTTGTTTATTTTATATTATGTTATGGGGATAGGAAAAATAGTATTTTTGTAATGCTGTGTCTCAATGGCCATTATATAATCTACAAACCTTGAAGTCAGTTTGATAAAGACTTGAGAAAAATAGCAAAGATATTTTTGTTTATTACTTCCATTCTATGTTTACCCCTCATGAAAACATCTTTTTAAAAAATTGCTAGCAGTGGGATAAATACAGCTCTGATGCACTGTGAATTATAGCTTACTAATTATGATAGGAGTTAAACCAGTATTACAAAGGCAAACTTTATTAATAAATGTAATTCATTTTTTAATAGAGGTGCTGCTTTTAGATCTCTTTAATACATGTATAGCCAAATGCTCAATTCTGTTCACATGTCATATTTTGCATTTTTATCCTGTATTTTAAGTCCCAAAATAAAACTAAATGCACTTTGATCATTTGATGACTATGAAACAATCACAGAAAATCAGATACAGGAAACAAGTTAGAAAGAAGTGATGTGATTTTCTTAAGACCTATATTCCAAAAGGAAACTATGTTATAAAGTACATTCAAATTTGTTAATATATGTTTTGTATCTTTGTTCCATTCCTGGTGGTGCTTATTCTTTGTTGTATGAGTAGGTGGTGTAATGGAGCGCTTACCTACTACCTACACAGTGATCATCTTGGGAGTGAAAAATCAAACAGGTCAAACTTTTCTAAGGATGTTTTCTGGGTGTTCGCATTTTCCCATTCCTATTCAGGCTGAGTATAGGCTTTCCAAGGATGTCTATATATAATGATAAAAGTAAACGCAGATAATGCAGAAGAAAAAAGATCAATGTAATGCCATAAATTGATGTGGGAACCAGTGGTTATACAATCTGACAATAAGGTGCAAAGGTGGAGAGAACATAGGGGGCGATAGACCTTGGTTTGCCTGGACTGCCAGCAGAGGCATTCATCTGAAGAGCCAGAAAATAAATTGTGAAGAATTTGAATTTTGGATAGCAGTGGTAGGGAGTAAACACGGGGTTTGAGGACTGGCAGGCAAGAAAGCTGGTTTTGGCAGCAGTATTTTCTGCTGATTGGAAAGGACATAGATTGACAGCAATGAGGTTAAATGAAAATTAAGTTGAAGTGGTCCAGAAGTGTAGTGATTAGAGAAGAGATTGCCATCTGGTCAATAGGGATGAAGAGGTGTTTTTTAAAGTCCCATTGGTAGAAGTGATCCAGGATTGCTGAACAATCTGTATGTTGCATAAAAAAATAAAGGTAAAAACAACTCTAATGCCTCGCTTGGAATTGAAGCAAAGTTTCCTATAGTGAAATCTGGAAATGATTGGGGAGATTTTAGAAGAAATATAAAAAAATTACAACAAAACTAACTTCCTCCCTTTTTTCTTTCCTTCCTTCCTACGCACCTACCTACTTACAAATATTTTGGAACACTTACTCCAGGCACAGTGAGAAGCTGGGAGAGGAGGTTGGAGAGAATGGATAATAGGTCCTAAGTATTTGATTCTGTTTTGACAGGTGACAGAAAGCCATGTGACAATATAAACACTGTGCTTTAGGGGAAAAGTGTGACTGTAATGTATGAATCAACAGAACAGAAAAGGGAGGAAGTGGATTCAGTATTATTAAGGAGAAAGCTGTTATACCACCAAGGTGAGATGTGATGAGACAGCAATGGTGGTAATAAAGAGAGACTCAATCTAAGATGCACTATAGAGGAAGAATAGGTATGAAAAACCCAACTTTAGCAAAAAAGGACATTAAAAAAAAAAAACAGTTTCTCATAAGGGCAAATCATTAGAAAGAGCACTAAATTAGAAATGGAGAGAAATTCTTTAACTTGATAAAGATATCTGCAAGAACCTACATTCATACTTAATGGTGGAAAATTAGACTTTTTACTAAGGTCAGAAACAAGGCAAGAGATGTCCTCTTTCACACCTCCTTTTCAACATTTTACTTGCAGTTATTGTTAATAAAATGAGACAAGAAAAAAGAAATCAAAGAACTACTGATTGAAAAGGAAGTAATACAACTGTCTTTGCTTGCAGATGACAAAATTGTCTATGTAGAACATCTGAAAAAATTGACAAAAAAACCTGGAACTCAGAGCAATTGTAACAAGACTGCAGGATATAAGGGTAATAAACAAAAGTCAATTTCTTTCTTATATACCAACAATTAAGTAAAATTTGAAATTGAGAACATGATACTATTTACCCTAGAAATGAAATACATAGAAATAAATCTATCAATTTATGTCCAAGATGTACATAAAGAAAAGTCTGTCAAAAAATTAAAGAAGTAAATAAATGGAGAAATATACTATGTACATGGATAAGATGACTCAATATTTCAAGATATCCGTTATTCCTACCTTGATCTAGAGTGAATAAAATTCCAGCTAGTTATTGTATGAATATCAACAAACTGATTCTAAACTGTATATGAAAGACAAAGACCCAGAATAGACAACACCATATTGGAGAAAAAGAACAAAATTGAAAGACTAACACTACATAACGTCAATTTACTACAAGGCTACATTAACCAAGACAGTGTGGTATCAGTGAAAGGGTAGACAAGTAGACCAAGAAAAGAGAATAGAGAGCCCAGAAATATACCCACATAAATATTGTCAGTTAATCTTTGCTACAGAAACAAAGACAATACAATGAAGAGAAGACAGTCTTTTCAGCAAATGGTGTTGGAACAATTGGACATCCAAATAAATCTAGAATAATCTAGACACAGAACTTGTACTCTTTACAAAAATCAGCTCAAGTTGAATCAGACCTAAATGTAAAAATGCAAAACTATAAAACTCCTAGAAGATGACATAAGGGCCGGGCTCAGTGGCTCAACCTGTAATCCCGTGCCTTTGGGAGGCTGAGGTGAGTGGATTGCCTGAACCCGCGGGTTCGGGATCCGCCTGGGCAACTTGGTGAGACCTCATCTCTACAATAAATCAAAAATCAGCCGGGCGTGGTAGCGCGTGCCTGTAATTCCGGCTACTTGGAAGGCTGAGGCGGAAGTATCGCCGGAGACCAGCAGGTCGAGGCTGCGGTGGCCGGGAGCGGCCACTGCACTCCAGTCTGGGCGACAGAGTGAGACTCCAACTCAAAAAAAGAAAAAAAAAAAAAAAAAAGATGACATAAGGAAAAATCTATATAACCTTGGGTTTGGTTTTGAGTTTTTAGATATGGTACTAAAGGCACAATCTATGAAATAAAGAATTAACAAGATGTCCTTAATTAAAATGATTATTTTTTGCTTTATGAAAGATACTGTCAAGATAATAAAAAGACAAGCCAGAGTCTGGTAGACAATATTTGCAAAAGGCATATATAATAAAGGACTATTTATCCAGATATACAAATAACTCTTAAAACAATAATTTTTAAAAATAGTAAAAATGGGCCAAAGACTTTAGCAGACACCTCACCAAAGAAGATATACAGATATCAAATAAACATTAAAAGATGTTAACATCACATGTTGTCAGGGAAAGGAAAATTAAAACAACAATGAGATAACACTGCACACTTTTTACCATGACCAAAATCCAGGACAGTGACAACATCAAATGCTGGCCAGGATGTTGAGTAAGAGGAGTTCTCATTCATTTCTGATGGAAATGCGAAATCATACAGTCACTTTGGAAAACAGTTTGACAGTTTCTTACAAAACTAAACATATTCTCCTCATACAATCTAGCAACTGTGCTCCTTTATATTTACTCAAATAAATGGAAAACTTACGTCTAAACAAAAATCTGCACGCAGATATTCATAGCACCTTTATTCGTATTTGCCCAAGCTTAGAAACCATCAAGTTGTCCTTTAGAAGGTAAATTTATATATAGACTGTGGCACACCCAGATAATGGAATATGATGTGATGGTACTAAAAAGAAATGAGCTATCAAGTCATGAAAAAACATGGAGAGAACTTAAATGCGCATTACTAAGTGAAAGAAGCCAATCCGAAAAAAAAAAACCGACATGTAATTTCCACCATGACATTCTGGAAAAGATAAAAGTACGGAGATTATCGGTGGTTGCTAGGGGTTAGAAAAGAGGGAGGGAGGCATGAGTAGGTGAAACAAAGAGGATTTTTTAGGGCAGTGAAAATACTCTGTACAATGCTACAATGGTGGACGTGTGCTATTATTCCAAGCCCACACAGTGAACAACACCAAGAGTGAACCCTGATGTAAACTGTGGACTCTGAGTGATAATGTTGGCTCAGTGAAGATTCCTCAGTTATTAAAAATGTACCACTCGGTTTATGAACTGTTGATAACGGAAGAGGCTGGGCACTGTGTGGAGGCAGGGGTATGTGGGAACTCTTTGTACCTTTCTCTCAATTTTGCTGTGAACCTAAAACTGTTCTAAAAAAAGTTTTTAATAAGGAAAAAACAAAAACAAAAACAAAAAACCAAAAAACAGGCCTGGGAGTATCAGCAAAATGAATAGCTGAAAAGATAAATTTGAATACAAAGACAGAGCAGAGGCTAAAAATATAAATTCTGGGGAGGTGAAGCACTGAGTGCAATAAAGGGACTAGCACTTAGCTGTATTGTTATTTTTGTTAACACTTAGAGAACAGTGAAAAAGAAAAAGAAGTTACCAGAAACTCAGTGATATCATTAAATTGGGGAGATTAGAAATGTTTGCTATCCAAAAGACACTCACCCTCAGGGTAGAAGAAAACTGACCTGTGATAAATAATGTTGGTTAGTAAATTGTTTTCCGAAAGCGTCATAGCCAGCTGGCTGCTAGAAGCAGAAAAGAAGAGTAATCAGTAATAAAGCAGCATGATGATTGAATAAGTAGAAGTTTTACAAGATCCTGTGGCAGACAGAACTTAGGAAGGCTCCCATGATCCCTTTCTACAGAACTGCACAGTTTGGAAGTACAGGTATGGCCATAAATATGACTTGCTTCTAACCAACAGCAAAAGGGATGGAATGTATGTGATGCATGTGCTTGAGTGCCTCTGTAAGAGTATATGCAAAGGCCTTTCAAGAGTATTTCTCTTGCTTTCAGACTTCAAGAAGCAAGCTAATATGTTGTGACCTGCCGTGTTAGGAGGCCCACAGACCATGAACTATAAACAGTCAGGGAGCACAGAGTGGCATCTGCCCAATGACCAGAAAGAAACTAAAGACCCCGGGCCTATATTCACACAGAGCTAAACTCTGCCAACAACCTCAGTGAGCTTGGAAGTGAATCCTTCCCCAGTCAAGCCTCTGCTGAGACCACAGCCCTTGCCAAAACTTTGATTGTCACTGAGGATTTAGCTACCTTGGGCCTGAAAATCTTTCCCACAGAAACTGTGAGATAATGAATGTGTGCTGTTTTAAGCTGCAAAGTTACTGAGAATTGATACAGCAGCGATAGGTGACTAGGACAGACATGAAAAGGAACAGTGAGGTTGTTTCTAGCCTGGTGGAAACACAATGGCACTTTAGCAGTAAAGGCACTTTATCATTCTGAGTCTTGGTTTACTTTACTCACGGAGTGAGGGAGTTGGACAAGAATGGCTCCCATGTCTGTTGTAGGATTTTTGTCCCCCCTGTGCAATTGTATCTTATTCTAGGCACAGAGATAATCATTTTTTCACATATTGTCACTTTGATATTTCCAAATTCTTTATTGTTATTCCCATTCTAAAAGATGAAAGTCCTAAGGTTAGAGGATTTTTTGTGTATAACTTCTTGCAAACAATCTCATATATAATATGGTTGGCAGTTTTTTAGTGGTCAGTCTTGAGCAATGATAATTAGATCAAACTTTGGAAAACCATTGCATTACAAAATTGATGTATTTTTTTTACTATTAATTATCGTTATTCTCTGCCTTTTTTAGTTTAAAATATAATTGCTTACTTTTCTATAGAAAAAGAAACTGGGAAAACTTTTCTGTGTTACTCAGTGCTCGATGGTACCCTTCTACATGTTTACTTCATGTCACTTGTGTGACAGATGAGAAATAGCTCAAATATCTTCTCAGGTGCCTAATTTGCCAGTTTCCGATTTCTAAAAGTAGATTTTAAATGTGTAAAAAGATGACTTCCAGTATTTGATTAGTGCAAAAGTAATCGTATGAAAGTATTTCTGTGAAAGCCTAATATAAGAAGTACCCAACCTTTCCCAGGAAATCAGGAAAGGCTTGACCTGAACTGGATCTTACAGGATGAATAAGCATCTTTCTGATGGAGAAACAAGAAGGCAGAGCTGGAGAGTGTCTTAAAAATAAGAAAAAAAGCATGTTCAGGTTTCAGAATTTCCAAAGGGCAGGGAACGGAACACATGAAGCTGGATGTTAGGTATTGTGGGTTTGTGTAGTCGGAAGTTATTATGTCTTTCTGTGTTTACTTGCTTGGGGTCCAGTTGGAGCAAGCACTCAATAAATATCAGGTGAGTGGTTGGCCAAATAGCTGAACTAGCAAACAAGGCTGGCTAGATGTATGGGAGACGTTGTGAAGAGCCTGTGTCAGACTGAGGAACTTGTGTTTTCATCGTCTTAGCTAAAACCCGTTGCAATGATTAAGTTTGTAGTATTTTCATTTGGGGATTCTCTGATAGATTTTTAAATGTGTTTTATGAGATTTGAGTCTGTATTTCCCCCCCAATATTTCACAATATTATGTACTAAGAACTGTTGACTCACATTTTGCTTTTGCAAGGCAATGGCTGTGAAACTTAAGTCTATGCCAGAATTATATGCAGAGGTTGTTTAAAATGATTGCTAGGCCACATCACATAGTTTCTGATAGGAGTCTGGAGTGGGGTTTGAGAATCTGCATTTTTAACCAGATCCCAGGTGCTGCTTATGCCCCTGGACCAGAGACTACACTTCCACAAACCCACGCTTAGTTATCTCCACTACAAGTTATTAGGCGGTTAACTACTGTTGTGTCTTTTAAAAATTATAAAATGTTTAGCAGACTCATACAAACACAAAAATTTCAAGCAGACATGGTTATTTTCTTATTGCCTTTGAAGATATCAGATTGTAGGCGTAATCAATTTTATGAAATTGGTATGTGCCTGCAATTTCATTCATATGGTAAATTCCGTTTTTCATCACTAAGGAAACAAACCTTTAGTTGAATCTTCAAGAGAGAATAATTATTTTGATGGGAATGCTCACCCCTAACTTATTGGTTTATGTGTTGTTACTGTTATGAAACATAGTAGTTTCTTACATGGGGACTCACCTGTGAAGAACTTGTTCTCCTTTAGAAATCCAGTGAGTTTTACTGGTTTGAAAGGATGCCTCAACTTTCCACAATACTCTCCAAATCCCATATAGATGAGCCAGGACCATGTGGATTTACCATTACTGCCAAGTCCCAAATCCCTGCTGCATAGCACTGTTTTCCCCACTTGCTGTGAATAAGAACAGCTGCCCCCTTTGTCTCTGCCTTTGAAGCCAATGCCTATGCTTGAGTGATTAACTAGAGGCTGGTGTTGGCTCTTCATGTGCTAAAGAGGGTGGAGGGATCAAAGCTGGGGCTTGCTTGCTGGTCAAGCACCCGCCCTGGAGGCAGATTAGAATGTGTGATGCTCAGCCCTCCAGGAATGTTCTCTGTATGGAGTTCCTGTCTCTCTGAGCCTTTGACGGGAAATCTACTTGGTTGATGCTCTGTCAAACTCACTTCTACCAGTAAAATGTGCAAACCAGCCCCCCCCCCAAAAAAAACCCAGCTGCTCTGAGTAGAGGAGATTTTTGACATGTGGGCAGCACCGGAATAAGACAGGGATTCAAATCTGGCCAAAGAAAAAATTTAGATAAACAAAGACAATTGGCAACACATGGGAGTCTCATGATAAAGTTCCTACTGGGCCCACATAACTTATCTTGTCGCCCACAGGAACAGACTTTTATTTTCTCCATGGTCACATTGAAAGGGTTGGGAATCGGTGATCCTTTTTCGGCTAATTGGATGTGATTGCAATAGTGAACTAACACTTTCTACTTCCAGTTCATTTTGTCTCAGTGAATGGCACAGGTGATATTCACCTGTCAAGTATTTACTTATGTTTGTTCCAAATTGTGTTTGAGGAAGAGAGTGGGTGGAAATCAAGCCAATTCTTGATTCGAGAACAGTGTGTATTCTCTTTACTTAGAGAGTTGAAAATTTATCATGACATATGCTGGCTGCACAGTCACAACTTATCACCACCCACAACTTTGGAAGTACGACAGGAGAGCTCTGTGGGAGCCTCCTCCTCGGCAGATGCAGTTTGATATATCAGTGGCAGAACCTGAGAACAGCAAAGAGGTAAACTTTTTAGCTGGGCTTTCCATATATAGGGTGGCTGGGGAGATATCATCAATCTCTCCTCAGAAAATAAAAAAAAAGGAATTGTTTTATAGAGTCAGTAATTCTCTGATGAGATTTGATCATTTTAAGGTGAAATTAATCAATCTTAATATTAGATTTTAAGTTGGAATTCACCATTCTTGATAGTAGATTTATACTGTCTTGAGATGCAGACAAAGAGGAAACATTCATTCAAGTCCAGCAAATTTTGTTTGAATTTTGTCACAAATATTGGAAATATTTTATCCTCTGGGTTATGTACTATTTTGCTTACACAATTCTTTTTGAGACTTAATACTGAAGTTGACATAAAGATATCCTATGGCTTCTACTGTCAGAACATCATGTCACATAATCTAAAGGTTAACATTTTATCTAATAGAATATTTTAAATATTTATGCCCCTTATCAAACATAGTGACCCTTTTATAGATCATAAATGTTTCAATGGATTAATTCTGTGACCACTTTAAAGTATGTGGGGTCAGCATCTTTTTCAGGTCGCCTTCTTGAAATTTTCCAACTCTGACTATGAGATCTTTCTTCCTGTACTGGATAGTGATCATTAAAATTTGGTATTTCTCTGATCAAAACTCTCTGGCCTTTTACCAATTCGCCATTTCTTGTCAATTTGTCCCCTGAATCTGTTCACCATTTCATTTGTGTCACTAATATATTTTTTTTTATTTCTAAATGAAAGGCCTGGATTAATACATGTGTGTAAGTGTTTTTAAAAGTTGAAGTAAATCTTAGCTTCTTTAAAAAAACTGCACATTGCATTTTTTTTCCCCAGTGTTTGTTCTCATCTTTACATTCCCCTGACATTTCTCTTGCCTTTCCAGTGACATTTTTCTTCACTCTCGGTTCCTTTCCTTCACTGTTTCTCTTCCTACAAGTCTGTCTGGCTCAGTGGTGCTCGAGATATCAATTCTGAATTTAAATGATTTCTTAAGCCTTTATTTCTAGTTCTGGTTTCTCACCTGTTTGCAGGTGAAGGTGGTTAGAAAGATTGAATGGCCAGAAACATAGAAACTTTCCCCACATGGAGAGAAAACCAGAAAATTTTAAATTATATCCAATTTTAGATTTTTCAAACATTCTTTTTTCCTGTCTCCATATGTCTTAATCTCCATGCTTCATTCCTATCTATAGCAGCAGAGTACATATTCTATGCATATACTTTGGCAATAAGCAGAGTAACAAGACAACAATAAAAAAAATTAGCCCTCTGAAAACTACCGTAGTTTTCTACAATAAGTGTAAGTTAAAGGCCATATAGCTATATAACTGAAAATAACAAATTACAAGATGAACCACAGACCAACATGATGCATCAAACTATGAACTTAGAGGATTTGAACAACATATACTCTATATTCATTTGGAGGTTTTTATAAAATAACACTTTACCCCAAAAAAGTAGAAGACAGATGATGTTATATATATATACATATATATGTGTATATATATGTATAATATGTAATTTATATATATATAAAAGATGATATTCCTAGTAGGACATAGAAAGAAATGAAGAAAGATATTATAGCAAATTTGTACTGTTTTGTAAGTGGTCTTGAAAATACGTAAGTATATAAGTAGATCTCTAGGTTATATTTATTATAGTGTTAGCAAAATAGTATCTGAACACTAGAGTCAATACAATGATTTGGGAAAAATATAGGTCTGCAGAGCAGGATTGGGTTCTAGCCCAATCTCAACCAAGAAGTAACTGACAGACTTGCAAAATGACAGTCTTCGTAGATACATAACAGGGAAATGTGTAATTGCTAGGGGGTTTTTTTTGTATGCATAAAGTAACACTTCATCCACCTGTAAGTTGCTTCTTACCCACAGTCATTAACTATACACAAGTCAGGAAATGTGCAAGAACGCTCTGAGCATCTAAACCAGTTCATCACTCTATATACTTTATTCATGGTTAGACTCTCAGTTTTTGATTAAAAAATGAATTATTGTTATTATTTATGATTCTCATAATCTTAGTTGTTCTGTCCACATAAAGCTAGAAATGGAAAATAAATAAAAGAAAAAGACAGTCTTAATCAGACATGTCAGACATAACTCAAATGATAAAAAGTGACTGATGAACAATTCATAATAAAAGAACAGACAAAAATACCGATAGCATAAATAAGGACACAAAAACCTCTAACTATCTATGGCCATGTAACTTGAGAAAAACATTTGAACACATTTTCAATGACCCTTAGAAATAATGCCATATTTCCGAATACTTCAATATATCTCCATTAACATTCTGATATGTGGCATGTTAGTTGTTTAACAGATATTTTAATTTTTAAACCAATTTTTAAAGATCTCTTGAAGCTGGGCTTGGTGGCTCAGCCTGTAATCCCGCGCCTTTGGGAGGCTGAGGTGAGTGGATTGCCTGAGCCCGTGGGTTTGAGACCCCGCCTGGGCAACTTGGCGAGACCTCATCTCTACAATAAATCAAAATGAGCTGGGCGTGGTAGCACACGCCTGTGATTCCAGCTACTTGGACGGCTGAGGCGGAAGGATCGCTGGAGCCCAGCAGGTCGAGGCTGTGGTGGCCGGTAGCGGCCACTGCACTCCAGTCTGGGTGACAGAGTGAGACTCCAACTCAAAAAAAAAAAAAAAAAGGAGGCCCTACGCTTTGGTTTTGTATAAAAGTGTGGTCTGAATTTGAATTACATCGCATTACTGCAGGATGTTATTCCAGGTAAATGCAAAACTGCCCTCCCAACCTAGACCTCTACTAAAAACAACTGCTAATGGAGTGAAGCTTGGAGCAAATAATTACATATGTGTAAGGTAACCCCTAGCTATGGAATAAATGGTAGACACAACAGGTTGTGAACCTCAGAGGAAATACATTTTTTAAAAGTCTACTTATAATTATGTCCTAGAGATATTTCACAATAGCAAAGATAAAGACACAAATTTTGACAAATTATAAAGGAAATAAGACACATTACCTAAAATGAAATGAAAGCCAGACACACAGCCAACTTCTCTTTAAGAACAACTGATGCCAAAAGACATTAGAATAATCATTTAAAGTGCTTAAAAAAATAGCCATCTATAATTCTATACAAAATAAACTATCGTGAAGAAGAAAGGTGATTACAGAATGATAGAATGTGAATACTGAGTAGCAAGAGACAGAAAACATTAAAAATTTTTTAAAATAGTGAATTAGGGATGATTTGAAAATAAAACAGACAACAAATCATGAGATGAGCCGGGCACGGTGGCTCACGCCTATAATCTTAGAACTCTGGGAGGCTGAGGTGAAAGGATTGCCTGAGCTCACAGGTTTGAGATCAGACGAGGCAACTGGGTGAGACCTCATCTCTACAATAAATCAAAATATTAGCCGGGCATGGTGGTGTGAGCCTGTAGTTCCAGCTACTTGGAAGGTTGAGGTAGAAGGATAGCCTGAGTACAGCAGGTCGAAGCTGTAGTGGCCGTGAGTGTGCCACTGCACTCCAGCCTGGGCAAGAGAGTAAGACTCCAACTCAAAAAAAAAAAAAAAAAAAAATCATGAGATGAAGAAAGTTAGTGTGCTTGGGAAACTTAAAGCATTCTAAGTACCTTTCATTATATTCAGGAGGTAGCTAAATACACTTGACTAGATACAACTTTGTTAAGGACACAGGGTAATATGCAATGTTAACTCCTAATACAAAATGCTATGAAAAATATAAACTCAAAGAATATAAGAGGAAGGAAAAATATCATCATTATTTGCATATGCTACATCTAACTACACTGAAAATCCAAAAAATTATACAGGCATACTTTTAGAATATAATAGACTGCATCAAGGTTGCTGAACATAAAGTCAAAATTATTCTCAATCCCAATATTTTCAGTTTGAAAAATAAAATAATTTTTAAAAATCAAATTTATAGGACTAACAAAGTTTCTATTGTACCGAGAGATTTTTCCTAGATATCATAAGAGCTGTGCTTGTCTTTTATAGAGATGACTATTAAATTTATTGAATTATATAAAAGGAGACTTGAAAAACGGAGAGCTGTAACATTCATAGATGGAAGTATTCAATAATATAATAATTCAAGTTCTTCTCAAAGCAACATTGTAAGATGCTATTTACCCGCTAATCAATCTGTAAACGGAGTGTAATTTCTAACAGTTTGATTCACAGTATTTGATGTATATATTTAAAATTTTTATAGAAAAATGAAGATCTCTGATGAGCCACATGATTCTACGGAAAAATCAAGGATTGGGGAATTATCATGTCAGATGCCAAATTATATTATAAAATTAAAGAAATTAAAGGAGTTAGTCATAAATACAGGGATAGCAAAATAGATCAGTGGAACAGAGTAAAGAGCCTGGAAATAGACCCAAGCATATGGGGGGAAAGTGATTTATTACTGAAATGGAATTACCAATCATTGGGGAAATAAAGGATTTTTCACCAAGTGATTTTGGGGTAGCTGGCTTTTCTTATGAAAAACAAGTTAAGTATTTTAAATAATCATATCATACACAAAAGTTAATTGGAGATGAATTTTAAATATTTATAAATATGAAAAATAAATATTTAGAACATTTGTTTAGCGCTAATATGAAAGTGTAGTTTTAAGACACCCCAATGAGCAAGTAGTACTTAGGAAAGGTGGAAAAGGAGTTGTAATACTTTCATAGAAAATATTGGATAATTCTGACCACGTGAAGATCAGATAGTTTGCATGATGAAAGACAACATAGCAAAACTAAAAGAAAAAGAGAAAAGAGTGGAAGAACAATCTCAAAAAGATGAGTTTCCAGAACATAATTTTAAAAACCAACAAAGAAATATTTTTAAAAAAAAACACCAACTCACAAATGAGTGATGGCTATGACTAGAGTATTCACAAAAAGTGAATCCTGAATGTTTGCAAAGCATAAGACAAGATCCTTAAGTTTCCTAAAACTCAAGCACATACAGACTGAAACAAGGTTAACAGTGGACATCCCTAGATTGCCAAGAAATGGAGATGTGTAACAATTCTAGTGTTTCAAGGTCCTGGAGAGGAAGAGAGCTACATCAGCATTTGTCTTGGTTTTGACCATTTCGTAATTGACCTGTCAGCATTTAGAAGCAGTAGCTGCTTGTACAACAGTGTGGGTGGTGATAGGAAAGGGGAATTAGAAAAAGAAGATTTCCTTAGTGATGAAATAGATATCCAAGAACTTAGTCTAAAAAATTAAAATTAAAATTAAAAAAAAGCCAATTGTTTAAGTAATTCTCCAACTGGCCCTGATATAACACTGGTCCTAGACATGTCAATATTAGGATTTTTTTTTTTTCCTTTTGAGGGATAATGGAGAATGGCCAGTGTTTATAAACAAGGTAATCAAATATTGCTAAAGTCTTCTCACGATCCTTATATACTGATAATAAATGAGTAATGCAGACAGCTCTCGTCAGAGATCCTTTATGTAAACTCCTTTGACTTTTTAAATGCATTTAAAGACTTGTTCCTGGATGACAAAATAAAGTAAAATAAAAGTGAATGAGATTTAAACGTCGGTAAAAATCAGTAATCAGAAAGAGGAAGTAAAGGGCCAGTATAGGCTTCCCTTTTGCAGGACTGGAGTCTGGGTGAACAAGCTGAATAGGAATTTGAGGCCAGGATCCTCCTCCTGTCTTCTGCCTCCTGCTGCAGAGCAAATACCACCGTCTCTGGGGCGCAGAAACAAATTCCTCCGCCAAATACAGATTGCCAACTTTAGCCTGAGACGTGAACATCATGAGAATAAAAACTAGACACTGAACTGTCAGACTCTTTAAGCAGTCTCTGTTCTTGGTGTTGTGAAATGTCTATCTATTTGCAATCAAACAATAAAAGTGCTGTTTAGTTGACAGATGAGAGGTCTTTCAAAGATCAGCAGACTATCAATCAGGCAGTTGGACAACACTTGCAAAATTGTGTTTGTTTTTGGACAAAGCTATCATTTTTATTCTGCTTACTCTACAGACAAAGCTCCATAATGATGACGGCCAAACACCACATCTCAGCCATAGCTGATAAAATGAAGTGTGTTTAGCCTGGAGCAAAGAAGCTTGGTTAAAAGGAAAAGAGAATGGAGATATGATAATACCAATACCAACTCACATGTATTGGATACTTTTGACTGGCCAAGAACTGTTATGCCCTTTGTATATATTAAGTCATTCATGCCTCACAATAATCCCATGAAGTAATTTCCATTATTATTCTCACTTTAATAAATCAGGATTTATTTAATGTAAAGGTCTCGGGAAAGTATTAGGCACTGTAAAATTTTAATGAAAGGAGTCAATAATAATGGTGAATACTCTTCTTGTCCAATAATGCTTCCAATTGTAAGAAAAAGTTTTAGACCTTTTTCTAAACCACGGAGTGGTTTAGAGAATGCCTTGAAAACACTCTCCTCTTGCTAGAAACAGCATCCTCATTTCCTGCCATGGCAACTCAATTCTAACAAAACGCATTCTTCTACATTCTAAAGAATTTCATACATTCTAGAATTCCAAACTGATTTGAAAATTGTTCCTGTGTGAGGTACTAAATTAAACTTCTCTATTGGTTAGCTTATATTTCCAAATGTGTCCGCTGGCTGATAGTGTTCTGCATGTTAAAACAAAATATCTATTAGATACTGATTGGTTCCAAGCAGCTGGCGAAGTTTCTGAGCTATCAAGACGTTATGTCCATCATCTCACTTGGAAGGAGAACAAGAAGCAGAATGAGCATCTAAGTTCAGGAGAGGGACGGGATCAGTGGCATCAAGGAAGAAGAGAAGACACCTGAAAAGAGGAAATGTGAAACATCTAAAGGGAAATTTTGTCTATCTTTCAAGTTTTTCTGAAGTCAACATGAGTGTACACTCATAAATAGAAGTAATAAAGTTTTTCAAAAGATATTTTTTCTCTTCATGTGAAGGACAAAAGAAGTTATTGAATTAAAAAAAAACACTTGAACTTTCAAAGTAGAGACTTAGAGAACATACACATGAGTAATTGCTTATTGTCCTACCCTTGAATGACTCAGCTGTATGACTCAGGGTTCTCATCTATAAAACAAAGAAATTACACGAAATAATCTCATGTTTTTTTCTAGACTATTTTTGAACCTTGAAAGTTTTGCTTAATGGAACTGACCATGCTACCCATGGAAAGAGGACTGGAAATAAAAAAAAAATGTACATATACATGATGGAATATTACACAGCCATAAAGAAGGACAAAATTGTGAACTTCACAGCAACCTGAATGGACTTAGAATCTATAATACTAAGCCGGGCTTGGTGGCTCAGCCTGTAATCCTGCGCCTTGGGAGGCTGAGGTGAGTGAATTGCCTGAGCCTGTGGGTTCGAGCCCGCCTGGGCAACTTGGCGAGACCTCATCTCTACAATAAATCAAAAATTAGCTGGGCATGGTAGCGTGCGCCTGTGGTTCCAGCTCCTTGGAAGGCTGAGGCGGAAGAGAGCTGGAGCCCAGCAGGTCGAGGCTGCGGTGGCCGGGAGCGGCCACTGCACTACAGTCTGGGCAACAGAGTGAGACTCCAACTCAAAAAAAATAAAAATAAAAATAATAATCTATAATCTATAATACTGAGTGTCTTATCACAGAAACAAAGAACTGAGTATCACATGTTCTCACTTACAAGCGAATCTTGAACAATTATCATAATACTATAAGAAGGATTGGGAGACTGCCAGGAAGTGGGAGGCACATCAGCAAGGATACCTGCATAATAAACATTTGTATTTCTAACCCTGAATTGCACCCCACATCTTTAAAAAAATATATATATGTATATATATATATATATGCACACACACATATATAAAAGAAAGTGATGTTTAGAAAGGGATTAACTATCTTTTCTCCACTATTATCCAAAAGTTTGGCTTATTTCCTATTTATATTTTATGAAAAGTACAAAATGAAAGTATTTTTAATATACCTATTTTTTAGTTTCCCTTCTTTCTCTTTTTATTTTATTTTATTTTTTTGAGTTAGAGTCTCATTCTGTCGCCGAGATTGGAGTGCAGTGGCTGCTCCCGGCCACTGCAACCTCCACCTGCTGGGCTCCGGCGATCCTTCCACCTTAGCCTTCCGAGTAGCCGGAATTACAGGCATGCGCTACCACGCCCGGCTGATTGTTTGATTTATTGTAGAGATGAGGTCTCGCCGAGTTGCCCTGGCAGGTCTCAAACCTGTGGGCTCAGGCAATCCACTCACCTCAGCCTCCTAAATGTGCGAGATTACAGGCTGAGCCACCGTTAAAACTTTATTTCTTCCTGTGAAAGTATTAAGTAAAAATAAGAAAGTAACCTTGGTTGGTTTATAATTTCCTTGCCTATTTGCATGGATGACTTTTTTCTATGTTTACATTAATATTTGAAGCAATAAGCATATTTTAATTTGTGTGTTCTTACAGGGATAGTCACCTGATAGCCAAATGCCACTAAATAAAATTCAAGACATTGGTTCCTGCATGTAGGAACACTGACATTCATGCTAGTATCCTGGGTGGACTCCAAAGACTGATGAGAAAAATTAATTCTTATATAAACATTTTTCAGTGTGAGTGCTCTATGATGAAAGGCTCTCTTTATAAAGTTTGTGGAACAACACTTCTGAGGAGGTCTGAAGCAATTCTTCTTTAAGGAGAAACATAGTCTATAGATGTCGAACATTATCTTTAATCTATCCCATTTTAAAGTGCCATATTCAATAGCTATCAAGTTTTGGTTCTTGTTTAGGTCACTTTATAACCACATCAATGCAGAAGATTCTTCAGTACAGTAAGAAGTAGGTTAGTTATTATCACCTAATAGAAAATAACCTAAGTAAGAAATGATAAGAAAATTTTGGTGGCTCAAGGCAATGAATAAGCAAAACATCTCATGCTGTCTTACCCGAAGCTTACAGAAATTATCTTGCAAATCACATTCAAGCATTTTGCCTAAATTTCAGGTTCCTTTATCAGCTGACATCTGTGCCTATCCCAACTCTATTGTGAAAGCCCCGAATGGTCACTACTTCCACCTTTTTCATATAACCCTACCTATTTCCTGTCACACATTAGTAACAATCATAATAACCACAAATGATATTTACCAAACACTTAGTTTGTGAAGAAATGGAGACTTGAAAAAAAAAAACACCTTCAGTATCTATTTTTTTGTCACACATCAAATTCAATGAATTAGTGAGAGTGACATCATCAAGAGGATGAAACAGAAAATCCCATACTGCCTTTGCCCAATGAAGACAATGATGCACCAACAAAATCTGGAACAATTCTCTTTGAGAGCAATTCCGAAACCAGTTAGGAGACTCCTGAAATCCAGGCGAGTGCAAAACTATCTGACTAAAAAGCCAGTAAAAATTTGTGACACTTATTCTTCACAGTCCCTTCCCTTGTTCAGTGCAGTGTGATTGAAAAAACAAACAAACAAACAAACAACTACCAGCTCCTGGCTTCTATTTGAAGAGGAAAACCAAAAATTGAAACATGGGTCCAACATTCACAATTTTTCAGGGCTACCTGAGGAACTTGTTTCTGTCTTATCTAAATCTAAGCACTGACAAGAAAGGGCACCAAGTTGAGGGCCACTGAGAATAAAAATAATGCTTTAGAATAAGATACATTTATGCACCAGAGTCTCACTCTCTCCCTGGCTCAGGGTAGAATGAGCAGGAGAAAACCTTTAGCACCTGACTTCTCCCCTGGGAGGAAAAGAGTTGGATTGTGTATCTAACATTCTGTATTTTTTTTGGGGGGGGGGAGGGCTTCCCATGGATCTGGCTTTCCTTTGTTTGTTTTGGAGTGTTGATAGAACACTCTAGATTCTGAGAGCCACTGAGAATAACAGAGAGTTGGATAGCTATGGCAACTCCAGAAAAACTCATACTTCTGGAATATAATAAGGCAGGCAAAAAAACACAAATTGCTCAAAATGAGATAAAACAAAACCAGCAAATTCCTCTAATTGGAAATGTACACACAAAATTCCAAAGAAAAATATATTAACAGAAAAGGTGAATGAGAAGCTCCCAGAATCTTTAGCTGAATGGACTACTGAAGACCCTTCTACTTATAAGGTCAGTTTGTAATGTTTGAAACAGGGATCTATTTTGTCCAATGTGTGAATCCAAACAAAAGGTTGTAAGACACATGATGAGTCTCAACATCTCAGTAAAGTAATTTATGAACAAAATGAGATTGTTAACAAAGAGATTAAAAATAGAGCTGAAAAATATAATAGCTAAATTAAAAAATTTACTAGAAGACTTTAACATAAGACTTAATCAGGCAAATAACAGAATCAGCAAACTCTAAAACTGATCATTTGAAGTCAGTCAGAGGAGAAAACAAATGAAGAAGGTTGAAAAAAGTCTAAGGGATTTATGACACATTGTTAAGTGGACCAATGGACATCCAGACTCAAGAAGCTGAATAGCCTCCAACTAAAATACAACCTGAATAAATTCACACTAAAGCATATGATAATTAAATTGTAAAAGTCGAAGACAAGGAGATAATTTTGAAAGCAACGAGAGAAAAGTACCTGTAACATACGAAGTAGCTTCCAAAAAACTACAAGTTGGATTTCTAAAAAAAAACCTTGCAGTCCAGAAAGGAAAAAGATGATATATTCAAAGTGCTGAAAGAAAAAAAAAAAATCAAAAACATTGCCAACCAAGAATACTATATTTGACAAAACCATCTTTCAAAAATGAAAGAGAACAAAGAAGACATTTTTGGATAAACAAAAACTGAGGGAGTTCATTATCACTAGGCTTTCTTCAAAATAAAAGGGAGTCCTTCAAGATGAGTTGAAGGGATACTAGATAGCAACACAAAAGCATACAAAAATATAAAGATCACAGGTGAAGATAAATACATAGACATATACAGAATACTGCAAAAACTATAATAGTGGTACATAAATCAATTTTATTTCTGACACAGAAGTAAAAGGCAAAAATATGAACAAATTTTTTCATATAACTGTATATGAAATTTTTTCATATAACTGTATATATAACAAATTTTTTCATATAACTATTTTTTCATATACTGTAACTATAAAATATGTTAATAGATACATAATATAAAAGGTCTAATATTTGACATTACTAACATGAAGATAAAGCAAAAGAGAAGAGTTTTAGTATCTAACGTTTGTATCAGCTCTTAATAGATTGTTTTAACTGCATAATGCTTTAGATAGATCTTGTAATAATCACAAAATAACCTATAGAAGATATACAAAACAAAAGACAAAATGGATCAAAACATGGCTCTACAAAAAACTCCATGAAACATAGAAAAAGACAGCAAAAGTGAAAAAGAGAGCCCAGAAAAGCTAAAGACAAACAGATAAGAAACTAGATAGCAACACAAAAGCCTATGAAAATATAAAAATCGGTGAAAGTAAATACATAAATACAGAAAACAGCAAAACTATAATAGTGATGCATAAATGTTAAATATTTAAAAATTTAACAAAATGGCATTGTAAGTCTTTCCTTATTGAAAATTGTTTTAACTGTAAATGGATTAAACTTTATTATTAAAAGATATAGATTAACAGAATAGATAGAATACAAGATCCAACTATGTGCTGTCTGCAAGAGACTTGTTTTAGATTTACAAATTCACAAAGGCTTAATGTTGAAGGATAGAAAAAAGATATTCCATGCAAATGGCAACCAAAGAAGAGCAGAGATGGCCATACTTATATTAGACAAAGTAGACTTTAAGTAAAATACGGTTACCAGAAGCTGGATGGTGGCTCACACCTATAATCCCAGAAGTTGAGAGACTGAGATGAGAGGATCACTTGAGTCTAGGGGTTTGAGACCAAGTTAGGCAACATAGCAAGACCTCTACTCTACAAAAAAATACAAATAAAAATAAAATTACATGGTGGCATGTACCTGTAGTCCCAGCTACTCAGGAGCCTGAGGCAAAAAGATTGCCTGAGTCAGGAGGTCGTGACTGTGGTAAGCTGTGATCACGTCTCTGCACTCCAGCCTCAGTGACAGAATGAGGCACTGACTCAAAAAAAGAGAAAAAAAAATTACAAGAGACAAAGAATGACATTATATAATGATGAAAGGGTCATTTCACCAAGAAATATAACAATTACATAGTAGATACACCCAACATCAAAGTACTCAAATACATAAAGCAATTATCGACAGAACTGAAGAGAGAAATAGCTAGCAAGTAAATCATAGATTCCAATACCCTATTTCAATAAAAGATAGAACATCCAGACAAAAGATTAATAAGGAAACAGAAGACTTGAACAGCACTGTGATCCAAATGGACTACATATATACAAACATATATAGAACATTCCATCCAACACCAGCAGATTGTACATTCTTTTTAAGTGCACACAGAATATTCTCCAGGATGAATCACATGTTAGGTCACAAAAGAAGTCTTAAAAAATTTAAGAAGATTAAAATTGTATCAACTATTATTTCTGCCTACAGTGAAGTGAAAGTAGAAATTAATAGTAATAGAAACATAGGAGAATTTAAAAGTATTTAAAAATTAAACAGCACATTCTTGAACAACCAATCAGTCCATGAAAAAATCAACAGGAAAATTAAAAAATATTTTGAGAAAAACAAAACTAAAGCACAATATACCAAAACTCATGGGATGCAGCTAAAGCATTATAAAGAAGGAAGTTTATAGTCAGACGTGCCCATATTAAAAAAATAATATAGAGTTTAGGTGGAGGTGAGTGGATTGTCTGAGTCCAGGGGTTCAAGACCTGGGCAATGTGGCAAGATCTTTTCTCTACAATAAATAAAAAAAATATCTGGGCATGGTGGCATGAGACTAAAGTTCCAGTTACTTGGAAGGCTGAGGTGGAAGGATCGTCTGAGCCCAGCAGGTTGAAGCTGCAGTGGCTATGAGTGTGCCACCATATTCACCCTGAGTGATAATAAATGAAATAGAGAATAAAAATAATAGAAAAAAGTCAATAAAGCTAAAAGTTGTCCTTTTGAAAAGATCAACAAAAATTGACAAATAATTAGCTATAATAAGAAAGGAAAAAGAGAGAAGATTTAAAAAAATACGAAACCAGAAATGAAAGAGGAGACATTATAATGAATGTCATAGAAATATGAAGAATTTTAAGAGACTACTATAAATAATTACATACCAACAAATTGTATCACCTAGAAGAAATAAATTTATAAAACTATACAATCTACCAAAACTGATTAATGAAGAAATAGAAAATCTGAACTGAACTATAACTAGTAAGGAGAATATTTCCAAATTAAAAACTCCCAACAAAGAAAAGCCCAGGACCAGACAGCTTTAGCAATTAATTCTCCCAAACATTTAAAGAATTAATGCCAATCCTTCTTAAACACTATAAAGAACTAAGGAAATGGGAAGACCTCCAAACTCATTTTGTATGTCTAATATAGTCTTGATACCAAAACTAGAAAAAAGATGCAACAAGAAAGAAAACTACAGGTTACTTTTCCTGGTGAACATAGATGAAAAAATACACAATACATTACTAGCAAACTGAATTCAACAGCACTTTAACAGGATCATATACAATGACTAAGTGAAATTTATCCCTGAGAATGCAAGGATGGTTCAGCATACAAAAATAAATCAATGTGATATGCCATAGTAGCAGCATGATGGATAAAACAAACAAATACACATAATCATCTCAATACATATGAAAAAAGCCTTTGACAAACATCACCACTCTTTCATTAAAAAAACACTCATCAACTAGAAATAGAAGGAAATTGTGACAGTATAATAAAGACTACATATGAAAAGCTAACAGCTAACATCATACTCAATGATGAAAACCTAAAGCTTTTCCTCTCATGTTAGAAACAAGGCAGGAGCCGGGCTCAGTGGCTCAGCCTGTAATCCCATGCCTTTGGAGGCTGAGGTGAGTGGATTGCCTGAGCCTGTGGGTTCAAGACCCACCTGGGCAGCAAGACCTCATCTCTACAATAAATCAAAAAATTAGCTGGGCGTGGTAGTGTGCACCTGTTATTCCGGCTACTGGGAAGGCAGAGGCGGAAGGATCGCTGGAACCCAGCAGGTTGAGGCTGCGGTGACTGGGAGCAGCCACTGCACTCCAGTCTGGGCAACAGAGTGAGACTCCAACTCAAAAAAAACAAAAACAAAAACAAGGCAGGATGCTCATTCTTGCCATTTTTATGTAACATTATAGAGGAAATTCTAGCCAGAGAAATTAGACAAGAAGAGATAAAAGACATCCAAATCAAAAAAGAGAAAAGAAAATTGTCTCACATCTCATATGACGCAATATTATATACTGAAAACCCTAAAAGCACCACCACCACCAACAACAAAATAGAGTGAAGAGGCCCATTCAGTGAAAAGTTGCACGATAGTAAATCAACATACAAAAATCAGTTATATTATTATACATTGACAAGAAACAATCTGAAGGGAAATTAAGAAAACAATCTCATTTATAATAGCACAAAAAAAATACTTAAGAATAAATTTAAACAAGGATGTAAAAGACTTGTACGCTGAAAAGTATACAACATTGCTAAAAGAAAATGAAAAAGATACAAATAAATGGAAAGACATTCCATGTTCATGGATTGGAGGACTTAATATTGTTTAAATATTCATACTATCAAAAGCAATCTACTGGTTCAATGTAATCCCTATCAAAATCCTGTTGCAATTTTTTTGTCAGAATAGAAAAAAAATAATATTTACACAAATATAAAAGACCCCAACTAGTCAAAACAATCTTGAGAAAGAAAAACCAAGCTTGAGGACTCACACTTCCAGACTTCAAAATATTCGAGAAGAGACAAAAGAAAAAACAACAACAAAATAGGATTTATCTATTAAAAAATTGTGTATTTATTCTTACATGGAAACTTCAGCCACCTTCAAAATACTATCTGTTTTGATGCAATATACCTATCAAGACAATTTTTTCACTGCTCAGAACAGTTTTTGGACTCATTAGTTTTGATGCCTTTTAGTGCTTCTGTCATTTTTTTGTTTCATTTTTTCCACATCAGCAAAACGTTTCCCTCTGAGAACTTTTTTCACCTGTGAAAACAAAAAATTGCTTGGGGCACGATTGGGTAAATAGGCAGGGTGGAGCATGAAGGTTATGCTATTTTTGGTCAAAAACTGCTGAACACAGTGCAGTGTGAGTAGGTATGCTTATAATCACTCATCGAGAAATAGGCAAACATGTTGAAAGAATATAAAAAACAAAACAAAACAAAAACCTCAAGTTGAGCCCAACCTCTTGCAACAAAACTAGCTGGTATACTGATGCCAATGGATTCCTAGAACACTTACCGTGTGAGGGAACCTGTACTACAAGGGGCTCACCCTCCACAAAATAATTTTTTTCTGTGGGGTCCTCCCTCATATTACAAAGCTACAAAAATCAAACTAGCATGCTCCTGGTATGAATCTGATATAAACCAAGGAAATAGAGAGCCCCCAAATAAGCCATGCATACACAGTCAAATTATCTTCAACAAAGTTGTCAAGACTACACAATGAAGAAAGGGTAGTCTTCTCCACAAAGGACGTTGGAAACTAGACTATCCACATGAAAAAGATTAAACTTAAGTTCTTATCTTAAACCAAGGCTCCCCAACCCCCAGGCTATGGGCTGGTATGGGTCTGTGGCCTATTAGGAACTGGACCACACAGCAGGAGGTGAGCAGTAGGTAAGCAAGTGAAGTTTCATCTGTATTTACAGCCACTCCTGCCCGAGCCCTGTCCTCTGTCAGATCAGCGGTGGCATTCGATTCTCATAGGAGCATGGATCCTCTTGTGAACTGTGCATGCAAGGAACAAGGGATCTAGGTTGCATGTTCCTTGTGAGAATCTAATGCCTGATGATCTGAGATGGAGCTGTGAGACGCTGATGCTTGCACTGGGGAGTGACTGCAAATACAGATTAACATTAGCAGTGAGGTTTGACTGCAGAGAGACCACAATAACTCCATTGCTTGCAGACTCATATCAAAACCCTATCCGTGAGTGGCAAGTGAGTTGATGGACTTCAATTGTACAGCTGCATCTGGTGGCAGGCTTTACGTCAGAATCCAACTCTTACTTTAGTCCACACCTGACGTGCCTGTTATTTCATTTGCCACTTCCATCCGTGCCTTTTTTAAAATGGTGAATTATATTATTTTTGAATTATATATGTAATAATAATAGAAATCAAGTGCACAATGAATGTTATATGCTTGAATCATCCCCAAACCATCCCTCCTCCTTCCCTCCCACTGCTGGTCCATGGATAAATTGTCTTCTCTGAAACCGGTCCCTGATGCCAAAAAAGATAGGAACAGCTGTCTTAAACCATATGCAAAAGTCAACTCAAAATGGAATAAAGACTTAAATGGAATAGCTGAAACTATAAAACTCTTAAGGCCGGGCTCGGTGGCTCAGCCTGTAATCCCACACCTTTGGGAGGCTGAGGTGAGTGGATTGCCTGAGCCTGAGGGTTCGAGACCCACCTGGGCAGCGAGACCTCACCTCTACAATAAATAAAAAAAAAAATCAGCTGGGTGTGGTAGCGCATGCCTGTGATTCTGGCTACTTGGAAGGCTGAGGCGGAAGGATCACCGGAGCCTAGCAGGCGAGGCTGCGGTGGCCGGGAGCGGCCACTGCACTCCAGTCTGGGTGACAGAGACTCCAACTCAAAAACAAAAAAGAAAAAACAAAACAAAACAAAAAAAACTCTAAGAAGATATATAGGGGAAAACCTTCATAACATTGGTCTTGGTAATAATTTCTTAGATATGACATTAAAAGCACAGAGAATAAAGAAACAGACAAGTGAGACTTCAACATAAAAGGTTCTGCACAGCAAAAGAAGCAATTCACAGTGTGAAAAGGCAACCTAGGTTAGGGAGGAAAATATTTGCAAATCACATACCTGATAATAGGTTTTTTGTTTTTTTTTTAAGCTGGAGTCTCACTCTGTGGCCCAGGCTGGAGTGCAGTGGCATGCTCACGGCTACCGCAGCCTCGACCTGCTGGGCTCAGGCAATCCTTCTGTCTCAGCCTTCCAAGTAGCCAGAACTACAGGCATGCACTATCATGCCCAGATAATTTTTGATTTATTGTAGAGATGAGGTCTCTCCAAGTTGTCTGGGCTGGTCTCGAACTCGTGGGCTCAGGCAATCCACTCGCCTCAGCCTCCCAAAGTGCTGGGATTACAGGCTGAGCCACTGAGCCCGGTCCCCAATAATAGGTTAACATCCAAAATACATAGGAAACTTCTACAGTGTCATCACAAAAACCTAATTAACAAATGGGAAACAAGTATAAGTAGACATTTCTTCAGCAAAGACATTCAAATGTCCAAAAGGTATATGAAGAGACAGATGTTCAACATCACTAATAGAGAAATGAGTAAGAGATCACTTCACGCCTGTTAAGATGGCCACTGTTTTTAATAACAAACAGAAAATAAGAGATGTTGGTAAGGATGTGGAGAAATTAGCACCCTTTTGCACTGTTGGTTGGAATGTAAAATGGTATAACCGCTACAGAAAACAGTTTGCAGTTTACAAGAAATTAAAAATAGAACTACCATGTTACTGAGAGATTATACTTCTGAACATCAAGCCCAAGGATTGAAAATTGCATCTTAAAGAAATCTATGCACTCCTATGTTAATTGTAGCAATATTCACAGTAGTCGAGATATGAAATAAATCAATCTAAATGTCCACTGATGGATGAACGGATAAAGAAAATGTGGTGTGTCCACACCATAGAATATTATTCAGCATTAGAAGAAGATCCTGTCATAAGCAGCATTGTAGATGAACCTGGCAGATTGTCTGCTTAATAAAATAAGCCCATTACAGAAGGACAAACACTGCATGATTCCACTTGTACACGAAGTATCTAAAGGAGCCAAACCATACAAACAGAGAGTAGAATGGTGGTTGCTAGGTGCTAGGGGGAGGGAGAGTTGCTCTTTGGTGGGTATAAAGTTCCAGCCACGCAGGATGAAAAAGTTCTAGGTATCTGCTGTTCAACAATGTTCATGTAGTCAAGAATAATATACCGTACACTGAAGTACATGTTAAAAGTGTAGATTTCATGTCATGTGTTTTTTGCAACAATGGAAAATCCAATGAGATCAAGACTATTGTTAAGCCTGTTACAGATGAGAAAACTGAGACTTAGAGAAGATGTCTAACCTTTGACATACAGTTTCAGTCATCTGAGATGCTCAATCCTCTTCTCTGTCAAGCCATTTTTCCTTAAACTTTGTTAGGTGTTCGGTGTTCAGCTATATATACTTCATTCAGCCCTCTCTCTGATTCCACATTCACTGAGTCTCGTGGTCAAAGTCTTACTCTCTTTCTCCAGAGAACCCTGAAGAATTTTCGTTATAAGTGCTCATGAAAGATCAGTCTAACATGGAGCATAAATACGCTCTGACTAAAGGTCTTCTTTAGTTCTTTGGGACTCAAGGTATTTCCCTTCCTTCTTTCAAAGTTTCAAACACACAGAGTTCAAAGCACTGTCCACAGTTGTAGAGACCTGACTGATTGATAAGGACTCAGAGACAGTCATGGTGTAGTAAAATCCAATCCGAAAGCTTTTCTGGAAATTTCATTCTAATATGTCAAAAAGGTGAAAGAAAAGGAAGTGTTTCCCCATTAAATACTCCTGTAGACAACTTTGGCGAGAATTTATTTTATGCCTGATATTCTTAAAAATCATCACCTTGAAGATGAAGGTGATGACAATGTGAGCAATTTAACTTCTTGTCTCCCAGGATTTGGTTTCCTCTACTTTCGGGAGGCATGCATTATTGCGGACTTGTAATTCTTTCATCTCACTTCTCTGAGTCTTAGAACAGTGTCTACAAGCACTATACAATTCTGTTAGTGAAGCACAATGTAATTTTCTCCTTCAGACCAAGAATCTAGCAAGTGGTAGAGGGCTTAAGAATGGTATTCGATTTGCGATCTATCACAGAAACAAAGAACCAAATACCACACGTTCTCACTCATAAACGGGACCTGAACATAACTCACAATAGCACAAGGAAGGGGTCAGCAGTTGTGGGACCCTGCCAGGGTAGGGAAGAAGGGTGAGGGCATGTAACAACACAAAGGGTACCTAGTCCTAAACCAGGGGAAGTGAGGACTAATTGGAGGCCCAAACTTTACCTGTACATAGATTACTTATGTACCTGATCCTGACTGTACCCCACATCTTTACAATAACATAAAGTTTAAAAAATAATAAATAAATGAAAAGCTTTTCAAAACATTAAAGAACAACGGTACTCTAGTTCACTTCAGAAATATTCAGAACAGTTTCCTCTTTTTTGAAAATATGTGTTCATTGACAAGAAAGAAAATTAAAATATTGTATAGTTTCTGTGGCCAATCCAATATTAAAGCTTACTGTCCCTCTCTGTACTTAAAATGACCTCAATTCATAACTAACCAGATTGCCTCCAGACTCATCTATAATTTAATTATACTTATCCCAGCTCAAGAAGAACTCCAAATGAAACGGTGATTTTGGTTTGTGAGGCCAGAATCAATAGCCATTAAGAGAATGAGGAGATTTTTAAACCTAGAAGAAAAAGTAAGTACCTAAAATATGCCTTGCATCAGTCTCAAAATTCCGTATACTCAGCAATGCAGGTGCGGTTAAAATTTTTTTTATCATGATACATACACTGTACAGCTTTTAAGCTTGGAGAGGAATGGGTTAATGCAAGAACAGATTGTCAATCAGAATAAGAGGTAAAAATTCGGCTTTCAGAGTATTTTGAACTTGTGTGGCACATTTAGAGAGGGAGACAGATTCTGAGGAAGGACAAAAATAGATGAAAGCTATAGATAAGAAGAAAATCCTACGCAAGCCAAGAGTATGAGTTTCTCTAACCATGTCATTGGCATCATGTAAATGCCAGGCATCATTTTATATACAGCTTAGATATAGCAGATGTTACCATTTAAGTATAGTTTGCCATGAGAGAAAATTGCCCTTGAATGGAAAGGAAGTTTACTGGCAGAGAAAAAATAATTTTCCCAGTTAACAGTTATAACCTCAATAATAGAATTGTTTTCAACCAGAGGTTGCAGGGCGGGAAAGGAGGAGATATATAATGATACCTCAATTTCGATCTAAAAAAGAAAGAAAATCAGCTTCCGTTTAAACTGCGATGTGCGGGTTGTATACATAGAACCTTCTCCTCCCTCTCTTCTCAAACCTCAAAGCCTCGTGTTAAATGGAACAAATCACATCCTTCGTGGTTCTGCTCTGTTTGGTACAGCTGCTTGCTGCAGGTGGTGCCCTAAAAATATATTGTTTGTTTATTTTGCAATATAGCAGTCTGCAGAGTGGTACCTAAAAGTGCCACTGCTCCCTTCTCTTTCTATCGGTGAACCAAATGATGAAAGACTAGGACCTCTGCCAAACCTAGCGTGAAGAGGCCCAAATAAGAGGCACAGGTAGTGCTTGAGGCTCCGTTTCTGATACGTTCCATTTTCTTTGGATTCATGAAGCAAAGCTGACAGCAGACGATCTGTCATCAGAGCTCCCCACTGAGTGTCAGTGAAACAAAGCCCAGCAACAAACTGCCTTTATTGGGAGAATCATTGGGCTTCTCCAGAGATTTACATCAGTAAGCATACGGATTATGAAAGAAAAAAAATTATCATGCATCACAAAAAAAGCAAAGATTAATCTCAGGTAAACGTTCATGCAGAATATTTAATAGAGCTTTTGATGATTTTTAATTTATAACTCAAATAATTTTTCCAGCCACACTCATTTAATCTCGGGACACTCATTTAATCTCACCTTGCAGAGTTGTTAAACACAGCACGATAATTTATATGTGAAAATGTTTTATAAGTTGTGGTCAAAGTAATGATACACAAACCATCTCTTTATTAATATCACTACATACTTTTTTCATTGAATGACTTTAAAAAACACTCTCCAAAATTTCAAGATTTATATGAACTGATCAGTGCGGCGGGAGGAGTGATTGCACGGAATCATGCCAATCAACCTTTGGCGAAGCATCGCATTTGCTATACAAAACTTGCCATCAGTGAGATTCTGGCAAACAGGTTTTACAGTTTAATAGAATGATAGAAGGAGTTTTCTAGAAATACTTTGAAATATATTGACTTCTAGCCATCAAGTAATTAATGTCTCTCTGAAGTTCAGTGATACAGCAACACATTTGGATTATTAACACGGGAGAAGGTACAGCACCAGGAGAGTGAAGGTGATGCTGTGATTCCAGCCCTCAGAAATGGGGATGATAGCGTTTATCCTGACAGCGATGACGAGAAGGACAGAAGGGGTAGTATTTGAAAGGGAAGTACCTAGCTCAATGTCAGGTTTGTCAGACCGACAGATAAATGAAGATGGCAAGTGACTATAAGAAGTTGAACAAAATAACTCTAAGACCAATTCAAATGTGAGAAATGGAGAGTGGAGAGAATGACCAGACTCTGAAGGAAAGCAACGAGTCTTTTAGAGAAAGAGAAATTTTTTTTTTGAGTCGGAGTCTCACTCTGTCGCCTAGACTGGAGTGCAGTGACATGCTCAAGGCCACGGCAGCCTCAACCCGCGAGGCTCAGGCGATCCTTCTGCCTCAGGCTTCCAAGGAGCTGGAATTACAGGCACGTGCCACCACACCCATCTAATTTTTTGATTTATTGTAGAGAAGTGGTCTCACCAGATTCCCTAGGCTGGTTTCGAACCTGTGGGCTCAGGCAATCCTCTCACCTCGGCCTCCCAAAGTGCTGGGATTATAAGCGTGAGCCACTGTGCCTGGCCAGAAAGAGAAATGTTTAAGAAGGCAGAAAGAGGGAAGAAGAAAAGGAGAGGTAAGTCAACTTCCTTTTGAGAATAGTAACCTGTATTTATTGACCACAGACTAGGCTATATTTGGTCACAGCTCCAGCTATGCCCTCATCATGAGTAGAGGTCGCTACCCTGACCATTCTTCTACCTATGATGCTCTTCCAAATATTCACATGGCGAATCCTCACTGCAGTCAGATCTTAGCTCAAAAGTCACCTATCAAAGTAGCCTTCCTTGGCCCTTCTCGGTGGTTCTCTTTTTCTGGTCCTGATTTATTCATCAGCAGAGCAGTGATCATACTAAACATTCCTAAACACATTCATCTGTCTCTCCTCAAAAGAATTTAGCTTGCACGAATTTAGGTTGGACTCAGACTTATCCCTGTATTTCCAGTGGTGCATACCAGTGCAGGTGGAAGGCCCTCAGTGAATATTTGTTGAGTGACGGAATGAATGTAAAGCTATTTTTAACCCCAAGCAATTCATAGGATGGAGGAATACAATACCACTGACCACCCTAACTCCAGACCCTAATGAAGCTCCTGCATGTACTAGAAGACAGCAACTACTATCTGTTACTCTACACAATCTCCTAATAATAAATTTTCACGGGTATTCTGTCATATTGCCATGATTCATTTCACAGGAGACAAATCCATACCATTCCTGGGGTGTAATTCTCTCAATTCAGCTCAGATAAATACCTCAGCAATGTTGGAGACTTTCAAACCCTAAACTTGAAACCCCCCAAAATATGGGCACCACATAGCTAAGTCATTTCAACTCAGATCCCAGACTCACAATTAAAAGATAATAAAGATGTGACCAAGCATGGTTTCCTATCTAGTTTTGGCCACTCGTTTATTATATTTTTACTACCAAGCTTCCTTTGAAAACTTGTTTCTAACTTCTAAGTTATAAGTAACACATAGTTTTCCTAAGTTTGTGAAATAATCACATTGCTGAAAATAAATACACGAACAATTGTTGAATCACTGACATGAAAGTTTTTTGTACCTCATCGTATAATTTAAGTCAAAATATGATTTCATAGTAGCATACATAGTATGTCAGGACTAAATCAACCTAAACATGGCATTTAACTAACAGGATGGCACGAAATTACAGCAAATGATGAAAGACTAAGACCTCTGCCAAACTTAGTGTTAAAAGTCCCAAATAAGAGGCACAGATAGTGATTGAGGCTCAGTTTCTAAGTTCATTTTCTTTGGGTTCACGAAGCAAAGCTGACAGGCAGACGATCTGTCATCAGAGCTCCCAACCGGGTGTCAGTGAAACAAAGCCCGGCAACAAACTGACTTTATTGGGAGAATCATTGTGCTTCTCCCCCACCCCCCAAAAATTAGAAATTAAAAACTTAGAAATTAAAAACAGAGTACCTAGTCATTATTCTATGGTGAAGAAATCAATAAAGTTATGAAAAATGACACAGGGAAAGTGAAGATCAATGACTAGAAGACATTGGGTAGAAAGAAGAAAAAGAAACAAAAACTGTATTTGTAAAGTTGCTGAAAACAAGCTGACCAAACTTTAAAGACAGCTATAATCAACAAAGGAGAGTAGAGCAGCCAATACATTTCAGGATCTCAGAAGAGATCAGGAACCCAAAATACCCTTGGAGCCAACACGCTCTCTACTTCAGTCTAGGACTCCGGGCCATGTTTGCAATTAGCCTTAGCCAAAAGAATCACAAGACAAATAAGTTTCTCCACAAGTATAAAGAAATATAATATTGGGAAGAAGTCAGGAGATCAGAGGTGATAAACATACACACATGAAAAGTTGTGGTTATGACCCAGGGCATTTCACACGATGCACGGCTGTCAGGACAAGTGTCAGAGAGAAACAAATGACAGAGTCAGGACAAGTGCAGCCATGATGTCATGAGGAGAGAAATAGGTGAAAGAATAATGAAGAAGAAATCGCCAACCATGTTGTGTAGACAAGTATGTGGGTCGAGAATAGTGGAGTTCTAAGTCCTATTTATAGTGTTGGTAAAAGCAAAAGGTGCAGAAGGAATATCACAGATGGCTCTTTTTCTACTGTGTAAACACTATTTAGTTTAAGTGTGTTTGCCCATATTTTTCCTCATTTTCACTCGAGTATAACATGCTAAACTATAAATTATCCCTCATATTATAGCTGTCATTATAAATCATCACTACATTGGTCCTTTGAGAATGCCTTGCTCTTATTTGAAAACATGAATGCACTCTACTATTATCATCCTATCACTGTGTTTAGGAGCTTCTGTGAAGAGGAAATTGCCACCAAAGACTCATTTTTTAAGCACTTTGTGTCATAATAACCGATCATGACAGGAAAGACTTCTCAAAACACAATGATATTATGTACAGTGGGTTACCAAAGCAAGATGGCGACCTTTTATTCAAGGCCAGCAGCTTGTAACATTTTTCACAAAATACTCTATTTTAATATATGCTATTTCTGAAATAATTTATAATGTAATATACTTATTTCTGTCTGGAATAATTTGATGATTACAAAGGTAAATGTTAAAAAAATAGATTGTATACAGTTCATTGCCCAATACTTTATGCAGACAATTTCAACTTGGATCTCATATTATTAAAGAAAGCCCAAGATTGGAAATTCTTTGCAGCCTACAATCCTTATTGTCGTCTTAAATGTACTGGTATTTTTAGTCCATGATGCTTCCAAACATCCACAGATAAAGTGAAATGCTTGCATACAGTTAACAATGGTTGATATGGGATAATATTTGTTTTGGTGCAGGTTAGTTGTGCAGTGCACTAAACAGTATTACACTGACTTTAAGAATCATGGTTTTATCTGGGGAGTAAGTAAACTTACAGGATTTAGTTTATTTTCATATGAGAGTTTCCCTGAACAAGTCACAGTATTCTCAATGAGCAGTGGGAGAAACAGAGCTAAGGAGAAAATAAATAATACTACCTTTGTTGTTTTCAAGGCGATTTCCTAAACATTATCTCATTTAGTTCATAATTACAAAATAGTTTATTATACAGCTGGGTGTAAGATTTAAGGAATGTGACTCCCAGACTGTGAATATTTTGCCTTATATTTCTGAATTTGCATGTAGGGAATACCCGAGAATATTAAAAGCAAAAAAAATCTTAAACTTAATTTGACTTCAGAGACTGTTTAAATTCTTGCAGTTTGCTTGTTCATATGTTCACAGAACTATTCACCAACTTACAACCGCATTTTTTAGTAATAAAACAAAATAGAATTAAGGACATGATAACGAATTGTCTAGTGTTTCTTTTTATTTATTTGAGTCGGGGTCTCATTCTGTCACCCAGGCTAGAGAGCAGTGGCACAATCATGGCTTGCTGCAGCCTCGACCTCCTGGGCTCAGGTGACCCTTCCTCCTCAGCCTCCTGAGTAGCTGGAACTACAAGTGTGTGCCACCATGCCTGGGTAGTTTTATTTTTTAATTTTGTAGAGACAAAGTCTCCCTGTTGCCCAGGCTGGTCTTAACTCCTGGCCTCAAGCGATTCTCTCCCTTTGGCCTCCCAAATTGTTGGGATTATAGGCATTAGGCACTGTCCTCAACCTGTTTAGTGTGTATTTTAATCAAAATGTGATTGGCATTTATAGATAAGACATAAGAGCATTACACTCTGAAGGATTAATACTCAAGTAATTTATTATTGTTTAGAGGAATAGAAAATATGTAGGACAGTTAAACTTAAGTCCATTTCGGAAGTCATAATATGTTACTTACTATTCCATAACAATGGCACTTCTTACTGATGGGGGATAGCTCTGGTCGAGGTTCTGAAATAGTTGCTAGAATTTTTCTTTTTTTTTTTTTTTTTTTTTTGAGTTGGAGTCTCACTCTGTCGCCCAGGCTGGAGGGCAGTGGCATGCTCTCGACCACCGCAGCCTCAACCTGCTGGGCTCCGGCGATCCTTCTGCCTCAGCCTTCCAAGTAGCTGGAACTACAGGCGCGCGCTACCACGCCCGGCTAATTTTTTGATTTATTGTAGAGATGAGGTCTCGCCAAGTTGCCCAGGCGGGTCTCGAACTCGCGGGCTCAGGCAATCCACTCACCTCAGCCTCCCAAAGGCGCGGGATTACAGGCTGAGCCACCGAGCCCGGCTGAACTTTGCTTTTCTATATGTGTTTTGCAGCTCTCAGTTGTGCCAAGACATGCCCTTTGCCTAGTCTATTTTCTACCTTAATTCTCCTGTTTCAGTAGCCTGGCCATGGGGAAAACTCCCTCTTGACACTGACATTTGGTTCTTCTTTCCATATTTTCGTGAATATCTGCATAAACTATTCTGATGTGACCGAAAAAACAAATCACATATTTGCTGTTTTGTCCGAAGAAGAAGAAACTGTGTATGTCTTTGACATTGTTCTCGGAATCAGAAGATTCAGTTTTCTATTCCCGATTTATGCCTGCTCACTATTTAGTGAGCAGTATGGTGCACGGATCATTATCTGATAACAGGCTGGTTACGTGATGAGCTTGACCCTACAGTCCTGGGAAGAAAATGACTCTCAGGACCCAGAAGGCAGTTGATGGTACAACCAGAGCTGTGACACATTGTGGTGTCAGAGAATCATCTTCCCTGACCTCAAATCATGTGTTTCTGAGCCATTCAGGACACCTGGTGGATCCGTAGTCAAGAAAATGGAAAGCCACTGAGACTCCTGGTGAACATGTTGAAAATTACACCCATGTAGGCCCTATCTCAGGCGTAAGAAAACAAAACTTCCAGAAGTAGGTCATCTTATGGTAATTCTTTAAACAACTGAGTAGGAAATTCCTATTCTGTCAGCTCAGAATCACTGCTTTAGAGTAGAGCTCATTTCTGCTCGCATATATCCTGGAAAATATTACACAAAAAAATCCACCTGGAAACTACATACATTTGAAATTGATGCTTGATATTTTTCACTATCAGTTTAAAAGGCAAGCTTGTTGAAGATCAATTGACCATATTAAGTTGACTTATTTCTGGACTCTATTCTGTTCCTTTGATCTATATATTTGTCTTTATGCCAGTACCATACTATTTTAATTAATGTTGCTTTGTAATATATTTTGGAATCAGGAAGGATGATACTTTCAGCCTTGATCTTCTTTCTTAAAATTGTTTTGGCTATCTGGGGTATTTTATGGTTCCATATGAATTTTAGGATTGTTTATTCTATTTCTATAAAAATGTCATTAAGATTTCGATAGGAATTACGTTGAATCTGTAGATCTCTTTGGATAGTATGGATTAGTTGGAACAGTTTAATTGGCTACAAAGTCTGGGCTTTTTTTAGCACATTATAAATATTAATAAATGTTAAAGAGATTTTTTTATGTTACTCAAATATTTTTAATAATTTTTTTTTTGAAAGCAGGATTTACTGAGAGGACAGAAAAGCTTCCACAGTGAGAGGGGACCCGAGGGGGTTGCCCTATTTTTAATAAAATTTGAATACCACTGTTACCTGAAATTCACCTTCTTTACATTGAAAACACATGTACACATTCTTACATAAAGATCATCCCTTTTATGTAGTTCCTTTTCTTTTTGAACACCACTCCACTGCTTCCACAGAGTTCTGTGCTGTTATAATTTTTTAACTTGTAAATTTTATGTTGATTATTCTGTCATACCTCTCTGCAACAAATATAAATGTATAAATTTGAATATATTGAATTAAATATATATAAATTTAAATAAGGCACTAAGTGTTAAAAATGTGTTCTTATTTGCGTTATCAAAATTATCATTTTACACAATTGAGCCAAACAATATAGTTCATTTGTAAACATTGATCAAAATTTTTTGATACAAAGTAAAATTTTATTTGAAATGAATTACTGATACAAGACTTTGGCATAGTTCACGATGATGCAATTTGTAGTTTTTTGTTTTCTTTTTTTAAGTTTATATATTGAAAAATGTTTTCCTTTACATAAACAGAGAAGTATTGGAGACATTTTGTTATAACCATGTCACTCAACTCCTGCAACTTTGTCTGAGTTGCATGCCACAATTTGCATAATTATCTATCACAAAAATTATTTCAAATAATCTAGCAACTGACAAATCTATTAGGTCTTTCTTCACTTGTAGTGGAAGCAAAGAACTGGAAATTACCCAACTTGCAGCAGCAATTTCTGAGAAGTATACCAAAAATTCTACCAAGACATAACAAACAACCATTAATCATATCCTAACACTTTCTCTTAAAGACACCTAGTTTAACAGGATGAATATTTAAAAAATTGGAGAAATATTGAAATGTCATTTAATTTCAATATTTTTTTACATAATATTTTTTGTTAATTTATGACATCATGTGCTCTGTGTATATTTTTGTCAAGCCATGGAGCTGCAGATCTGGCTAATCTTAGCTCACGAAAAACGGCAAAATCGATAACATACCATTTAAATGGCTAATTCATTTTTCACTGTGAAACAAATCAACCAAATCAAGCTTCCTTTTTGTCTTAAAAAGTCTTTCTTAATTTTGTCAACTCAGTTAAGTGTAATAAAGGACATTCTCATGGCCATGGCAACCGCATCACCTTCAGACACAGCAGTGGGTGGTGTCAGTTGGTGCCATCGCTCCACTCACCCCTTTAAAACCACACAAGTCCGCCACTTAGATTTATGATTTATAATTCTAATGGCAATGTCCTAGGCGATGTGAAAATCAGGACCCAAATCTTAGTAAGTATTTTCAGATTAAAGAAGGCGTCAGAGAGCACATGCACAACCAGGCCACCCTCCCCTCCCGCGTGTACCACACACATCAGTAACACCCACAGAAACACCCATATGCCATTCCCAACACATTCTCAAGTCCACTTGGATAAAGGGATTCAACACTTGGGAAATTCCTTCACCAATGATATTCCTTGGCAAATCTTAGCAAGCCAAATGGCAAACGTCAATTATTAACTGAAAATAACTGGAAACATCTGTAACTTCATGGACTTGACAGCATGTATTTTTTTCCACATTTTTCTTTTTGCCACAATCTGTTGAACAATGATTTTTTTTGTTTGTTTTTATTCCTTTAAGCACTCCATAAAGTACAAAGTTCTTGTATAGGTGATAGATATAGCTGAAGGAAAGCTTGACAATGAAATAATTTTTAGCTATGAACCATGTACCAGGTATTAAAACCTTTTCTAAATCTCCCATGACTTCCCTGCTCTTTAATGGCTGTGGGAAACAGTAAGTGTAGCTACATTTTTATCAGTGTCCTTTGCTAGTCTCCTAAAAAAAAAAAATAGTCAACATGCCATGAATTTAGAAGTGTGTCGTAAGTAAAAAAAATAAAGCAGAAAAAAATAAAGAACAACAAAAACAAGCAATTCTTGTTGAAGAGGTTTATACTAAACGTAGAAATATTGATCCTCTGGAAGTGGCTAGAGAAAAGAAAGATTAAGGGTTCCCCCCCAATAAATTTTTTGAATTTTAATATAATTGAACATATATGGTTACTTATTGCTATAAATCTTTTCTCTTGAAGTATCATTTATAAATATTTGCTTGTAAAACATGCTCCCTTTTAATAGTTTTGATTACAAGAAGTGAAACATAGCATATGCCTAATAAATATTAAGGCATATACATCTCTGTTCCCCTGACCCATGGCAGACATAGCCAATCAGTTGTGGTGGTATTCTTTGCTGCCCTCTGAATTGTTGGAATTCAAGGATCCACGCCACATCAGCCGGTGCCAACATTCAGAATGAAGTCTATTTCACAGGCTTGGTGTGAGAACATGTTCATTGTCCCCACTTATTAGCTAAAACGTCTTAGGAAAATATTTTAACCTATCCTGCTGCCTTCGCAGAATGATGACACAGTGAAGAGATGTAATTCACGTGGACATATCTTGCAATTGTGCAGTTCCAATCACACATTGTTTGAAGGAATCCTGTGAATTATTTTGTGGTATGAACAACACCATCTCCCAGTTGATCTCCTTCCTGGCTCTCCCCACACACCTTTGTTTTATCTTTTTGAATGTGGATTTTTTTTTTTTTTGTATGGGCGGTGGGGGTCTTATGAAAACCGTGCACACCTGTATTCCCTTTGCATGGGCTATCTGATACTAACTAGAAGAAAATGGTGCTGGAGGAGAAGAAAGCTTGAAATCTCACACCTGGCTCATTATTATGGTGTTCTGGCAGTCTCTTCTGCTCAGCTGGAAGCGGTGTGATTAATAGCACCTCTTCCCAATTATGCAGATATTATACTTGTCTTCCTTTGGCTGTAGATGGGAGATATCTCATGTATGTGCGATGCAAATGTGGGCTTTGTGAATGCTAATTTCAACATCAGCCAGGAGTTGATTGGCAGAAAACCGAACAACGGGGTGACAGGCTTGTGGGGGGGAGGGGAGGGGGGGGCGCCAGGAAACTGTGAAAGAAAGGCTGAGTGAGGGTGAAAAAAAAGAAGCTGGTAGATTTGGAGTTAATCAAGAGCAGTGGCTGAGAGAGCTGCCGTTTATGAAAGCAGATCTGAGCCAGATATCCTGGAAGAGGGGGCAGTTGCAAAGACTGATGAAAACTGAGCTCATCTGAGTTGCAGAAAGCGGGAAGGAACCGAGAAGCCATAAACTGCACAAGCCATAGTCTCTGTCTACCACACCCCGCAAATGTGCCTGTTGGCAGCCTGTTTGTACCCTGGGGAACCCCTGCTCCATTTTTGACTTGTGACATCCTCACAGTCAGGGGTCCTGTTATCTTTGTTGTTCTAGATGCCAGGAAGGGATAAGCACTCAGGAAGAGTTCACTAGACTGGACTGAACTACACATTGATTGTCAGGGCGATGATCTGGGTAACACGAAAGGCAAGAAACAGATTCGAGTCACAATTTCATCACTTAATCATTACAGCACAAGCGATCAGAATGACTATAGGATAATTTATTTGGAGGGCTTCCAGTAGCCAGGAAGAGCAAGTCACTCAACATAAACCCTTTATAATGGTTTGCATTTAAAAACTCTCGTTCAAATTTGCTAAGTTTTCAGCAGATGCTTTCGTGCAGCAGACACTTTCTTCCAAGGCTGACTCTAGACAAGAGCAAGCACAGTAGCAAAAAGTGTGTTGAAACTCTGGCAAGTAGTGGCGTGGCTGGACTGGTGCTAACTTACCCTTGGGTGTTTCACAGTCAGCATTGCAGAAGAAGCACAGCCCTGCACAGCAGAACAGGTGGAAAAGGCAGAGGTAAGGATGCCACATCCTATCATGGTTGGCTCAGACTATTCCTTCACTCCACGGGGGTGAGGCAGACAGGAGTGAGAGAGCAAGTAGCGTAAGATATAGGTCACATCTGTTCCTAGGGACAACCCATCTATCTTCTTTGCATTCCAGTCGCCTTGCCTTTATAGATGGTCGGATAGTTTTTTCTTATGTAAAAATATTTTCTCTTTAAGCAGTATGTCAGCCTCAGCATATGGTTCTGTGTCCAAATGGAATTTTTTTTTTTTTTTGCCAAATTTTCCATGAGCCAAAATTTTATATGGGGTTTAATAAATCTGTGAATATTGTTTACAGACACACACACACACACACACACACACACACACACACACACATATACAAATTCACATAACTCTAAACTAGTCATATATAAATAGGCATACACATTAACTATATCTTCATATCATCCTTGAAACATAGGTGAAAGGCCAGGAGTGGTGGCTCAGCCTGTAATCTCAGCACTTTGGGAAGACGAGGCGAGAGGATTGCCTGAGCCTGGGGGTTCAAGACCAGCCTGGGTAACTTGGTGAGACCTCGTCTCTACAATAAATCACAAAAACTAGCTGGGCATGGTGCATGCATCTGTAGTTCCAGCTACTTGGAAGGCTTAGGCAGAAGGATTGTCTGAGCCCAGCAGGTCAAGGCTGCAGTGGCTGTGAGGGTGTCCAGCCTGGGTGACAAAGAGTGAGACTCCAACTCAGAAAAAAATAAAGAAAAACATAGGTGAAGGTTTTCTAAAACGTGGGTGCAATAAAAACAGTTCCACGAAAGAAATACTTTATTGAAAACCTCTCTCTAACATATATATAACGACATATATTTGTTCCCCCAATCCCAGAAACACTTTACTTTTCCCATGTGAGAATTAATACTTGAATTAGATGAATTTTAAAGAATGAAATGGCTACTTCAATCCTATCAAATTGGGCTTTTTTTTTTTTTTTTCAGGATAAGCACGATGAACAGTTTTAGATCTAAAACAATTACAGAAGATTTTGTTTGTTGGAAAAAGTGTCTTGGGTTGGACATATTCAGGGGCAATCACTTAGTGTTTAACAAAGAATATAATTCAAATATTCTGGACATCATTAATGCTGATCTCCAAATAATTATAGTTCTCCCTCCTCCCAGGCCGTTCTGTGATGTGGTGGGACTGTATGACCAGTCCTGGACACTGAGCTGTGAACAATGGGCTTCTCCTCCCAAACAGGAATGTGGACGTGTCCAGGTAGACCCTCCACACCTGTCTTTACTCTCTGGCATGGCCACCCAAGGTGATGGAGACGGTGGCTTCTCCCCACCCTTGTTTCCCTAGTGACAGTGATTAGCGGAGGCCCCTGCAGACATATCCAAGCAAACGTTTATGGTTTTCTGTTACAGAGATTGAGGAGGTATTTACTAATGTTGCCTCCTTAGCCTATCATGGTACACAAACACACACATGTATATTTCATTGAAAGTCTAATAACTATATATTGGTTATATAACCTAATACACACACACACACACACACACACACACACACACACACTCTCTCTCTCTCTCTCTCTCTCTCTCTCACACACATAGTTATTTTTTAATTCCAGAATTTTATGTGTTTCTGAATTTTATGCTGTTCTACCCAGAACCTATTACTTCCTGTTATTTAAGAACTGTGAGTCAATATTATCCTCAAAGTCATTAGCCAAAAAAAGAGATAAAAAGCCGATTCTACTTTCATTATTTTTGCTAACAATTTTAAGACCGTGCATATCAATTGCAGTGCTACGAGGAGTCTAAGAAAAGATATGCATTTCTGCGCATCCAGCATCTGTAATGACTAAATGGATTCATGTATAAGAAAATTGCTTTAACTTTATAAATCCCACAATATTATAATATTATCATAGCTGCACATAGTTAGTTTTATTAAAAGTCCTTCTGGAGAAAGGAGTGTTTTTATTGACCTGTTTGTCACAGTAATACAATATAAGATCATGTATTTTATATGACACTGGCATACATTATACAAATATGTTATTTATAAATTCTACTGCCTCCAGGTAGAGGGAGGATTCCATCTTGGCACCGTACTATGAAAAATGGGGTCATGCAAGCGCAGAAGTGTAGTCTGCAGAAAATCTAAATTCTTCAGGGAAAAAAGGGAGGAAGTAACAGGTGATCGGTGACACCTGGGAGAAATCCAGGAAGAGAAATCGGGGCAGATGAGAGAGAGAGAAAGTCTCAGTGCTTGCAGCACAGTGGAAGGGAGCAGGGCGGGGGGAAATATCTATTGAAATCTTGTAAGTTTCAGTATTGTAGAATATTAGCTATGAAAACCTCTGATCTTCCCTCAAAATCTTTGGTAAAGTTGGCCAAAAGCCAAGCTACCGCGTCTTGACTGAATTTCCTGTGTAAAATACTGATGATGCCAAAGGCCAGCTAATGATTGCTGAAGAAAACCAGCAAGCTCAGTCCAGGAGATGGCTTGGCTTCACCTGACACATTCCTATTAAAAGTGGCATTAATTAGGAAAGAGCAAAAAGGCCACACTCTACCGGCAGATTCCATTTGTGAGCACTGAGTCAGCACTGAAACAAAACAATTCCAGGAGCCCTAGAAGGAGCTGTTGGCAAGCAACACTTACTGCGAGGATGATCTGGAGGGAACTGTGAGCCACTTCTATGTACTGGTACTCCAGAAGACACCCTGAGACCGTGATGTAGCGATGGTCTTCTGGAGCCCAGTCTGGGGCCGGCGTCACCGACGTCACCGTACATCCCGGTCCATTCTCCATCCACCAAGATCGGTGCATCGAAATATTAAAAGTCAGGATGAGGTCTGTTTCCTGCAAGAAGGCAATTTGTAAGGATGAGAACAACTTTATCAATGTTAGCTTATTTGGGACTGACTTGCTTTGAGTTTGCATTTGGAAATGGGGGTTTTGTGTTTTTTTCCCTATCCCATACTGTATTTTATAAGTGGCAAGGAAGCATTTAAAGATTTAAAGTAATTATATGTTTATGGTTTTCACTTATGAAGGTGTTTCTGATACAATAACATAGGTACAATAATTTTATTAGAGAAATTACCAATGATTCACATTCATTGTAACAATGAAGAGTCTTTATCTGTCAAGACTTTCAAGTATTACAAGTCTTGAAATATTTCTTGAGAGAATGATTTAAACTGTTTTATCAAGTGAAGTTCATGTTATTGTAAAACTGCTGTATTTTTTTCTCTCCCTCAGAATATTTACTTCTTGCACATTTAAAAATCTTTAAGCTATACTTCAATTCTGCAACATTTAACATAATGTTGTGGCCAATGCTTGAATTTATAAGCCCTTACTTAATAAAACATAATAGTATTTGCTTTTCCTACTCCTATTATTTTAGCAAATCAGTGTTTCTTCAATCTTGTCAACTTTTGTGAACTTGATCATGATATTTCTTTAAAAATATCATTATCAAATTTTTGTAGGATAGCGATAATAAGTCAACAACTATTCAGATGAAGTTCCCCATGTTAGGTGATGCACTGTTATAAATTGACTAAAAGGCAGAGTTTTGTACTCAAGAGCTTGTAATCATGTATACCAGGGTGGGGTTATCAATAGTATTTGGACAGATGCTGTCTTCCATGGCTAAAGGGAATATATCTAACACATTCCATTACCCAGCAAGTCATGAAGAAAGATTCTGAGAGAGTCAATGGTGGGAAACTGAACTATTTCAGTTTCAGTGATAGTTGAGGCCACACTAGGTGCCAACAACTCTCGCTCCAAAATGAAGTGTTGACCGAAGAGGCAGATCCTATGTAGAAAATGTCTTATGTTTTGTGACCTTGAACCATAGACGCACATGGAATACTTAAAAGGACTGAGTTGAAATGGCCAGGGAATTTGGAGAACAAAAGGATTCCTTTGGAAAAAGCTTATTTTCACTTATGAAGGTTTTTCTGATACAATAACATAGACACAATTAAGTGTCATCATCTTCATGAAGGTGTTGGGTAGGGTGGAGGGCGATATATTTTCTTCTACAGCCCATTGAGAAAGATTTGAAAGTATCCCTTGAAACCTGGGAGACACAGCAGCTAGTGTATCATCCAAGCTTGATACATCTCAAAATAGAGATGGTGACTAGAGCTACCTGCTAAGAGGCCAAATACAAATTAGGCAGTATGTGGAAGGAAAAGGCATTGCTATATGTGATGAGTCTAAGGTAATGGTTCTTGAGAGCGTGGGCCACCACGAGAATTTCTCTCAGTGTTTTCCAAGGGAATAATGACTGAATCTATATTACCGCATATTCCCAGGGTCTGAGGGAGGGAGTGTAATTGGTTTGGGAGGGAAGAGATACCAAGCAAGTCATGTACCTACAGGTGGGATATTTAATGCAAGCCAGAGTCTCTGAGAAACTCAGAAAGGTCATCAGCCTTCAAACTATGTTAGTACCTACATATCTTTCCCGCCCCCTTACCGCATTTCCATTTTCATGCTCAAAGCATGGAGAGGTCTGAGATCTCTGATAGTAGTTGAGTGTAATTAGGTTGGGCTACCTTAGTAAAGACAGAAAAAGTCAAACACTGTACATAGAATTCTTTCCTACAGGAAGGGCTAAGTTCAATTATGAATGAACTTTGGATTTGAATTATAATGCTAGAAAGACATATTAATTTCTGAACAGAGACCACTTTGGAAGCTGTAGTGACTTTGGATAACTTTTTATTATCTGGGAGTAACCACAGAAATAGGGTTTGCTATGTATTTTATCCAGAGGTAGCAGAAGAATCAGGTCCATGAGTAGGCTTGTAAGGATAATCATGAGAAAGGAATGTTATCTATTTCTTTCTCAGAATCTTGATTGTTTGATGTTTGGTTACCAAAGCAAACTGGATACATTACAGAGGTCTGTGAGGAAAAAGTAAAGCGTTCAAAAGGGTTACCAGTAAGAGACTAAGTTATAAGGACAACCAGTCATGGGCAGTTTAGTAAAAACACAATCTGGTTCCCTAATAGCTGGTGAAACCTAACATATCTAGCTCAAGGTTTCAGCAAACCTCTCTCTCGTACACAGGAAGTCATGACCAGCTAGGAGGGTCTGTTGGAAAGGTCATGATAAAGAGGATTTTCTTAGGCTGAAAACTTGGTTATTTGCATGCGTACTTCTCATCTGTTGAAGTGAGATTTGTCTCTTATTTGAAACTAGATGAACCAGCAAACAACTATGAGTGAGTTTGTTGGGATAATCATAATCTCAATCACAAACTAGAGCCTAAAGCTCTGACAATGAAAACATGGGGCCGTTGCCTTGCTAAGCTATGGGTGGCCAGGTGCTCTTGGAGCTATGGCCAGGCCATGTTTTCTGGCTTAGGGAGGTGAATCTCTTCTCTCTGTCTCTCTGTTTCTAATTTACTTTCTAAATAAACTATATTTTCTGGTCTAAAAGAAAAATAAAATATGGTTGTTGGCTGTCGGACAGCAGTGTTTTAGATCAGTAACTATCCTGTATGCCTGGGACTGCCATGGATTCTGTAATGGAAGTCCCTTGTCCTTGAAACCCCCCTAGTTTAGTTCACCAGGACAGAGGGTCACTATAGATGCAGAGACATCTTTTAAAAAGTATTGATAAGGCCGGGCTCAGTGGCTCAGCCTGTAATCCCGCGCCTTTGGGAGGCTGAGGTGAGTGGATTGCCTGAGCCTGCGGGTTCGAGACCCGCCTGGGCAGCGAGACCTCATCTTTACAATAAATCAAAAAATCAGCCGGGCATGGTAGCGCATGCCTGTAATTCCGGCTACTTGGAAGGCTGAGGTAGAAGGATCGTCAGAGCCCAGCAGGTCGAGGCTGCGGTGGCCGGGAGCGGCCACTGCACTCCAGTCTGGGTGACAGAGTGAGACTCCAACTCAAAAAAAAAAAAAAAAGTATTGATATAGGTTGTGTTTGCTGCTCATAAGAGCTGTGGTGATCACAAGAGTTCATTTATTTCGTAATTATTCATATTCTAACTATTGTCAAAGAAGGGACTTGTCACGATAAGCACACATACTATTAAAACGAGGATGAAGAATAAGTGACACAAAATGAAGATGGTAGCTAGACAGCCAGGAAATGAAGACATGGGTGAGTGCCTCATTTGGACACTCACTTCAGGACTGAATTGTTAGTAATAAGGTAGACCCAAAGAGAAGACAGAAATTATCAAAAAGAATGAAGCATGTCATATCCCTAAGAAAGACAATATCTTCTTTTCTATCAACTTTGCTGTTGTCCAACCAAACATATTTTTATTCTGAGTTTCCAAATTTTGTTCTATATATAAAACCATCACTGATCATCTTTGTTTATTATTTTTAGTACACTGAAATTCAAATTTGAGAGCATAATTAAGGCTATTTGAGTATTCAACAGCTACGTTAGAAAAATAAAAAAGGTCACAGATCCTTGTTTATAATTCCCATCCCTACTTCCTGTTGCTATGATTGATTCAATAAATATCTTCTTTTCTAATAGTAATTTCTTTAAAGGAATGAACTATTTTATAATTATTTTTACACAAAATATTTATAATGTATTGGATGGCATCTTCAATTGATTTTTTTTTCCTCCAAAATTTCAAGACTATTACTAAGGAGTTATGTTGGATTTATCAGACCTCTGAGCTGTTTTTAGTTCTTCCTTCTAATACAGTGACTGTACTGTATTGGTTTATTAGACCTGTTGTAAGAAGCTACCGCAAATTGGGTGACTTAACAGAAATTGATTGCCTGACAGTTCTGGAGGCTAAAATTCTAAGATCAAATTGTGAGCACGGCTGATTGCTTCCAAGGGCTTTCTGTGAGGAAGGATCTGTCCCATGCTTCTGATGGTGTGCTGGTAATATCTGGCATTCTGTGGCTTGTAGAAGTATCAACCTAATCTCTGCCATCACTTCACATGGCCTTCTCCCTGTGTGCCAGCCCGTGTCCAAATTTTCTTTTTTTAAAAATAATGACACAAGTTATATTGGCCTAAAGTCCACTCTATGACCTCAATTGCTAGTTAAATCTGAAATGATCCTATTTCGACAGAAAGTCTTATTCTGCAGTACTGAGGGTTAAGGCATCAAAATACAAATTTGGAGAGGTGGTCACAATTTAACCTACAACACTGATCTCTAATTTCTAGCATAATTTGAGCCTTACTGTCTAGATGACAAATACTATATTTATTGCTTTGTATATTTATGTATTTGTTATCCACATTAGTTATTCTCTAGAATATTAACTACATATATTTTTGAGAATTAAAATGACCATAAAACTAATAACCAAAAATAGTCATTCCTTGTCTATTGTTTCTCTGTCTCCTAGTACTACGTTGAAAGACAATAGCTTTCATTTTTAAAAACTGTTTCTCTTGCTGGGTGCAGTGGTTCATAATCCCAGCACTTTGAGAGGCCAGTGAGAGGATCGTCTGAGCTCATGGGTTTGAGACCAGCCTGGGCAACTTGGCTAGACCTCATCTCTACAATAAATCAAAAAATTAAGCCAGGCTCGGTGGCTCAGCCTGTCATCCCGTGCCTTGGGAGGCTGAGGTGAGTGGATGGCCTGAGCCCGCGGGTTCGAGACCCGCCTGGGCAGCGAGACCTCATCTCGACAATAAAACAAAAAATCAACCGGGCGTGGTAGTGCATGCCTGTAATTCCGGCTACTCGGAAGGCTGAGGTGGAAGGATCACCGGAGCCCAGCAGGTCGAGTCCGCGGTGGCCGGGAGCGGCCACTGCACTCCAGTCTGGGCCACAGAGTGAGACTCCAACTCAAAAAAAAAAAAAAAATCAGCCGGGCATGGTGGTTCGTGCCTGTAGTTCCAGCTACTTGGAAGACTGAGGTGGAAGGATCGCCTGAGCCCAGCAGGGCGAGGCTGCGGTGGCTGTGGGTGTGCCACTGCCCTCCAGTCTAGGCAATAGAGTGAGACTCCAATTCAAAAAACAAAAACAAAAAAACTGCTTCTCTTTCCCACCTTCTATTTCCAAATATTCCGTATAATTTTCTCTAAAATTTGGTTATATTAGTATTGTAAAATTGATAATTATGTAAGCAATTTCATGGCTGAGCCAAATAGTGAATTATGGCGGCATTTCTTCTGTTGTGTACCTTTTTGTTGTTCCTAGAACAGTTACTTTACAATTAAAAAAATAGGCCACTTTTTGTTTGTTTCACAGCAAAACAGAGTGGAAGATACCGACAATTGCTCCCATGTATGCACAACCTCCTCTGCTTTCAACACTCCATGCCAGAATGGTGTATTTGTTCCAGTCCGTGAACTTGCCCAGACACGTGATGATCACCTAGTCTTACCAGCAGTGAATGAGAGTTCCAACTACCACACGTCTTTGTCGGCATTTGGTGCTGTTATTGTTCTGAATGTTGGCCCTTGTAATCAGTGTGTAGTGTTATCTCATTGTTGTTTTAATTTGAATTTTCCTGATGGCATATAGTGTTTTTCTTTATTTACTTGCCACGTGTGTATCTTTCACAGTGAAATGTTTGCTAAGTTCTTCAGCCCATTCTCTAATCTGGTTGTTTGTATTTTTTTATTATTGAGCTTTTAAAGTTCTTTGTATATTTTTGGGTAACAGTCCTTTAGATGTTCTTCATTCAGTTGACAAAGTTTCCCTCTGTTCTAGTTTGATGAGAGGTTTTATTTTTTTTTAAATCATGTGTGGATGTTGAATTTTGCTTTTCCTATATCCATTGATATGATATTGTAATTTTTCTTCTTTAGATTGTTGATGTGATGAATTATATTAATTGATTTTCAAATGTTGAACTAGTCTTGCATAGCTGGGATAAATCATAGTTAGTTGTGATGTGTAATTCTTTTTATACATCGGTGGTTTTATTTGCTATATTTTATTGAGTATATTTGCATCTATGTTTATGTGAGATTTTTTTTCTTTTTCTTTTTCTTTTATTTTTGTCGAGGCAGGGTCTTGCTATGTTGCCCAGCCTGGTCTGGAACTCCTGGCCTCAAGAGATAGTCCTGCCTCAGCCTCCAAAAGTGTTGGAATTACAGGAATGAGCCACCACTCCTGGTACATGAGAGACATTAGATTGTAGATTCTATTCAGGTAATGTCTTTGTCTAGTTTTGGTATTGTGATACTGGACTCATAGAATGAGTCAGTCTATTATTCTCTCCACTTCTATATTCTGAGAGAGATTGGTATAATTTCTTACATGTTTAGTAGAGTCCACCAGTGAACTTATCTGGGCTTGGTGATTTCTCTTTTGATAGGTTAATGATTATTAATCCAATATTTTAATTGATATTGGTGCTTTCTATTTTGGTATATTAATGATTAATTCAATAGTTTAATTGATACAGTCCCATTCAAATAATCGATTTCTACCTTTATAAGCTTTATCAGATGGTTTTTTTCAAAAATTGGTCTATTTTTTTCTTGGTTATTAAATCTGTGGGTCTGAATTGTTCATAACATTCCATTATTGTCCTTTATTTTCCATGTATCTGCAGTTTTGTTCCCTCTTTTGTTTTTAATATCAGTAATTTGTGTCTTCTCTCTTTTTTCTTAATGTTAGAAAACAATATCCTAGCAGGGCCTCCAAAATGGAGGTCAGAACTGCTGGAGGGTATGGCTGGTTTGCAATCCAGTGCCACACGAAAGATATAAAGAATTCCACAGAAGTTAGATTGGAAAATGTAGTTTATTTAGAAAGCAAGTTAAAGAGAGAGAGAGAGAGAGGAAATTCAGAGAGGGGAAATTTAAGATCGGGGAGGAGGTCAAAGCTAGGGAAACATGGCGGCCATAGCTCAAACAGCCATGTGGACACGCTAGTGTCTAACAAAGCAATGGCAAATGGCTGCTGGAAGTTGAATGCCTCTTAAACCTTCCCTTTGGTGGCGACAGGTCGTTAAGGTGATTGAGTGGTGGCCTTTTTAACATCATCTCGAAGGACAGGTAAGCACAGATACTAATGTCAGGTGATGGACAGCAGGCAGATGGGTGAGCTAGTCACATGATTGTTGTCATGGCGATGGGGTCTGTGTCAGGAAGGTCAGAAAGGGCTGATTAGAATAACTAGTTTACAATCTGGGGAGGTGGTTGTAAGACTATTATAACCTGGTTCTGTCCTCAGCTGGCGATTAGAGGGTGTTAAAGTGAACTGAAGAAAAACATGACAAATCTAAGCAATGTTAAAATGGCTGCTCATTGAATCTATTGACTCCATTTTATGTCCTTTACTTAGTCTGACTAGAGACATATTGAATTATCTGTCTTTTCTCTTTTTTTTTTTTGAGCTGGAGTCTCACTCTGTCACACAGGCTAGAGGGCAGTGGCAAGCTACCGGCCATCGCAGCCTCAACCTGCTGGGCTCAGGAGATCTTTCTGCCTCAGTCTTCAAAGTAGCTGGAACTACAGGCATATGCTATCATACCGGGCTAATTTTTTTATTTATTGTAGAGATGAGGTCTCGCCAAGCTGCCCAGGTTCAGGCAATCCCCTCACCTCAGACTCCCAAAGTGCTGGGATTATAGGCATGAGCCACCGTGCCCTGGCCTTATCAGCCTTTTCAAAGAACCAGTTTTTAGTTTTGTGATTTTTCTCTATAAATTTCTTGTTTTTAATTTTATTAAATTGTTTTCTAGTTTTTATTATGTGTTTCCTTCCACTTACTTTGCATTTAATTTGCTCTTTTTTTTTTCTAGTGTGGCAAATTGGAAGATTAGGTTATTGATTTTTAGATATTTAAAAATATGCATTCGATGCTTTACTATTCCCTCAAACCAGTGCTTTTTCTTCATCCCACGCATTTTGAGAAGTTGTATTTTAATTTTTATTTAGTTCAAATTATTTAAAAGTTTATTTTGAGAATTCTTCTTGACGTGTTATTTAGAATGTGTTGTTTAATCTCCAAGTATTTTGGAATTTTCCAGCTATCTTTCTTTATTGACTTCTTCAAAATCTTTTATGGTATTGAGATATTATTATTTCTTCATGGTATGATTTTCTACATGGTCCAACATTTCAGAATCATTCATTGCTTTTTTCGCTTCTTTGTTCTTTTCAAGGAGACCTATGGCCTGGAATATTACAGGCTTTAGCTTACATCAGGCTCCATGCATTTGATGCATATAGTTGAACATGGGACTTCACTCAATTGACTTAAGTTCTTTCTTATGTTGAATCCCAGTTTTCTGGTTCTGACCAAGATGATCTAATGTTCCCCCACAACTTGACTAAAGTTTACAGAGAGGTTACTTCTTCAGTAGGGGCCTTGACCTTCCTTTCCTTAGAGGCATTCACTTTAGAGATTTTGCAATTATAAATTCTTTCTCTACCCCTTTGAGATGTACATTTCCTACAACTCAAGAGTGTCCTTTTCAAGAACCTGGAAGACAGCCCTTTGAAATGTAATTGACAAAAAGCTAGCACTCCCATTTCAGTCTCTGGGAGAAGGCAGGAACTTAACTTTGATAAGTGACAATCAGCAAACTCTGATGGCCTCATCACATTGACCAAACTCCCTGCCTAATGTCCATACTTTTCCATTAGTTCATGCCAGCATTCAATAATCCTCCTGACTTTCATTATGGTGAAGTTAGTTCAGTCTCTCTTCCCCATTGCCATAGTCTTGAATAACGTCTTTTTTGCCAGTTTAACTTAGAGTTGACGCCAGTTCTGTGTTGAAGTCTCTCTGTCCTACGCAGTAGTTCAGATAAAATCTGTCCTACTGAAGTCATCTTTAAAGTAGCATTATATGCATGTAAATGATGCCTGCTCTGGATTCCTCCTAAATATTATTTTCCTCTTTTCCCTTCCCACAGATAATAACTATTGTGATTTTCAAAATTCACTTTCTCTTGAGGATTTTTTATAGTTTTACTAAATATTTAAATATCCATGAATAATAAAAAGTACTTTCTTAAAGGTTTTAAAATGTGTGCATACGCTACACCTTATTTTGGTTCTATTTGATGTTTCTGTGGTTTATTTATGTAGGAAAATATTTTTGGCACTTGGTTCTGAAAAGGCAGAACCTTGATGGGTTTCTTTTTCGTTTAGTTTGTAGAGCATCCGGTGGGCCTCTCACTGCAGGAGCCTTTTACTTCCATTGTAGGAAACAGTCCTGCATCACATCTTTACTTGTTCCCGCCCCTCCCGTCCACTTTTACTGTTGCTACAGTAACTTCTGTTATCAGATATATGACTTCCTGGATTGGTCTCTTACCTTCTTATCTTTTCCTTCTTATTGTTCATATTTTATATTTCTCTTTACTATCTCAGAGATTTTCTTTACCATGTCTTCCCCAGTCTAATAGTGAACTATTCTTAAATATTTAATATTTTGAATATCTAAGCACTAACTAGTCTCTAATTGTTCTTTTTGTATAGCTATTTTATTTTTTGAATGGTTTCTTGACTATAAGTTTTTTTAGATCTCTGAATTACCAGAGTTTAAAAATTATATTTTCTACATTGTTTTTGTTTTATCCAAGTTACTTATAGTCACTAAATAAATAAACATTAAAAATAATTATTAAGAGTTTTCTATGTGTCATAGACAACATTTCCATTCTTGTGAGAAATCATTTTGGGGTGAGAGAGATGGACAACAAATACATAAATATATCAGAATATCAGTATGGTGATTAATATATTGGAGACAAAGAAATTCAGGTAAAGAAATAGAATGACCAAGATTTAGGTGGGGGTGGGGAGAGAGTAACACTGCTTGAGATGTCATGGTAAGAAAAGATTTCTCTGAGTATCTCGCAATTGAATAGAGGCCAGTGAATGAAGTGAAGGAGAACACAGAAAGATAGAGAAGAGTATTTCTAGCAGAGGAACAGACAGCGGGAATGACTTGAAGAGTTTCTATTTTGTTTATTTTTGTCTCTGATTGTCCTGTTGGAGCCTTTTCTTCACAAATCTGGTAATCCTTCCTTTCATATCAACTAGGGGAAACTAACACGTGATCGGTGGTTTGTTATGCATTCATGTGCCAGTTATTCCTTCCTAGATGACTGACTGAGCTGTGCCTTCCAAGTGATTGATTGGTCAGAATCTGTGGGATTTGCCCTTGATCTGCCAGTCTTCTTATGAGTTAGGCACCAGACCACAGCATTCTTGGGCTGAACTGGGAAGGAGCTGGTGATCTAGCTACATAATACGCAGTTTTGGTTTGTTTTTGTGTTGTTGTTTCTTTTTCAGTATGCGGATGTTAATTTGTTCCTCCCCTGTTCACAAACTTTGCTTATGACTACCTGTGTCTCAAGAGGCTTGCCTGTTTGGAGGAGGCAGACCCTGGTGTGTGGATCAAAGGAAAAGCCTGGGACCATCTAACCTGTCCGTGAACAGATTAGCCAGTCCATTCTAGTCTTCAGTTCTCTGTTTCACACACTCCCTCCACTGCCAACTCCTGGCTATTAGAAAGTTTCATAGGCCAAATCAATAAAATGGAAACCCCTTCTGCATGTTCAAAAGTGTTGGGGTTTTCCTTCTGCTCTATTATTTGCCAGTCCTCATTCTACTTTCTAAAAACTGCTGATACTACTTGTCTCACTTTTAATTATTTAATATCACTTTGCTGGTGTTTCAGGTTAAAACATAAGTAAGCACGTTTTTGTCCTTATCTTATACTTATCATTTTATTTTAGACATTCAAATAAAAAGTCTCTGTGTGTGCATGTGTGCGATGTTTAAATGATAAGATGTAAATTCTTGCTTATAAAACATAATAAAAAGTTCCCGGGGCACACCTCATCAACAAGGGTACATGCATAATGAACATTTGTACATCTAACCCTGAATTGTACCCCATATCTTTAAAATAAAAATAAAAATAATTTTTAAGCTCCCCTTGAAGTCCTCTTTTAAATGCAACAGGAATTCCTGAGCTTTTTGAAGCTAGGTTATTTAATTCTTGTATTTTGTAATTTTAAGCTCAAAATTATGACTTTTGACATAAAGAACAAGTCTTGGTAGCATAAAATAAGGTAGAAAAACCACACACAAAACCTTTTATATTCTGGATGGACTCATAGGAAAAAAATATTTAAAAAACAGGCTTAGAATTGTAAGACGCTAAAACTTGTGAATCTGAAGACAACGTTCATAATTATATGTTCAGATCAGCATAGTGACAAAAAAACTTTGTTAATATATTTAATCATCTCCCTTAGTATGTCTTCAAAACGTTCAGATTAAAGGACCTCATTATTGGTCATGTCATTTTTTCAAAATAACAGGGTCTGATGTATTACATGAAAGCTGTTATTAGCACTAAAAATTCATTTCTGACAGGGCTTGTATGTATTCAGGTCAATGCAAGAAGCCTAATTGCTCAACAAATAGCAAGCATTTGATTAAAAAAAGTTGACAAGCAAATGATAAAATGATACTAGTGACATTTCAGAATTTCAATAAAAAGCTAAAACTTAATTTCCCAGTTTATGGCATTTGAAGAGCAGAGCATACGCCATGTATTTGACAGTTATGGTAATAAGCAATGGAGACTATATTGCAGAGATGATACAGCAGGGGATAAGAGTGAGAAGTATTGAGTTGAAGCTTAAAAATCCAAAATGTTGTTTTAGATTTCTGGAGTTTTCTTTTACATTCTTCTTTCGGAGTGATATTGACAATTTATACCTTCTATTTTTAGGTAGCTTAGTTACTATCTAAAAGGCTAGAAACACAGTTCTTACTAAATGGCAATAAGCCCCCAAGAATCAGTAAAGTTAATAAAAACGTTAAACGTTCGTATACTATATACAAAACACTGCCAGGCCGTAATGATGTGATGTGATGCTATATAAGATGGAATATCTGACATTATGGGGTGTATTGTCTCCTTTAGAAGAACGGGTATCAAGATAAAATGTAACAAGGCAAACCAGCCTTTTCAAAGCCCTAATAAATTGTAGGGGCAATTTGTGCTCAGGAATGCAGAGGGTGTGATGCCTAGCTAGGATTTGAAGGAAGGGCCAGGCTTAATTAGGCCCACCTTGAGGGAGGGGAAAGACCAATTTAAGTAGAGTGGACCAAATATTCAAAATTGTAGAGCTACAACAACTTGTATATATGAGGACTGATGAGTAGCTTTACACTTAAGAGATGAGATGTTCTTAGAGCAGCATAAGATAGCTTTGGAAAGATAAATTGGGACTGCATTGTGGAGGGCCAAACATGCCAGACCAAAGAATCCTGGCTTATTGAGATATTTTTAATCAATAACAGGCCATGGGTACGACTAAATATGAACCAAGTGATATAATAAAAAATATTAAGTTCTCCTATAGGATTGGGTGGGTTGTGCAGACTTGGTGAGACCAATACAGGTGCTTTTTAACATAGCAGTCATTAGGCAATAAATTCCAAATACTTGACCGTAATCACACCAGACTCTGAGTTCTACAAGGGTCCAGAGAGGTAGAAACCGGGACCAAGACCACTGCTTTTAATATTCTCAGAGTAAGAATCAACAAAGTCAACTTTATCCTTACCTTAAATCATAATTAGAGGAATGCCAAGCAAGTATATTTAATGGAAAAAAGCAAATTTTAACAAACGAAGAAAAAAATACCCTGGGAGGTCAAAATGTTTATATTAACAAAAGTGTATGTATCTCATCTTTAGGTTTGAGAGGTAATTAGGGAACTCTGATTTAACATCCTGTAATTAGCTAAAGATGCAGGAGATGGAACCGTGAGAGAGGGTGTTTTCCCATATTTTCATAAACTTGTACTTATTTAAAACCAGCATACACTGGATTAAAGTTTAAAATCTCAGAAGAAAGCATTGTGCTGTATCTCTCACAGGCAATGTTTACATGTGGGTGCTCATTCGCTGAAAACCCTGAAAAATTCTTACCTATTATGATTATTGTTCATGGCTGTTTCCTGCTGGAGAACTTATTATTCTAACTCTAAATATAGTTTTTCTTCCTGTTAATTTTTCATAGGTCTGTGCAAACCTACTTCCACCTATAACCCCCCCAATGCTGAAGTTATCCTGGTAGCAAATGAAAATCAGTGAAAGCAAATCATATTATTCAAGATGCAAGGAAGAACCAAAAGAGTATGGTTTTGAGAAGATAAATAAAATTACAAATGCACTTAAGAAGTTGAATGAATGCCCCAGGAATGCAGCCCAGAACAGAAAGATGTTTGTAATACCAACTTCAAAATTCAAAGATGTGATTCGTTCCACTATATGATAAACTAGAGAGATGTTGATGATCAAATATATATTCTTGCATCTATTTTGTTCTGTCTTCAACTATGGGTAACTTTGTGATCTGGCTGATTATGCATCACCATTCAAGGTAATACTATAGTTAGTGCTAACTCCAAGTCTTGGTTTCTGTCATTAGTTATCCAAGAAAAGATTTTACATTAGAGAAATGCAAATCAAAACTTCAATGAGATACCAACTAAACTGATATGGATGGCTAGCATTCAAGAGTCAAAAAAGAACGGGAGCTGGCATGGCTGTGGAGAAAAGAGAATGCTTCTACACTGTTGGTGGGAATGTAAGCTAGTTCAACCTTTGGGGAAAGCAGTGTGGAGATTTCTCAAAGAACTAAAAATTGAGCTTTCGTGTGATCCAGCAATCTCTATTCTGCAAATATCACCCAGATGAACATAAATCCTTCTACCCAAAAACCTGCACATGTGTGTTCGTTGCAACGCTATTCACAATAGCAACCACATGGAACCAACCTAGGTGCCCATCAAAAATGAACTGGATAAAGAAAATGTAGCACATATTCATAATAGGATATTACTCCGACATACAGAAAAACAAAATCATAGCCTTCTAGTACCATGGATGCAGTTGGAGACCATCATACAAAGTGAACCATCACAGAAACAAAGAACTGAATACTGCATGTTCTCACTTATAAGTAGGCCCTGATCACTGGTCACATAAGCACAAGAAAGGGATCAGCAGATGTAGGGCACTGCTAGGGTGAGGGAGGGAAGGAAGGAGGAAGAGGGGACATGTGGCGATACACCGGGTACCAAGTCTACTATCAGAAAGGACCAGCTACAAGCATAGGCATCACCTGCATGCAGCCTACTTATAAGCCCTCACTTGTAACCTCCAACTCTAAAATAAAATAAAATATAGACTATAAAACCAGAAAGAAAAAGAAATTAGAAAATACCTCTGTGAGAATGAAAACATTACGACCATTGCTCTAAAACCAGATAAGGAAAGTCCAACGGTATTCGCTTTCTAAAACCTAGTGTGTTAAAATCAAAATTTGCTTCTTCTGACCACGGAAAGGTTTTCTAAAGACTTTAACGTAAAATGTTTAAAGTTCATAGCTATTACGTGTTTTCATCATCTCTTGCCTGAAAACGGGTTTCTCGTGTCCATGTTCCAACAAAGGCCATTATTTCGCTTTTCTAAGTCTTATCCTGATTATCTTCTCAGTCCAAATGAACATCTTGCGTTACCCCTCACTAGTCTACACCTTTTGTGTTTTGAGCATTGCTGCAAAAATGGCATGTCTATGAAGTTTTCCTCAAAACCTTCTATGAACAACCTCTCTCTCATCATGTGAATGAATACTTCAGGTTACTCTTTTTCTAATTAATTCCATTCCTTTTCCAGCCTCACAATGTTATTATACCTGGTACTTCTTTACATGAATTGCATGTTATCTTTGTCAATTGCTTTTTTCTTAAGGGTAAAGAAATATGTTAAATTCATGTCTTCATTGTTCCCGCTCAAGAAATGCATATTAACTCTCAGCTCGAGAAGAAACTGCATTTAAAATATAAAGAATTTTGTTTTAAGGAGATCCTTGTAGTGTTCTGAAAAGGAAGGAAGGAAAAAAGGGAAGAAGAAGAGTGGCAGAAAGAAAAGAAGGGAGGAAAGAAGAAATGATGAAAGGAAGGAAGGAATCGAAAAAGGAAGAAAGGAGAGAAAAAAGAAGAAAAGTGGGGAAAAGGAAATCATTCAATCAAGAATTCTGCTTGTCGGTGATGCTCCAGCTCAAAAGCTTCCATTTTTTAATTTTTTTTATTTTTTGAGTCGGAGTCTCACTCTGTTGCCCAGACTGGAGTGCAGCGGCCGCTCCCGGCCACCGCAGCCTCGACCTGCTGGGCTCCGGCGATCCTTCCGCCTCAGCCTTCCGAGTAGACGGAACTACAGGTGTGCGCTACCAGGCCCGGCTAATTTTTTGATTTATTGTAGAGATGAGGTCTCGCCAAATTGCCCAGGAGGGTCTCGAACCCGCGGGTTCAGGGAATTCACTCACCTCGGCCTCCCAAAGCGTGGGATTACAGGCTGAGCCACCGAGCCCGGCTAAAGCTTCCATTTTTTTTCAGCCTCTCAAGTGAGGACACACCAGCTATGAGTAGGATCTAAGTTTGGCAAAATGAGAGTTCTCTTCTCTCTTTCATGTCCTTACTAGTAGATGCGAAAGGCAGAATTTTCTTAGCTGGTTGCAGAAATGAAAGATCAGCTTCTCACTGATGTTATGCTTTTCTGGGAACTGAACCCTCTTTGGGCAGCTTTTCCTGCTGTTTTCTCATTGAAAGTTTGTCTCCTCCCCACACGCATTCTCTCCCATCTTGTGAGTGTTCCCTTTTGGTAAGAGCTTGGAAAGGTGATCTGTGTGCTCTGTAGGGGTGTGGTTTGCAAAGAATAGGTTAGCTGTTTCCAGAGATGCTACCTACATTCAAGGACTCACAAGAAGGTCACAATTTTACTCATTTCAAAAGCACATTTACATGGATTTCTAATCGGTGTGAGGGCACACAGGTGCGGGTGACATCGAAGGCTTGGAGAAATGTCTCCCTCCGCTGGTCCCCACGATGGTTGCCAGTCACTGCCACACTTGCCTGGGCAACCTATCCCTTGTCTCGTCATTGTCATCTTCCCAGAGTCAGAAATTATGACTTGTGCGGCATCTGTGTTTGGCTCCAAGAATTGATTTTTCTTTTATTCTCAGTTCACACCTAATAATTATAAATATTTATGGGACACAGAGTGATACTTTGATACATGTGTCAAATCGGGGTAATTAGCATATCCATCACCTCAAACATTGATCATTCTTTGTGTTGGGGACATTCACAATTCTCTCTTTTAGCTAGTTGAGAATATACAATAACTTATTGTTGACTATAGTCACCCTACAACGCTACAGAACAATGGAACTTATTCCTCTCCTGTGGCTGTAATTTTTCATCCATTAACAAACCTCTCTTCCCCTCACTCTTCCCAGTTTTTAATAATTGCATTTCTACTCTCTACTTGTATGAATCAACAGTGTTAACCATCACATGTGAGTGAGAACAGGCAGCATTTATTTTTCTGGGCCTAACTTGCTTCACTTAAGGTCCTTCAGGCTCACCCATGTTGTTGTGAATGACAAGTTTTCATTCTTGTTCATGGCTGAATAGAACTTTATTGTGTATATGTACCACCTTTTCTTTATGTCCTCATCTCTTGCTAGGTAACTGGGCTGATTCCATATCTTGTCTATAGTGAATAGTGCTGCAGTAAACATGGGGTGCAGATATCTCTTCAATATATGGGTTTTCTTTCCTTTGAATAAATACCTAGTAGTGGAATGGTTAGATCATATGGTAGTCCTATTTTTGAGTTGGAGTCTCACTCCATCGTCCAGGCTGGAGTGCAGTGGCACACTCACGGCCACCCCACTGTCCACCCGCTGGGCTCCGGTGATCCTTCTGCCTCAGCCTTCCAAGTAGCTGGAACTACAGGCATGCGCTACCATGCCCCGCTAGTTTTTAAAAATTTATTGTAGAGACAAGGTCTTGCCAAGTTGCCCGGGCTGGTCTCGAACCCGTGGGCTCGGGCAATCCCCCCGCCTCGGCCTTCCAAAGTGCTGGGATTACAGGCTGAGCCACTGAGCCTGGTCTAGATTTTTTTTTTTTAAAGGAGAAACTCCAGAATGTTTGTACTAGCTTACATTCCCACCAACAGTATATAAAAGTTTCTTTTTCTCTCCATCTTTACTAGCATTTGTGGGGTTTTTTGATTTTTGTTGTTGTTGTTGTTCTTTGATAATAGCCTTCCTATTTTGTGGAGTAGCTTTCTTAGGAAAATACTTTTTTCTCCTGTAGATGAATCTATGGTGTCGGTGAGGTAGCATGCACTGGCTTTGGCTTTAGCTGGGCACGGTGTATTCTCTGTATGATTTCTTGGGTTGTAATTAATGTCAGTGGTGTCTGCAAGTGGCTCAGTGGTGTAGGCTGTGGTTGTTTGTGGAGGATGTGACCTGACTTTGCTGGGGACAAGGACCCTGGGTGGGCTGGTCTTCAGACCCCTGAGGTGCATGCACGAACATGCAGTGATTCTGGCAGTAGAGGGGTGAGGTTGCTTATGGTGGAGATGGTAGGTCCTGGGTAGGCTGGCTCTCAGGTGCTGAGTGACATGCACGGATGCTGGGCTCTAGGAATTTTTAACTCGTTAACAGAATTGAATCAGTCACCTGATCTCCTTTTGATCCATAGTTCAGATCGTTTTTTGGTTCAGTTTGTTTCCAGAGATGCTAATAAGGTTTTACAAACTTTTCTCTGTCGACTTTATTCTTTGGAAACATGACCACAAAATGGTAGCAAAATAGAGAGGAACCACTTGCTAATGTTATTAATGATTGAGCCCATAGTTGTCTTTCAGGTATTAAGAATGGCAATAATTGGAGATGAAATGAGATGCTAATTAACAACAACAAAAATCTCTATACAATCTCTATAAATGGTTTCCTTTTGGAGGTAATTTGTATATATCTTACTTCATTGTAAATTTTGCAACTTATTTTAACTTTGAGGTAATGTCAACTTCAGAAAAGAAGTAAAATAAAATTTATATATTCATTACCTACTATATGCTACAACAACATTTGATGGTGGGAATTGCTATCCTTATTTAAGAGAATTAAAAATGAGGATGAGAGTGCATATATACCTGCATCAAGTTTTTTTTCTTTAAATTAAGGATTAAACTAGCTTTCACATCAATTTTTGTCTGAGTTCCTAACACTACCTTGTTGCCTCTCAAGGAAATTCTTTTGGCCACTCTATCAATCACTGCCAAACCACCATATTCAGTATTCTGCAAGGATGCACTAAAATAAAAACCGGTGGACCTATAATTCATGCAATTAATTTTAAAGATTTTCAAATGCTCTTTAGAAAACTATCCAGCACCATAAAAGACCTTCACGTGTCCTCTTAGGTATTTTGCCAACTCGAAGTCCAAAATTCATTGCAACTTGCATTTACAGTGGAGTTAAATTTGTCATGCATTTTGGATGGAGAAGCTTTTAAAGATATTTTAGTTGCACTTAATTCTCATGAGAGAATTTTTTTAAGTGGTAAGATTTGTCTCTTGTCTTGTTTTATCCCGGCAAGTACATAGATCAATACTGCTTAGAATTTGTGAAGACAAATATAAATAAACCACTAAGTCTAAATAAAACACCTTTAAGTATATGTACCTATTTCATTTGGATTACTCCCAAATGAAAGCTTTTTGCAGCTTTTATAACACACAGGCCTGGAAAGGTAGAAAGGTCACTGCCCAAAAGAAATGTTAAGAAACAATAAAAGTACTCATTCTTTTTTTTTTTTGAGTTGGAGTCTCACTCTGTTACCCAGACTGGAGGGCAGTGGCCGCTCCCGGCCACCGCAGCCTCGACCTGCTGGGCTCCGGCGATCCTTCCGCCTCAGCCTTCCGAGTAGCCGGAATTACAGGCATGCGCTACCACACCCAGCTGATTTTTTATTTATTTATTGTAGAAATGAGGTCTCGCCTGCCCAGGTGGGTCTCGAACCCGCGGGCTCAGGCAATCCACTCACCTCAGCCTCCCAAAGGCACGTGATTACAGGTTGAGCCACCGAGCCCGGCAGTACTCATTCTTAATTTTAAGAAACATTTAGTTCATTTGAGAGGAGGGAATCGTCTCCCCAGAAGCGTAAGGAAAGATAGAATTGAAAGTTGAGGGCACAAATATGGAGAAAGAAACCACACAACCATGTTGTTACTGTGGTAGAAAGAGGAGGGGAGAGATTGGAGTGGTGGGCAAATCAGCAGCTCATTCTGGTAACGGTGCTGCATTGAAGAAGCATTCGTCACAACTAAGTCCTTCTTTTTAAAAAGATGCACTTCCTTTCAACTCTTTATGTCTTCATTGTGTCTACACAAAGACATCACTATCTATCAGCATATTTTTCCTACTTACCGATGATATACTCTGTAACGGTGTCAAAAGTGACTTGAGGAGTCTTGTGAAAAGGAATAACTTAATAATCCCCCATCAAAATGGGTGTAAGCAAAGCAGCCATTTGAATTTGGACAATATATATGTGATCATGCCCACTATGAAATTGAACACAACATGGAGAAAAATATTGTGGTATGATTTTAAGCTATAGGCAGAATTTGTTAGGCCCTCTCCATGAAGAAATAGTAGAGTGACCATCTGTTTTTCCTGCAGTAGATATAGGAAATTGAATGACATCTAATCTTCTCATACACTTCAGGGCTCTTTTATCATCTTCTCTTCTGACTCTGTTGGCGTTTTGATTTGAAAATAGGCAATGATGCAACTACATCCTGACTCTGTTCAGCGTGGCTGTGGGTCGAAAAATCACGATCTATGGGGAAGCTTGAGAGAATTTGGGATGGACTGTCTGGAGAAGAGAGAAGCAAGTGGATCCTCATAACTTCCTTCAAATATTTAAAGAGATATCAAAAGTCAGAAAGATCAGACTCTTTTGTTTGTGGTTAACTCTAGGGAGTTAGTCAAAGATTCAAGCTGAGGAGTTTATGTGGAAGGTAAGGTAAACCAGTCCCCAAGGATAAGAGATGACCCTGATAAAACGAGTGATGTGTGAGTAGTGAATTCCTGCTGTTGGCTGTATACCGGCAAAGGTTGAATGGTCCTATAAAAGTGAAGCCTGCACTCAAAGGCAACCCCTTGTACAACCCCTTCCTTCAAAATGATTCTGTGATTATGAGACAGGAACTAACAATCACGGATTATATGATTTTTGTTGTTGTGGTGGTTGCCTAGGTTTATTCAGTACCACTTAAATAGACAGGAAAATGTAAACTTTTGAGGACATCAGTCTATCTAGGTCCTAGAAAATAGCAGAAAAATATACTGTAATTTTAAGTCTATAAATGACACGTTTACTCCCAATTGTTAGTAATCTGCCTCCATTGACAACTATTCATTTTAGCTCTTAAATACTGCTCCATGCTATATTTGACAATGATTACATATAAATTCTCAGCATCAGGGCACTTGGAGAATCTCTTCAGAAGTATCAAAAAAAATCTCTTAAACACTCTTGTGAAAGGAGCAATTTTAATAATTTTTCACTGATCAGTGATTTTTTTTATAGCTAGAACCAAGGGAATGACTCGAATTTACCCAATAAATCTGAAAATAATTTTACAAAAAATTCCAGAAATTTAAGAATTTAATATACGTAGAACATTGTAAAAGGTTACTTACAGTTATAGAACATGGCTACATTATTTTGAGTGATTCTGCACTTTAAAACAGGCAGTCATGAAAGCACTGAAATTTATTGTAGATCCTAGGGCTAAATTCAAACTTGACATATCTGACTCTTTTCACTCTAAAATGCCGTAATTAATTTTCCCTGGTGCTACATTGTCACTTAGCATGGATGGGAGCTTTAGTTTTTATTAACTGTATAATTTGATTTCTCCCTAGTTGAATCTGTGTTAATCACTCTTCATAAAGAGAGATGTATGAGCCCGTCTGAGATCACTAAGACTAAGAAAAAAGGAAAGAATAAAAACATTTCATGTTTGTGAAATTTTTAAAGAGCGCGTGTTCTTCACAGCGATCGTGTTTTTTTTCTAATTTAATGTTCAGGTGGTGATGGAATTCCTCTACTTCGTCACTGGAAACCAAGAGGGGGACTGGAGGGAGAAGTGAAAGTCTGACTAAGAAGGCTTGCACTCATGACCATGGGCATCTTTCTCTATACTGTCTTTACATTCTGTAACACAGAGGAGATAACGGCCGTCCCTTTCCAGCTAATTAAGTGCTAGAGAAGTAAGATGGGAATTCTCTCCTTCAATACGATATGTTTGGTCTTTGTGGTAAAGCTCTGAAGTTCTTAAAACAATATGATTTCTGACAATGTATAATGATTAACCATTTTCGTCCGAAGAATCCTCCCTTGGGGGGTGAGTGTACAGCTGCCAACTCTATAGCAAAGGACAGCATTGCTATGTTTGTACATTAAGATTGCCCAGCTCATGTCCCCTAGCTACTCCACTTGGTCACCGTTTTGCCCACCCCCAACCCCGATGGCCCCCCAAGTGTATGGGGCCTGCGTTTGTCTGTATATGCTTCTAAACACCAATATGGGCCCATGCACTTGACTCTGAACTTTCTTCCCTCCCCTCTGACCTAACTCCCCAGTCTCTGAACATGCCACTGCGGTATCCACGCAACACCTCTTCCTATGCCAGCTGTATTCCTGCCTGGAACTTCCTGCCATTATAACTTGGCTTCAGATCCTGGGCCCTAGAGCCCTTCTCTACCCAACTGACTTCCGCAGCCCTGTGCATACCAGCATGGCTCCTAGAGTCTAAATATATTCCATAATGAATTACTGGCATAAGTATCTCTTGGATATGACAAGTATGGAGTAAAACTTCTCAACTCTCATTTAGCAAGTCAATAAGATTTATGTACTCAGAATAGAGGTATTGTTGTCATGTGAGCTATATCTCTTCGCAACTTGGTTTAGTATTTCTTTTTCTTTTCTTTTATTATTTGGGGGGTCTCACTCTGTCACCTAGATCGGAGTGCTGTGGCATAATCACGACTCATCACAGCCCCGAGCTCCTGGCTTCAGATGATCCTTCTGCCTCAGCCTCCCTAGTAGCAAGGACTACAGATGTGCATCACCATGCCCAGATAATTTCCTAATATTTGTAGAGATAAGGACTCACTGCGTTTCCTAGGCTGGTCTCGAATTCCTAAGCTCAAGCAATCTTCTTGCCTTGGTCTCCCAAAGTGTTGGGATTATAGGTGTGAGCCACCATGTTGGTCTGGCTTAATATTTCTTTTTGACTGACACGGATTTCTGGAAAGGATATATTTTACAATATCTTTACATTGGAAAATGTTTAGTGTTTGTCAGACTTAAACCATGAACAAAAAGAAACTAAAGGAACTGAATATAAAAACTTGTATTCAATTAGATTAATGACCACATGAAAGCATAGTTCTACTCCTCTTAATCTCCAAGGTACTTATTTTCTTTCTCAATGTAAATACAAAACAATACCAGGGGCCAAAATAAAAATAACAATGACAAAAATCTTGATACACTAGTTTTTGGGATATACTTTGAAATGGGAAATAGGACTGAATATACATTTGGGGGCTAGTGGACTCCGATGGAAATAATTTCAGAGACTTCTAAAGGCAAAAGCTAAACTGCTAATCGTTACTTGAAGAAGATACCCCACACTGCATTGCAAACATTCATTTTGGGAGGAGTCTCCGAAAGGGTAAGAAGAGCAGTTCTGGTGAACTTCTGATCCCTTCCCCTCTGCAGGATAACTATACCTCTGGGGTTTAATTCTCAGGATAAATAGATGAGGAGAAAAGAAAACGTGCCATTTCCTGCTCTTCAGGGTTTTCAAAGATGAGAAAGAATTTCTATTTCACTTCTCCCCGAGAAAAAGGAGATACAGATTCTGCTTCTCTCTTTCCATCACGTGACCCCACCTGGTTCTCTCTTTCCATCACTTGGGCCCACCACCCTCGTGATGAGTGACTTGCTAGATGGATGTCTTTGGAAAAGGGCCTGAACACACTCAATTTGGGTCATACTTTTCCTCTTACTTAGAGCCAGATGATCGATGATCGTACAGTACACACACTCCAAGGGGGATGAAAACAGAGACACAGGCTGTGTCTTTTTGGTAGCAATATTTACCTGGCTACTTTATAAAGATATGTTCGCTATTTTATATTGTTAGCCTTTATAAAATGTATAACCTTTATAAAATGTATAACTCCACTCAACTTATGCCTGGAAGACGAGTGATACTGAACTGAGGAAGAGGCACGGAATCTAGGGGTCCAAGGAAGGAACTGGAGAGAAGTCTCTCATGTCCAAAGGACCCACCATACCTACTTTCCACTTTTAAGGAGTGCTACCCTGGGGACCCGAAATATTTGTTTGCAGTTAATTGGATGAGGAATGTAAAGCTTAGGCTAGATGGATCAACAGAGCAAGTTAGATTGTCTCTTTTGCCTAGGTTGAAAATAGTCAATATAGATAAAACAAGCTGTATCCCACTAAACTATCCATTTGTAGGTCTCTTAAGCAGGGGTTCCTCAGCCCCCAGGCCTCGGGCCAGCACTGCACAGCAGGAGGTGAGTGGTGGGCAATCCGAACTCCACCTTCTGTCAGATCACTGGAGGCATTAGATTCTCAAAGGAGCGCGAATCCTATTGTGAACTGCGCATGTGAGGGATCTAAGTCGTGCTCTTTATGAGAATCTAACACCCGATGAAACCCTCTCCCAACCCCGTATGTGGAGGAAGTGTCTTCCACGAAACCCGTCTCTGATGCCAAAAAGGTTGGGGACCGCTGATTTCAAGTATTCTAAACACAATCTCTGTTCCTCGAACCTGAAAGAGCCTATTTCACAAAAATTAGCTAAGATTTCAGTTCTCCAACATAATGAAGACCATCATTAAGTAGGAAATGATAAATAAGTTGTGATTATAACCTTCAAAAACCTTACGATCTAATATTCAAACAACATATGTAATTACATATGTTACATATGGTAGAATTGCATATGTTACATAAGGTAGAATGTGTCTACAACCTTAGGAAATATTAAAAAAAAAAACCCTTTTGGAGTTAAGATCATATGTATGTAGTTGGATGATCATGAAAGTCTTAATAAAGGAGTTGATATTTTAGCTAGACCTAAAAGAAGGAAAAGATTTAAGTAGGAGGAGATGTAAGGGAATTGTGGACAAAAGCACAATAATGGACAAAGGAAGTTAGAAGGGTAATACTTAGAAAATGGTGAGTAGCTCAGTGTAGCTATAGTGTTTTTGTGTGTGTGTGTGAATGTGTGTGTATGTGAGTGTGAATGTGCACATACACACATGCCCTTGGGACAGTCACTGTGGGGCTGGTGAGGTGAGGGGTGTGTGCTATGGGAAAGATAAGCATCACAGGACACTAAAGCAGAAACAGCCAAGTTTGATGACACCCACAAGAACCCCGGGTTGGGTACTTACACTGTCTAGGAAACAAGCCGGGATGACTGAGAATTCAGACTTTGTAAGAAAAGGTGAAGGATGACAACTTAAGGTCTCTCCACAATCTGACAGGCACCTAGTGCAGTCTCACTGCAGTCCTTTGGGGGAACTGTCTTACATAGAACGAGAGAAAACTGCCACAGAGCAATTGGGTGACTTGATCAAGGGCAACGGGAGCTGAATTGAACTCATGCTTGTCTTACTCCAAAGCTTATGGTCTTTCCCCAAGACCCGTGATTGACGAATTGCAATTATTTGCACATTTTCTTCCTGGATTTCTTTCATCACCTCTTGTACTAGTTTCTGAGTTTCTCCCTTGTGCTTAACACACAGTTATACGTTAATTAATTTAATTTAAAAAAACCAATTCATATCATTATTTGATATGCTGATAATGCTTTTCTAATACAAATAAAAAATCATCGTATGACATGGCAGGAAAAAGGGTCTTATTCTACTCTGGAAAGGCTCTGGTCTGGCTTCCCTGTGGTGTACTATTAAAGATATAGGTAGCCGGGCTCGGTGGCTCAGCCTGTAATCCCGCGCCTTTGGGAGGCTGAGGTGAGTGGATTGCCTGTGCCCGCGGGTTCGAGACCCGCCTGGGCAGCGAGACCTCATCTCTACAATTAAAAAAAAAAAAATCAGCTGGGCGTGGTAGTGCATGCCTGTAATTCCGGCTACTCGGAAGGCTGAGGCGGAAGGATCGCTGGAGCCCAGCAGGTCGAGGCTGCGATGGCCGGGAGCAGCCACTGCACTCCAGTCTGGGCGACAGAGTGAGACTCCAACTCAAAAAAATAAAATAAAATAAAATAAAGACATGAGTGAATAAAGACCAGGGCTTGGCATCTTTAAAATAAAAATTAAAAAATTATTTTCAAAAAGAAAGAACATTTTGGTAAGCAAAATGAAGTCAGTACTGAAGTCTCCACTTAACCCTCCAGGCAGGTGTTTTGGGCCAGAACGCATCTTGTGCACCTGTATGTCATGGCCCTGAATATATCCTTTAAATTGAAACAAACAAAACACCCTGCACGGCCTCGTCACACGCCCATCCCCTGTCCAACCTCATGGAGCGTACTTCACAGCATGAGACAGGGCCAACAGTTGTCCTGAAATCTGTGAATTCCCCTCTGAGACTACTAATTGGGTATGGGAGGTATTTAACAAGACAGGAATCATGCCACAGAATACTTTTCCTGGGTATTTGTTTATTTATTTAATTACTTTTTTTAAGTAGAAAGAGGTAACGTTTATTATTCACTTTTCACAGATTGGAAAGAGGCTGACGCTCAGAGGCAAGCACAGAGGTAAGATTAGAAAATATAGTTTCTTTAGAAAGTAAATGAGAGAGAGAGAAAGAATTTCTAGAGGATTTTCACCTCCCCAAGGTAGCAGAGGGGCCCAAAGCCAGGAAGCATGGCGACAGACATAGCTCAAAGAGCACGTGGCCACACCAGAGTCTAGCAAGGCAATGGTCCTTTTCCTGGATATTTAATGCATCTTTAAAAGTATGTCAAATAGATGGACTTACACACTTGGAAATGTGAATGCTCTTTCTTTGGTCTGTGAATCTGCATTGTAGAAAGTTGATGATAACAGTTTTGGAGTCATAGGGCCTGTCCTTGGCTGAGATTACAGCATGTCTCTGTGATTCCTTAGCTTCAGATTTTGTTAAAAGTTTCAGAATTTCCACTCAGTGCTGATCTCAACACTCCCACAAACTCGGGAACGAACTTTTTGGAAGGGCCTTTTGGAATCCTGCCCTTCACGTCTGCTTTTCCCCCATTCGCTGTACTCCTACTTAGTTCAGAGCCTGACAATTACCTCTTCTTTAGATACTGATGCAAGAAGCAAAGATTCTGTGTTCTATTTTAAAATGGTGACACAGATAAACTAAAACTTGTCATAAACATATTTGTTAAGGACACAGCATATTACAAGAGAAAGAGCAGGGACTTTGGAATGACACACATTATTGGAATCCGCCACTGACGATAACCTTAGCCCAGGTAATTAACTCCTCTTGAAAAAGTGGATGATACTTTTAAGTTTTTCTGTGTGACCCCCAAACATAAAGCGTTTGCAGCACAAAGTAGATGCTCATGAAAATGATCTCGCTCCTTCCGCCATAATAAATTTTCATTGTAAAAGTGAAGTGGGATGAGCTGTTTAATAATTTGAAAAATATTTTTGACGCACTATTTGTTTTAGGCAACTACTTCATATTGCCAAACTAACTAGCTATAATTCCACTTGCTCCTATGTTAAGCAACTACCTTTCTCCAGACAAAGATGAAACAAAGGACTCTGCTTTTCCATTTCTGAATCGTAAGCGCTAGCACTTTTGTCATGAGGAGGGTCTCCTCTGGGCACCCGACTCTCCTGCTATGGCTTTGAGGGACGTTTTAGTTAAGAAACTGGCATGTCGTCAAAGTCACCCACCCCACTGCCGCCTGTGCGGTGTAAAGATTAGAGTTTTTAGACAAAATATGTCCAGGGAAGGAAGGAAGTTACGCTCAACGATCACTTCGCAATTTATGTTTATACTCGTTGATGATTGTATTTAGTGCTTAAGTGGAATGAAGGAAGCTCTAGTGTCAGGAAGACAGAGGCGCCCAACACAGATCAATACTGAGAAGGATGTTCAAGAAAATGACTTTGTCTTCCTAGTTGGTATTTTTGATACATGAATGATGCAGCTCAGGGACGTCATTCTCTTAGCGGAGGACAGAATAAGCACAGGAAAACTAGATTTGAGGAAGCTAGATGTTCAGGCTGAACATTTTAAGAACTCAAGCCACACACAGGAGCTGTTCCAGACTATTTAAAAGAACCAGTGAGAAAATACGAGGATGGGTTTTATTTTTTATTTCAGTGATTTAGAACCATTCACTCAAGTGAGATATTCAGATTCGAAGTTCTAATTTTTAACAGATACACAATCTAATTCAAGACAGACACACACATACCACAAATGGACTCAAACTTCTTGACGACAACATGTTGCCACAGTGAAGAGTCCTGTCTTTCAAAGCGTCCTTCTTTTTCCTGCTCTTGGGAAAGTACAGAAAATAGATCATATTCTGGTCGTACTTTGGAAGACTTATTTACATTTGGGATTTTGAAAACAATGAAGATATGCCAATGAGCAGATCTTTTGCTAAACTCCTATCTTGTCCGATCAAACTGTCTCACCATCTCATGATAGGACAGGAAAACGGGCATTTATACTGTTCCACTGAGCTCACATTCTAGCTCTCTAGCTGATACGATCCCTGGCGGACCTCAGGAGTTGGTTTGTTTTCCACTGTGTATTGCTTCACTCCCAGGCAGAGTCCTTGGTGTAGCAGGAGAGACTGCACTAGGCCTCTACAAGCTTTCCCTGTCTTTGGTACACTCCATCCCGTGTGGTAAGGTGCTAAACCCACAAAGCATCTCAGAAATTATAACAGCTGGTGATACATAGAGATAGAGGTTCCCAATCTCCCGAGTCTTATACCAATGTTCTCTTTTAAGCTTATTCTTCTAAAGTGGACACACAATGCGCTCTTATCCCATTGACCTCACATCATTCAAGTAAAATGCCCTCCTTTTTCTGGTCCTTTCTTGAGCATGTAGAGTTTGCTACCGGCAAGCATGCTCATTAATTACTTCTTTTGATACTGCAGACTGATGTCTTTACTTAACACGAGAGTCCCAGGAAGTTGTTCTGTCTTTTTTTTTTTTTAAATTGTAGTCTCACTCTGTTGCCCAGGCTGGAGTGCAGTATACCACCACAACCTTGACCTGCTAGACTCAGGCGATCCTTCTGTCTCAGTCTTCCAAGTAGCTGGAATGACAAGCACATGCTACCACACTCAGCTAATTTTTTGGTTTATTGTAGAGATGAGGTCTCACCAAGTTGCCCAGACTGGTCTCGTACCCCCGGGCTCGGGCAATCCTCTCGCCTCAGCCTCCCAAAATGCTGGGATGACAGGCTAAGTCACCGTGTCTGGCCCCTTCTTAAGAGCAGGTAACTGGGCATGGGTTATTACCTGTTAACACCACTTTTTCTTCTCATAACAGGAATATTACTTTTGTTTTGGGAACTGCCATTCCACATGATGTTAAGTTAACCAATCACAGTACACCATCCCCCTAAACACAGAGATTTGTAGAAGGGAAATGCAGAACCAGTTGGAGTCCATTTCTTGGCACTGAAATGAATCTCAGAAGAAAGACCCTCTCTTTCTGAGACTGAGAGTACCAAAGACTGGCAAAACTTGCGAAGGTCTAGTGTCATCTCTGCTATGTCAGGGAGCATGCCTGGGAATAGAGCAACATACAGAGAAAAACCAGAAAAACAGTGAAGAGGAGAAAAGACGAATCCCTGATGGTTGCACATTTTTTTAATCTCTGAACTCTGCTGACACTGAATTTAACACTCCTTCCTTAGACTGTCCAGTGCATGAACCAAGCAATATTCTTAACATAGCTTGAGTTGGGTTCTTGTCACTTGAATTTAAAGAGTTTTAATAGAATGTCATGCTTTACTTGCAGGCTCAAATTTTCCACACCTAATTTAACTTGTTATTACAAACCATCATCATTCTCTACAACCTTAAGGTCCAAAGGATCTTACCTTGTCTTTTGCGTTTCCTTTTCTACTCACATGTTTAAGTTCAATACTGTGTGTGGTTCCCTGAGAAATTAATTTTAGTCTTCTACCTATGAGACATATGTGCTTAGGGAGCTCCCTGCTCTCACAGTTCAGTGTTTCTTTTCTCTACAGATGAAATGTCCATTCTAGTCTTACCTTCACAGCCAGATCATACATGTGATGCATCAAAGAGTAGTTCGTAAGTGACTGATATCACTAAAAATATATATAAGATGAAATGGGGAGAAGGTGAAAAGCAATGAGAACTATAATGGGTTGAATGTTGCCCCTCCAAGTATTCATGACTAAACAACATTGTGTGAACATATTTTGGAAAAAGAGTCTTTGCAGATGTAATTAAGTTAAGAATGTCAAGATGAGATCATCCTGGATTATTCAGGTAGGCTATACATCCAATGTGATTGTCTTTATAAACACCAGAAGAGGAAAAGACACAGTCACAGAAAAGAAGACCAAGCAAAGGTGGAGTCAGAGACTAGAGTTAGGTCAGCATGGGAGGAATGTCCGAAGCTATCAAAGCTAAAAGAGGCAGGGAAGGATTCTTCCTGAGAGCCATCTGAAGAAGTCGTCTGAAGTATCCCTGCCCATACCCGGATTTTGAACTTCTGACCTCCAGAATCATGAGAGAATGAGTTTATGCCATTTTAAGCCACACATGCGTGGTACCTTATCACAGCAGTCACAGGAAACTAAAACAGGTATTGTAAAACCTGCATGTGTACATAAATTATTCATATTCAGAAAAAATGAATGTATAGGCTGTTATTTTTTGCCACTGAGGTTCCCAGTCGGAGACAGGCCTTGGACAGAGCTGACTCTGTAGCAAGAAGAAGGACAAGCAGACCCAAAGACGTAAGAAAGAAAGTGCCTCCAGACCCAGAGCTGGGAGAGATTTTTAAAGGTAAGCCAAAGCTTTGTATTTCATTTTACAGTCGGGGTTACATGTGTATGTTTGGTACATGGGTCTATTGCGTAATGGTGGAGATTGGGCTTCCAGTGTGTCCACCACCCCAACTATCAAACACTGTACCTCGTAGGTACTTTTTCAACCATCATCCCCTCTTTGGGGCCCCCCATGTCTATTATTTCCACCTTTCCATCCAGGTGTACCCACTGTTTAGCTCCTACTTAGAAATGAGAACACGCAATATTTGATTTCCTGCTTCTGAGTTAATTCACTTAGGAGAATGGACTCCATTCACATTGCTGCAAAGGACATGATTTCATTCTCGTAGTCCTTGGGATGTAAAAACAACATTTTCTTTATCCAGTCAACTGTTGATGGACACTCAGGTTGGTTCCATGACTTTGCTATCATGAACAGTGCTGCAATAAACATGTGGATGTAGTGCGTTTTTTACAGAATGGTTTATTTTCCTTGGGGAAAGTAATGGGATTGCTGGGTCAAATGGTAGTTCTATTTTTAGTTCTTTGAGATATCTCCATACTGTTTTCTACAGAGGTTGAACTAATTTACTTTCCCACCAACAGTGTATAAGTGTTCCCTTTTCTCTGTATCCATGCCAACCTCTGTTGTTTTGTGAATTTTTAATAACAGCCATTCTGACTGGTGTAAGATGATATCTAAGTGTGGTTTTAATTTGTATTTCTCTGATTAGTGATGTTGAACATTTTAAAATGTATTTGTTGGCTACTTGTATTTCTTCTTTTGTGAAATATCTGTTCATGTCCTTTGTGTGGTTTTCAGTGGGGCTTTTTTTTCTTGTTGCTTGAGTTTCTTATAGATTCTAGGTATTATTCTTTTGCTGGAGGCATCATTTGCAAATATTTTCTTTTATTCTGTAGATTGTCTGTTTAATTTGTTATTTATTTCACTATGCAGAAACTTTTTAGCTTAATTTAGTCCCATTTGCTAGTTTTATTGCATTTGTTTTTGGATCCCTTGTCATAAATTCTTTACCCAAGCTGATGTCCAGAAAAGTTTTTCCTAGGTTTTCTTCTGGAATTTTTATAGTTTCTGGTCTTTTATTTAAGTCTTTAATCCATCCTGAGTTAATTTTTGTATACGGTGAAAGATAGGGGTCTACTTTTCTTCTTCTGCTTATGGCTAGCCAGTTTTCCCAGGATCATGTATCAAATTGCGTGTCCTCTCTCCTTTATTTTTTGTTGACTTTGTCAAAGCTCAGTTGGTTGTAGGTGTGTGGCTTTATTTCTGGTTCTTTATTCTGTTCCACTGATCTGTGTCTCTATTTTTGTATAAGTACCATGCTGTTTTAGTTACTATAGCCTTGTAGTATAATTTGAAGTCAGGCAATGTGGTGCCCCCAGATTTTTTTTTTTTTTTTTTGCTTAGGATTGCTTCGGCTACTTGGGGCTTTTTCGTTTGTTTGTTTCAAATGAACTTTAGGATTGTTTTTCCTAATTCTCTGAAAAATGATTGGCGATTTGCTTTGGGCTGTATAGTAATTTTAATAATAATTGATTCTTCCAATCCATGCAGATGGAATGTTTTTCCATTTGTGTGTGCTATCAACTATTTGTTTCATCAATGTCTTGAGCTCTCCTCGTAGAGTTCTTTAACTTCCTTGGTTAGACATACTTCTAGGATTTGTTGTTGCTTATTGTAAATGGGGTTGATTTGGGTTCTAGGCTTGAACATCACTGATGTAAGTAAATACTATTGATTTATGTATCCTGATTTTGTATCCTGAAATTTTACTGAAGTTGTTTATCAGCTCTAGGAATCTTTTGGCGAAGTCTTCAGGATTTTCTAGGTATATGATCATGTCCTCAGTAACTAGAGATAATTGGACTTTCTCTTTTCCAATTTGGATGCTTTTATTTCTTTCTCTTACTTGATTGCTCTGGCTAAGACTTTCAGTACTATGTTGAATAGGAGTAGTGAGAGTGGGCATTCTTGTCTGTAAGCAAAATCTTATTTAGGAAATTTTTTTTTTCCTCTCAAATTCTCCATTAAGAGAGAAACATTTTCTTCCAATCAAACTAGTAATCTTTTCTTGGAGGCAGTAATGTATAGTAATTGTATAGTAAATGTATAGTAATTATAGTAACCCTGTAATCAGACAGGCCTGAGCGCAAATTACGGCTTCAGCCCAGCTCAGAGATCTTAAACAGTCTCTGACCCAATCAGAGCCAAATGAAACTTCTGATCAGAGTCTGAGAAAGAAACCATAAACTCTCCTTTTATGGACCCAAATGTGAGATAAATATAGGGCCTAGAGTTGCTGATGCATCTTCTGACTTGAAGCGATGTCTAGTCTTAGAATGGAGCCAACCAGAAAAATTTAGAGGCTGAGAGGGGAAGAGAAGTGGGACATTGATCACATAATTTAAGATTTTGCATTTGGCTCTGCTGTAGTCCCACATCTTCCAGTTACAAGAGCCAATCAATTACATGTTGTCCAAAACACATAATCCAAAGAGTAGTGATATCTTCTGTGAAGCACTTCATATAATTCCTGAAGTGTAGTATATACTTTATAGATATTAGTATCCTATTAAGCCAAAATTCCATTCCAGTGTATTCCCAAGGAAATCGCCTTTGAGTTGTGGATACACATTGGAATTTCCCAAACAGTGTTTTAAAATTTTCACTGCCCAGTAGCGTTCCATACCAATTAAATCAGAGTTTCTGGAGTGAGACTCAGGTCTCACTATGTTCTTAAACTCCCCGGTGACGCCAATATGCAGCCAAAGCCGAGAACCACTGTTTAGGGCTTTTACTTTAAATAGCCACCCTAAGTATTGCCTATTTATTGTGTCAAGATTTTGAAGTTTACTACTTCTGTGGAGACAGTTTCTAATCTTGTTTTTGTTCCCTCTGGCAAATGTTGCAAGTTTTCTTTCTCGGGAGTTAAGAGAATATCTTTTTAGCCTTGGTAGGCTATGCTCATTTATTTTTATTCTGTGAAAAAGCCTCCAAGCTTTTGAGCTCGTTATTTTATTAGGGACTAATAAATTTAACTTGACCATACACAGTGGTAAAAAGCTTAGTGTTCTATATGAGGCAGGCCAACAGACGGTGTAATCTTTAAACCCTCAGCTTGGTTTATGAAAGGCATTAGTGATGCATTAATAGCCAATGTTAAATTGTGTGCATATTATGGATTTATTAGGTGCCAGCCTCTATGAGCATAATAGTGACGTTCGTTTCTGGTAATCCCTGGAAACTCCTGGAACAGTGGGATTTAGAAATTGGCATGTGGCAGAAGAAAGAGCACAGGGTCTGGAGTCGTAATACAAATCTTTCTACCCCTGAATAGCTGTGTTTATCATTCTGAGCTTCAGTTTTTCTCATTTGTAAAGTGTAGCAAAGAATATTTCATCTGTAAATCCTACAAGACAAATAAACTACAACTATTTGCATAGACGTTTGTAAACCAAAAATAAGAATAAAAATATGTTAGAGTTTTTGGAAGACTAGGATTTTCTTATATGTGAATTTTGTCTGCATGATTTGGAGAATAAAGATGGTTCAGTAAACACTAAAGTAATATTTATCTAAAAGACATGCCTCATGGATCAGAGAACAGTCAGAATGTTGCAGAAATCATCTGGGTCTATGGTATTGTCTGTCTCTTTCTGTTCTAAGTCAGCTACATCAAAGAGAAAGGATTCTGATATTTGTAGGCGTCTGTAATGAGCCAGGCAGCTTTAAAACATCTTTTACTAATTTAACATTATTTATTTAAGTACCTGATAGGTACCAGGCACTGTCTTATGTAATTCTCACAACAAGCAGGTGAGGAATCCAAGGCCTAAAGATGCTTAAAAAAAAAAAAAAATGTAAGATTACATTGCAAATAAATAGCAGACCGACATTTAACATCAAGTCGATCTCCATTTTCATTTTGTTCTAACAGAAAGACGGGTTTTTTTAATCTAAAGAATTAGAAGACACTGATAGTAGGTACACAAGTTTCCTACCAATCTACCAATTATGTTTGGATGGCAAGTGTGGAAGGTACGCATCAAGGTAAGACATGTGTTGGTACAGATTGCTCATTCACCACCAGAGAGGTGGCTTTACGGGGAACTGACCTCTGTGAAAGATCTGGACTTCACAAACATGTAAACATTATGGTTTTTCAGCACAAATACTTCTTCAGCCTTAGAAACACACTAGAATTACCCAAACAGCATCATTTGGGATTTTTTTTTCCTCAAGTGAAATGGAACTATTAGGTCAAGAGATTGAATATTATCTATTAAACTTGTTTTAGCGACCATCTGTTAAAATATCTTGTTATCTCACAGTTTTACAACAAACATGTTTGAGATTTAGGAATGTGGGCTTTTTTTTTTTCTCTCTCCCTCTCTCTTTGCAGAAATGAAGGAAACATTTTTTGGAATTAGTTAAAACCATTTCTTTGCCTGTCACCCTAAAATAATCCTATTGGCATCCAAGTAGTATAGACAAAAATTTATTTGGCAGAAACCTTTCTTTACTTTGTTAATAGGAATAGAACTGCCACGCACAGACATGGCACAGACTGAGGATCTCTGCAAACCTTAGAAAATGTCTTTTTTTCCCCTGAGCTCACATACCTATTAAGTCTTTTTGATTCTCAAGTAATGAAAATAATTGACAATAATTTTGTCTTCATGTTCTAATTATGCAGTGTAATTCTCTTCTTTTAATGTGATGATTAATGTGGAAACCTTTCCAGGAACTTTTGGGAGCAGAGGAAATAAGCTTTATTTTTTATTTTTTTGGTAGAAACCTTAGATATAGTGTCTTCTATTTTAAAATTCATCCAAAGGAAATCGGTGTCGTATTTAAAAAACTCATTTACACAGAAACACCTGGCCCAGAAGATGATTAACATATCAACAATGTCAAAACAAACCCTTGAGAAGAAATGATTTATGAATATATGGATCTCTTTTATCCATACCTCTTTCCACAGTTAGTGGGCCTGCATTTCTGACAATCTCCAAACCATCTTTCCATTAACTGCTTTTTATCTTCCCCACACGTCAAGGCATTTAGATCATCTATGAATTCGTTCCTGATAGTCACTATGTTTCCTCTGCTAAATATCTTTGTCTTTTGGGACTGTAGCACACACTGTTCCTTTCAAAATTTAGATCTGTCATTAAGAAAGTTTCAGGTTTATGGTTTGTTTTTTTATTTGGGGATCAACGTTATAAAGCAAAATATACTGCCAGGAACGTTCACATATCTAAAGATAGATGTAAGAAAGAAATGTGTAGAAATGTAAAAAAAAAAGAGAATTTGTTTTTTATTCAAATAATTCAAAGTAAGATATTAATGGCTTAACTACCAGAGCCATTAAATTAAAATTTTGAAGAATTAGTACATTTATAACAGATGCTATTGCTGATATAAATTTGCTTGGAAATTGTGCTCTATTAGTCACTATATTCATTATTTTGAGTAAAATTTTACTTTTACATTTATTTGTGTGATGGCAGAAAACAAATGCTCCATCTCCTGTCCTCCTCACTTCAGAGCTGTCTTAATTTAACTGTTTCTCAAGCAAGCCCAAGTAGTCCTTAGAATTCTATTTGAATTAGATTCCACTATACAGAAAGTTATGAATATAAAAATTTATATTTTATCAAACCCATCTTTATTAATATGTTACATCTATACAACTTTTTAAATGCATAATACTTGAATCAGAGAGTGCTATCATAGTAACAATTTGTGTGACCACTGTAAGTTTTAGAAGTCATAATCCTAGTCATAATTTTTATAAGAAGTATATTTGTTCATCCATTCAGCAAGCATATTAGATATGAGCCCTTGCACTGAAGGAGCTGATAATTCGGCAAATAAGGCAGCTAACATATGCCTATGAAGAACTATGTTATGAGCTAGACCCTGATAGATGCATAAGAAGGTACAACCATGCTAAAGAGATTTACAAGGAAGAAAGATCAGAGAAAGATTTGGTGTGGATATACTATTTAAGCTGGTACCTGAAGGATATTTAGAGATTCAACAAGCAGAAATGAGAAAAAGAAACAATGGTTTGAGGAATGCCATTGTCTGGTGAAGGTGAAACATACTTGGGTTATAGAGAACAGTGTAATTTTAATAGTGTTGGTGAATAAGAACAATTTGAGATCAGATGGGAAATTAATTTGGACCAGATGAAGGAAGACTTTTAATCTAGGAGGAAGAGCTTTTGTTTTTATGCCTCTTATTTCCAAAATAGCTACCAAGGTCGGGTCCGGTGGCTCACGCCCGTAATCCCAGCACTTTGGGAGGCCAAGGTGAGAGGACTGCCTGAGACCACGGGTTTGTTACCAGCCTGGGCAACTTGGTGAGACCTCTTCTCTACAATAAATCAAAAAATTAGCAAGGCGGGTGCCTGTAGTTCCAGCTACTTGAAAGGCTGAAGCAGAAGGATCACCTGAGCCCAGCAGGCCGAGGCCGCGGTGACCGTGAGCGTGCCACTGCACTCCAGCCTGGGTGAACTGGGCACTGAGAGAGCTACTTTGTAATGTATCTATTATTCTTATAATGATTTTTAAGACATAGTGTTTTCCCTATTCAACCAGTGATGCAACTAATATTCAAATAAATAACTTGCCTAAGGTTATAAAGCTGGTGAGTAACAGATCTTGACTTGAAGCTCAAACTTATCTGGCTGTGTTCTTTCCATTACAACACATGCTGAGATTTTTATTCCTTAGGAAATGGAAAGCAGTCTAATGCTTTTGGGAAAGGGCATATCATGATCAGAGCCTTCCCTTCACACAATCTTTAGGAAATAGCATAACGACACCTATGTACCAGGATGTACAGCAATGCACAGCACTGACAATGCTATGCTGATAAGTGAAGGGCTTAAATAAATTAAAGAATAAATTAAGAAGAGTTTTGCCTAAAAAGGTTGAAACAGAGAATAGATTATAAAGGTAAAAAGAATGCAAAAAAAAAAAAGTAGACCTTCTGCATTAAATACGTTAAATTAAAACATTAGCGATAGATGTCTACGTCTCATGTGGCCAGGTAAGCTACTGCCAGACCAACACTCCTGCAATTAACTGCTATGCACTTTAGGTGAACTACAAAAAGCCAGAAGGCACTGAATAGTCAACACAGACAGGCAAAAAGAGGAGAGAAGTTGACACTTGGAAGAAGAGAGTGGCATACCGTTTGTCGTATAAAAATGTCTAATAAAAACCCAAAGAGTTTCTGGAAAGAAGAGCAAGAGGATGGTGTTCAGGAGAACCACAGGTGCTGAGAAGTAAGGGAAGAATGCATAAAGGAAGACAGCTAAAGAGAAATATCCCCCAGTTCTGTTTATCAATCTGCCTCCATCTCTGGTTGTCTCCTGAAGCACACGTGCACAGGGAAGCCGCCAAGCGGTAGGATTAAGAGTTAAAAAAAGAAATAGAGATTTGAGCTACTGCCCAAGGCACAGAATTTGATCTGCTGTTTGATGCCAATCAAGATAATTTTCTACTAAAATTAAAAAACAAACAAATAAAAAAATCAATACACTTCAGAGAAAGTTCACGGAATCCTAAATCTCCACAATACTAAAAAAAAAAGAAAGAAACTACATGCAGTATGCTGTTTCCTTTTTCCAGTGTCAACTCCTCTTTACTTTCTGCCTGTGTTTGTTTCCTACACAGTGCCTTCAGGCTCTTTATACTTCACCTAAAGTTTATAATTTCTACAATATAAAAAAGACAATATCCAGGTAAAGTCCAAGATAAATCCACATACAAAGATTCAAGAAAATATGACTCATTTTGAAGAGAAAAAAAACCAGCCCTGCAGAAACTCAAAGTTGAGAACTAGCTGACAGGTTTTTAAATCTGTTCTCACAGCCAAGCTTAATGATGAAAATGAAAATATACTCAGAATAAATAAGAAGACAGGAAATCTTAGCAGAGTAGTAGGAACTAGGAAAACAAAAACCAAATGAAAATTCTGGAACTAAAAAAATACAATACCTAAAAAAATATTAACTGGACATGCTTAGCAGCAGATTAAAGATGGTCAGGGGAAGGAGTCATTGAACACAAAAAGAGAGTAATAAAAAGCATCTAGTCTGAAGAACAGAAATAAGTAAAATAGAAAAATGATCATAACCCTAGGAATCAATGATATAATATTAAAAGGTCTAGTACCTATATAATTATAATTTCAAAAGAAAAGGAAGGAGAAGGTGGGTCAGAGAAAAGAAAAATGAAGAATTAATGGCTGAAAATTTCCCCAAACTGGGGAAAGACACATTTACAAATTTATTTAAATTTACTAAAATAATCCCTGTGGTAACTAAGAATTTAGAACTAGCAGGCAGGACTTAGGTTATTAGTCTAAATACAAAGAAAACCATCCATAAGCATGTCATAGACAAATTTCTAAAAAAGAAAAAAAAAAAGGCAAGGAAAAGATTTCTAATGGCAGACAAAGAATTCTATATCCAAAGAAAATATTGTTCAAGAATGAATATGAAATGAAGTCATCCATGTCCTACACTACAAAAAATGTCCAAGAAAATTTTTCAAGATGAAATAAAATTATACAAAAAGGAAACTCAGGAAAGAATTAATTAAGAACATCAGAAGGCATGCCCGAGGAAATATAAAATACATATTTTCCACTTAATTTCTTCAAATTGCTTATGATTTTAATATGAAATTTGAAAATTGTGTTTTGGAGTTTATAATGTATGTAACTAAAATACATATGGGGTAATTATTTCATAAAAGATGGTGTATGTGGCAATTAATCTTTTTGGTTGTAAGATACCAACATTTTATGTGAAGTGGTATACTGTGGACTGTGAAAAGTAAAAGAATGCAACTATAGACAGCAACAACAATAAAAACTAGTGCCAAGAGACAGTAAATAGCCAATACATAAGTGAAATGGAATTTTAAAATAATTCATTTAATCAATTTGATCTTTTGAAGATGGATTGAAGATGCTATGTTCAGCCTTCTAGGTGCTTTGGAAAGAGGGAAAAATCTACAAGTTTTCTAGACCGAGAAAATAATAAAATGGTGTTATTTTTCATCAAATTAAGATATGAAACAAAGTACAGATTTTTTTCTTTGAGTCAGAGTCTCACTCTGTTGCTCAGGCTGGAGGGCAGTGGCACACTCACGGCACCTGCTGGGCTCACGTAATCTTTCTGCCTCAGCCATCCAAGTAGCTGGAACTACAGGCCCACACTACCACACCCAGCTTATTTTATGATTTATTGTAGAGACAAGGTTTCACCAAGTCACCCAGACTGGTCTCAAACTCCTGAACTCAGGCAATCCTCTCGCCTCAGCCTCCCAGAGTGCTGGGATTACAGACTTGAGCCCCCATGCCCGGCCAAGAACAGAATTTAAAAGGAAATATGATATCAGCTATAGACAAACTGAAGGTAAGGTTTGACTTATCTCTGTGACACCTTCTTAGATTTCTAGGAAACCATTAGAAATGTGGGTCTGACTTCAGGGAGGAGAGAGGGCCAAAGAGAAACTCTTGGGGGATCTTTTGTACCAACACAGAGTGGGAAGTGAATAAAGCCAATAATCCAAACTCAGGAAGTGGCTGTGTTTCAGAGATCGAAGGTTGTGGAAAGAGATAGGGGACTAAGATAGCATTCATATGCCAGGAAACAAGTTAACAAAAACAATGGGGAAAGGACACCTTACACAGTCAATGGTGCCGAGAAAACTGGCTAGTCATGTGCAGAAGAATGAAACTGAACCCCTACCTCACACCGTTGACAAAAATTTACTCAAGATGGATTAAACACTTAAATGTGAGACCTGAAATTGTATAATATCTATAAGAAAACCTAGAAAACACTATTCAGAACATTGGCCTAGGCAGATAATTTATGATCGAGACCTCAAAAGCAAATGTAGCAATAACAAAAGTTGACAATTGGGACTTAATTAAATTAAAAAGCTTCTGCACGACAAAAGAAACGACCAGCAGAGCAAACAGACAACCTACAGAATGGGATAAATGATTTGCAAACTATGCATCTGACCAAGGGCCAATATCCAAAATCTACAAGGTACTTTGTGAGTTTAGGAGATACTTGAGAACATAAGGCAAAGTAGAAAGTCCAGTGGAGATGAATGAAGTGATGGAGGATGTAAAGAAAATGGTAGACAAAGGAAGTAGGTCCTGGAGATATGATAAAGGATACAGGTGGAATATTAGTTTTAAAAAATAAGGCAGGATTAAAAAATAGGTAGGAAAAGATCAAACCAAAATTTTTTTTTGAGCTGCAGAATTTGAGAATTAAAGTACTCAGGCTGAAATTTCCTTGGTCATTTTACTAGAATATGAATTGTTGTTACTTGCTCAAAATTACTAGAGCAATGAAGTAGGAAGATGGATAGGGCAGCAAGTGGGAATAAACCCTGTTTATTCAACGTGTATTAATGGCGTCTTCTATGTTTCAGGCGGGGTACTAACTACCGGCATGCGTTACCACACCTGGCTTTTCCTGCCCTGAGTGTAGATTTACATGAACTAAATGGCATATGAGATTGGGGCACACAGAATTATTAATATGCTATTACAGATAACACTTATGTAGACTAAAACAGTCACACTGGTATGGTCTCCTCCCTGTGATCAAGGTGAAGCCGTATCATAGTCAGAAACCCATTTTAAGCTTCCAGGCTGCTGCTCAGAGTGGTGAACAAAACCAAGCTTTATCATTCCGAATCTTACATTCTTGCAAGGAATGAACCATAAGTTAAATATGTATTACTTAATAATTCTGCCTGACTCCTTTACACATATTGGGTCAATGTAGCTTGGAAGGTATTCAGTGCGCCTTCATAGTTGGACATCTTCCTACCCCCAAATTAGCTGGTCTCTGACCTATAAAACAAGATTATTTAGATGCTTTGGTTGAATTTCTCTCCATATTTAGAAGTAGGTTGAGGAATAAATAGAATGTCATGCCAAGGAAAGCCAGCTTGAGCGAGGTAAGAGCTCACTGCTCACAGCTCACAGCTCCACCTTGATTAACTGTCTCATCTCCAAATTGGGTACTCTGCTTTGAAGGGCCAGACATTTCTAGATATCCACGGCTTTTCCTGCCCTGAGTGTAGATTTACGTGAACTAAATGGCATATGAGATTGGGGTACACAAATTTACTAATATGCTATGATAAATAATACTTGTATAGACTAAAATAGTCACTCTGGCATGATCTCCTCCATGTGATCAAGCACGTGGGAAGCCACACATAATCAGAAACCCATTTTAACTTTCTTTTTTTTTTAAATTTTTATTTTTTGAGTTGGAGCCTCACTCCATCACCCAGGTTGGAAGGCAGTGGCACACTCAACGGCCACCCAGCCTCGACTTGCTGGGCTCCGGCGATCCTTCCACCTCAGCCTTCCAAGTAGCCGGAACTACAGGCTTGCGCTGCCACGTCTGGCTAATTTTTTATTTATTTATTGTAGAGACGAGGTCTGGCCAAGTTGCCCGGGGCTGGTCTCGAACCTGGGAACTCAGGCAATCCACTCGCCTCGTCCTCCCAAAGTGCTGGGATTACAGGCTGAGCCACCCAACCCGGCCCCATTTTAATTTTCTACAAGAAATCACTGTGCTAGGGATGGGAAATATTCCGAGTACCTATTCTCAGGGCACTTTCTCCCAGTAAGCAGACATGCGTGAAAAGCTAGATCATAATCAGAAGGCTGGTGAGCAGAAAGTCAGAACAAGGGGAGCTGGATGAACGGAAGGTCTAAGAGCATCAGGGTAAGACAAACGGATGTATTCATCTCGCAGCGGTCTTGTTATTGACATGGAAATACCCCAGGCACTCAGGCTCACTTCCCACTGAACTCTGTTTGCATGGGCTCTGTCACCACTCGTGCCCAAAGTCACCTCTTCCTATTTTTCCAAGGCTGATGAATTCCACTTACTACTGCTTAACCCATTCGTGTTTTGGATATATTGAAACACCCACTCTTTTTCAGGCGACTTTGTATTTCTTGGCGCCTGAACATGCCGATTTGGCAGGGTCATCCCCAAAAAGGTTATCTTAGTTTCCTTATTTTCATAGTGGGTGTTCCCAAAGTCAGATGTCCCTCCAGGCTCTCTCATGCAAATGATGGCTCATAAATGCACCAGCAGGCATCATCAGGGAAACATAGTTGGAAATGATTTGAAGCTACGTGCTCTTTAAGATTTCTACTTACTTTGGGGTATTGTGATTGTATCTTTCCTGGGTTTCTTATTTTAAACTTTTAATCCATATATTCACAAAGCTTAAAAGTGACCTTAGAGATCATTTGGTTCAATAGCTTCACTTTATAGAAGAAGAAAGTGCTGCTCCAGAGATTTTTAAGCCGTGCAACATGTAAGTTGTACACAGTGGGAACGCAAGTCGGGGTTCACTGACTTGCAGCCTGACCTGTTCTCTGCTGCCTTAGGGGCATAAGACTTCAAGAATTAGATCTCCACACAGAGTTCCCCTGTATTCTTCAGGATGGCAACCGCATCTTTTGAATATTTCTCTTTTTAATACCTCTCTAGTAAGGCAAGCATACAAAAAGAAATAAATGCAAGCTAGTCAATATTACTGCTAGTTATGTGAATTTAACTTGTCTGAGATGAATTGCTGCTGTGTCACAAATGATTTTTAAAAAAGAGATTTTCTCTTTTAATTAATGCAGTCTATGATACCTATTCTGGATTTTTTTCCCTAGCTGTCTTCACCTAAAAACTGTGTTCCTATAACGTAGACCTTCTATTCCAAAGACAGAGTGAGTCTAATGAAAACTCAACACAAATTATATAACCAAACCAAAATACCTACATAGTCTGAGGAGTAACTGGATATTTATTTTAAAATATAAGTGACGTAGTCTTCATATCAATTTTGAATATCAATGGTAATCGAAATAATTCTAATTCTCAGTAAGAAAGTTAAAAACCTGTTTTTACTCACTGTTTGTTTCTTCAGCTGTACATGAGATTGAAATTCAATGATTTCTACAAATATTGTGGAATAGAAAGTTGAGAAAAAATAATTTATTTTATAAGTTGTACTGACAGCAGGGTGCTCAAAATACCCCCGTTCTGAGTCCTAGTCACATTATGGGCACCCCAGGAGAGAGTAGAAGGCCTCATAACCTCAAAGGAGAGTCAAACTCAAGTAATCATAACAAAGGTTCATTGTATTATAAACATCTAGAGAAAGGAGACTATAATTTCTCTTATTATATTTAACTATTAGTCTCTTTGGTTTTATATATATCCACACACAAACACATGATTATTTTAGTCTAGCCTACCTAATCTGTCTATAATTTAAAACACAGTGTTTACCTCTTAACTTGTTTTAATATTATTTATTTTCTTAATCTCTTCTTATGCCAAGATGAATGATTCCCACAAGCTAAAAACAATAAAAAAACTAAGAAAAAGTTATTTTAAAAGAAAAAGAATTTGTATAATATTTAAAAGAACTATTTCCAATTTTTTTAAAAAATGAGTAAAAGCTGCTTGGTTGAAAATTTTTTCTTCTTTAATAATAAACCATTATTTTCTAAATTATTCTAATTGACCTTTCATTCTATGCAAGTCACAGTTTTTTAGATTGAAGTCAGGCATTCAGTAGGGGTAAGATAATCTATCCCTTATTCTTACACTTATTAAAACAGGACAATGATAATACTAATAATAGAACTTAAACCGGGCTTGGTGGCTCAGGCTGTAATCCTGCGCCTTTGGGAGGCTGAAGTGAGTGGATTGCCCGAGCCCGCGGGTTCAAGACCCGCCTGGGCAGCGAGACCTCATCTCTCCAATAAATCAAAAAAAAAATCAGCCGGGCGTGGTAGCGCGTGCCTGTAATTCCGGCTACTCAGAAGGCGGAGGCGGAAGGATCGCCGGAGCCCAGCAGGTCGAGGCTGCGGTGGCCGGGAGCGGCCGCTGCACTCCAGTCTGGGCGACCGAGTGAGACTCCAACTCAAAAAAAAAAAAAAGAAAAAAAAAAATAGAACTTGTTTTGAATCAGCTTTTCTGTAGAAATATCAACTGGCATTTAAGACTTTTCCTCAACATGTTCTCACTCATATAATGGACCTTGAACATCCAATGTAATACTATAAGAAAATGACTGACATTAGTGGGAAACTATGGGGGGGAGGGAGATGGGATTAACGGTAGCAAATATCTGTTTGGGGACGGGGAAACACCTCTTATCAACAGGGTGCCTGAATGAAACGTATTTGTATACCTAACCCTTAACTGTACCCCCCAACATCATAACAAAAAATATTGATTAATTAAAAAAGACTTTTCCTCAAAAAAAAACAACAACAACAACATAAAATATTGCTTCAGCAGTGCCACTTAACATTCTTTTCATTCATTATTTCAAATCTGTGGTCAAATTTACTGATCTCCTGAAAGTGAAGTAAATAAAGTTGTTATCTATTTCCTCTTTTCACATGAATTCAGATAGGACAAGGTTATGTTTGAGAGATAAGGAACAAATGATATTCTTGTACTCCAGAAAACTAGTGTCAAACATGGAATTAGTATAAGCTTATAGCAAAGTGCATGGCAATGCTGTATTTAAAATTGGGAGAGTAAGTGTTTACTAGTGGAAATAGGATGAAGTGGTAACGTAAACCAATATTTTATCCAATACAGACAATATCACTCTGGAACAGATTTTTTTTTTTTTTTTTGAGTTGGAGTCTCATTCTGTCGCCCAGACTGGAGTGCAGTGGCCGCTCCCGGCCACCGCAGCCTCGACCTGCTGGGCTTTGGCAATCCTTCCGCCTCAGCCTTCTGAGTAGCCGGAATTACAGGCATGTGCTACCATGCCTGGCTGATTTATTTATTTATTTATTTATTTATTGTAGAGATGAGGTCTCACCAAGTTGCCCAGGCGGGTCTCGAACCCGCGGGCTCAGGCAATCCACTCACCTCAGCCTCCCAAAGCATGGGATTACAGGCTGAGCCACCGAGCCCGGCTTGGAACAGATATTAGCTTACCCATTGGTAATATACATATTCATTTATATTATGTAATGACAAATATTCATTCATATAATGACAAATATTCATTACAATGCATATGTAATCTAACTGCAAAGTATGAAATAGTTTGAAAATCAAGCTTTATGTACACCCTTATCCATTCATTCATCAAATCGACATATTTTGAGTGTCTGTGATGTGTTAGGCTCTCATATAAGTTCTAGATAATACAACAACGAAAAAAGATCTTGTTACATGTCCTATCAATCAATAATCATAATCCATTGTCTTTAGCAGTTATGAGTGAAAGGTCTAATATAGCAGACTGTTTTGTTTTATTTTTTTTATTTTTTTGAGTTGGAGTCTCACTCTGTCACCCAGACTGGAGTTCAGTGGCCACTCCAGGCCACCGCAGCCTTGACCTGCTGGGCTCCGGTGATCCTTCCGCCTCAGCCTTTCCAGTGGCCAGAATTACAGGCATGTGCCACCACGCCCGGCTGACTTTTTGATTTATTGTAGAGATGAGGTCTCGCTGCCCAGGCGGGTCTCGAACCCGCAGGCTCAGGCAATCCACTCACCTCAGCCTCCTAAAGGCGCAGGATTACAGGCTGAGCCACCGAGCCCGGCTTAGCAGACTGTTTTAGATAGCAGGTACCTGATGGTGCTACAACTCTCCTTTGCCTAGGGTTGGGGTCCAGATTTACAGAGGAGGGGACGTGACGGATAATGACAATAGTTAACATTACACTGTGTTTACTGTATGGCTAGAGTTCTCCATTGTGCTGTATATCTACTAACTTGTTTAAACTTCACACCTACATTTTAAGGCAAGTCGCTACCGCAAAGACAAGAAAACTGACGCCCGAAGTCATACAGTCAGCAAAGGATGGAGCTGGAGAGAGAGCCCAGGCAGTCTGGACCCAGGGGCTGAGCTCTCAACTGCTGCCCTGTTCTGTTTCTTTGCAGTACCTTTGGAGATGGATTTTGAAAGACCAAGAAAAGCATTTCCAGGCAGAGAAAAATCTCACACATGTGGAGTTGAAGTCTGCGGGTTCAAAAGTGGTGTGGTCCCTTCATGGAAAAGTAAGACTCATGGGGCTTTTACAGGCTGAGGCTTGCTAGTGAGAGAGGCAGGTGGAAGGCAGGTAGAGGATGGAATGGGACACACACATCCATCATCTTCATTTGTTCCTTCCATCCCTCTCTGCCAAGTTTTCCAGATATCATGACTTCTAGGGGGCCTGCAAATGAATGGGTTTTAGGAATATTCTGTGGTACAATTTCTAACATTTAGAGATGCTGTAATTTCTCTTCATCCCGGATTCTTTTAAACCATCCTATCAAATAGATCTAGGGCGAATGATGAAAAAAACAGAGTAAAATTGAGTTCCGCCTCCAGCTTCACAATGATTATTTTGGCCGCCTTTCTTTTCTCTTTTTCCTCTTTTCTTTTAAAATTTACTCTTCAAATATGGCTGTAAGAGTATTTGTACATCTCTTGGAATTATGAGAAGTAGTATTTGTTTTTCTTCATCAAATTATTTAAGTTAATGGGAAATAATTGTCAGGTAACTAGATGCGTTATTTGCATTCAGGCCAACAAACGGAAACTAGGGTGGCATTCTGGTTTCCCGCCTTACACGTATATCTCCTCCCTGAACAATTCCTCTTTTCACTTACATTGAGGTTTCCAAGTTCTTAAACCACAAATACTCCCAGACAGAATTTCACCAAGCAAACCACAACAAATAAGCGACAGCTGACTTTCAGCCATTAATGTGATACAACTGAGTGACAAGTCCTCACGGACACATGCATCTCCTCACTCAATGTCATTAACACTGCCACCCTGCAGCCAGGTGACAGTGAGGTGGCGAGTTATAGCCTATAGGCACCTGCCTGTGGCCAAGAGTGTTGCCTAATTAACATTGTGACCTTCTTGGCCAGCTTTTCCCTTTCCCCAAGCGAGATTGAAAACTGTCAGCCAGGGGCTGATTTTGAGCCACAGAAATATTATGTTTATCAGGTGCAGTGTTTACAAAAATATTTCAAATTGTTTGCCAACATTTAAAATCAGAAATTAACATGTAAATGTTGGAGTTTCTAGTTTCTCTAGAAACATTGGAAGATTTGGCAAGATAGAGTCTATGTCCTGCTGGAAGTTATTGGACTTGTGTGGTCACAGTCCCCTGAGAGGAGGAAACACTTCTTTCATTTTCGCCAGTCTCCTTTCATGACCAGGCTGCCTGCCTGACTTGAGCGGATATTTGAATTATTGTCCTTTGTTGCTTTTGCTACTTCAGATAGTTATACCTCCTGCCCTCCAAATATATTACCATGATATTACGTCTATCTCGTTGAATGGAATGATAAGGAAGACAATTCAGTTCAATTTATGAAACACAGCGTGCCTGGTTTGTGTGGATAACACACAATTTGCTGGAACTAGAGGGACTTACCATAAGTAAAAAGTAATCTCTACCCTTAAAGAGTTTATAGTCTAATGGCAGAAGAAAAACAAATAATACTGACAGGAGATCATGGTAAAGCAAACACGTCTGGTTCATTTGGTAGGACAACATGAATGTTATCACTGCTCGTTCTCTTTACCTTCTGCTTGTGAGAAAGAGATCTGTATCTATTAATATATGAATCTATCTTTATACAGACACTTTTCAAATTATGATGGAGTTATGTCCCAAAAAACCCATTGTTACTTGAAAATATTTCTAATCAAAAATGTATCTGATACACTTGGTCTTTTTTTTTTTTGAGATGGAGTCTCACTCTGTTGCCCAGGCTAGAGGGCTGTGGCATGCTCATAGCCACCCCAGCATAGATCTGCTGGGCCTCCCCACCTCAGTCTTCCAAGTAGCTGGAACTACAGGCACATACTACCACGCCTGCCTATTTTGTTTTATTTTTTATTGTAGTGATGAGATCTTGCCAATTTGCCTGGGCTGGTCTTGAACCCGCGGGCTCAGGCAATCCACTTGTCTTGGCCCCCCAAAGTGCTGGGTTTACAGGCTGAGCCACCAAGCCTGGCCACACTTGGTCTTTTGAACACTATAGATTAAACTAGCTGACCTTAAATGTGCTCAGAACACTTACATTAACCTACGGTACAGCAAAGTCATCTAATGTAACATCTATTTTATAATAAAGTGTTGAATAGCTGATGTAATTTATTGACTACTGTACTGAAAGTAAAAAGCAGAATGGTTGCATAAGTACTGTTCCTTCTGAATTCATATCATTTTTGCAGTATTGTAAGTTGAAAAATCATAAGTTGAACCATTGTAATTTGAGAATAGTCTGTGCATATATATATATATATATATATATATATACATATAGATATACTCAGACATATATTTTCATATGTAGGCAAATATGTGTGTGTGTGTGTGTGTGTGTGTGTGTGCGTGTGTGTAACAAAGATTAAGGTTTTGCAATCCAGTGGAGGCAGTAACAAGCTGAATATCTAGATACTGTTGAATCTAATAGGCAACAGGCCATTAGTCTGAGGCCATCTTTGTACTTTTAGTTTTGACATGTGAATTGCAGTGTAACTTAGTATGTAAGCAAATTGAAATTTAGGAGTATAATAGCCTAGTTTCTGCTAATCACAGACAGCCAACTTGTAATAGTATCCCCAAATAAGGCAGACACCTAGCTGTAGCCAACCAGGGAATTTCTCTGCTTTGTTTCTGTGCCTATAAAAGGTTGTTGCTTACATTTCTGGATGGAGTTCTCTGAACCTCTTCTGATTCTGATGCTGCCCTATTCATGAATAGCTCTTTGCTCAAAGAAACTCAGCTAAATTTAATGTGTTTAAATTAAAAAAAAATGTAGTTAAATCACACCTTATCAGTGTTTAAAATGAGCATTGAAGTCTAGTGTCTTTGCAGAAACTGGTTAAATTATTCTAAAACCAATATAAATTATACATTTGACAATAGGTTTTTATAGCATTCCAAGTTTATTCCTCTTTCTATATCTCATTCAATTTGTGTTTTTCAGTCACAACTTAAGCCCAACAGACTCCAAACTTTCCACTCCATAATTTTACCTCTCTTAATGGCTGATGCTTCACCTTTATTCACACTGATGAATGACCTTCCCATGCCATCTGCTTAGGAATTTATTAATTTCCTATTTATGTGAACCAACTGTTGTCCTGTTTAATGGTTAGCTGATTTAATTGTGGTCCTTTGTCAAAATGTAGTTCAGAATTGTAAACATGGATACTAACTCTTTCTGTGGAAGGAGCAAGTATGGGGTTGGTGATATGAACAAAGTGATACAGATAAGTTCACTGATTTACTCAACTGATGTTTTTAGCATGGATGTTTCTTAATAAAGATAACACTGCCATATAGTTCTCCTTCCTTTTAGTTTTCCTAATGCCAGCTATTTTATAACTAAAGTGATTTTAAGTATATATTATTTCTATTCTTATCCATTGATCATTTGCATTAAAGGCTAGAGATTGTGAAATTATAATTTTCTCCTTCAGTGAAAAACTCTGTTCCACTTAGATATCTCTAATGAATGTATAGAAAATAAATTGTTGATATATTTTATGAAGCTGTTTAATACATCAAGGGTTGTATTTTTAGAACTATATAGCATTAAAGACTATAGCACTGAGATATTACTAAATAAATGCAAAAAGCAAATAGAGGTATCATTTTGAACTTATTCAACTTTTCACTTCTGCTCTTTCTATTTGTAAAAATAATTTTCCTTTGAAAAGAAAATGTGGTTGGCGTGAAATTAAAAAAAAAAAAATCTCCTGGGAAAAGTCAGCCCTGGGATGCTGTGTTTTTCTTTGCTATGAGATCAAGGCATTTCCAAACAATAGAATATTTATGAATACATAAATATTTGTGACTGGTGAGGAGAGATACTATCACTTTGGAAGTATTTAAAATAGAGGCCAAATGGAAATTTAAAATATCTATACAACCAAGTGACAAAAAAAAAATAGCACCAACTTTTAAATTTGAGATCTTTACTTTAAAAACTTCTCTCCAAAAGTCCAATCCTTTATCTTTCGAAGTTTTTAATATCCCAAAAGAGTTCACCTCAGGAAAATACGCCAACGTTAAGAATATTGCACAGAAACAAAATTACTGAAGGCACAGTTGGCCTTGCATTTCCTGTTATAATAACTCCATTAAGAGGACTGCACCTCTGTTCTCTAATATATCTTTTTAAAAAAAATTTTTTAAGGTGGAGTCTCACTCTGTTACCCAGACTGGATGGAATGCAGTGGCCACTCCTGGCCACCGCAGCCTCGACCTGCTGGGCTCCGGCGATCCTTCCGCCTCAGCCTTCCAAGCAGCTGGGTTTACAGGCATGCACTACCACGCCAAGCTGACTTTTTGATTTATTGTAGAGATGAGGTCTCACCAAGTTGCCCAGGCGGGTCTCGAACCCGCGGGCTCAGGCAATCCACTCACCTCAGCCTCCCAAAGGCGTGGGATGACAGGCTGAGCCACCGAGCCTGGCTTCTAATATATCTTTTAACTAAAGGTGTTCTTTTAGGTAGCTATGAAAGCCTGTCCAAAACTTATGAAATAAGAGTTCTTCAGGATAATCTACAAAGAGAAATCCTGATATACAATTACATTTTCTTATTATTTTGTATGGGAAAATTTGAGATAAACATCTACCGGGGAGCTACACCATGATATTCTCCCAACATAATTTTGAAATTCTATGTATTCCTCTTCAATGAATTTTGGCTTACTTTATTGTACCAGCTGCCGACGCCAATCTTTCCCCCTCTGACTTTGTGTAGTTTGAAATTATTAACGAATTAATAATTTGCTAATTAATAATTTATGTATTTATAATTTAATTATATGACATTTAGCACTTTGTCGTACATAGTCCTATATACTGTTCTCTAACTGTACTCTGAATCTTGCCTTCTACCATGGCTGTAATCTCCAGAGGAGGCAAGTAAGTCACATACTTCATGTCTTTTGCATTTGCTTTGCTATTTTCTTTTCTTTTCTTTCTTTTTTTTTTTTTTTTGAGTTGGAGTCTCACTCCATCGCCCAGACTGGAGTGCAGTGGCCGCTCCCGGCCACCGCGCCTCGACCTGCTGGGCTCCGGCGATCCTTCCAACTCAGCCTTCCGAGGAGCCGGAATCACAGGCGCGCGCTACCACGCCCGGCTGATTTTTTGATTTATTGTAGAGATGAGGTCTCGCTGCCCAGGCGGGTCTCGAACCCGCGGGCTCAGGCGATCCACTCACCTCAGCCTCCCAAAGGCGCGGGATTACAGGCTGAGCCACCGAGCCCGGCTGCTTTGCTATTTTCACAGTACCATGCAAGCAGTAAAGGCTCAATAAAGGCTTGTTTTTTTGTTTTTTGTTTTGAGTTGGGGTCTCACTCTGTCGCCCAGACTGGAGTGCAGTGGCCGCTCTCGGCCACCGCAGCCTCGACCTGCTGGGCTCTGGCGATCCTTCCGCCTCAGCCTTCCTAGTAGCCGGAATTACAGGCGTGCGCTGCCACGCCCGGCTAATTTTTTTTTTTTTTTTTATTGTAGAGATGAGGTCTCACCAAGTTGCCCAGGTGGGTCTCGAACCCGCGGGCTCAGGCAATCCACTCACCTCAGCCTCCCAAAGGCGCGGGATTACAGGCTGAGTCACCGAGCCCGGCAATAAAGGCTTGTTAATCATGCCTTTCAGAGCTCTCTCACTATAACCACCAATCTTCTCACAGACTTAGGGAATAAACGTAGCAACAGCCAGTACAGAAGTTTCTTGGCGATATTGCAGATTATTTGTTTCTATAAAACATTCTCTTTGATTTTCAAAGTCAGAACACTTACAAAGATTGAACTTAGTTGTTAAAAATGGTTACAAAGCCCCACAGAGCAGGGGTTATTATTCTCATTTATATCGCAAAAGTGTTTATGTGTTTGATTCAATCACGAGCTCAGTGTGACAAGTCAAGAGGAAGCCAGAGTTTTCCTTTTCCTCTGTTCATTCATTTGACAAATATTAATGGGTGTCTTCCCTGTACAAGACATTCTGCTGGGAGCTATTTGGGATACAGCAATGAATCAGCAGAAATCTTACCCTTGAGTCTTATGATGCTTTGTTGTAAGGAATACTGTCAAAGCCAGGTGGTAAGGCCACTGAGCCTAGAGCCTTGAAATCTGTAACCGACAGATTTTCTACAGCAGTACATGCAAATGATGAAGTAACTGGGAAAGCGGAACTCATTTTTCAACTCAAGTAGGTAAAATGCTGGAAAAGCACCTTTTAATTAGGGAAAGGGTTATTAATTGCCACTTTTCCATTTTCCATTTTATCAGTATTTTAAATATTAGTATCTATTAGAAACAGTTTATATCTTCCTGGTGAGGATAATGAGGAAAAATTTTCAGGCATGGAAAAAAAGATCGAGTAAATTCACGTATTCTTTTGAGAGGAGGAAAAAGACAGAAAAATAAATAAAAAGAGAACAGAAAAAAGAGGTAGGGAGAGGAAGAGACAGAGACACTGGGAAAAAAATTTGTTTTAAAGCCTGAAAGAGGCTGGTGTGGTGGTTCACTCCTGTAACCCCGGCACTTTGGGAAGCTCAGGTGAAAGGATTGCTAGAACCCAGCTTAGCCAACACAGTGAGACATTGTATCTAAAAAAAAAAAAAAAATTAGCTGGGCATGGTGGCACACACCTGTGGTAGCAGCTACTTGGGAGACTGAGGTTGGAGGATTGCCTTAACCCAGGAGGTCAAGGATGCAGTGGGCTGTGAACACACCACTGTACCCCAACCTGGGTGGCTGAGACCCTGACTCAAAAAAAAAAAAAAGAAGAAGACTGAAAATGCTTTAATTCAACCCAAATGTGTAAATAAAATGTAAATTAATAGGGTGTTTGACACCTGTTAAGCGTTTAGATAGCAAGTAAGGCAAGGAACAAGCTAAGAAGGGATCAGTTAGGATTCCATCACATTATTTTAGTGTTTATAATTAATTTAAATTGGTGGTTCTTAAAATGCATCGTGTATATAATTCAGCAATGGGCTTGGTTAAAATTTCATGTTCTTAGGCCTTGGTCAAGAGCTTCTGGCTCACCGGGTATGGGGTGAGATTTGGAAATTATGCAGTAGTCCTGAGCCATGAGAATTACAAGAAACACTGCTTACTACTTTGTTCTGGTCTAGCCCTTGGGGAGAAAACCATCATCTTTATTCTCAAAGAAAACTTTCCTTTTACACTCTCAGAACTAAAACTGTGACATGGCTATTCTCAGATGGCAGCACACCACAAATAGTTGAGTTTTGTGACACTTTTATCTCCTGAAAACAGCATCGCTGCGAACTACCTTGGATTGATCCCTTTCAGCTTAGGTAAAGGTAAATGACCATATTCATTGGGTCTAATGTGATTTAAATCTAGGGTGACTACACATCTGGGTCTTCCCAGGACAGTCTGATGAGCCCTGTTGCTTATCTTCTTATCCCTTTACCTCTTAGTGTGTATCAGTTTGAATAATAAGCTATGGTCACCGTGTTTACACATAACAGAAGAGAAAAATGATGAGAACTCTAATTTGTAGAACAACTCAGTGATGCAAAGTAAATTCTGATGCAGCTTAATCAAATGTGCTATCATTTTATACCTTTATTTTGAGCTGACAAGTGAGTTAAATTAAGGAAGTACATTTTAATTTTAAATACTTGAGTTTCTGACATTGAAGCAAGTAGTTCTTGATTGATTTTTCTGAAAAAAATCAAAATGGTTAACTAAATATATCTAAGAAAAATGAAGATAAAGAATTGAAGGAATACTCTATGAATATCAAAGTTGGCTATTAAAAATACCGTTGCAAATGACTGCGGTAATATGCGTACATACCCATTTTCACAAGAGCACCATTTTGTTTTAAAAGCAGACAAGACATGTTACCATACAGTATCATTCTCAGTAGCAGGGAAAAGAGCAAAGATGAGGATTCATGGAGTTATTAGGTCTAATAAAATAAAAATTGTGTGGCTTTTAGTCTTTGTGACTTTCCTCTTTTTTTTCTGTATAAGAGGGATCATATCTCCTAAAAGGTTTGCTGTCGTGATTAAATTATGAAGGTGAAACAAAGTAGCACATATTATAAATGCTCTACAAACTTTGGTTGCAAAGTCCAAACCTGCCCAATCTTCATGCTCTGTCATACCCATGGTGCAATGTTTCTGTCACTCAATAAGCCCTTTTAATGAGGTATGATGGTAGATGGAGATTCTTTTTAGGTGTACTGGTTTTAGATCAACTCTCACCAGCAGCAAACAATTATGACACATAAGGTCATTGTGGAGGTAGTGACAAGGCAAGGGACTTGTTCTTGTGCTGTTTGACCCAAGAATGAAGGTTCTCCACCCTGGAGTCGTTGATGCAGGTAGAGAGGTACATACCAGGATGTTTATAACCTTAAAGGCATGCATCAGAAAAAGAAATCTGGATCACTAGTGCCTGAGTTTCCAAATCAGGAAGTGAAAAGTAGAACAAAGGACAAAAGGAGAAACTATTTTATTAACCATTATAGTCACTGGCCACTTCTTAAGCTTTTCATTTTCTTCCCCCTTCTAGTGTCTTGTCTTTCTCTCTCCTTTTTTTGTCCCTCCCTCCTCAATGGGTGCTTATTTCTAATGCAGAACACTCATTTTGGCTATGCCTTTGTTTCAATTCTCAAAATCCTTCCAAACACAGTTTAATAATAGGCCATCCAAAAAAGTTATCTCTAAGAGAACCCTGGTGCTAGCTATTAAATAATCATTGTTTACACCTGTTACAAGTAGAAAACCAGATTAATGAGCCAGAATTTTTAAAAAATGTATAAAAAATACAAATGTTATTTTTATGTAAAAAAATATTTATGAGAGTCTAGCCTGTCAGATAGGATTTTTTTTCTTCCTGCAATGGAATTAGCATGGACCGTATTGATAGAAGCTCAATTTAAACTTAAAAACAATTGTGGTCCTATAAACCCTGAAAGCCATTCTACTCCATTCATTTGATTATTCATTTATCCATCCAAAATACTCTTAAATGTATATTTCCTAGTCATATGTAGGAACAAAGGTAGAGTATTACACAGGGTTGCTAATGGGAAGATTTAGCAACCTGTGATACCTGCCCAATGATCCTAATACCTAAAAGTTGGAGATCAACATCAATATCTAAGTGTTCTGTTTTTTAACTAGAAGAACCGACAACTTGGGAACAAATGATTGGACCTGTTACTGTTGTCTTTGTTGACTGGGCTTTCCAGTTTGCTATAGAACCTGCCAATCCCCATTATATGATTGTTAATGACACCTTTTCCACTCATTTGCTTTACAAGCTTGGCTCATGTTAATTCTACAGCCTAAGTATCACTGGAATTCCTTAATTTTCTGTACATATCTGTTGCTTAGACCCTAGTCATTTATCTGCATTATTTTCAGCCTGGATATCCCCAGTGGACATCCAACCGTCCCTCTGCTTCCTACCTTGCCCTGCTGGTGCACATTTCCTAAGCAAATAGCCACTCCCAGACACACCGCTCTTCCCACAATAAAAATCTGACCATGTTACAGTGACCTCTGGCTTCCTGTACTGGGTCTTCCATTTACTCCTGCAAAACTTGTGATTGAACTTTTGAACTATATATTCCCACTGTAAGAAATAAGCTTGATATGTGGTATTTCTAAGAGCATTAAGATAGAAACATTTGTCTCAGATAGACAAGATGATTAATTTGAAAAAAGGAGCTTACTTGCTAATCCAGCTCTTCAGTAATGCAGAATCCGATAAGCACTAGGTGGTGTGGCTGTCAATGGACATAGACATCAGAGCTTGAGTGCAAAGATCAAAATCAATAGTATTAGAGGGCATTCTTTCTGAAGCATGGTGATGGTGCAACTCCCATTGGCTTTAATGGAAGTCATGAAGCTAACATGTTTGTAACCTTTTTAAAATGGAAGGATTAGCATTCAACTGGACCTGCCTCGTAGTGTGTCTATTGACAGCATTATGCATAGAGCTTGAATTGATCAGAGAGACTAAAATTTTTTCTCCTTCCTCTGGTGTAAATGATAAAATATTATCTATATTATCCTCCCAACCCATATGATAATGATTTGGTCCTTCAAATGAAACCTCATTGGGGACTTAAAAAATACCATTTGCAACAGAAGGTCAGTGTGATTCATATACTGGTACTAATGTCATTTGCGAGATTTTATTTAGATCACTTTGTCTGATAGTTCTTCATTGATTCTTCTTACAAAACAGAGAGAGAGGGCTTATTAAGTTCAGGGTGCTGTTATGCATTGAAAAATGTTTCTGGTCCAGATTGAGAAAATACCTTCTAATTCATTCACCCTAAGGCAATTTTAACGGTAAAATGTTTGCTTTCCCCCCCAAAAAGCATAACTGAGTTGTTACCTAGAGAAGATTTACATGACATTTTATTCTGTGACAAATTAAAAGAGTCCATCAAAGTATTCTGCAGTTGTAAAAATCTAAATATTAAATATATGTTAGATAAATTTAACTCCTCGTAGGCTGCTGCCACCCATGGGTTCCTCAAATACTGAAATAATTTAAAAGCAAATTATCTTCTTATAAAGAACTAAGCATAAAAGCGAGAATACAAAAACTGAATTATAAACATGGATTTCTAAATCTAGATGTTTTTTGTAAGGTTCTGGGTCAGTTTACTGTCACATAAAATGTTGACTGAAATTTAAATCATGATTCAAAAATAAATTTCCTTCGTAAAAACAAAATTGAGGTTTGGTCAAGTTGCCTGCTTTTATATTATAAGAATATATAAATATGCTGCTATTTTCAGATATTCTCATTGCTTACTATGAAAAATAGTTGTTTCTATTTGAAAAAGCTATGTATAGGGATGGCATTTAGAACTTGGCCTGCCTGTGTTAATCTATAAATGTTCAATGCATCTGTGGGTGTCCACAAGCAGTCACTTATTACACTCTCTATAAACAACACCTGTGACTGTGGTGCTGGTGTGCAATTGTATCGCAGCTGCTTGGTTTGCTGAGTTGAATATTAACAGTCTCTTTTACTCACTGTAACATGGCTCTCACTCAGTGGCCCAGACCTTCAGCTTTCACACCTCTTCCCCAAGATAATGAAATCCATTTGGGAGCCCTGGAAATCTTAACCAACACAGATTTGAGAAGCCATGCTGCCAGACCCTTGACAGGCTATTTGACGCTCTGCGCTGCTTTTGATTTAGACCGCGCCTCTAACACAAACAGAGCAGGCCTCATATATTCCACCGCCTTTTGTTCCATTTCATCATATCCCAAGGATGTCACTTATCATCCCCCTGGTCATACAGGGCTGAAAGAACAGGAGAGGCTGAGGTGATCTGCCATTCACAGCTGGATTAGGTTGGGCTGTCAAAGGAAGCTACGAGGTGCACTGTGACCATTTCTTAGCCATTCCGGGATCAGCAAAGAAGAGCAAAGAGCACCTTTTATAAAAATGACACTTCAATGACTCTGACTTTTCTCATTTCCAGCTCTCACCCAACAAGTATCCACCATCTTAGATGCTTAGTTTTGAAGGGTGCCCAAGGTACGAGAATCATGGCTGTGCCTGTCCTCACACACAGATTAAAAGTACCTCCTTCTGGAGCTGCAGTACTGTGTGCTCTTTTTCAGCAGGGGATTTCCACGGAATCTCATAACGAAGCTCGGGGAAGACACTAAATGGAACTATAATGTCTTGCTCCAATTAAAAAGCGTTTGCCAAAGTCCACAATCACTTCAGTTGTAAACCGATTTTTTTTAAAACAAAAAGACTCCATAGTTCAAAATCGGGTTCTTATCTTTCATACACCAATCTATTTTATCTGATTTATCCTTGTTTTTTCTTATGCCTCACTGCCTTATTTCCTCACGTTCTTATTTTTCAGTATTGTCTATATTGGGATAAATAAATGTAAGATGAAACTTCTAGGGCTGGAGGGGTTGGTGAGGAACCAAAGATAGGAAGTAGTCATTAGGTTTTCCAAGAGAAGATAAGTTTGGCAAGAGGTTATTTGTCCACCCTATATGATGACATTTTAGGTTTCTGAAAGAACTACAGAGGAACATTAGGTTGCATTTTTAAAAATCGTGTCATTTATTTTCTTTACGAAGCTATGCAATAGAATATAAGTCTTTCATTAAAGTGATTCTAGAAATATTTTATTCTCTTCCTGAACAAACGGATGATGGTGGGGAATCTCTAAGAAAGAAACATGAAAGACTATCACCTTTAGAAACATATGTGCATTCATCTATAAGGGACCGAGTGCAAATCAACAGAAAAGCTATGAGCAGGACATTAGGAGGCTGTGTTCCTGTGTTCTAATCATGGCTTTGCTAATAATCAGCTTGTGAACTTGGTCATGTGGTTTAGTCTCTTAACTGCTGTGAGCTTTAGTTTTCTTGAAAAGAGTATACTTTCAAGCCCACTGGAGTCAGGCTTGGCCCTGGGTAATAGAGTGTGAGTGAAAGTGACGTGTGCTGTATCTAAGAGTTTACGATTCCAATATCCATTGAAATGCCCATTTCTTTAAGACCCATTGCATGGTTTTGCCATTATTCCTTTTTCCTCTGCATAAATATACATAATATATATACACTCCTGTATCAAGATCTTAACTATGAAGTGAAAAGATGCCAACAAAGACCATTTGTCTCATGAATTTTAAACTTCCTGGTAATTTGGACATTTATTAATCCATGGGGTGATGTGGAGCTGACACTTTTATGCTAAAACCAAAGAAGTTTTATGCTCTTGACTCATAAAATAGAAAGACGATAATTACAATTTTAAGGCTTCAGTGTTTTTGGGGTTATAACTAATAAACACGGGGACGTTCTAATCAGAAGATTCACAACTAGTTTTTCCTGGAAATGTAACAATTAAAACGGTTTCAACTGTAGTTTCTCAGACGCACTTTTTAAGAAAGGAATCACTCTGTCTAGGTAATTTTTCTTGAAATGAACTTATGCTTTGAATTTTCTCAGGAAAAGGTTAGACAGCTTCAAAGTTAGATGTTTTAAGCAGGGAGAACTAATGACTGTTTGACAGGTTTAAAAAGTTGTACTTGACAGCATAGTTATAGCTGTTTGATAGTGAGACTTAGATGTTCTGCTTTATTGAATGTCAGGCAGCAGAATTGAAAGATCATCCAAATAACTTCTTTTCTTTAAAACCAGCATTTTTTCATATAAAAGCACAAGAGGAGGTTTAATCAAATGATGATCCCTAATATCCCTTACAGCTTTAAAACTCTATGATTTTACAAGCTCAAATCATTTTGTTCAGGGTTAGAGGAAGCCAGAAATTCAGTTCTGTGATTTCACTCTGAGCCAGAAGCCTTGATATCAAGGCCCTTAGAATTCTGGGGGTGGCTTAGAAGTGGAGGATTAAATAATCATGTAACTTTCTTTACAAACAGCAACACATTAACAACAGGCATTGTTGGTTTCTATTCCCAATTTTGATTGCAATTCCCATTTCCATTTCAACAAATGAAACTGTACAATCTATTTTTCATTTATCGGGTGTCAAAAGAATGAAATGAACATGTCTGTCTAATTTCCTAACTTAACTTATCTTACTCATTCTGGTATAGGAAAAAGGAGTACGTTTGCCAGATGAGACAGAGGATGCCCATTTAAATTAGAATTTCAAATAAACGGCAACTAATATTTTAGGGTAAGCATGTCCCAAATATTGCATGACTCCCTTGATATCTTGACATGATTAAACAAATTTCAGTCATTGCCAGCTATAAAAAGTTTTAATCTCATTGTAAAGAGAAATTCTGCTTGTTTTAAAATTTCTGGTGTTGGTATGGTATGATGGTTAATTTTATGTGTCAACTTGACTGGCCATGGAGTGCCCAGATGCTTGGTTAAGCATGATTTCTGGTGTGTCTGTGAGGGCATTTCTGGACAAGGTTAACATTTGAATTGGATGGCTGAATACAGCATGTTGCCCTCTCCAATATGGGCGAGCCTACTCAATTTTTGAAGGCCTGAATAGAGCAAAAGGCTGGGTAGGGGAGAACTCTCTTTCTCTGCACCTTTGAGCTGGGGCATTGGTCTTCTCCTGCCTTTGCGCTTGGACACAGATTGGAACTTACACCATCAGCTCTCCTATTCCTCAGGCCTTTGGACGTTTGTACTGGGTCTGGAACTCTACCATCAACTCTCCTGTATCTGAACTTCCCAGCCTGTATAATCATGTGAAGCTGCTCCTTAAGATAAATCTCTTCATATTTATACAGAGATATATAGATACACACACCTATATACCAGTGTGCATCTATGTGAATGTATAAAAATAAATATTTACATATGCATTATACACACATAACCCATTGGCTTATTGGTTCTTTTTTCAGGAGAACTCTGATTAATATAAAAGGACAGAGGAAAAGAAATAACCATTCTTGATATAACTGGTGATTGTACAGCTGCTGTGCCCTCAGTTGGTCGGTGCTGCTAATTTCACTTATTGGGTGTGGACTTGTGGGTGAGTAGAAAGCGCAATATGTTACTGCTCAAACAACTTTCCAAAGCTTCTGGCCCTCAGCCACATCTAACAGCATGACTTCCATGTGGAGTTCTCACAATACATTCCTCTAATGTATGAGTCTGTCATTTCTACTGCAGGTCTGCAACTCTCAATTCCATTCACACTCTGGGACCAAATTCTGTTCAAACAGGGCAGCATTCACGTCACATCACCCTTGGGGACTGGGAACTCTAAGGAAATCCTTGATGGCTTTTATCTACTTTTCCAATGTTCCTCCTCATATTCAGGGAGTACCAGGGCAGGTCACTAGGGCCCAGCTAAGCAGATCTCCATGGGAAGACCAAGACATCATTCTTTCCTATTTACAGACAACCTCAACATTCTTGATAATTCTGGTGGGGTTCCCGTTCACTCTTTTTCTCTTCAAGGAGAATGTCTAATCCTGCTCCAGGAGGTTATGTGAGGGGAGGGCCACTCTTCAGGAATGTTACACGGTACTAAATGGATATAACTCAGTAACATTTTCCTTCTCAAAACCACATTGTGCCTGCTGTAATCTCTGCTCCACTCAGTATTTCTGGGTGAAGAATATCTCAATAAGTAACTCACAATGTTGTATTACCAGAAAGGGGCTAAATTTTATTGAAAGTTGGATTATCTATTAAAATTTAATTTTATTTTAACATCCCCATCCCTTTCCTCAAGGTGAACATATTAAGAGGAACTGCACAGTGTTGGAAGGAAAAATAATTCCAACAAATTCCCTGAGATATCTGGTGATGACCTGGGCTTCCACCAAACCAGGGTTTGGAATCACTTGTTTATAAAATGGTTGTTCTTTCAAATCTGGATCCTCAGGTGGGACTGGACTGGGAGACTGGCTACCATGCAAACCCTTGTCTGCAGTTATCAAAGTGTCAAGTGCATTAGAAGTCAGGTCTTGCAAAGTTAGTCCGACAAGGAAAGCGCAGGCGGGGTCTGTGGACATGGCCAGATAGGGGTCTGGATTCCCGTTTGAAGCAGTGATGGAGGAGAGCTCGGACCCATGACACTGGGCTCCATCAAAGGGGAGTGGTCCAGGCAAAGATGAAAGGCAGAAAGATTAGCATCAAGGCAAGACATCAACAACCATGGAGCATCAGCCACGAGACGATTCATACTGAATGACAACCAGCCTTGCCAAAAAAGAAAAAAAAAGCCATCATGCATCCACGATTTCTAATCTCAGGTGGGTCCTTAGGGTAACCTCAAAGTCCTCTTACATAAACCTAGACAGCTCTGTTATCCTGCTGTTATTTCAAACTTTTAGATTTCTTTTCAAACTCTCGACACAACCTCCCTTCCCCCATAACTCAGTAGATGATTCTCACTCCCACTTCACTGAGCCCTTCAGAGGAAATTACCTCAATTTTTTTCCTTAGCAATAGCTTCTTGTCACTGCCTGTGCCTATCTTTCCACCTTCCCTTCTGCGACAGGGATGGTGCGCTCTTCTACCTGTCTAATGTAATCCTTCTCCCTTTCCTCTGAATCCCAGCTTGCCCAACTTTCGAGAGACCTTGCTCCATGCCATCTCCTTCTTCTCCTCTACCCCTCGAACCCCTCACTGTTCTCTCTCACTCTTCCAGAAATAGGTGTGCTCCAGTCTCTCCACATAATAACAAAAAAGACTTCAGATGACTCTCTCTCGTTTCCCTCCCAACCAAACTTAGGGAAGAAGAGGTCTCGCGATCTCATTTCTGCAGATTTAAACAGCCCTGAATCAGGAACCAAACTCTATTGCTCCGTGGAAATATCCCTAGGTGCATTCACCGACATCTTCTTTATGACTGAATCCATATTTCTGTGCTTATTCTAATTGAACTTTGCTTATCCTGATTGAATTTTTGGCTACATTTTACAGTGTTGGTATTTTCTTTCTTTTCAACTCTTTTGGAGGCTGCGGTTGGCCTCTGAATTTCTGTCGACCAAGTCTCATCATTCTTAGGCTCTCCTCTCTGTCTCTGTCTCTTTCCTTTATGTCGATTTGCTCAGGTCTTTTGTTTTTGGTTCAATCGCCTATTTATACTATTTACAGTTGAATAGATTTAATGACTTGAATTCATGACTTTCACTGTACTTAGGAGCTTTTGATTCTAGACCTTTTTCTTCTAGTTGAGCTAGAGGAGGTCACTGAGTGTTGAGTTCTGTAGACCTAACTGAAAGTTCTAAAAGGGCTCACACCTAACTCAATTCCAGCAGTCAACTCATTGTCTGTGCTCACCTCTCCTTTCTTGCTTCACACAGACCTCAAATTTCTCTGTAGTCAGTACTCTGTAAATAAGAGTTCATGCCAGCCATGGCTTAAGGTACTTTAAATGTATTAACTCATGAATAAACGCATACATTTGGAATTCTAATGATGACAAAATATAACAGTGAATACACTTACCTAGTTGCCAAAGCAGAAACCTGGAAGCCACTTCAGGATCGCCTCCTACTAAAACCTTAAACATTCCCCGAGTCTTAGCTAATCTACTTCTGTATTACATCTCAAATCCTCCCTTTAACGAGTCTGGTTGGGTTACAGCGTCATGTCCCAGTCTAGCAATAGCTTCTGGTATACCTGCTACAACGATCTGAAGTTCAAATCTGATTATTTCTCTCCAATGATCAAAATCTTGGAGTGGCTCCTTATCATTTTTGAATTGAATTTTGAATGAATTTCAGATTTCTTAGCTTAAAAGACTTTATGAATGAATCTCTTCCTGTTTTTCTGCTCATTTTCTCATTTCGGAAGGAAGTTCTCTCTCCCTTTTTGTGCATCCCTAAAGGTCCCTACACTGTAAACTACAGCCCTTTGGAGGTGATGAGAAGGAAAACTCTGTTTTCTGCTTCCAGTGTCCACTTCCTTCTTTCTCCTTTGCGAATGAATTAGTGAGCATAGGGAAAAGACTGGTAGAAGCAAACAATTAGAATGGTACAGCCAGATGACTTCAGTCTTAAATTTGGTTTTTTTTAGACAAGAAGGTGAAAGAGTGGGGTAGTAAAGAATAAAGATAATGCTAAAAACTCCCTCATTTCTTCGTTCTTCTTTTTGGCATTTTGATCATGAGGTGCACACACACACATACATACAAACTCAAAAACCAAAAAAACAAAAATCCAAAAAACCGACTCTTGTCAGCTTTTCCTTTGAATGGCCGAACAGAAGGCATTGCCGTTGGAGTAAAGCTACATTTCAGAGAAGACAAGAAATCGAGGTAGAAAAATTATCAGGCACAATGCCTGAGGTTTTAGGATTGCTTGTTTACAATGAAACTAAGGTTCCCCAGGGCACAGGGAACAGGATGAGAACAACAGGCAACAGTGGGAATGATTACAGTGGTCTGTTGATGGGATACAAAAAAGTTGAGACCTTTCAAGGGACCTACATTTTGGACTTCAGTGGAGGAATAGCTCGGAAATTCAAAGCAGTCACGACACCTGGCATTTTTAACTTCTTACTACATGCTGAGTACTTTACATGAAATAGTCTGCTCCCATTTTATAGACAAGAAAGCTAAAGTAGAGAAATATGCCTACATTTACTCAGCTACAAAATTGGCAGCACCAGGTGCAAACTTAAACACTGCATGATCGGAGAACTGTATTGTGGAGTGACATGTTGTTAGTATGGTTTGGGCTCCAAATATTGGTGAATAAATATTATCGTTGCCTCTATATTTCTTCCCTTTGATGAGGAGAGAATGTGAATTTTATCTCTTTAAAATTCTCTGAAGAGGTTTTCCAAGGTTTCCAAAGCTTTATAGGTCAAACTTTAGCTTTCCTCAGTTTTTGTGTGTGCCCTTTCAACAGTGAAGTGTTAGAAATCAAAATAATTATGCAAAAAAGATTATGCAAAAAAAGATCACGCAAAATAACTCTATTATGGTTTAACTAGTGACCTGTAAATTTCCGGGGTTAAGAGGTTGTTCAGTTCCTTTATTTCCCAACGACACAAGCTGTGTATTAACGTAAACCTTCACTGAAACATTTTCTTGCATGTAACAGATACCGGTGAAGACAACGTTATGTATGTGAGCACATGATCCTATAAAAACAATTATCTAAAACTTGAAATCTAGCTAATACCGCAAGTATTTTTTTGTTCCTTTTGTCCTGCCCTCAAGCTAATGAATATAACCTCTCCCAGACTCTAAGCTTAGCTCAAAACTCTATAGTCAAGGACATCCTCATTAAAGTGGCCTTTCTTCATTCTCAACAAAGTTGAGTAAGCATAACATCTGATTTTCTTGGGTCTGTTCTTTGCAGAAAACCAGTCGGTATAGAAAGTGTATGGGTTTTTGATTCCTCAAGCCCTAACCTCAGCTTTACTCTTTATTCACGGGGTGACTTTGAGCAGGTTACGAACATGTTAAGCTATGGTTCTAAAATTCTAACCTTTAAGTGGTTCGGGTTTTACCTGACACCATATCCTGCTCAATTCTCTCCACCCCCCCTCTTCTTCAGGGACAGGCTTTTCTTCCCCACATGTCTCTCTCTTAGACTGTAAGCTCCAAGAGAACACTGCAATCATTTTTCCTTATTTTAGCCCCGGAGCTTGACAGTGTATGTTACTCACAGAAAACATACAATGATGGGGAGAAGGAAAAAAAGAGGAGAATATGCATCTGGTTCTCTATTATTTTTATCGATGTCCTTAACAACAGCACAAAAAAATAAGAGCAACAAAACTCTGTTTGAATTGCTCTGATAACAGAAGGAAGGCATCAAAGCTCATGAGCAAATCCTGATATGGAAAGGGAACAGATAAAACAATCTCACTGAGAGAAAAGGCAGGACAAGGGCGGAAGTGGCCCCGGGCTGTGAAACAGTCCCCAAAGAATGCACCGGCATAAAGGCATGGCTCTTAGTTTCTCACTCCTCCATCTTTCTCTCTGTCTTCACATTCAGTTGCACATTTTCCCTTGTGTATTCTTCTCCCTTCCACACACCCAGTCAGGTCGGTTCTTTTTTTCTCCCATGTACATTTCTGACCTCTTTTCCCCTCGAGACGTTCCTGTCACAGGTCTGAAAACTCTAGAGTTGCAAACAATTGACTTTTCCACAGACCCTTGGCTAAATCCCCTCTTTTGGATTTTTTTTCCCTTATAATCACGATACATTCCAATGTATGACACCAGGAACTCTGAAAATGATGATGTGTTTGTCGCTTCTCGAATTCCCCAGGCTCTCACAAAGGAGGTTGGCATAAGAGTTCATGATCAGACGGCTCAGTGGCTCAGCCTGTCATCCCGCGCCTTTGGGAGGCTGAGGTGAGTGGATTGCCTGAGCCCGCGGGTCCGAGACCCGCCTGGGCAACTTGGTGAGACCTCATCTCTACAATAAATCAAAAACTCAGCCGGGCGTGGTAGCGCGTGCCTGTAATCCCGGCTACTCGGAAGGCGGAGGCGGAAGGATCGCCGGAGCCCAGCAGGTCGAGGCTGCGGTGGCCGGGAGCGGCCACTGCACTCCAGTCTGGGCGACAGAGTGAGACTCCGACTCAAAAAAAAAAAAAAAAAAACAAACCAAAAACAAACAAACAAAAAGAGTTCATGATCTTTACGCTCAGACTTACCAGGTCTCTCACTAAAAAGCAAATCAGGGTCCTAAATCCCATCTCTTGGTGATGGCTGTGATTGCTCTTTGTTACTGATATATCTGGTGTCTCACACAGAAGGGAGAAATCTAAACATTCTGTACTTCTTGAATGATTGTTTTCATTCTCTACGATCTTGTTGATGTATTCAGAAATTTGGCTTTCCCCAAATTTCCCTTCAGGCATAAAGCATAAAATCTCGAATTACTTGGGTCTATTACCAAATGGAACTTCAGCCTGCTTCTTGGAAGCTTGAAGACCCTGGCCAGGTTTGTTCTATAAATCCCCCTGGGCTTGTAGAAGTTACCTTCTCCCTTTCTTCCACCCCAGTGAAGCCACTGACTGATGTCCTGTTTCTTTTTTTTTTTTTTGAGTTGGAGTCTTACTCCATCATGCAGGCTGGTGTACAGTGGCACACTCACGGCCACTGCAGCCTCTACCTGCTGGGCTCAGGCGATCCTGCAGCCTCAGCCTTCCTAGTAGCAAGAACTACAGGTGCCCGCTATCACACCCAGCTAATTTTTTGATTTATTGTAGAGATGAGGTCTCATGAACTTGTCCAGGCTGGTCTCGAACCCATGGGCTCAGGCAATCCTCTCACTTCAGCCTCCCAAAGTGGTGGGATTACAGGCTTGAGCCACCGTGCCCAGCCTGATGTCCTGTTTCTTATAGAACCCTTGCCAGTGTTGTCTTCATGGCTGAGAGTCACACAAGACGACTTTCTCCACTAATTTAATTTCTCCTTCTTTCTTACTTTCCTGGAAATACAACCAAGATGCTCACTCCAGACACAGTGCACTGTTGTCAGGACCTCAAGGCCACTGGCCCTGAAAGCAAGGTGAAGGTGGCATCCCTCCTGCTCCCATGTTCCTGTTTCCCACACACCCTTGTCCCAGAGATCTAAAAGTGTCTTCTGACAGAGTCAGTTCTCAAATGAGGATGGGGTCCTATCGACATTTCATGTGTCTCTTTCAAGCGATGAGAATTCCAGATGATAGAATTGTTGTCAGTCGTCTATGTGAAACGCGTTTCAAAATTTCCAATGTCGTCGACACACCATTTGCCCAAAGTACATGTTTCTGGCAATCTCGTTCAATGGAATGCAGGCCTGACACTAGATGAGCACAGAAGCAGTTGTCACAAAAAACGTCAGCACTGAAATACAGCCTTAGGGCCCCAGCGAAGAATCTCACTGTTCTTATTTAGCACATAATTATTGACTAGTTTGCTGTTTGGCTTTCTCAACTCACAGCTAGCAGCTTAGGGCAGCAGCAAAACAGAAGCAAATGGACAGGAATTTACACTGAAGGTAATATGGGTGAAAGTGACAGCTGAGAGTCTGCAGGCAGTGAGGACAGGGCTGGACACAAAAACTTTTCGCTGCATATTGGGGAATATTTTAAGAATTAGTATCAACACAGATTCTGCTTTTGAATATGTAATTTTCACTCGTCCATAGTTTAATATTTTCAAATGAGATGTAAGTATCTTATCGATGAGTATGTTTAATATTGCTTTAATTGTTTTCTCTGGAAGACATGTTTTTGTAGCAATGGTGCATCCTTAAATAAAGAAGTCTTACGATTGAGGTAACATGCTATTAATAATGACCCCACACTATCAAAAAGAAGTGTAGATTATGCTTAAAGTTTTTACTTAGGAAGAGAATACATATTTATCTAGGAGGGTCATACAATGTTTAATAAATATTAAAATACTTCCCACAAGGGTAAAAAGGTAACTAAGTAGCTTTAAGGAATATAAAAATTAGCGCTCAGTTATCTGGAAAATTCATTTATTTGAATTATTATCCAGCAGTAGAAAAATGAGGCTAGATGCTGAACAAAACCTAATGCTTCGGTGTTTGTTCTCCTTTAACAAGTGGAAAGAGAATTCTGCCAAATGACCTCTATTCTGTTAAAGCATCCATGTTTTTTGAACAATTTCTGTTTCTTTCGTATTGATTTAAAAATATTAGCATGCTATATTTAACTACATAAATATATATTTTTCTGATTTGTAAGTTAATTTTTTGCCTTTTGCTTTTAAATGACTATGCATTAGAGAAATTTATTCTATACACAAATGAGAAAAGAGCAGCATCATTATAAAGGAGACATTAAAAAGTATAGTATTTTATTTGCCATAATGGGAAAATACCCCAAAGAGGTCACTAAAATAGATTCTACCAGTTGTTAATATTTTTTTTATTACAAGTTAAGATAGAAAATATTTTCCAGAGGTTGCACAAACAGACTGAACCACAGAAATAACATTATTTCAGATAAATGATCAATCTCTCTTTGCTCCCTGAGGCTTATTCTAAAGGAGCTTTCAGCTGGGGATACACCAGAGAGGCTGTGATGCATGTAATAGAATCAAGAACTCCATTTCAATCCCAGATTGGTAGCACCTCTGAGTATCTCTGGGCTTACTTTATTGAGAAGAATATATGGGACCAAAGTCCCAAATAACTTACCATAACTCACCCAATTTTAGGTATATGTAATTGAAAGTGAGTTTAATTTATTGAGCTGACCGGTCCTACGGATTCATTTTAGAATGTATCATTTAAGATGGTGGTACAAATTCAAAAATAGTGAAGCCAAAGAAAACATAAATAGGTTCAGTCAATAAGTATATGGTCATTCCTAAAAAAAAAAATAAATTAATACAGGCCTCAGATTCTTAAATTATTACGGTCATTTTTTCCCCAGTTCTAGTTGTCCATGAATATTTTTGGAATAAAAGATCTTCTAAGATTATGAAAATCTTAGTAAGGACAAGTTTTAAGAGCAGAGATACGTGATAGGCGAAAAAAACAAAATTACAGGAAATGCGGGAAATATGAATATACTTATAGCAATATGTACACATTATCATTGTAATCAGAAGAAATTTTTAACTAATTATCTCTCCGTGATGCTGCATTAAGCACTATGCATCAATAATTAGACAAACATGATCTCTGGTTGCTATAAAATTTGTACTTAAGAGAAATCACCGACTTAAATACCACGTAGTCAAGTGCATACTGCAATAGAAACTACATAATTTTTCTGGAACATGTAAAAACAGTGGAGCGTGCTCATTTGGTGATTCCTTGCAGAAAAGGAGTTTTCTGGAGACGGTATTATTGGAAGGACTGGGCACTTGCTGCAAAAGTAATTTTTTTTTTTTCCTAAATCCCTGCTTGTTATGTTTTGTAAGGTTCCGATATGCTTACATTTTTTATAAAAGTTGATTGGTAGTAGTAGCAGATACATTTTCTTTAGTATATCTGTTTCCTACAAGGAGAGATTTTTCCCAAAACTTTCCACTATTCTTCTGATGGGGGTGGTTTGAGTTGCCCGGTTAAAGGGGTTGAGAGAGACCAGGGCACCTGGAGCTCAGCTTCTTCCACCACTCTCTTCTTTGGGGTCTGTCTGCAGAGAATATGTGTTCTGACTGGTCTCACCATGCAGTGAGCTTAGCCATGGAGACCTAGTCCTGGGCATGAGGCCTGCACTTGTTGGGCACAGCCCCTAGCATAAATAACTCCCTCAAAGATGAGTCCTGTATGAACTAGTATCAGTTGCAGCAGTAATAAAGGGGGAGTTTGAATCTTTCCTCTAATTTACCTCTCTCTTAAAAAAAAAAAGAACACTTATTTGTTCTTTTAGACATTAATATTATTAAGGTATAATTTATGTTCAGCAAAATGTACCCTTTACAGCGGCAGTTCTATGAGTTTGACAAGTGCATGCACTACTCAAGGCAATGGATAGAAAAGTTCCCTCACCCTGCTAGAATTCCCCTGTGTGCCTGTGTCCCTGTGTCAAACTCCTCCTCCCACCTGAGGCCCTGGAAACCACA